>OZ018337.1:61361507-62561507 GCA_963969495.1 Ceratothoa steindachneri
GTTCAAACTTAATATTTGCTATTGATTTTTACAACGACAGAAACATCAAACTTTCATACACTTCGATAAAGCAATAAACTTCGCTTTATTAATCAATGTGTAATCACGTTTTCTCGTTGCCTCTCTTAACTTAAAGGCAATACCATTACTTGTTTACTGTTTTCTGCTGTTCTGAAATTTTGGGGTTTACCACTCCCAAGAAAAAGACCGTTGATTCCTGCCAATTTATTTTGCAAAAAACTTAGCCACAATTATTTCATACTGCCGTAGAATGGACTCTCGACGATATACCATATATAACTATGCGTTGAGGGAACTTCTTTAATTATCTTTAGAGTGCGTGGATGTCTGGCTGGCCGATATTATGTATCTTCGATATGCTTAGGAAGTGGAACTAAGCTCAAGGATAATAATATTGCTATCATTAATAAAATAGAATTTTATTTATAATAACTATCAACAACACATAAAACGGAAAATATTAACATAAACAGAGAATAGAAAGGGTCGTGGGCAATCGAGCTAATCCGAGGATTAAAAGATTTGAAAAGGTAAAACAAATATATAGTTAAAAGGGAGGGGATGGTTCGCCAAACCATTTAAAGCACAGGATAGAGTTGACAAAAAAAGTTAAATACTCAAAGGTAACGTTCGGCTCACGTAATTATATTTGTTGTGCAGACGAAGGCGACGTAAAAGAATTTTCGGTCCGCTGGCGAGTTCCAGCCGAAGGGAGGGGTATTAAATGATCCTGACATGGCGTCTTGGGAATGAGAACCGTTTCTTGACAAACGACTTGAAGTACAATGGCTGTTCTACGTTGCTCTCTTCTGAACAACAGGGGATGTGAGAACCGTCTCTTGTCTCCGGGCTCGAGAACAATGGATGTTCTAATGTTGTTCTGTTCTGAACAACAGGGAGAAGGGATGAGAACCGTTTCTTGTCAACGGCCTAGCAGGAGCAATGGCTGTTCTAAAGTTGTTCTCTTTCTGAACAATAGGGGAAGGGTGAGAACCGTTTCTTGGCAAACGGGCTCAAACGAACAATGGCTGTTTTATGTTGTTCTCTGCTGAACAACAGATGGGGGGGGGGTGAGAACCATTTCTTGTCAACGGGCTCAAAAGAATAATGGCTCTTCTAAAGTTGTTCTCTTCCTGAACAACAGGTAAAAACTTGGGAACTTGGCGTCACGAAGGCTCGAACCTTGGCACTCAAGGGATATTGTCCTTCTTCTGAACAAGTGATAGTGAATCTCGAGGTCGAGGTCCCTTGGCGCACAAGGTGAGAGTGGGTCGTAGTGATGTTTCATGACGAAAATCTGGATCTCCAATCTGCTTTTAGTGGTAAAGTTTCCAAATAAATAGTCAGGACATCTTCTTGGCCTTGGGGACAATGAAGTGGGAGCTTCGATGGAATACACAGCCAAGCCTGGGAATAATGCCGTATCTGCCCATAAGCCTAACTCAATCTGGCGAGGTCGGCGTATGGGGGCGAACGGGAGGACGATAACCTCCTTGTTTAAACATTGATATCCGGTAGCTGTGATAAGACTCCAAGCCTCGAATCGAAGATGCACGTGGGCAGCATCGTGGTTTTAAAAAACATGTGATAGTGGTTAAAAATTAAGTAGCCTCAACCCGTTTTATCACACCCCTCCATTCCGGGTGAAGTTGTCACTTCGAAAAAAAAGAGAGAAGGGACAACGATAGAGCTCCGTTGTGAGGAACTCGTTTTCTTGTACCAACCATACCTTGATGCACCTAACTAGTATTACCGTAATACATATGATTATTTTGATCTTTTGATCACGGGGGAAAATAACCTTTAATACAACTTAATAAAAAAAAAGGGCATGGAACAATGAAATGATATAAAATTAGTACATATGGGACAAAACAATTTATACGTAATTTAATGGGTACAAATATATATACATACAAAAAAAATAGACATTGAGCGTTAAAAAATTCAGACATATAAATTAACAAATTATATTACAAGAGAATCTTAATTTAAGTCGTACAAGACGGTATATACCTACATGGAGATACTAATTCTATGAATTTAATTACTCTACGCTATTCGGTAACGCATTCCTACTGAGTGCGTCAGTCACCTGGTTATCGGAACCTTTTATATAATTTATTTTAAATTGATACTCTTGCAAGAGTAAACTCCAGCGCATGATGCGGCCGTTGGAGTGTCGCACATTCCTAATATAGGCTAACGGACGGTGGTCGGTTCCTATCTGAAATTCTTTTCCTATCAAGTACATCTTGAATTTATCTATGACCCACATAATTGATAGAGCTTCCCTTTCTATAGTGGCATATCTCTTTTCGCGTGGTAATAATTGACGACTAGCATATGCAACTGGATAACTCGTTCCGTCTTCCTCGTATTGAAAAAGTACACATCCATTCCCTCGTTGTTCGCAACGGTCCTTATCCCAAAGTATTTTTCCGGGTTAGGCAACTTTAAAATGGGGGCAGAAATGAGCTTACTCTTGAGCTGATTAAAATGGGAAACAGCGACATCATTCCAACGTAAACGATCGGGGGAATTCTTTTTTAGAAGCGAGCTGAGGGGCGCCAGAATTGCAGCGAATTTCGGAACAAGTCGCTGATAGTAAGAAGCTGATCCTAGGAACGATCTTAATTGCTTTTTAGTATTCGGGAGGGGTATGTTGGCGATTGCCTTAATCTTATCCTCTTGGGGACCTAACTTGCTTTGTCCTATTTTGAAACCCCAGTATTTTATGGTTTCGTGGGCAAAATGGCATTTGCTGGGGCCAATGGTGAGGCCATTTTCGCGCAGTCGCTCGAAAAGAGCTAATAGGGTGGTTAAATGGTGACCCTATTCAAATAGTTCTTGTAGCTGACTCTTTTGATGTGGTGTCGGCTGCGCGTCAATATTCAGGTCAGAAGGTTCAAAAGACTTGCCTGGTAGGGAAGGAGGAGGGTAATCGGCATCAAGTTGGATGCACACTGTCTGTATTACATTAAGGGACTCCGCGGGGTAATCTTCTTCAAGCGCCGATGTTTCGTCCAGTGCTACGAACGTATCTCCATGGGCGCGTTGGGGGTACTTTTTTTCTTGGGGTCCACGGACAGTCTCCGTGTCCTTGTCTTGGGCCTTATCACATAAGGGTGATAGTAATTCACACTCCTTTTGTGCCGTCCTAAAGTCCTGGTTAAGGATCTCCGAGAAATCGGGCGGCCTTGGGGTTCTGATGGGAACGGGCTCCTGGGCTTCTTTCTTAGCTCGGCCACGAGGAAGGGCGGCCTGAGACACAGGGTCGGAACTTAGTTGGGGGCTCTGTCCTATAAGTAGCGAACAGAATTTTATGGGTACTGAAATGACTTCAGCCCAGCCATCATAATATTTACACTGCAGGTAACATCTAACAACGGGAAATTAGTTCACCCGCCCAAGGTAATCATGTAACACCGCAAATTTTTCGTGATTAGGGTTCACTGGGGGGAGGAGTTTGTCGGACATGATGAAACACGTACATCCTGTGTCCCTGACGAGAGTCGATACTCGGCAGCCGTTCACGCTGCCCTCCTCAAATTTCAAAGTTCCTGATGAACTTTTATCAAAAATAAAATTTACCTGGTGGCCTGATGGAGGGGGAGAAGTTGCTGCTTGGATCTGCACTACCAGGGGAGCTGGGGTGGCATTAATCTAGTGAACTTGGTGGGCTTGTCCACTTTTAAGCTAGAATTTTCGGGGGCAATTTCAGCTCATGTGGTTTTCTACACCACAGGTGAATCATATGATGGGTCGCTTCGGGAAGAGAGGTGGAGGAGAAATCTTAACGGGAGGTTTGAAGTCCCGTTGTTGGTTTGGGGGAATGAAGTTTTGGGGTATTACGATGCTCTAAAACTTCGTCAGCTTTCCTGGCAAGGGGCGCGAATCCTTCCTTCTTTCCTAGGTTTGGGGGTTGGTGAGAAGTTCGATTCTCCTTTAGGTATAAATTATGGCTTGCGGCATAGACATCCGCTTCTTCGGTACATTCTTTAAAGGTCTGGCACTGACGATCCTTGACGAACGCGCGGATCTCCGTCGGGAGAGACGCCCAAAATTAAACCCACAACACGAAGTCTGTTAAGGACTCGTAGTTAGGATCAACCTTTTAGGATTCTAACCAAAATCTAAAATTCCTCTGGAGAATGTATCCGAATTGACGGAACATCTGTCCGGGTTTAATACGACCTCCTCGAAATTCTTGTCGGTAGAAATCGGGAGTCATATTATGAGTGGCCAATAACTCAGCTTTTAAGGTGCTGCAGTTAATTGTACACTCAGATTGTAAGGATATAAAAATTTCGCGCAATTTACAATTTAACAAGGGAAGTAATCTGAATACATCTTCAGACTCCAGATCAATGTATTGATTTCGAGGATCTTTTCGAAGTGGGCTAAAAATGCTCCGAAATCCTCTCCGTCCTTGAAATTAAGGAGCTTCAGTGGGAGATTGGGGGTGGCTTCGGAACGGGAACTGGCGGACTGTATCTCTGCTTCAACACGAGCTAATTCAATCTGATGGTGAAGCTCAGCTTGTCTTTTCCGTTCCTCTCTTTCTCTTTCTTCTCGTACGATTTCTATTTCTCTTTCTTCTCGTTGGATTTCTCTTTCTCTTTCTTTTTCCCCTCGTTGGTTTTCTCTTTCTCTTTCTTCTCGTTGGATTTCTCTTTCTTTTTCTTCTCTTTGGATTTCTCTTTCTTTTTCTTCTCATAACTTTTCTCTTTCTGCTCTTTGCTCCTCTTGAAGGTAC
Organism: Ceratothoa steindachneri; assembly: GCA_963969495.1. Classification (NCBI taxonomy): domain Eukaryota; kingdom Metazoa; phylum Arthropoda; class Malacostraca; order Isopoda; family Cymothoidae; genus Ceratothoa; species Ceratothoa steindachneri. The sequence goes on from OZ018337.1 coordinate 61,366,288, forward strand.
TCAATTAGTTCTTTTCCGGAAAGTCCAAAGGATTCTGCTTGCGCTTTAAAGATTTCGAACTGAGTCATCTTTGCACTTGGGGCCGCAATAGTCAACCAACTAAAATTCCTCGCAACAAGAATTATGCCTTCTAGAGAAATAGCCTACCTAAATATGGGCACTGACCTATTCGTACTTGGTTTCTTGATCTAAATAACCACTGAATAAAATCACAAAAAAAACACAAACAAATTATTATAACAGTTCCTTGAGCTACTCCAGCTTCTTAAGTTTCAAAAAAGGGGATAGTAATCGTTAAAACAAAAGGGAACTACTATACTCTATTATTATAAAGAATAACACTATGCTTTACTCGACTGAAACCAGTGTTTGCAAATATATATCGTTAAACTTTACACACCTGATACCAAATTTAAATAGTTTTTATATATATATATATATATGTCGTAAAATGGACTCTCGACGATATACCATATATAACTATGCGTTGAGGGAACTTCTTTATTATCTTTAGAGTGCGTGGATGTCTGGCTGGCCGATATTATGTATCTTCGATATGCTTAGGAAGTGAAACTAAGCTCAAGGATAATAATATTGCTGACATTAATAAAATAGAGTTTTATTAATAATAACTATCAACAACACACAAGACGGAAAATATTGACATAAACAGAGAATGGAAAGGGTCGTGTGGAATCGAGCTAATCCGAGGATTAAAAGATTTAAAAAGGTAAAACAAATATATAGTTAAAAGGGAGGGGATGGTTCGCTAAACCATTTAAAGCACAGGATAGAGTTGACAAAAGGGTTAAATATTCAAAGGTAACGTTCGGCTTACGTAATTATATTTGTTGTGCTGAGGAAGGCGACGTGAAGGAATTTTCGGCCTGCTTGCGAGTTCCAGCCGAAGAAGGGGGAATTAAATGATCCTGACGTGGCGTCTTGGGAATGAGAACCGTTTCTTGACGAACGGCTTAAAGAACAATGGCTGTTCTACGTTGTTCTCTTCTGAACAACAGGGGGGGTGAGAACCGTCTCTTGTCTTTGGGTTCGAGAACAATGGATGTTCTAATGTTGTTCTCTTTTGAACAACAAGGGGAAAGGGTGAGAACCATTTCTTGGCGAACAGGCTCAAAAGAACAATGGCTGTTCTACGTTGTTCTTCTCTGAACAACAGGCAGGGGGGGTGAGAACCGTTTCTTGTCAATGGGCTCGAACGAACAATGGCTGTTCTAACGTTGTTCTCTTTCTGAACAACAGGGGAAGAGTGAGAACCAGTTCTTGGCGAACGGGCTCAAACGAACAATGGCTGTTCTACGTTGTTCTCTTCTGAACAACAGGAGGGGGGTGGGGTGAGAACCGTGTCTTGTCAACGGGCTCAAAAGAACAATGGCTCTTCTAAAGTTGTTATCTTTCTGAACAACACGGGAAGCTTTGGGAACTTGGCGTCACGAAGGCTCGATCTTAGCACTTAAGGGATATTGTCCTTCTTCTGGACAAGTGATGGTGAATCTCGAGGTCGAGGTCCCTTGGCGCACAAGGTGAGAGTGGGTAGTAGTGATGTTTCGCGACGAAAATCTGGATCTCCAATCTGCTCTTAGTGGTAAAGTTTCCAAATAAATAGTCAGGAAATCCCCTTAGGGGGGACAATGGAGTGGGAGCTTCAAGGAAATGCACAGCCGAGCCTGGGAACAATGCCTTATCTGCCCAAAAGCCTAACTCAATCTGGCGAGGTCGACGCATGTGGTGAACGGGGGAAGATAAACCTCCTTGTTCAAACATTGACTCCGGTGGCTGCGATAAGGCGCCCAGCTTCAAAGCTAAGATGCACGTGGTGAGCATCGTGGTTTTAAATAACATGTGATAGTGGTTGAAAATTAAGCGTCCTCAACCCGTTCTATTACACATACCAATTACTATTTGAACATTAAAGGTCACTTTGGATCAGATTCATTCCTGATTATTTTGATAGTAAGACAAAGAAGTAACGGTAAATACGGAAAATGTATTTATATATATTCGAAACCTATTTTGTGACTTTCATAAATGTTTAACCTTCAATTTCTAAAGATTTTTTAGAAATATTAGGTGAAAACAAAGTCATCTCAAAACGTTTTAAAAGTTTAGTTATTTTTTGATTTATACAGGGTATACGACTAGTTTATGTGTAATTGTCTAGTCTTTCCAAGGTCTCGCATGAAACTGCACAGTGATCTACAGTATAACTTAGGCAGACTAGGTGACTATGCAGTTTGAAGCGAGGCCTAGGCAATCCTAGGCAACTAGAGAGTAATTAGTCAGACATTTATATCTAATGTTTCATAAATTACCCATCAAATGACCATTTTTCGTGAACAGCAACGTACTCCTTTACTGTATGATTACAAGTCCGGCCTATCATCGCTAAATGATGCAACCAACAACTACAACAGGTGGCCCATGCAATTGGGCAACAAAGACCAGAATTGAGTGCTGTCATCTTTCTTCATGATAAACCCCAACCACACGCTTTAAATCAATCCCGTAAAAAACTCACAGAGCTGGGGTAGTAAATTCTCCCTCACCCACCGCACTCGCCAGAACTGCAACCAACAGAATACCCTCTATTTCAGGCACCGCAGAACTTCTTAAATGAAATAACGTTCGCAAATTATGACAAAACTGGAAACTACAAGTGATGAATTCTTTGATGGCAAACCAGTTGAATTTTATAACAAACACTTCATAGATCTATCCCCTCGTTGGAAGCAGGTGCTCGAAAAAAAGGGTGATTAGATTGTTTATTTGATATGTTTCTTTTGCTGCGTTGTTTCGTTGTAAGCCATTGTCCATAAAAGTTGTGTGAGAACTTTGTTTCTAACCTATTAAATGGATTATCGTTGATGTAATTTTTAGGTCGCTAATTACAAAGAGGTTTGAGATATCCGTTTTCAAGATTGGTATGATATGAATAAAGGGGGGATGCTGTGCATATTACTTACATAATTAAAAACAAGATAAAGCCAACCTTGGTATGTTGGGAAAAAGTTAGCTGCAGCAAGTATTATCATTTCATTTTTCCTCCATTTTTTAATTTTCATTATATCTTCTTTCAATTGGACATTATTGAATACTGCGAAAAATGATGGTTAAACCAAATTAAAAACTAGATACCATTTATACATGGTGGAAGCCTCGAAACATCTAAGCGCCGGTGTCCTCCAACCTGAAAAGTGCTTTATTTCACACTATAAAATTTATATACATTGAGCCTTGTCCTAAAAGATTATAGCATGAACTAGTACCTAAAAATGTATATAAGGATATTTAAAGCAATATTATTATGGTCCTAGTGTTCAAGCTCTGATTTATGAAAGAATTTCTTGATAGCAAAAACACTACCCTCAAACCTCGTCAGAAAATCGATGGCTACAATATTTAGCTTATAATCACTAATATGTAAGAAGTGGTATAAGCCTCAAGTAAAATTGACTTACTTTTCTACATAGTTCAGTTAATAGAGCCTTTTTGTTTTCTCTTTCTTTAAAAAAATTCAACTCCGAGATGGCACAGAGAAATCTCTGATGTCGTTGGCTTCATTTCCAAATGCTTTCCCTAACCTATTAAGCTTAAAGTTCAGCAGGATTTCAGAGAAATTACGTATTATACAACATCTAAACAAAGGCACTTTGATAGATCGCAGGATTCTAAAAAAGCCGGTCGTTTCTATAATCCTAACAAAGGGCGCTAATTAACACCAACTTATGAGGATTATAGAGGATACAAGAGAACAGCACGTCGCCTCTCCAGATCAAAGCCCGTCTCTGGGTAAGCGGCACTGCTATTCACTGCCTTTATGATTAATCTTATCACGAAACAACCTGCTTTGTATACACAGGAAGCACTGCTATACTTGACCAGGATTAGCAACCATTCCTATGATAGCTCTCAACATCATGCTACTCTCGGCCTTCCAATCTCTTAAAAACTAAAGATTACTCACCACACATTCATTAATTCGCTTATGCGACTTTCAACACGAATATTGGCTTTAAACCCTTAATCACTTTGTCATTTTCTTAGTGAGACACTACGAATCAACACAACACCCTCGCAATCTACATATACACATATACTATTCAGCCGAAGAGGGTCACAGGTTTATGTGGGGGAAAGGTTAATGTTACCGGTGATGGTTACCAGTTTAAGTGGTGGTATAGCTTACTGGTTTGCGGGTGTGTGGTCGGTAATTATAAGGGCGTGTATGGAAATCCATTAAACCGAATTCCGCAGACGCAGCTATAAGACAGTCTCCAAATAACACGCCGTTCAAAATTGACAGTCATTAAAATCTGTAATCTTATTCTCTTTATGCACTGCCTTCATTTAATACTATTATCTTCTAACTGAGTCTCTGCAGGAAACAACATCGCCCTTATCAATTGTCCTTAGAGTTATGCCTATTTTTAAAAAGTTTTAAAACACCTCTACTACTTTCTCGTATCTAATAAAAATAAGCATAATTATTATACACAACCAATTATCCACAAAGCATAATCTGCATGCATCAACCACCTAGAAAGGATCTACCCCTCCTAACACCCCTATTCCCTCTGCCTAGTATAAATCAGTCTTTCCAAGAGAAATTATCCCTTTATAAAAGGAAGAAATTGCGAAAATCGTAACCAGTGTTACTTTTCACAAATTTCCACTTCCAATTTCCACTCACTTAAGTTACCATTGCTGAACTCAATTCAGTGGGATTTACTAAGACTTGAATCATTTATTATAGATGTCGGAATAAGTTATTCATTGACAATTAACGTTGACCAAAAGATTAAGGAAAGGATTAATCTCTTAAGAAACCACGATTGAGTTATTAATCCTTCGGCCTCATCTTGTTCTTCAAAGTTAGGTTGATTGAATAAATTGTTGGCAGATCTCATCTATTCCAAACACTTTACATCAGTGCTTGAGAAGATTTTCACGACTTTGTAATGAAATCTTTGGTTTGGAATTGTTATGAAGCAGAACAAACTTAATCCTCTTCATACCAAATTAAATAGACCATCGTTACTCAATTTCAGTTCGCCTGGTATTCCGAATCCTCGTAACATGTATAAAATTTGAACAAATGTTCTTGTTTAGGTTTATTGAGTATTTAATAGTTATCCATTGATGACATGAGCATCACATGTTTCTTTGAAGAGCCCATTAGTAAATTAGAACTGGAAATTCGGGCAATATATTAATCTTTCAAATAGGTTTTGGCAGGAATTATGTGGCATTTTGTGCAAAAAAGATGTTTTTCAAACGAACACAAGAAAGGGAGAGGAAGATGAAAATGAAAATTGTGCAAGTATTGAAAATGTGGACCATATGAGTTTCCGTAGAATAATTAACGGGGTTTGTTGAATCAAGTTATCAAATCAATGTTTTATTTTTTATTGGTGTTTTTAAACTAGCGAAATAATTTCTTAAGTTTGACTATTTTTAATTTATTTAGAAAGTCGCCAATTTAAAGTAGATTATGAAGGAATAAAGTCGAAGCCAGTGCTTGCGTTTGAAATCGACGGATACGATTCTAAAATTTACAGACCACATGGTAACATATGAAAAATCATGACTCCGGAATAAATACCTAACAACGATGGAATCTGACAACGAAGGGAATTCTTCGAAAACTCTTGTAGGCCCACTTACAACTTTTGAATCGGCAATTATCAAGCTATTACTTTCCGATATGTTTCTCGGCTAAAATGTTGATTCGGTATGGTTTTCCACGAGACAGATTGATTGGATATGTTTCTGTATCAAAAGTTTTTGCTTGTATACGTTTCTCATTCAAAAAGGTTAAATGGCTGGGGTGATTGTAAATGTTTATCTACCAAAAGGGATATAATGTATATGTTTTCTGCCGAAAAGTTGGTTGGATATGTTTATAACGTTGCGGGGGCGTATGTATATGTTTTCCTAACAAGTGGTTTTGTTGGATATACCTTCTCTGCCAAATGGTTTAAATGTATATATTTTAACGCTAAATGGTTAATTGTATAAGTTTTTCTGATAGGGGTTGATTGTAAATGTTTCACTACAAAATGGTCGATTGCATATTTTTACATAAAAGGGTTGATTTGATATGCTTCTAAGATAAATGGTTGCGAGCATATATTTCTAGCAAAAGGTTCGCGTGTGTGTGTTAATTGGATATGTTTCTATGTCAAAAAGGTTGTTTGGGTGGATTCATTTCCTATGTTTCTCAGCCAAATGATTAATTGTTTGTTTTTATGCTTAAATGGGTTTCTGGATGGATTGAGTGGATATGTTTCGTCCCAAAATGTTGTAGATATATGTTTCTCGTATAAAAGTGTTAAGTAGATGAGTTGGTTGGATATTTTATCATGCCATAAACGTTAAGTAGATATGTTTCTCTAGAAAAGAGGTTGATTGGATGTATTCATTGGATGATGTTTCGCTGTCTAATGATTGCGTATATATGTTTCTCTATCAAATTAATGATTGAAATTAGTTAGATGCTAAAAGGATATGATTATATGTTTCTCTAACAAAGAGCTGATAGATTGTTTTTTTTCCATATGTTGCCCCACCTAAAGCTTCCCTCTATATCTCTTTTTTGAAAATTAGATTGGATGTGTTCACTGATATGTTTCTCTTGTAAAGGAATCTTTGTATATGTTTCCCTGACAAATGGGTTGATTGGATCGATTGAGTAGATTTGTGTATTAGCCAAAATGGTTGATTTTATATATTTACCACCAGAAGGGTCGATTTGATATCTTTCTCTGCCAAGTGTATGTGTTTATTACGAAAAAAAGGTTGATTTGTTGGATTCATTAGATATTTTTCTTTTTAAAAGGTTTGATTGGATATGTCTATCTGTCAACATGTTTGATCCTATATGTTTCTTTATCGAAGGTTCCTTTAATGTGTTTCTCTACTACAAAGCTGATCGGATGGATTCATTGGATATGTTTCTCTACCAAAAGAGTTTCCTTTATATATTTCTCTGTTAAAGAGTTGATTTATTGGTTCATTAGATATATTTTCTGCCAAAAGGATTGACTCTATATGTCTTTCTGACCAAAATATTGATTGGATATGTTTCTCTCTCCAAATCATGGATTAGATGTGGTCTTTTTATATTTTCTTTGTAAAAAGGGGCGATTGTAATTTTTCTCTTCCAAAAGAGGTTGCCAAGATAGAGGGATTGGATATATTTATGTAACAAAGATTTCTTTTATGTGTTTCTCGTTCCAAAGATTAGATTGGATGAGTTCATTTGATACCTTCTCTGACAAAAGCGTTGATTGTACGTGTATCCTTACCAAAAAAAGGTTGAGTGAACATGTTTGACAAAAGTTTAATTGTATCTGTTTCTCGGACCAAAGAGTTGATTGGATATGTTTTGCAACCAAAAGGTTGTATATATATGTTTCTCTGTCGTAACACTGAACTGGATGCGTTCGTTAGATATTTCCTTGTGCCAAAGTATAGATTGTATATGTTTTATAACAGTGGGGATTGATAAGAAAGATTAGTTTAATATATTTCTCTGAAAAAGGCTGCTTGTAAATGTTTGCTCCAAACGTTTTGGTTGTATAGGTCGACTGGATATGTTTTTACGTCAAATGGTTGATTGTAAGTGTTTCTATGTCATAGGGTTGATTGGACATGTTTACTGCCAAATGGTTGCGGTATACGTTTAACTGCCAAAAGTGTTGATTAGATTAATACTTGGATATGTTTTATGTCAAAAGGTTTGATTGCAGGAGTTATTTAGATATGTTTATCTACAAAAGGGTTCTTTGTATATGTTTATCTGAAAAAAAAGTTGATTTGATGCGTTCACTGGATATTTCTCTCTTTTAAAGAGTTGATTTAATATGTTTATCTGCCAAAAAAGGGTAATTGGATAGGTTCTCCTGCTAAAATGGTTGATTGGATGAGTTTATTGGATAGAAACATTAGCTTGAATTGCATTACGAGCGTCCGCCCAGGCAGGCCAAATGGTGGGGGAGAGTAGCTAATTAGTGGGATATAAACTCCGGACCAAAGCTGCTCTCATTTCAGGCTGACTGGCCAAATTCAAATCTTTTTTTAATGTTTTGTGGGAAAAAGAAAAGGTTTATTTTGCTTTTGGCTCTTTTGTTTCAAATGAGGCGAAGGAAGTAATGAGCGAACGAAAAGAGAAATAACAATTAGACCAAAACGTTGCGATTAATATTTTAGTCTCTTCATCGCATCATTATCAAATTTGTAACTGTTATGAATTTTTAAATAATTCTTTCATCATAAATATTCTTTTGACCGTTTTTTTCCAAAATTACCTCTGAGGTTATTATTCACAAATGTTTAGTAAAACTAAGTTTAACAAGGTGTCGAGGATAGGCCTAGGGGTGGTTGGAGTTTACCCGACTCTTATATATCTCTCTCTCTCTCTCTCTCTCTCTCTCTCTCTCTCTCTATATATATATATATATATATATATATATATATATATATATATATATATATATATATATATATATATATATATATTCTATTATCTCGAATGCGAAGGAGTCGTCGTACTACTCCTTATACTTCGTTTGGCCTGTGTCTTGAATAGGTTTATTGAGTCAGAGTGCTTAGAGGTTGGCTACGGATTGATTGTAATGAACTTTGCCAGCAAGTGACCCAAAGGAAGTTAGATACACAATAATATAAAAATAAAGTTTTAATGAACACTAAACAAGAATATATATATATACATATATACATATATATATATATATATATATATATATATACAAATAATGTGCTTTGAGAGATAAATTAATAAGTGAATCTCAGATGTCTCACTTGGCTTGAAAATTACTATTCACCATAGAAATCCCTATACACTTGTAATGCTGGTAAGCTTCGCGGTAAAGTCTAGGAATGTGAAAGGGAAGGGTTACCTTGGAACCTGATGTTACGGTGGCGCTGGTCAATGAAGGTGGTGAAGTATGGGGTGAAGACGATGAGGTAGGTTCCCCAGGAACCGACCTGATCGCACAATTCCGTCACGATTCTTGCTGGAAAAAGGCTGTGACGGGAGCTTCTCGTTACAGAGGGCCCCACGCTCGTGAACTCCGAGGAATCTTGGTGACCTCTGTGAGGGAGGGGGGGCGAAGTGACCTATCGACGCGTAGGGTCACGAAGAAAAGCCGAAATGTAGCTTTCTCCTTTAGTAAACCAGATTGAGGCTGTTTGTAGCTTCGGCTCTTACACGTGAGTACGAGCTTGGGTCCGCATTGACTTGAAGACCAACGGGCTAAGGAGCCTCCCTAAGTAAGACCGATCTCTTCTTTGAAGACTTGGGGCTTCGGCGAATTACTACTACACCGATATATGACAATTCCTGCTCCGCCAGACGCTGTGCAAGCTATACTCCTGAGGGTTAAAAGAATTCGTCTTTTATACTCGAAACTCGGGAGAGGTTCTCAGGGCAGGGCGCTGGAAGTAGATTAGATTTTAAGCTAATCCATTTTGTCCTTTGTGAACTTCCGGCAACTATTGGAAGCAAAGATGGGCTCCCATTTATCGATAAACAGTCCGGGAAGGAACTTGGTGGTTAGCTGAAATGGCTGGCGGTTTCTTCCAGTTCGAGAGGACCAGATATTGGGCATGAAGGGAAAGAGTTGATAAGCGGCCCGCCCGGAAGGTAGGTGGGCAAAACTGGGGAGCATTATGCTAATCTCCTACACAAGGTCATCTAACAAAAAGTCGCGTACTCTCGCTTATTCTAATTTATGACTTTTACAACATTTAAAAATTCCCGGACCACCTTGGTAGGACATTGTCAGTTATATCATTCGAAAGAGAATGTAAAACAACAAAAGGGTTTCAAATTTCGTTAGAACCGGCCAAATAGTTATCATGTTATTGCCAAAAAAATACAACTTTCCATGCTAAACTTGGGAGGACCTTGAAAATTATATCATCCAAAATATAATGTAAAATAGCATAGGAGTTTCAAATTTCGTTAGAATTGGCCAAAGTTATGATTTTATTGTTAAATAATTCACTGGCTAACTTGAGAGGACTTTGCCTATTACATCATTTGAAAGAGAATGTAAAATAACATAAGAGTTTCAAATTTCGTTAGAATCGGCGGAATAGTTATGATGTTATTGCCCCATAAAAACAACTTTTCAGGCTAAACTTGGGAAGACCTTGAGAATTATATCATTCAAAATATAATGTAAAATAGCATAAGAGTTTTAAATTTCGTTAGTATTGGCGAAAGAGTTATGATTTTATTGCTAAATAATTCACTGGCTAACCTGAGGAGAACTTTGACAATTACACCATTCAAATGAGAATGTCAAACAACATAAGAGTTTTAAATTTCGTTAGAATCGGCCAAATAGTTATGATGTTATTGCCCTATAAAAACAACTTTCCAGGCTAAACTTGAGAAGACCTTGAAAATTATATCTTTCAAAATATAATGTAAAATAGCATAAGAATTGAAAAAAAGTGTTAGTATTGGCGAAAGAGTTATGATTTTTTTTGCTTAATAATTCACTGGCTCTCCTGGGAAGGTCTTTGGCAATTACCTCATTCGAAAGAGAATGTCAAACAACATAAAGATTTCACATTTCGGTAGAATCGGACGAAAAGTTATGATTTTATTGCCAAAACAATATAACTCCCGGGCTAACCTTGGGAGGACCTTAACAATTATATTTTTCAAAATGGAATGTAAAATAGCATGATAGTTTCAAATTTAGTTAGAATCAACCGAATAGTCACAATGTTACTACTAAAACAATAAAAAAGCATAACGGGGACCGCCCGCAACTAAAAATTATTTCTCTTCAGACACATATTTTAAACAAGATTTGGCTCTTATTCGGAAGAGGCCCAGCGTGAGTTCGATGCTATCGCGAGGTGAAGTTTCGGCTATGGTGTTCTTGGCTCGTCCTGGGGATACAGCCTCAAGTCAGACACGTCGATCGATAGCTAAATATTGGCGTCTCATTCATTTATTATTTCTTTCTAATTTAAATCCTTAAAAGATGATGCAAATTTTTCATGACATTGTTGTATATTTTCGTCTAAATAAATATATTTGCAAGGTTTTCATAAACATTTTTTACCTAACCTAACCTTAGCCTACCCTTAACAGTCCGATAGCCCTGAACCTATAATTCGCTGTTGGGCCTATTCCGAAAGAGACTCCAAAATATTTTGGATCAATTAAAGATTAGGCCTCTAAAGTCACTCAATTCAAGAATAATCACCTGCGTTTCGTTCAATTCAATATAAGGCACCTACAGTCACTCATTTGAAGATTAGGCACCTGGTTAGGTCACAATACAAAAAAGGCACCTACCCTCTGTTAACGACTCATAATATGATTTTTAAGGGAAAAGAAAAATTTGTCAAATTAATAAGGAAAGATTTATTGAATAGGAAAATATTTAAAGGATCATTTAAATCACATGTATTTTAAAGGACAAAGAAATGAAAACAGGTAACACAACCCGGAAAAACGCTAGGTAAATTATTATTACGTGTACGATTAAAGGTTAAGAAAGAAAATGGGAGATATAGTAACAGAAAAATTATGGGTAAACTATCTTAACCGTTATCAGAAAATGAACAAAGAAGTAGGATTTGAACTTGTGTCATGAAGCGCTCTTCGCTAAAATGACCACGACCCTCATCGCCAGAGCTACCAACCCTAACCCCCAAAAAGGTTGATTCAAGAAACCTTTCGAATAACAAAGTGTAGGTTTTTATTCAGTGAGAGACAAGACAAGTGTTTTTCTAGTAGGAGGGGGCACGGGCTTTTTTGTTCATAATAATTGGAAAGCACATGACACGTGATATATAATAGCGATAAGAAGCATGGTAATTTTAGCGAAGAGCGCTTTATGACACAGGTTCAGATCCTGCTCCTTTTGTTCATCTTCTGATAACGGTTTAAATAGTTTGCCCCTAATGTTTATGTTACTATATCTCCCCTTTTCCTTCTTAAGCTTTAATCGTGCACGTATACTAATTTCCTTAGCGTTTTTCCGGGTTGTGTTACCAGTTTGGATTTCTTTTGGTCTTTTAAATACATCTATTATTTATCACGTGTCATGTGATTTTCAATTATTAAATCTCATATTGTTAAGTTATATGATTACATAAGCTTTGAAATGGGTTAGGTTAAGGTAGGTTAAGTAGAGGGAAAATTGTTGTTTGAAACACTGAACCTGCCATCACGGTGTCTGGATTGAACTGAAGTTAAGATAAATTACAATAAACAAAAAGAACTTCTGAGGTAAAATAAACTAAATTTAAGATAAGTTACGATCTACTAAGAGACCTTCTAAATATTTACAATTCAAGAATAAGCACCGCGTTTCGATAAATTTAAGATTAGGCACCTCAGGTTCCTAATCTTAAATTGATCAGAACTTTATAGGCCAATATTCAAACATTGGTGCGAAAAAGGTTTTTAGTGAAATATTTGAAAACTTTATCTTTTGCTCTAAGGAGAAAAGAATCGGTTAAGGTGAGATCAGATGGAGAGGATTATGTTAAATTGTTCGATTTGGATGCAGGTACTAACGAAGGATTATGGTTGAAGTGTTGAATAAACTCCTTATAAAGTCTCAAATGAAGTCTGAGTTTTGCCTTTAATCTTGTGTTTTTCTTATCGTCTAATCTCTACCTACTGTAGGTACCTGCTGAATGTTCAAATTACCAGATCAACCGAAACGGCAGGTCTCGAACTGGAGCTCATCCTCTACCAGTTTCGATCCTGATGAGGCTCTTCTCTTCTCCATCTTTCACCCTTGTTTCATTCGTGCTAATATCAGAGTTAATTTCACTTCCTCTCTTGGGCAAAGCTTTATCATAAAGTTACATTGTTTCGTTCTCTATTAGGTCTAAATTCGATCGTCGGACTTCTCCTACTCATCCACTACATTCACAGACTTAATTATTAATCTTTTCAATTGGGTGCGATTTTGGTGCCATAGTCCAGATCCCACTTTCCCTGCCTTATGGGGGTGTCTCTTCCCTGCCCTGGGTAGAGAAGGGCAGTAGCTTCCCTTCCTCGTTCAGAAAGTGAACCACGAACCTACCTCCTCAAAGGCTTTGGGTACCGAACCCACAGTGAGGCTACTAAGTTCTCTACTCATCGAAGCCATACCTCGCACATCACTACAACAAATGATTTCAGCCTCCCTACCCCTCTTCTTCTCTCTCAATTTCGGCGTCTCTTACCCTACTATAACAATTCCTTCCAACAGACAACATTTTCATCTTTGTTCTCTATTATATCCCAAAATTAAGTCAATTAACCCCCTATTTACCCCATTTATGCCCACAATTGATCTCATTTACATGACTTAAGTAAAGAAATGCCCTACTTTTTCAAATCCTCGACCTCGAAAGAATCGGTATTCCAGCGTGTCTTCTCGCATTCGGGCACCCCTTGACCTTCATATAAATTCCATTTATCAGAACATTCCATAAACATGACATATCCACTCGTGTGTAATTTTTAATCACTAACTGCCTTTGTAAATAATTCAATAAGGACAATTTCCAGTTCGGCGGAAATATTCCCCACCAGAAGAAGTCGGTGGAGAAATGTGCATCATTATTATTAGGATGGAAAGGGCCGTCGACCTTTCCAAAGACCCAAGGGTTTTTTGGGGGGGTTTTGTCGAAGAATTGTTTTTATTTGGGGAGGGAAGAATATCTTCTGTTCCCCCTAATTTAGAGAGAAATACCAGCGAGGGGCGAATTCATGCCAGGATCAAACCCGGTACCACCATGTGAGCGGACCAACGCCTTATCCACTCGGCTACAAAGATCTGTGGAAAGGCAACTAAACAACCTAAGTGTTTTCGATGCTTTAATGGAACGCCTCTCTCCAAATGGCCTGAGTGAAATAAAGGACCACCGAACGGCGCTCTCTGGAAATAGGTCAAGTGTGGCCGTTCAGTTCGATGGAAACAGTTAAAAATTGATTTATGTTATCTTCCCAAAGGAAAGGTCACAAATGCTGCATGGCTAATGGAATTCGAGGATTATAGGTTGGTACCATAAATGTAAAAACATATTTTATCATAATGATTTTGGTGTATAAAAAAGGGATGAATTTGGTAATTTCTTATTTTTCAACTTCGTTAAAACTCCGCCATATTTGCGTTGTTTGGGCAAGTATACATCGTGTTATCCACACATCTATAGCAACTAGGGGATGGGAGCTAGGTACGCCACTTCAAAATATTCCGAGAAGAGAGAGCCCTTGATGGAGGAAAGAGAAACAGAATAAAGGCTATATTTGAAAAAAAGGCAGAGGAAACATAATTTAAAGTTTTAAAACATAAGTAAGAAGAGATATATTAAGTTTTATTCCTTCACGAATAAACCTACGACTTTAAATATAAGTTCCGCCCAGTGGCTATGTCCCATGTTGTTTCAGCTGAAATACATAAACCCCTTTGTGCAATCAAGTTGATTGCTAATTCGTAACGATCCGTGACGTGTTCCCACTCATACAAATCTCGAAAGCGGAAACAGCGGAGGTTTCCCCGAAACCGCATGAGAAACACCCCAAATTGTATTTAGCTAATGAATTCTGAGTGGATAAACAATGAAATCTCCGCTCTTTCGCGCGCACCCAATAGCACTTTTGCTTCTTTGAGAGCTTCAAATAGCAATCCAAATACCATCTAAAAGACCCATTCTTTCCATTGGAGATCTCGCCAAAAATTAGGCGCTTTCCAATATCGCTCCCATTCGACCAAATAACAGTTTTGTTTCCTTAACCCTTTCGCTCCAAATGATTCCATATGGCACCATCAATAGTTATCTTCATAATTTTACCTATAAAGCGTTCAATGAGTTTGTGTGGCATCAAAATATTTTCATGGATTGCCAATGGGGCCATTTGGCATGTTTGGATTTGTTTGCTCATACTAGGTGACAGCGAGGGATATGACATAGTTGTGACCGTCAATGCCATTGGGATTGTTGCGTTATACGGAGATATTTGAGTGATTAATACGATAAGGTATGCATCGTTTTTCATTTCCATTTCTATTTTATTACATAGAAGAAAGTTAAGAGATAAGATTGAAATGGTAGTTATATCTTCAGCAAATAATTTGCATGCTTAATATTTTTACTAACTTACGTGATTCCATGTGGCATCATTGGAATTTTCATTAGTATTAGTATAAAGAAAAAAGGTTTATGCAATTTTCTGAGTTAGGCTACGTCTACATCGTCTATAACTGCACCAATTTTCTTATTTAATATAAGTACTCTGTTTACACACACACACACATATATATATATATATATATATATATATATATATATATATATATATATATATATATATATATATATATATTCTAGTACTTCTGCTACCTATAATTTGTTTTTAGTTCTACATCGTCTATAACTGCACAGACTTTATTATTTTATATGAGTACTGCTTACCCTATATATATATATATATATATATATATATATATATATATATATGTGTGTGGGGGGGAGGATGTTGGCATCCTTCTGTCTAGCCAGACAATAGAGATATGGAAGGGCAGGCTTGGGCGAAGTGTATGGAGATCCTGGGTTGCCCAGTCGTCAAGATCTCCCTCTCGGCCTCGCCGGTGTCATCCAAAAGAATGCAGAGCAGTCCTTTGGCATCAGGATGGCTGCAAGAGCTGCCGGAGTTAGTGAGCACAGCCCACTAGTCCGCCTTCTGTGCTCCACTTTTGATTTTGAACGCTTACTCACCTACACTTGGCCGTTAGATCAGTCATGGATCTTCTCCGCCAAGCTAGCTGTTGACTGCTAGAGACAGCTCCTTCTCCTAGCTTGATGATGCAGTGTAAACACCATTTTCTCACCTGCTTTAGCCGGCCTATAATTTGTTTTAGTTCTATAGGGCCTATTTATCTAGAAGTGCTACCATACCAAGGTAGGTATTGGTGTGGCGGGGCGGTTTCGGCCCCTGAATGGGAGTACATGGCCAGCCTTAATAACCTATCATAATCTATAGATACAGAAAAAAATAAAATGACTAATTTTCTTTGATTTAGTGTCTAGATACCTCCTGAAAAACACACAGAGAAGCTCTCACTAACTAATGCTGGTATAATACAACAAGGCAAAAAGGTCGAATGAGAGTAAAGTTATTCTAAATGCAAAAAGAATGACAGCAACAAGGCAAAAAGGTAGGCCGTCGAATGAGAGTAAAGTCAGTCTAAATGCAAAAAGAATGACATCAAAAAGACCAGTCAATGATGTTAATTTGGATGAGTTTGCTCATTTCCAAGTGACTCCTAATCTAAAGTAAAGATGCAAATGCTGCATCAAAGCTTACGCACATATGAAGTGTAACAAGTGCAACATCTCTTTAAGCCTTTTAATAGAGGAAAATTGTTTATAACATTTCATAAAAATTAAATTGTGTATATTATTTTTAAAAAAATAATGAAAAAGCTTTAAATTTTATTTTGAGGAATGTGGTTACTAAATTTCAAGTTTTCTTTGGTATTTTCCAAATGATTTTAGTTTTTAGTTTTTTTTCATGTTTGCATCAAGACTTACCAATGATGACATGTGGCATCATTTTATTTTCATGCATTTCATTCAAAGTTCAATAAAAAAAGTTGTGGATGTGTTTTATGACCTAAATGGAATATGTTTCAGAGAGAATTTTTTTTTTTTTTACATAAATCAATTCTTCGGGAAAGAAAAAGTTAACAGCACAGGCATGAAGATCATAATCCACAGGACCCAATCCCAAAATGGCCCTTTAGTCCCATAAATATCCTCTATTTCTAAGGAATCCATTTACTTTACTGTAGTAATGTAATTGTAAAGGTAGAGTCATTTGGACTCAAATAAACCTTGCATGAAACCTATTTCGAAAACGAGTATCCATAAACAAGCCCAGGTAAAAATTAGGCTAGTTTAAGATTTTTGACCTAACTTATGGTTCAGTTAGATTCGCCACCAAATTTAAACTGTAATTTCTAACTTAACCAAAAGTTCCTCCATCTCGAAGTTAGGTGCAGCTGATTAAACTCTCGTGACCGAAGAGCATAAATAAAAAGAGAGTTAATTAAAAATGCAAAAGCTCAAGAAGCTTGGAAATGAAGGAGAAGCCACGAAATGGATGAAATAGAGAAGAAAGTCAAAAATAAAGGAAATAGAGTAGAAGCTCAATAATTAAGAAAATAGAGCAGAAACACAATAATGTTCTTTAAGGTGCTCTGGAAGGCAACGAGAGAGGAGTGGGGTAGTTTATAGTAGCTGAGGGTTCATTCTACGTTCCCCCTGCAGCGGAAACGACTGGGAGGAGGATGTAATAAGAAGGTGGTGTGGAGGCTAATGTTCTCTGGGTTCGAGAGAGGGTCAGTAAAGGATAAAAGGTAGGAAGGCGCAGGTGGTCCTCAACTGTAGGTAGGAAGCAAAAACATAAACATAATACAGAACCTGTTGGGGATTCAGGAAAATTCTTGGGCAAACGGGTTTGCGCTAAAATATCCCCCCTAGTGAGGGGAGGCTAGTTTTGAACAGCTTGACGGAGTTGGGGAGTGAACTGAGGGGCTCCAGAAAGATGGGAGTTGTAGTAATCAAGCCATCAGTTAATTAATGCAGAGGTGGTAATTAAAAACATTTTATGATCAATGTGTGAGTGGATGAAGTGAAGGTTTCGAAGATGCAAACAGCAGAGGGGCAGACACTCGCAACATAAGCTATGAACAAGAGCTGACTACTGAAGGTGACACTCGAACTAAGGACCACCCAAAGTTCCCCAAAAGAGCACTTACTTGACATCGATGTCTATGATTATGATTTCAGCCCGAAATGATGAGTTAGCGGTGGGTGTTAAGCAATTAGTTTAAGTCACATCTCGGGATACTTGATCCTTTCAAGCTACCTACCTAATAAAAGGTGTGAGTTCCAATTAACAGGTCCCTATTTAACGGGTCCCCCTCACCAATGGCAGTTTCATATGAATATCTTATCGCAAAATTATAATAATTTCTTTTTAATATAAAAAGAAATTATCATAGAATCTTGATCCAATCTATTAAAGGCCTGCCTTTATCTACCATGAAATTTTTATTTACCCACGCATCATATTTTTGAAAATATTTTTAAAAGAATAATTGTTCTATTATTTTGCTCTGTAGTGTACACCTATACAACTGTCACACACACTGGAATACATTGATTTTCCACCAAAGTAGCTGCAAAGCCTGAAGAAAAACAATCTTTTCTTTATTTTTCCTACAGAACCGGTATTAGCCATCATCAAATGACTTTGTTGTTTGTTGATCTCGGTAAATACTCCGTTATATTGTCTGTTTATTTTGGCGTAATGAAAGAAAGACACTTTTTCCAACATTTTTTAAACAACCAGCCAATTAACCCCTTAACTGACCACTATTCTATAAAAAGGAAGCTGCACCTCTAAATTTAGTGTGTTGTGTCAGGTATTTACACACATCTTAAGAAGCACCGTGTCTACATTTATTTTGCTGTATTAGATATGTATATATTTATTAATTAGGGCCATATTTCTCACTTATTTTCAATTTATGCATAGCGATAGATCTGACAACGCTTCTCTCCGTCCAATATTCCCTTAGCGTTAAATTAATCGAGGCCAAATGAATTCAATTTGAAAATTAGGTAATAAATCACGAATCGGTAATTCAAAGTAAGGAACTATGCCCAGGTGTCCCCGTCTTGACACGACCATTGTCTGGTGCTAATATGCCCATGACCCTATGGGTTCACCCCCATTAAACATAAAAAAAACAACAAAAACGAGCGGTGCTAAACGGTGTTTGGGGACCCCTCCACCCGTCCCCCCCACACACTCTCTCTCTCTTTCTGCCGGCATCAACCGATAAACCATTGCGTTGTGTCAGTCGACTTACCATTGATTTGGGCACGAGGCCCACAAACTCTCTCATAGGGGTTACCTCGTCTTGCATTACCCATGGATCATAGCGATTATTTCCTTGAATTTAAAGCACAATAGCAACAAGGCTTTATTACGAGGGAGGTTTGTAAGGAGGGCTTTGTAAAGAAAGTGGTAAAGCTAGAAAAGTGAAAATGAAGAGTATTTGATACCATATCTTGCCATAGTTCTTCGGAAGTTGAGGTTGTCAATTTCTCTCTAGGAGCATATGACATCTCCGCTCCCCCCGACCGCCTAGAAGATACAGAGATAAAGTCTTTGATCCTTCCTCCGACTTGTGGTGTACTTCCCTAGGAGGAGATAACATCTCCGTTTCATCCAAGCACTTGTTAAACATAGTTAGAAAGCCTTCAGATTGCGTTGTAGGCCCTCACGCCAACCTACCGCAATTAGGTGGGGCCGAGTGTTCCTTCGGAAGGAAAGTGAGACCCTGGAATCTCATCGATTAAAATCAGCCTCATATTCGGATACTGAGCTCAATTTTCACAGTCGCCACGGAGCCGGGTGACTTGTAATAGATTGCCTATTTTCTCCCCTTAACAAAGGAGACGACGCCAAAATCGCGACTAGCGAGAAGAGGAATCTCGATCAGAGTGAGGAAGATTTTCCCTCTTCAATCTGAGACATTCAACAGATATCTGTCTGCCATTGTCATTGTCCCTCGCAAATATTTGGTTCCTTTCGTTTCATTTTCACGAAAATGTTCTCTACTCTTTGGGGTCTTGCCAGGTACGCACAGGGTTCTCTTACCTAATGGATCCCATATACTAGCAAACGACCCTCTAATTATGTCACGTTAAGAATTTCCTTTCTCTCTAAACTTTTGAGCCTCACTTCCTAAACTGGAAATCTTTTAAAAGTTAATCCACAAAAAAGAATAATAAAAATGGCTTTTATAATTGCCTTTATTGCCAAAGTTAAAATTTAACGATTATGTTTAGTGGAATTCAAGACTCGTTAGTGTTTAGTTGGCTCAACTTCAAAATGACTTGGAACCACCATGGCTGAGCAATTTAATTAGCAGGACTCTACTCCTCCAGAAGAATAGGGATGTGATCTGGTTGTGTCAGAAAATAGTTCCAAAAAGGAGCTTTTAGCAAACCATCGAATAATATCCTACGTGGCGTCGATCCTTCGCGTTAACATCCGATCGATGACACCATTTAGGTTGAGTAAGATTGGGGTGGAGGAGGGACCTTGTGGGTCGTTTAGTGGCTTTTTACTACTAAATTCAATTGTGTTTATAATCAATTGCGTGAGATGAACACTCATTTTGTGCGTGTTGCAAAAGGCACCTGGTTCTGCATAATGGCTGCTAGGCATGAATGCTGGGCAACCGAAAGTTCTTTCTTTTCGGCGCAATACAGAATGATGAGAATTCGGGAGTGGCGTTGCTGTGAGTCGATCCAAATTTGTAGTAAGTCTATTGATGTGAATGATAATCTATCCAGCTCTCGCTCTCTCTTTCATAATAATAGCGAAAGGGGCGTTGACTTAAGAGTAGATTCTAGAGAAATTCGCAAGCTCATGGACTGGGGCTGGATTCCATGGAAAGTCGTCTGGGATCAAATGGTAATTATTCTCTTTAAGGATGGATAGCCATGTTAGATTAAGATTAAGTGTATTTCCTCGATGACAGAGCAATAATAATTTGAGCTAATGAGACATTTCAAAACGTGCCTTTTTTCCCTATTTAGAGAAAGACTTCATGTCACTGCCTTCAATTATAGGGATACCAATCTCATTTAACTCCAACTTTCACAATTACATTCAGGAAGTAATTTCATGGCGGGTTTTCATTCAAAATATAAGCCGTCTTTTGAAAGGAATCTTCTAAATTTTTCCCTTGGATGCATCTCGTTCCCAGGAAACGTTTTACGTGACTGAGCGACAGTCAATATAAGAACAGTTTCGAAATAACTCTTAAGTAGTGCGATGTTATGTAGCCTGCACGTTGGTTTCTATGGCTAGGGTGGGTAATGGCGCTATGGCTATTAAATATAGTAAATGGATTTTCCCTTGAAAATATCACCATATTTTATGTATCATGGATAGTAGTAGTAAGACGAGTTAGATTGCCACCACAAGAGATTGGATGTTTGGAAATTTTCAGTGGTGATCGAAGTGTTATTCTGTAATCCAATGTCAGGAGTGCACGAACCAGTACCAAGGACAACGGACAAGTGGAAGCAGCCAAATTGATCCGGCAATGGGACACTTAATATGTGCAAGAGCCCTGTATAATGGGATGCTCAACAAGAATGTGCAGAACAGTCTAGAGGACAAGGCATTTTTTGCAGTATTGCCCAGGAGAAAGGAGCTACCTCAAATAGTGGAGCATCCCACGTAGCCCTAATTCAGAGATAGATGGTGACCTTCAGCTGCTGCAACAGCAGCGAGGCAGTTGTAACATCAACAGGGGCAGTTGCGGCTCGAGGGCACGCAAATTTATGTTCCCATAGCCGCGAATATGGCTACCAATATAACTTCCCAGGTGTAAACAAGAGCGAGGAAATGTTCCGAATCCATAAATTTAAGACGAACTCGGTTGGTAACTAGTGCAAGTTAAAGTGAAGCCGTGGATGTCTGCAAGAGTGCACTACCTTACCCTTGACCAAAGAAAACCGAACTATTGCTATGGCGAATAGCAATGGATGCGGTTCACTCCCTGTTGGAGTCTACACTTAATGAGATCGGAAGATCATTTAGGTAGAGTGGGGCATGAAAATCTTTCGGGAGCATCGAGGTGATGCCTTTGATACGCAGGGCAAGAAAGGTAACACTTAGGACATGACTTCCATGCGGAAGGCCCCTTTCCTGCCCCATTGCGTTGGAAAGAGTTACTGCCACCGGTATTGGAGTCCACGACAATCATATTGAAAAAAGGGATCCAGGCCTAGCTCGGAAGAGATTTGGTGACAGTCTTAGAGGCGAAAACACTCAGAGCAATGGCAGTAGACCTCCTGGGGGCAGAACTCAGCGAAATGCTCGCCATAGAAAAGACTGAAGGTGTTGTAGCCTCCGAGGACTTACAGGAAGAGATTTGATTTGCCACGTGGATCTGTGACTTTCTCTGTATAGGGAGCTTTTGCGAGCGTGACGGCTTCGGGTGCGGGTGTCCTTCTTTTGTTGGGCCTCGCGCATCCGAGTGGCCCGTTCCAGCCTTGGTCATGGATTTGGAAGCTGAGGGTTCCTTTGGTGCTGTCCTTCTTCAGGGCCATCTGATTTTAGTGGAAGTGAGCGTGAGTTCTTGGATGCGCCAGCTCTAGCAGGAAGTGCCCGGGGAAGGGGATTGACAAGAACCCACCGAACGGCTTTGAATGGGATAGACAGCTATCGTGCTCGAAGATATGAGATACAATGCTTCGAGAAATAAAGATATGCTCGCAATAATTCACCTACTAGACGGGACCCTATAGTGTGAGTTAAGGGCTTCTTTATTAAATAGCGAGTGAATGCACAATTATAATAGGTAATTAAGAGGTACAATAAAAGGAAGGCAGTGAGCGACCACAATGGAGAAACTTATATAAACAAAGAAATTTATATAATATTAGAGATGGGTGATCGCGGAAAATGTTGCCGAAAGCGACGGCGTTAGTGGACGATACGTCGAGGAAAAGAGCTCTTCTCGGGTGCTAGTGGTCTGTTACAGATAAGAGAAATAGAGGTCAGAGATAGATAGATAGAGGCGTAGGACGGAAAGAACCCACGATCGGCTTCTTTTTGGGGTAACTTCCCTTCAATCAGACGCCCTATATCAAGCCTAATTGTAACAACGAGAGGTTCCGCGAGATGGCATGAAGGTCTAAGTGGACTCTCGGTACCTCTATATAGATAAAATAAAATCTACTTCCGGCGCCTAGGTAAAATTCACTGCCGGTGGGCCCGTATAAATAGTTAAACATTGGCCTGGGTAAGATTCGTATTTTGCCAAAGAGGGCACGACGAAGAAGAAATCTTTCTCTCAGCCTACCTAACCCCAAGAGCCCGAAGCCCATAAAATTAAATAAGAAGAAATAAGAACTAAGAAAAGGGAGACTCACATACTGCTGTATTTGACTCAGCTTCTCCACGGCGTGTGTAAACCTTTTGCCCATTTAGTTTATTGTATTTCTATGTTGTATCCCTTATTTTATTTTTGTTTGTACAGTAGTTAAGATTATTTTATTCCATCCATTTTAGTTGATTTAATTCAACCAAGGAAAATAGTCACTCTTACTCGATTTTTTGCAACCCACGTTTAAAGTGCATCATTCAGGGCAAGGCACAATCGCAGATTGTACGCATACTTGCTACGTTCCCTCACGAGTCAAAGGAAGCAAGCGCAGGTCAGGAAATATAACTCGACCTACGACATGGTCTTATATAGTTAAAATTCTAGGCGGACGGGATAGGAATACAATTGGTCCATGCTCATCCGTGGCGTTATTCCTGCTCTTGACATGTCTGAAATTACGTGACAAATCTTTAGGCTTCTTGAGCTATAAGGCTAATAGTTTATGTGTTATAAAGCCTGTGGTTGGGTTGTATTTAGTAGGAATTTGTTCATTTTTGAGGTGAATCTTTGCTTTCTGATATAGAGTCGAAGCCGTATTTTTCTCTATGACATTAAAAAGGAACGAATTTTGTTTCTGCGCATAAGAAATTGTGGAGATAGAGTTTGAAGCGCCTGTAGCCAGTCGATTATCTTGGTGGTGTATGTAAAGGGTTAGATTCTAAACAGTTGAAAAACTATTTAGCTCTTGCGTCATATAAATAGCTTCCGTAGTTAAGTTAGTAGGTTGATTTTTGAGATGTTCCGCTTTTTAAGATCCATAATATGGGATTTAAACTGTTTTGCCTGGATGATTTGAGTCCCTAAAATTTGACCTGATTTTAAAAGTGATTTCATTTGCACCTATTTTAAGAATTGTGTTGGCATTTCTTCTTTTCTGCTGGAGGTTGAGACTGTAGTCTTTTGGAGTGATATTGTGAATCCCTTTGCCATGGTGTATGAGACTATTGCGTTACTGGTGTTTTAAAGTTGCTGATGTAATAAAGTTGAGCTGGTTACTGAAGCCAGATGGCCAAATCATCCGCGTTGAGGGAGCATCGGATTGCCGTTTATACATTTACTGCTAAGATGCGACGGTAAGAGTGAACAGTGTTTAACTTGCAAAATTACAGACCAAGCTTCTGACAAGAAGCGTGAGAGAGATGGAAAAAGGGCTACTTTCTCAAAGCCAGAGTGAGGTTGAATTTGTCTGCCTAGCATTTACCCCTCTTCTCTCTGAAACAAAGGGAATATTGCGAAATGTATATGTAACCAAAAATACTCGTCTGTTGGAGGAATATTAAAGGAATAAAGAAATAGAGAGAAAGTGGAGAGTTTTTTGAGTATAATGAGAAGAATAAATACCCAAATAAACGAACAAAGAAAGAATAAAGGAGAAAAATATTCTAAAATAAAGTAATGGGAAAAGGAGATGAAAAGATAAGTGGAGAAGGAAGGAGGCGAGGAAGAAAGGGTGGTAGTTTTTGCCGATAATTCCATCTCAATGAAAGAGTAACAAGGAAAAAAGGTAGATGATAACAATGCTAAAAATTAAATGGCTTATAAATGGAAGGAGACAAAGAAGGGTGGGAAGAAACACGAGAAGTTAGAATGTAGTAAAATTGGATGGAATTCCGTTACCTAGGTAACATCACCTTGTAGTTATGTGTGGTGCCTTTTCACGAATCTCTTAAGTGAAATAAGGAAAGTTCTAAGGACCGTGGCACAATGGTAAGATTCAAGTAGAAAGTAGGATAAATTGAAAAGGGAAGGGTGAGAATGTCACAGGCAGGGAAGATATTAGACTATATATATATTTATATTTATATATATATATATATATATATATATATATATATATATATATATATCTATATATATATATATATATATATATATATATATATATATATATATATATATATATATAGGAGGTGGATATTGTCGCTTATGTGGGCGTGGGCGTGCTGCAGCGCCTGCAGCTCCGACTAAGAGTCCGTGTGTATCACCACAGTGCCGTCCCGGCGGAGCAGAGCGTGCTGGAGGGAGTGCAAGATTGCTACCAGCTCCGTCTGGAGGGTAGAGCAGTGGTCTGATGTCCTGCACGCCTGCGTCACCCCGCTCGTGACGAAGGTGGCGCCGGACCTCCCGCTGTTGGGGTCGACGGAGCTGTTGGTGAAGTAGACTGTGCTGCCTGGCTCCGTGACCTCAGACATGGCTCTGAGGGCATGCTGGCGCAGCTTCTTGGTGATGCAGTGCGCTTTGCTGGCGGGCAGCTGTGTGGAGGTGATGTCGGCGACGGGGTGCTCCCACGGTGGTGGTAGAACGTAGGCGGGGTTGGAGGTTTCGGGGTCGCGCCACAGCCAGTTCCCTCCCTAGTTGAGCGTGTTGGTTGCTAAGCTGACGTTTACGAGCCACCTTTTTTAACGCAGGCACTCAATACCCTGCACAACGGCAATTCTGAGTCTCCTCTGCACAACACCCTCCACGTCGCGCTAGAGCACTGGTGCCACCCGACAGGCCACAATGCACTCCACACTAGCGGTGGGGGGCACCAGGCTGGCCTCGCTCTGCATGACACAAGCACTGCACCACCTCTCTGCCCCCAACATGGAACTCATGGTGGTGTTTTGCACCACCTCCAGGCGCTGTTGCTACTGCCAGGGTAACGCTACAAGGAACGTTGCACTGTATTCCACTAGGAAGCGCACTGCCTGCAGGTATTAGAGGCGGAGGACGGGGAAGGTTGCAGCAGCGCTCGGCCGCGTCATGGCCCTCATCACATTCAGCCGGGCCTGCGTCCGCTCCCTAAGGTGCGTGACATGCTGCGTTAAGGACAGCCGCCTGTCCACCCACACTTCGAGGTACTGGTATGAGTTGGTCCAGGCCAACCTGACTCCTTGGACGCACAGCTGCTGGCCATCAGGTGTGTAAGTCTTGATGGCCATGGCCTGGGACTTCTCTGCCGAGATCTTGAGCCCCAGCTATTCGCACTTAGCAGTAATGAGGTGCAGCTCTTATTGAACCCGTGCGAACTTGTTGCCGGGTCCGATGACGATGAGTGCCAGGTCGTCGGCGTAGCTTAGGAGGATGGTTCCTTCCAGATAGGGGAGCGCACCCAGCTGCTCCATCAGCACGTTGAAGAGGAACGGGCTGAGGATGCCACCCTAGGGCGTTCCGTTCTCGAAGGTAAGGTAGGGAGACTTGTGACCCTATAACTTGACACGGGCCTGGCGCTGGTGAACATAGTCCTGAAGCCAGCCCAGCAGTCTCCCTCGGATGCCCTTCCTCTCAAGGGCGGATAGTATGGCGCGGAGGCTAGCCAGCTTGAAAGCGTTCTCGAGGTCAGGAAGGACTACGATGGTGGGCTGATTGTTGGCGTGAGCCAGGAGGGTGATCACGCAGTCCGCCGTGCTCACCCCCCTGGTATAGCCGAACACGTGGTAGTGAAGGCTCCCCACGCTCCACTGCAGGCGACCTAGCACCATCCTTCCCGCTGATTTTCCCGTGCAGCTCAGGAGGGAGATTGGCCTAAGGTGATGTGATCCTTCGGCTTGGGGATGGGCTGGATATCGGCGTCCATTCAGGAGGGCGGCAGACGGCCTGCCAGCCACGATGCGTTCAGAATGGCTAGCAGCGCGGCGTCCCTGGCTGGCCCAGCGTGCGCCAGCATGGAGTACCGCACTCCGTCGGCCCTCGCCGCTGTGTCACGCCTACGCTTCACTGTGGCCAGCTACTTAAGCGTAAAAGGCTGGTCCGTCGCGTGCGGCTGGCCCCGCGCCTCCCTGACTTCTTCGTTGCGCTGTGGGCAAAGCTGCTGCTGGAGGAGGCGGGTGTGGGGAGGGAGTTGCTCGCTGGAACCCTTCGCTGTGAAGCAGCTCGCCAGCCGATCTGGCTCTTGCTGTGGGCGGGGATGGACAGCTGAGCGGATCGGAACAGCGCCTTAGGGGTTTCCTGAAGCACCTTCACAGCTAACCGAGGGAGGTGTGTTGGCTGAAAGACGCGCAACACTCCAGCCACTTTGCCTCCCTGGCGACCCGTTCGTTGGCAAGGTTTGTGATTTTGTATATTAGATTTTTGTCAATTTTTGCTTCAATTATTGGTTGAAAATTCACTTTAAAACAGTTTTCTATAATCATTAGATTTATAAATCAAAGCGCCCATAACTTAATAGATTTTAGTAATTATACACTCGATAACTAATTTAAATATTTAAAATCCTTCCCAAGTCTCTTTATTGTAAATTCGAGTGCCATTTCTAAATATTCCTTTTAACTCTAACTTTGTAATTCAAAGCTAATACTAGCTAGTAAAGATCTAGATGTACATTTAGCAGTGTGCTCTCTTAACAATGCAAAATATTTTGTTCGTTTATTTGATTTCAGGCATAAGAAGATGACCGTATTTTGGTGGAAAGGTCGCCGGTAAATAAAAAGGATTATGCCAGCTGTTTTCCTCGCCTTGGGATTTAAGTTAAAGATTAAATTTAGGCTCTCTAGAAGCAATCCTCATCTATATATATATATATATATATATATATATATATATATATATATATATATATATATATATATATATATAGATATATATATATATAGATATATATATATATATATATATATATATATATATATATATATATGGTAACACTTTAGATTCGGGGCGCACGGTAGATGGCGCTGTTAGTCGGCTACAATTTTGGGCTACAGCATATCTCTTATGACGCCAGATGGTAGCATCAGTTGTGAACAATATCTGCGTAATATTTTTTTTGTATAAGAGTATATACTGGGGGGCTGCGCCCCCTAGACCCCCCCCCCCAATTGATTGAAACTCAGGATCATCGCAGGGTGGTCCCCCTACAGTGAAATCTCCCCCACGAGCAGTCCCCTTGAATTTACTGTGGGGTTTTTCTCCCCAACAGCTTTTTACTGGCAGAAAAACCTAACCTAATAACAAACTATTCTTACTTTTATAGGTTTTTTGATTAGTTTATGCGCCTCTAGATAATCTAAAAGTTTTTTCGCGATCATACAAAGTAAAGCCGAATTCGAATAACAAAGAAGCACATGGAGAGCACGAAAACACAATAACGAAAGAAAAACATTTGCAAAATGGGTCCTATTTATAAGCTACGATGTTGCCAGTACGAAGCTGTTATCGTTCGCAAAACAAAAAACAATAAAAGACATCAAGAAACCTTAGCTAACTTAGAGAAAAAACTATAAACGAGCAGAGCGCAGATATTTAGTAAATAATAGACTAAAAGTTACAAATCCCCCAAAACAACAAAAAAATATAACGCAGTGATTGTCACATCTGACGCTACCGTCTGACGTCATAAGAGATATGCTGTAGCCCCAAATTTTAGCCGACTAACAGCGCCATCTACCGTGCGCCTCGAATCTAAAGTATTACCATATATATATATATATATATATATATATATATATATATATATATATATATATATATATATATATATATATATATATATTTACATATATAATTATAGTTATTATTTAAATAATTACTAAATAATACCTGTTTGCAAGAACAAAAAGAAATAAAGGAATACATAAAGAATGGAATAAACGAATAAAAAAAGTAGGAAGAAAGAAACGGAGTAAATTCCGGGGCCGGTCGTGGGTAGACGATGTTTGTTAAGCAAGAATTAAAGGTGCCAAAATTAATTACCCCCTCTATGAATTAAAGAAAGATGAATAAATGGGCTAAGAAAAAAATACGAAACTAGGTAAAGTAGTAGAGAAAAGGGAGCAGGTAAGAAACGATGAGAGAAGACTCCGAATCCACTCATTCGAGGGGCAGTCAATAAGTTTTGCAATTTGGATATAAGGAAACGTGATATGAGGAAAAGTGTTTTATTATTTTTCAATATAACTACCCTCGACTTCGATGCACTTGCGCCACTTGGCCCTGAGGCTTCGAATTCCCGACAACCAGAATTCTCTCGACTGATGTTCAATCTACTCCTGGACGGCGAGCTAAACATCTTCATCGTCCCAAAATCGGCGTCCACGCAGGGCAGCCTTGAGCTGACGGAATAAAAAGTAGTCGCTAGGAGCCAGATCTGGACTCTAGGGGGATGGTTGAGCTCCTTGAATCCACACTTGCGGAGGGCAGCTTGTGCAACTCTGTCTTTGTGGACTTTGACGACGTGGAAGTCAATCATGGGTGTGAGGTTTCTAGGGACCCAACCAGCAGAGACCTTGGTCATGCATAAATTGTCGTGGATGATGTTGATAATAATTCCATGTTATATTCCAAGTTGTTGCTCGATTTCTTCGACCTTCAGCAAATCGATTTTCGTGGATCATCCTCTCCACACGGGCCACATTGTCCTCGTTGTTCACGTCTAATGGGCATCCGGGACGGGGATAATCTCAAGACTCACGACCACAGCGGAACTCCCTATTCCAGCCAGCAATGGTTCCATAGGAAGGGTCGGTATCGGTGTACACTGCAACCATGCGTTCATGGATCTCTTTTGCATTCTTGCCTTCCTTGGTCAAAAATTTGATCTCTGCGCAGTGCTCAACCTTCTCTATTGTGGAAAAATTTGTGACTGACGATCTGCGATCAGCTTCTGCTTCTTAAATAAACGAGGCAGGAGCGTTCGGCTGCAGGTCCTGACTTGTCATAACTTGTCCTAACACCCCCACCAACAGCCATCCCCCTTCCTCTGTTTTGCCCTACCGATTTGCAACACTTATTGACCGCCCCTCGTACTTCCCTAAGTTCCATGCGTGGTCATGCATCTAAACGGACATGAAGAGTTTAGGTTTATCCCTTAATTAGGCTTATTGCTAATCCATTAATCCCGTAAGATTTGACCTGAAGTCGTGTCCATGTACTCTATTACGATTGAGTATGTACGTACGTACATGGATCCCTGATTGAGCGTATATACTACTCCAAATGGTGCAGGAAATACTGAGAACGCCGTATTGTCTAGAGCAGAGGTCTGCGAACATTTGGAGGCATCACCCGAAAACAAATATGGTCAAAGCAAAATTACCCCCAAAGACATGAAATTCTACGGATTCTGGGATACAGAAAGAACATTCAAATTCTTAATGTGCAATCTTAAAAAGCTTTGCAGCAAAGGGACATCCCATAAAGGACAGTGTGATGGAATACCCTCGAAGGACCACCGGGAAATATGTGACCTCTGAAATACCTTTCTATTCTTTTAAGAACACGTGAGCAAGCGTGATAATTTCAGAAATCAAGAAAGAATCCGTCATACGCTTAATCACCCCGCCCAGCTGTGTTTGTTTTCAGACACCAATCGCCCCACCCCCCCACTCCACTGCAATAACGCCCTGCGCGGCCATATTAGCACAACCCCCATATTACGACGCGAGTTTGATCGTCTGGAACGACGCGTTATCATGAATTTTGTTTGCTTAAATTGGCAGCAAGAATTCCTTTGGGAATGCGGGGCCCTGAGGCATCTAGCAGAGCAGCCACCCGGGCATTTAACACGAAGGTCATCATCTCTCCACGAGATTGAAAGCCCGTCATTCACTCCGTTCAGACCGCCGTCTGCTTCTCGTGACACCTCAAAGATCTCGTCAGCAAACCTACCTTGGTTAACCTTTGGCCCCTGTTCAGAGAAAAGCTATCGAGCCCCCTTCTTCCCGGAAAGCTGTGCGGCCCTCTCATCTTCATCACCCCTTCAAGATTCCCGCCTTTTGAGATTGAGACTCCCTACCGATCAGTAGAATCGTCTCGAGTTGAAATTACGACTCTCTGGAGCAGAAAAAATCTCATTCTTCATCACGAGGTATTCCAACCCCATCTTTACATCCTTCTTGAAGACATGCGCCGTTTTCTTCCACCCCCTACTTAATTCGCCCGCGCTTGAATGTTTAGCGATCGTGTATGGTCATCCCCAAATTACCTCGTTAATCATCATTTACTTCATTTAACTACCATAAGTAATTTGTTCCCCCTTTTGTATATATATATATATATATATATATATATATATATATATATATATATATATATATATATATATATATATATATATATATACATATAAATATATATATATATATATATATATATATATATATATATATATATATATATATATATATATAACTTGCCCTTTTATTCATATATTAAAATTATATTTGGGAGTATTGTTTTTATATATCTTTGAACTGCAACTTGGCAAGCCATTAATCTAAACCCTGTCAACCGTAATTCGCACTCTTTATTAATCGCCACACATAACTCAAGCAGCCTGTGGCCAGCTGTCTTCCCGTGCTTGTGTAGGATTCTTAGCGCCGAGCTCGTCTACACATGTATACCTCGAGAGAAAGAACTTCGTCATTCTCAAATTTAATGCGTGCTGCATTTTTGGATTAAAATTCAAGAAGTACCTCTGCCATTCTTTCGGTGTCTTCTGGCACTTCAACCATTTCACAGTTAAAGGAATTCACCACCCAAATGCCAGTATGTGAATCTAGATGTTGTGAGTAATTGTAGAAGCGCTTTCTGAGTTAAGTAAGATGTCCTATAATTTTACTTCAGATGTCACCAAAAGAAAAATCTTCACAATCTATCAAAAACATATAATTTTCGAAAAGCAGTTATTTTGTTTTGTTCTATTTTATGGTTCCAAATAAGAAGCTATGATTCAAGCCCTGAAATATTTTCTCTGGCTGTTATAACTTTTTATTTTTTGTCAAATGTATTCAAGTGACCAAATATATCATCTAAACATGCGGTCTATGCAACCCGAGTGGTGTTTGTTGATTTATCTGCGAAAAAATACTTCTGGTCAACCATAAAAATTCAAAGTCTGTTTCGAGATCCCAAACTCGATTTAAAACATTTCCACTTGAAAGCCACCTCACTTCTCTGTGATAAATTAGGAATGAATATTCAGACTCTCCATTTTCACATAATTCACGAAAAAGCCACATATTTATTGCATGCTCTTTGACAACATTGACACTCTTGATAACAACATACATGGCGGGTCCAAATTCTGTGCAACAGGTGCCTTGTGATTGATCATCATACAGTAGGTTACGTTAATTTTTCGAATTCCACTCTCTGGCCAAAGGCAAGAATTAAAAGCCATTGATATGACCTAACATGGCCTGAGCTCCATAAACATAACAATGCAGTCCTCTCACTATGTCAACACTTGATATTTGAAGTATTCAGTAACATTGTTGAATACGTCAATACCACGAGCTATCAGCAGAAGATGAGAACAAAACCAGAATTTCTTCTTCTTTTGTATCAAAACCTTTGTAACAAATGTATGTATACCATCAGCTGCGATTTGCTACATGTCTCATCAAGCTGAATAACAAAATGTTTGGACTCTTTTAGTTGAAAAAATAACTTGTTCCATCACATTTTTCTGGTAAGATGCATATTTTCTCCTTTGCAGACAAGGGCACTAAATTCAATCTCATGGCTTGTTTCTAACCACACAGGATTTTTGCCATTTCCAAAACTGTATTTTAACCAACTACTGACTAATATATACTTTTTGGTTTTCTTGTTTCGGGGAATCAACCAGGCCCCTTAAAAGCTACCTCTTGATGCTGAGAGTTGATCGAATATACTTCTCAAGTTACTAGTAATCCATTGTTTGTCTTTTGACACACGTTTCAAAATTCACAGCACATTCCCGCAAATTATTCCTATATCTTCAATTACCTTTTTTAAAAGACTAATAATGTGATCATTACTTTCAAACAGACAAGGTGGTCAGTACTTTCAAGCAGACAATGTGGTCAGTACATTCAAACAGACAATGTGGTCAGTACTTTGAAACAGACACTGCGGTTTTAGTTTTCCTTTGGTTTCTATTTCTGTTAAGGCATATTTTAGAACACATTCCTACATAGTATGCCCTTTTCCTATTCAAGGCCATCTGAAGAGTATAAGTGAAAATCAGAGAGATGGATAATACGATTTTAGTATATTATATAACTTTAACATTGATACTCATAAAGAACGGGATACAAACAAGAAATGAGAATAAATAAATGATAGAAATCATGTCAAATCATAAAACATTACCCTACCTTGGTCCTCAAAAGTTATAAGCCTGATAACATAAACAATGCACTTGTAGTGACAGCCAATATCTAGAAATATTTATCAGACCTTAGTCCAAAAGGTACGTGGCGGTGGCGCCGACAACGGGACGTGCGATTCTCGCGGAGGGAGTTGTCAGCGCTGGAATCCTTGCTAACTTAAGAAATGGTCTCCATAAATTAGCTTTCATTTTTTGGTTAAGAAAATAAAAAAGTATTTGTTTGCTAAAATATAAATTTTATAATTTACATCGCTTATTTAATAATAATTTCAAATCATTTGTTCAATTTTATCCACAAGGATTCATTAGCTGCAAGATTTACATTTGTACCCTATATAGGGTAAATTACCCCCGTTTTACCGACCTCTGATCTAGATCTTTATGATTCCTCATATAAAAAATTGTCCTTGTAAAATTTTCGTCTGTATCGTTGTGCGAACTAAATCTTTCTCAACGGGCTTATTTCTTTGCTCCTAGAAGCAGATTTCCAGAACATAATGAGTTTGACTCCATATCTACTTCAATTCTGTTTGAAATCTGTTGGGAAATCATTTTTTGTTTAAGTTGCAAAGAAAAGACGGTAATAAGATAGTAGAGTAAGAAATTAAATTACTTGCGATATTTTATTGTTCTTGTATCCATCTCATTGATATTAATATATGCTTAAAAATGCATCAAGGGGAGATAAAATAACTGCAAAGAATCAAATTTTCTTTTAAGGAAGAATAATATGTGATGAGATTTATTTGCAAGATTTGCTCTGGATATACTTATTTTTTGTTACGTTCTAAAGTAAAATATTCATTTTGCAGGTAAGCATTTTAGCTCTGTATCATATAACATCTAAGGATTATAATTTATTGGATCCATTTAAAGAGAAAATGGAAAATTGAAGCATTTATTACTTCACGATAGTACTAAAAATACATCTACTAAGTTCTTTTAAATATTTTCTTGAAGACTTTTGATAATTCTAAAAATATTTTAAAAGTCTTAAGCATGAAGGGGCTACCTCTCCAATACACTCTTTCTTGGCACCTCACGTTATTTAGATCAAAACAGAAACAATGAATTGACAAATACGACATTTTAACCTGGTCAGAAAATGCTATATAAGATTTTGACCAGGTTGCTCCCATTAAACCTTAGCAAACTCTCTCACTAAAGATGTAAACAACAATGTTTTTTTCTTGTTGAGTAAAAATATGTGGAAAAGTAAAAGAACTCGGAGAAGGAAGCAATATGAAAAAACTTAGAAGACATGAAAACATTAAGTTCGGTGTCAGAAGCCATTTTTCAGAGTTTTTATAGGAAAGGAAAGCGGGATTCGAAATTATTTAGGTGAGAAAAATTTCCTAGTTTTGTAGAGTTGGGGTATAATGACGTAAGCTGTTTGGGAAATATTTTTGAGGCCCTATTTTTTTGTACAATATTCCGCTTGTGTCTCTTTTTCATAAGCTTTCGGCTACCTATGCATGTTAAAATCAAAAAGAAAAAGAAGGCCCACCATTCCTGGCGCACGCTAATTCGTAAATATAATATTACTTTTTATATTTTCTGCTTAAAGAGAGGGTAAGTCATTCTTATGCAAATTTCTTTTGCTTTATTCATTAAAGAATATTATTTTTGACTTTGTAATTAGCCATAACTTAAACTCTACACAAAAGTTTAGTTTTCGTTTCAACATCAATTTACTTGCTTGTCGTGGGACTTTCTTTTCGGCTTCCTTTGCAGTCTCTCTTGTATCAAAATTCTCTCACTTCTAACTTCCTTCTATACCTCAAGATTAAACTTACAGCGAAAGATGGCCAAAAGTCTTTATATGCTTTTAGAATATTTTAAATCAATTTTATTTTCTGATCTGGGGAAAAAACTACGAGGGAAGATCTAAAATTGGTTAATTAAAAAATTAAATATACAAAATGGTTCAAGCTAAAGGACATTTATCATGAACGGTTTATTAAAGACTGATAAAATTTAGCGAAAGTGAGACAAATATATAAATTACTCACCCATAAAGGTTCACTAAGTTTGCTAGAAAAATAAATGAAAAATAATACTTTTACGAAAATATTTAGTCATAGTGTATTCGTACCTATCGAATTTAATAACTAATCATCATTTGTATTAACTTATTACTTAATGACTGTCCTCATATGATTCTTATGATATTTGAAATAGGTCCAAACAAACTTGGGATGGAAGTTAGTAACACTCGTCTTTGCAATCGTTTCTAATTCACCATTGGTTGAGCTCTACCTTTACCTTCACAATGGTTGCCCTCAGAGATCCTAAAGTGTACTAAGGAGCGGTCAGGGGATCTGGCTGGCTACAACTCTGGGTACCATTGGTGCGGGACGTTGTTGATTAATTACGCCTTTCATCTTTGCCTTGTGAACTGGAAAAAGACTTGTTTGAAAATGTAGGGTCTTCCAACCGCCATGTAGTCACTGTGAGGAAGAGCAATACGCTAGTCTGGTCAGCTAGTCCTCGCGGAAGTCATCATTATTCCCTCATTCACCGCAATACCTAGATACCCAGGAACACAATTGAAGAGAATCTTGACACCCGCCCAGGTCACAGCAACCATGTCGTCAGGGATCCAAAGAAGCAATAATGTAGGGATTCCAATGCTGCGAGAACTCTAGAGCGGTTGTGAGTCACAAAAAATACAAGCCGGTCTCCGAAATGGTAACGATGATTTATTTCCTGTACCGAGCGATGTATTGCAACTAACTAGGTAGTGAAGACAGACGCAGCATCTGTTAAAACCCCCTTGACTTTAAACAGGGTGATTATGGCATGTAATACGACCCAATCCTGGTCTTTAATCCATCCCTGTACACTAGCAAAGATCTAGCGTGACAATAAATATGATCCAAAGAAAGGCTAACGTAATAATCTCGGCGCTGTGAAAGTTTCGCAAGCAGAGGCGTGGCAACCAATAGTCAAAGTTTTTACAATCCATGTTAGCGTTCTTGGCACAAGAAGAGATGCTATCTAACCAAGAGTTAAAACGACCTCTTGAAGGAGTTTCCTAGCTCTCAATAAAAAGGGCTTACGGTATGACTGACGGCACTCGGCAGAATAGGCACAATCGAGGTCGGTCTCGGATGCAGTGGGAGTCGTTTACGACTGAGGGTGAGGCCGCGCCCCCGCGTACAGCCGCATAATTGAGGCTGTGTGGCGCATAGCAAGTGTCTTCTTACCGGCATCGAGAAATATGCTCTCCATAAGGAAAGTGTTAAAGGCACCAGTCGCCGGACGAAAAGTCGATGATAGATTGAGTCCATCTTTAGCAATACACGCCGATTTGAGACAGCAGCTTGTATTGGATATCAAGATGCAAAAACATGAGGCTGAAAGTTTTTACCACAAGGCCTCACGTCACCTAAGAGAATTGAGAATGAGCGCAAGCTCTCGTGCTAAGAAACCACTCACAATAAATCAAATGAAGCGACTAGGTTGGCCTTCACTATTACGCATGTCTCTGACTGCTGAAAATGAGTGATTTTCAGCCATTAAATTAAGTTTATTTTATTCACCATCGGATAATAAGCAGCATGACAATAGTCGTTCACTTGACAGACTGGATGACTCATGCACGATGAGGACGTTTTAATTTGTAGGGAAAGTCGTGATAATATTGGGCAAACTTTTTATCAGCTTTCTTTTGTGAAACTTGGCTCCAATCAGAGGCAAATTTAAAACAATTTTCAGGGTAGATTTTTGAAAATTAAACGAATATTTTCAAGAAAATATAGATTTTGGCATTTTTCTATCTAGTTTGGAATATTAGTAGAGAAAAAAACCCACCCTAAATTCATTATCTTTACCATCCCTCTTTCTCTTATTTCGACCAGTACTTCTCTTTACCTCATCCATAAACATATTAAAGAGTCATGGAAAATTACACACTCTTGCTCTAACATTGCTATACTTATATCAAACCTTCGCGAAGGAAGTCTTTCAAACGAAACCATGCTGATTTCTAAAATAAAGGCTTTTCACACAATCCAATAGTTTACCACTCAATCACTTCATCCATTCTTCGCCTTTTCGGGCAAATACGAGTTAAAAACACTTTCCTTTTTCAAATCCACCCATTTATCCCTCAGTTATGCTTTTTTCACACTCAATCAGAATTTTTCCCTAAACCTTTGCACTCACACTCCTCTAACATATTACACTATAGTTCCTGAATTATCCTTTGACTTATTACCCTTAACCAACGGTACTATCCCAGCATTTATCCAGTCCTCATTAATTCTTTCCCTTTAAAACACCCCAAAATCAACTATTTCATAATAATGGATAAAATCATATCATTTTTCACAATTATTCCCTTATTTCAACTGCCCGTACTCTGTTCCAGCACAACACAGCACAAAACAATCTTGCACACATATCTATAGCTTCCATTTCCTGATGCAACACCTGTTTTACACCCAAAATCCATTTATATTCATATTAACTTAATTTTAATTCCCTAAAAATTCAAAACTCGCTAAAGTACTGTTAACATTATCTTTTTATCTCATTTCGCTCAGAAAGAACTTACCCAAGAAAGCCTTTATATTAACACGTCTGTTCTTTTCTTGTTTCCAACCTTTCTTTTACCTTCCACCAAACTTCCTGTTCCCGTTTTTATCTTCATTTATTATCTGCATGTTTGCTTCATTCGCCGCAAATAATTTGGGGCCAATAAAAATATTAAGTGACAAGAAAGCGAGCGAGAGAGAAACGACAACGATGAACTAAATTCGAATATTAATAAACAGATTCAGGAGCAACGTAAATCCTCTAAAGAGAAAAAGAGATTTAACTCTTGAATTGATAAAGATTCGCACATGAAATACTTTTCACTGTTTTTGAGTAAACCTTCTTCAGCTTTCTTTAAAATTCTCCATCTAAATAAACACTTAAAAGTATACAAAAATGATGATTTAAAGGGCCTGCTTCCATAACTGGAAAAGTCAGCTTCGGAATGGTATCATTTTCCTTCCCTTCCTTAAAAGTTCCTCTCTTAATACAATGACTAACCGCGGACGTAAAGGATCCGTACACTGTAAATTTCTATACATTCAAGACGGGTAATTGATACGTCAGGGAAGATGAAGGGAGTTTTTTATATTCTCGGCAATTTTTCTACTACGGTTTTCATGCAGTCGTACAAAACCTTTTTATTATTCATCGTCCTCTTTATCCTCTACATTTTTAACGATATATTTCCATCAGAACTGTTATAGAATATTTATTTATTTCTTGGTCGAATATTGTGGCAAGAAGAGAATATTCACCATCAGTCACCTAAAGGCAGAGATGTCTTCTAACCAAAACCGACTATCGATCACCAAACCCAGCCAGGGTCATGATTCAATTTAATAGTTCTATGTATAAGACGGGCGGCTGGCACTACGAAAAGGACTGTAGGTTAGTAATATTATTAACATTATTAATCACAAAATCACCCATTATTTTATTGACCGCAAATTGGCCCTTCATGTTGATGGGGTGCTATGTTGGGTATCATGCCGTGAAATCAGGAGCGAACCCAACCTTGCCCAACAAAAATCTTTATATAAAGGAGAAAAATAAAATAATTATGTGACATAAGAAAAATAAATGATAGAAGACCTTCATATTAAAGTTTTCAAATCTACAAGAAAAGTCAATTATCATCTATCTATTTTTAACAGAAATTGAAAATAGCAAGACAAATTTGACATATAAAAGGCAAAAAAATCGTCAATTGAATTTTTGGACACAAAAATCCTGAAATATTGTGCAGATATTTCCCTTTTACCCTCACGACAATGTGGGCATAGCTGACGTTTACTATCCTAGGAATGAAGGACGGCCACCTCAGTAATCCCAGCGTCTATTGGGTCATAAGACGAGCTAAAAGAAATTCTCATGAAAGTACCGATCTCAGATATCAGGAGCCAAAACAAATATTTCTTGGGTTATTAAAAATAAGATATAAAATAGTGGTTTTATAATAATGATAAGAATATAGATAAACAACAATTTTATTTTAAATATATATATATATATATATATATATATATATATATATATATATATATATATATATAATTTTACGGTGAAGGTAAGGACACATAGGAGGCTGAGGTACATGTGATTTATTTATGGAACAACGTTTCGGGCGTATCACCCATCTTCAGGTTAAAAACATAAATTAATCTAATACAGTTAAAGAATATTAAAAATAATTAGGTTATGACTATGTAGGTAGATCAAAAATTATAAAATAACTCAAAAATTTAAAAGTCAAGAGAATCAAATTATCAATCTAATATAACACTATTGAAACGAAAAAACCCCCACAAAAAAAAAGTAAATAATTACAGTATAATATTGCTTACCGATAATTCAGGAATTTAAAAGGAAAGAGAATCAAATTATTAATCTAATGTAATCACTATTGACACGAAAAAAAGAAGCAAAAACACAAAAGTAAAAAATTACAGTATAATATTGCTTACCGATGAAGTTTAGGAGAAATCACAGAGTGAAGAAATTATAAAGGATGTGGCTTAAAGAAGGATAGGAATTTGATTGATTGGTTGTTAAATAAAGGAAAGGTGGGTTGGTTGGTTGTTAAATGAGGTAATTAAAATTAAGAAATAAGAAGGGGAACAGCGGTATTATCTATGTTGAGTATAGGAGATTTTGTACGTATTAGTAGGGATTCCAAAATTCTTAGACTATATTCATTGTTATTATGACCAATTATTTTGAAGTTATCTATGGAACATTCTGTCTTGCATTTTATACTATGATTTCTAATTACAGAAGCTTCCTTCTTAGACAATATTTTTCCAGTGCGATGGCTTATTCCCATGTGAGAACAAAACCTCTCTTTCAATGAGCGAACCGTACTATCAATATAGGTTCCTTGCAAACAACAAGGACAAGTAAAAGCATAAACAACATGGCTGCTCATTTCTAGAGGAAGTTTGTCTTTTGGCGAGAAAAAACTTCCTATGGAAAGTGGGTTAACAAAAGTGATTTTGAAGTTGGTATGAAAGAAATATTTTTTTTGAGTAATTTGTTGCATTTTCTAGTAAATAATTTATTGTAAGGTCCCATTTCTGGTACTACGAAATTTTTTTCATTTTGGGGAACATTATATAAGAGAAAGGATGGAGAGTAAATTTTGGTAAGAAAATTATTGATTAGTTTGTCAACCAAAGGTAGAGGGTAACAATTATTTTTAAAATAAGACTTTAGAGTCTGAAATTCATTGTGCATTAGGGAATAATTGGAGGAGAGATGGTAACCTCTATATATTAGAGATCTAATTGCACTGAGTTTGTGTGACAAGTCACAATGGCTGAAAAAATTGATTTCTAGGCCACTAAAGGTAGGCTTTCTATATATTGAGGTAGTTAGTTTGTCGTTTTTTTCTATAATGACGTCTAGAAAACGAAGTTGATAGTTACTCTCTAATTCAATGGTATATTTAATGTTGGAATGATAAGAGGTTTTAAAATTTAAAAAACATGGTGGGCATGTTCTATATTATCAAAAATAGCCAAGGAACTCAGAGCAGCTCGAAGCTCATCTCCAATTCTCCCTCTCAATCTCGGCGTCGTAACTTGTGAGAGTATATTTGGAATTTTTGTTAAAAGGCGATGGTTATCTCAAGGAAGGGGTTAGCAGTTTTATCTTTGCGAGAAATACCCCAAAAGATTACGGAAGAAAGGGTTTTGTTCAATCGGGTATAATTTCATAGAAAAATGATATTAAACTTTGTTACAAGGTTAAACTAATTATGTATATTATTTGCAAAGCCAAAAAAACAAGCATTTAGAAAAACCTTTTATAAAAAGGAGAACTTCAAATTAACAATCCTCTTTCTATCAAAGGTATTTATTTAGGAAGACGTCAAATATTTGAAGAATAATTGATAATTGTGGAATTAGAAAATAAAATTGAAAAAAAAAAGGAATTGTTAAATTATTTTGAAATATTTACCTTACTACACTTATAATAAACCTAGCTTTCGAAAGTTAATTAAAGTTATTTGTTTTTAAGAAAAATCTAAAGATGTTTTTCAAAGTGCAATAGATTATCAATATCTTTTCCAACATGTACGGCAAATATTTTATTGTTTCTCAACTAATTCCTTTGAGAAGTTAGATTCTTCTATCGAATCCACATTAAGGCATCTTAAAGGGAAAATTTTGGCCTTTGCATCTTCATAATCATTTTCAAATATGAAATCCAAGTTGCAAACAAATATCAATATATTTTACCGTTAATTTGAGGGAAAACGTCAACAAAAGGAAAGCTAATCTATTTTATATTTTTGATATCCGAATATAGTATTTGTATTT
Organism: Ceratothoa steindachneri; assembly: GCA_963969495.1. Classification (NCBI taxonomy): domain Eukaryota; kingdom Metazoa; phylum Arthropoda; class Malacostraca; order Isopoda; family Cymothoidae; genus Ceratothoa; species Ceratothoa steindachneri. The sequence continues at coordinate 61,407,786 of OZ018337.1, forward strand.
AACAAACTCATGGTCAGTATACCACAAAAAATCCTCTTGAATGGTTACAGGTGACAAGAAGTGCCATTGTGATATATGTCCGTTCCCCTTAAATATTGCACCATGATCTCGTATTATGAAACATAAAGACCAAGTTTTTCTAAAGATTTAGCATAAAGAGACCAAAATCGAACACCGTAGCTGCGATGAGGTTAGAACCCACATAATGCATGGTAGCTTAACTTTTAATCCTTGGGGAGTCTTGAGCAACAATAGTAAATATGTTTCTATTAATTTAAGTTTAAATCAGGTCCACCATTTTAGAACTTTGTAGAATGATATTTGCAATATTCTCAAGTCAGAAAAATTCCCCAAAGAAATCATTCGGGGCCCCAAACGACTCTCCTATCACAGGAATCCTCAAAATATGTGTGGGAAAAATATAAAAGACTACATATGAAGCAAAGACTACTGATGATATAAGACGGATCCATGAAGTGTTTTTGGCAATATAGTGGAAGAAATGGCTCAATTTATCTAAAAATATGATAGCTCAAGAGACTTTCGCATGAATTCATTCTTTTGAAACATACCGCAAAAGGACCGGCTCCCATTGCATACACTGTAAAAAGAATATTATAAACTTTACGTAATTTTACTGCAAACCAGGTTGCCAAACTTTCTCTGTATAATTTACAATTATCCGTAAACAAATATTTCTGTAAAATTTAGTTATTTTTAAATGAGGCTCCGTTAATTTTAATTTTCCCTGTTAAATATTTCGGGAGTATTTCTGTATACCATTTACAGGAATTTTCTGTAATAAGAGGGTAGAAAAAGTATTTCTTAATTTTATTGGATTTCACCGGAATTATAGTACTTGCTAACATAATTCGAAGTTATAGGAACTAGAATAATATAAATTTGTACGGAACTTCTAGTAATTTGATATATTGAGGTTACATCCTGAATCAACAGCAATGTTTTTATGACACTAGTGTCCAGAAAAAAATGCAGTAATCTCACCAAAATCCGGATGATAACAGTGTCTAAATAGTGACTCCCCGTCCCAATAGCAAACCAGATAAATGTCTGGATAATGAATAATCCGGTTACTGACAATCCGGATATTGGAGATATCGGTATACTGCGGAAAAATAATTATTCAGCACTCAGGAGATTTTTGTAAATTTACTAACAATTTAACTACATAATTAATTACTAAAATTAAAGTTTAGGAGGTAGAATAAGTAAAATCTAATACTGCACTTTGACGACCTTTTATGAATAAGAAATATTATTTTCGTAATTAACAGATATTGACTTTCACAGAACTACCTTGTGTGTGAAACGACAAAGGTCCTAAAATATTTTTCGATCTCAGTGGGGAACCATCGCATCACCTGAAGCAAAGTATATTAAGATAAATTCACCGATTCCAGGGTCTTGAAACGTTCTTAGAAAAAATATAGAAGGTATTATTTGAACTGTATTGGTATAAGAAAATGGTATAAAAGGAATTTAACAATTGAAATATAGCAGGAATGCTTGACAGCTCAGTTGAATACTTATAAAATTAAAAGATTTAAGTCATCCTTCCAGAGGAAACAGGGCATTCAAGTTCTAGGAAACATGGGAACATGAATGCTTAAAAACTAAAATACTGAAATATATATATATATATATATATATATATATATATATACTCTCTAGTCAATAATAAAAGATACATAAATATATGTGTGGTAACTCAAGGAGATTATAAACTAAATTAAACTATAATTCAGTAAAAATAAATTAGACTTTAAAAATATTTCCACTAAACCACACGATATGATAGAATTATTTGATCAATTACTTGACACTTCTAGTTTCTAGTTTCCTCGCCCTTACCTGCTGATACCATCTGTAATAATTACGATAATGTAAATGTGATACAAAAGAAGCATTGTTGTTTTCAGTCTTAAACACACCATATTAGTACTTGATTAACAGTAAGGTATTTATATACTACAAAGCAAAATGTTTAATTCTGGTTTAGTAAATGGTAAGAAATAATAAATAAGTAAAAATATAATGACCCACTAAGTTTCCAGATACGCCTGACCAGCCCCTTTCTCCAGGCAGAAGCAATTGAACCAATCAAACTGTTACAACAGACTAATTACATCTCCAACAAAATTTAGATCTGTAAAGGAAGCTGTGTGTGCGTGTGTGTTACCTATGAATGTGCGTAGCGTTGATCCGAATGAAACCAAACGTGCTGTAAAGGTACTTTTTGACCTGGCGAGTGACCTTGCGGGGCCAAGCCCCAGGTCAACCTAACTTGCCATGGAGGTACTTCTTAACTTTTGAAATGTTAATGAGGAGTTAAATTTTGGCACTTCACCATAAAGGGTTGAAAGGGTGGGGTCTTAAAACCCAACTCTCTGTTGGCACACTCTGATTAATTGCGACCAAACTTGCCAAGGAGTTTCTTCTTGACTTGGGGAATGTTGAGCTGACCTGACCATTTACCTCCTCAGGGAAAGTGTCCTCACAGATTAGAATTTTCAGGTCCTCTTTGATGGACGTAGTCCCCTGAAACCCCTATCTGAGCTATGTTTTGTAAGGTAAGACTAAAGGGATTCTGGAGAAACTCAAATGGTAAATAAAATAATGAACTACATCCAACTTCCTGGAAGGTTACTTTCACTTAAATAAACCTAATATAAAAATGTTACAAGATTTCTTGAAAGAAAATAATAATGAGGATTCTTCATAAATAAAAAACAAAGTTTTCATAATTAATAAACTTTACCTTGGAATATTTAGCTCCTCCACTCCCCATCAGCAATAGCATTAATCAGCAACAGAACCTTGGGATGGATTTGAGAGTGCCTCTTGCAATGTTTCTTTACTTCCATCTTGCTCCTCCGCTCTGGATTGATTCCAACAAAACATTTGTAATGAAAGATCTTGGAATTTCTTTTCAATATCGTTATAAATTGCAATTCTAATATGTAAACTATAACTAGATACCAGAGCTACATGAATCTTACAAAGAAATGCTGAAAAAGTTTTCGCAAAAGAAAAGGAAAATATGTTTACTGTTAACACTGGAGAGGTTCTGGACAGATCTAACCATATTATGTTCTATTTAAAAAAAAAATACCTCACTTCTGAATGAACTCCAGTGATGATGCAGAATCAATAGGCTACATATATTTAGATTGTAGTAAGAGGCCAACAGCATAGCTAAACCAGTAGTAAATGTAGCAATATGGTCATTAACAACAACACAATCAATCGACAGCATATATCTGGTTATTGTTAACATTGATTGCACTGAAGGTATAAATTTAATAATGTAGCCACCTTTTGTAATAATTTCATGATTTTCCAAACATCTTCACCCCTACCTCCAATGTTCTATGCTCATGACAGAACTGTATTTACATATTTAACCTCCTCCACCTACAGCATCTTCCCACAAAAGACCTATGTAATAATAACAATGATAACAATAATTGTTTCTGTAGAAGTATGGCCAAGTGTAGGGGGATATACACACACAGGCCCTAAGGTAAGCTAAGCAAGGCAACAACTGCTATTTTTCTAATAGTGCGATTTGAATAGATAGCTGCACTGCATGACCAAGAAATATTCCAAACACAACGACAAAAATAGATTTTAATACACACTAAATAAAAGGCACGACAATAAATATGGATATATATAGGTACATGAATAAGACGGAATTAGGTTTCGAATGCTAATTAGATAACCATGGATATTAAAAGATTATAATGGGAGATTTAGGCTAGTGAGTGATTTAGTTCCTTTGAACCTCGAGATTAAAGCGGGGCAAACTTGGGGGGAGGTTTTGGAAACCTTGATTACTCACTAGGTAAACGAAAACCAGCGGCAGGTGGGGCTACATTCTCGAAACTTGTATTTTGCGAGATGCGGGCCTCTTATCCTTAAGAGGTCACCAGACGAACTTCGAAGGGGGGAGGAGGAGATGACTTTTCCAAACTCTAGTCAAGCGAGCTAACGGGCCTCTTGTCTTCAAGAGGTCACCAGAAGAAGTTCAGAGGACGGCTTCTCCAATCCTGGATTCGAAGGTGGTTGAGAAAGGCTGACGTTTCCTCACGAAACAGAGATACTCCCTGATCTGAAGATTGGGGTGTGATGTCCAGCTCTTTCGTGGCTTGCAAGCGTAACTCACATTTCTCGGGAGAGAGCTTTATTGAACCGAACTCATTTCGAGGAAGTGTCATCTAAACAAATCTATCTGTAATCCTTGGGAGGGTGCATATATACCCGGATTCTCCAAAACAGGGAAAGAGAAAGGACTTCTCCTCAACCCTCCTTATCGGCCGTGAGAACTGAGCGTTTCCTCGCGGGAAAGAGTGAGAGGCAGGGATCAGCGGCCAGACGGACGACTAGCGGCTTAAGCCATAAAATTTGTTCGCGGTGAGACGGCGGGGAGGTAGCCTTCAATTTCAGCGTCATGCCTTCTGTGTGAATTTGGCAGTGATCAGGCGGAAAGTCCAAAAAGGGGGAAGTTGGAGGGGGGGGGGAGTAACGGCTCGCTTTCTCTTCCGAGGTAATATCTTTGGAGGTGGCGAAATAATATTATTCTAGGGCATCCCTCTACAGTTTCACCTCTTCTATGTATATCCCCCCAAATTCTTTTATAGACCACAAGATACTTCTCTATCATAATTTTCAAAGCAAATATCCTTACATACCCTTCCTGTTTATTAAGCATATAGGAACCAATTAATAACTTTGGCAAAGCAAAATGACAAAAAAACTACAAATATCTACACTGCTCATGGTTGCAATGCTCCACATCTTTCTATTCCATATCATTACCTATAAAAATTAAAACTAGGTTTGATGATAATGTTGATAAATATAAGGTATGTTAAGGATACAAACTATAAGCTTTAACTTACCATAGCCTATTAAACTTTGTGTTTGGGGAAGGTCCTTCTCAAATTCAGGCCTATATGCAGTTGGATGAAAATTATTAATTCATTAAAACAAAGTAACCTTTAAACTCAGGGAACATAAATCATTCAGAATGATAAATTAATCACTCTTTCACAAATAAGCTTCACATCCATGGATGCCAGCCTACATACCACCACTTAACCTAATTTAAGCAAACCAACAACCTAAGCAAATTAACAAAATCTAACTAACTTAACGTAACCAACCTAACCTAAAATAGCCTAAGCAAACTAACAACCTAACCAAACATAACTGATCTATTTTAACCTAAGCAAGTTAAACAAACCTAATTTATTTATCGTAACCAACCTAACTTTAAATATAAAATTATAAAATTAAAATATTAAAAGAACTGAATAGGTGAATAATATACACATTACCTTAAGCAGATGGTCGTTCCAGGACAAGAATGAAAAGGGGAACGACAAAGAAGAATGAAAATGTCTTGGTAGGTTGAAGAGTTATGGGATACATAGGAGAAAGGAGGAATCAGACTCGTTGAGTCTTGGTTTATTTTTTTTTAATATAGAGCGACTCTAGTAATTTTAATAAATGGACTGAAGGAGCCCCGGAGAGAATGGAAAAATGTTCCCAAGAAATGAGGTGGCCAGTATTTTCTGCGTGATTTAGTTTGCTGGAGAATTCGGGTGTGGTTATGATTCTTTAAGTTCTATGAGATAATCCAAGATGTTAATTGACCCACTGTTTAAGATGTGGGCTATTCTGGCATACGTAGCAGGCATTGCATCTTGTACACTTGAACACTTGAATTGGTATACAACAGAGGATCTCAACATCGGATCAATACGATCTTTATAGTTGAAGAAAGAACCCAAAGAATTATGAATAATATATATATATATATATATATATATATATATATATATATATATATATATATATTTAACAAGTTAAACTGGCATTGCGGTAGAAGGTTTGCGAGATTTTCTTAAGAGTGCCGTCCAAAGAAGTAGTGGAGGGACCAATAAATTGTAGCTTAATAAAAATATGGTGTTTTGAAACAGTAGTATATATGGGGGGTAGGCAGATATAATTTAATTAAGAAAGTTTTCGTATACTTGTATAGAAAAATATGTTAAATCAAAAATATTTTAGCAGAAAAAAACTCATTTCCTTGTGAAAGTCCGTCCAATTTGAGCAAATAATGAAGGCTCTAAATATTTTTGTTTTAATACTTGTCATTTTAAATATACGTTGCGTAAACTGAAATAATTAGTCCTTAAATATATATATATATATATATATATATATATATCACTGAATATAATCGCATAAATGATTTTTATATCTTTGCCTGATTGCAAAAGTCCTGATTCTACTCATTCCTGGACAACAGACACCTACTGAACTGCCCCCTTATCCTCCCATCTCATCTTCTGTGAGAAATACTTAACAGAAACCTCAGTCACCATTTTCTCCTCGTAAGTGCTTAGAAAGCAGGTGAAAGGTGTCTCCGACACATTTTCTGATAAATTACTTGTGTAACCAATGCTGGAAGCATCACAATTAATGTCATGTGTTGTTCTCGTTCTAACAGATGATTCCTCCATCTGAATATAAACGATCTTCGTCTCGAATGATGTCCAGCAGTCTAACCATAAACTCAATCTTCTTCCTACCCTCAGAGGAAAGCAATATTTTGGTGATGGCCTCATTCTGAGTATAAATAGCAGATTTTTTCTCATTTGGTGTCACAACTGTTACCAGCACCTCCTTAGTCTGTGAATAAAGGCAGTAGAGCAGGGACGTCCAACCCGTGGCCCACTTAATATTTTCATGCGGCACACTCAAATTCTAATTTTATTGGGTATTTTTAGGCATATTTTCATTTACTTTGATTCCGTATGATAAAAAAAATGTTCCCGTAGCGTGCTCTTAGGTTCACTGGATACAATTCAATATAACTGCTGTCATGTTGACGTAATTTTGAACTGACCAATGAAAAACTTAGTAGGAACGGTTTGTCAAAAAGACGCATGCGCAAAGCATTATTTTGATTGCTTCAGTATCGAACCTTTTACTGTTCGGATGAATATTGGTTGTTTTTTCTGTTTTTTTTTTGCAATGGCAAGTGATAGTGACTTCGAACCAGATCACAAAGATATGAGTGATGCTGGTAGTGATAAAGAATTGGGACCTAGGATTTATCAAGCGGATGGAAAGGACTGTCAGACATTTTCATTTTTTCTAGGCTAGGCCTATGTTTATGCTCCATGCGGAAGGTTCTAATTTATTCTCTATTTGTTTATAATTTCATGTATAATACATAGGCATAAGCCTATGTATTATTTTTTGCTCACGTAATAATTTTAAAACATCCAACACATTCCCCTTATATTCCTAAAATTTAAATATGGCATCTAATACTAAGAGGAGAAATATAACAGAATAAAAGACCAAATTCAATTAATTTCCTATGGACAGAATGATATTTCGTACTTGAAAGATGCAATAATATTATCTGCCTCATACTCGTATGTAATGATAAAGTTGCCGTATGAAAAGAATAAAATATTAAACGTCACTATTCTGCCAAATATGAGCCACAATAGAATAAAATAGACGAACAATTAAGAAAATGGAAATATATGAATTGAAGATGTTTAATTAAAACTGATACATATACAAAAGTTAGTTTTTTAATCACTGAAAATTGGCTCAGAAGAGTAAGCTACTGATAGATGGTGAATTTATAAAAGAATATATCTTATTTGCTTTTAATTATTATTGTCCCGATAAAGTGAATTATTCAATGAAACGAGTCTGTCCCATCAGACAATTGTAGAAGAACTGATGAAATAGCTGACAGTATTGTGGGTACATTGCAGGTGACAATTGGTAGAAGAACTGATGACATAGCTCACAGTATTGTGGGTACATTGCAGAACCAATTATCTAAATATGTTCGTTACAATTTAACAATGGGCGAAAGTACTTATCAACATGCAAGTGCACAATTAGGTTTTTAATCATAAGAATTGATATTAATCTTAATATAATTGAGGAAATGTTGAACTTATGTCAAATGCAAGGTGCAACAACTGGCAGGAAGATAATTTGCACTTGTTAATTTATCATTAGAAAGTTTCATTGTTGAAAGAAGTAAAATTCATTTGATTAGAACTGAAGTTGCGCGTGCATTAATGGGTAAAAATAATGGGTATATTGCTTTATTCAAAGAATCGGTTGATCATTATATACTCAAATACCATTGCGTGATTGATTAACATCAATTATGTGCACCAAAATTAAATATAAAATAGTTAATGACAGATCTTGTAAAAGTTATGAATTTCATCAGATCTCGGGGCTTGAATCATAGTAAATTCAAAGCATATTGGGAAGAAGTTGTCAGTGAGTATGAAGACCTTATTTATTTCTTAAAATTCAGAGGGTTGAGTGAAGCAGTAACAAGAAGCAAAATGTAGATTTAAAGAAAATCAATAATAATTCTTTGATCTTTTCTTCTTAGTAGATATCAATGAAATTTTAGCTGAACTCAATTTGCATTCATAAGGAAAAGACCAGTTAGATTGCTCAATGTTTGAGTGATTGACAAGTTTACTTAGAACTTAGAACTTTTCATAGCACGATCGAAATTTGGTGAAATTGTACATTTTAAGAGTTTATATAAAAGACAAGAAGAATTTCCTGTGAAATTTCAAAAATATATTATTTTATGTGTTTTTTTGAGAAGATTTCACAACCTGATTTTCTGACTTCAGAAAGACAGACTCAGAATTAGAATTGTTTATTGATCAATTTCCATTGAATTATGTGAAAGGACCACTCAAATAGCCTCTAGAACTCATTGAGCTTTAAAGGAGAGTGTCCTAGAATTAGGCAGTTATCGCCTATTTCTCGATTCCTTCGTTTGTTCGGGGAAGAACTACAACAACCCAAAATAATAATTAGAATTGAATTTCTTTGAGTGCGCAGGTTTTTGTTATTCGAATACTTTAAATATGGTTGGCCGGGATTGGTCTTATGTAAGTAGGCTTTGCTGGTTGTGGTCTTAAACAAGAATTTCAAAAATAATCTTTAATTATACAACAAAACATATAAATAAATAATTACACTCTCTAGTTATTTATTAAGTCAACGATGGGAAAACATATTAATAATTACCAATAATTACTCATGCTGCAAAGGCTCAATACTCTGAGTACTAACCCGATAGGGTTTAGGAAGAAACTATGAACGGAATCCTAGCCTTAGGGGCACAAGAATTTACTTTAGTAATCCGAGATGACTCGGGAGGGGACTACTTGACGAGTCTTTTTCTGAATGCGTCGCACCACCTCGACGAGGAAAGAAAAGGTGTAGATCAGCGGTATCAAACTCAATTTGCTTCGCGGGCCAGATAGCATCATAAATCTTAATTCGCGGGCCCGATTATAATTTAAATTAGAATTAAAGAATATATTTCGTGGGTATTGTAATATTGTATGATCAATTCCTTAAGTTAATAAAAAAAACAAATGCAAACAAAAAATAAATGATTCTTACCTTAACTTTTAATACAGAGACTTGACTCTTTTTTTATTCAACCAGAGCGTCATAATTAGGAGACAGCTCTGTCGTTGCAATTTTCAGTGTTGCATTTAGGTGCGCGTCTGTGAGTTTCGAACGATATTTTGATTTATTTATTTTCATAGGAGAGAAAAGTTGCTCACAAACATATGAACTGTCAAATACAGACATTATTTTTGCAGCAAAAATCTTGAACTTAGGATATTTATCGCCCCAAAATTGATAAGATGTCTATATATTCGCTTCAAAGAACTTATTCCTAAAAGCAAAATCGCACTTCATCTTAATTACTTCAAGTTAAAGTTCTTCAGGAATTTTTTCAAATTTAACAGAGAAAGGATAAAAAAAAATTAATAATTTTTGTTTTATTTCAACTAAATCAATGAATCTTTTTTCAAAGTAGCTTCTTAAATCAGAAATTATGGAACTATATTTTTCCAAGGGGATATCTTTCTCATTGGCGATAGATTTCAGAGTAGTGAAGTGACACATATTTTCATTCAACATTTGATTATTTTAAAGCTCGAGCTGCATTTGTAAAGCTGCGATGTTATCTGGCAATTCTGTTATTAAATTTGCTCTTCCTTGCAATTTTAGGTTCAGGCCATTGAGATGACCATTAATCTGACCATGAAATCCAAATCTTAAATTCATACTCTATTTTTGAGTTCAGGCGTATTGTTATCTTTCATTTCCATGAAAATTTTCACCTTAGCAAGCAATGAAAGGAAGCGCTTTAATAAAATGCCCCTACTTAGCCAACGGACATTGCTATAATAAGGCAACTCACAAGGAGTCTCAATTGTATCCAAGAAATCATTAAATTGTCGGTGATTTAATGGCCAAGACCTGATGAAATTGACGCTTTTAACAACAATACTCATAACATGATCCATTTTTCGAACTTTGCAGCACATCGCTTGACGATGAATAATGCATTGTACTCCATAAAGATGATGGCTTTCGTCCATTGATTGCAATTTAGATTTTAATGTGGAATTTACACCTAACTCTCGACCTATCATTTGAGGAGCTCCATCAGTATTCAAACTTTCATTCTCAACTCCTCGCCTAAAAATAGAGAGTTGACCAACATCTGTAATGTCGGTACTTTCATCAATGGCAATTGAAAAGGCAAGAAAAGAAGCGGCTTTATTTTTAAGCTGGAAATTTAAATTTTCAGAAATATCCAGCGTGCGCTCTGCAATAATATTCCTTGATAGAGCTATATCCGAAAATAACTGACGCTTTTGAGGACATATTATATTGGAAGCCTTCACCCTACATTTTTTTATAAATTCACCTTCCACAAGGAGCTTTGACGAAAATGCTATTTCCTTTGCAATGAAATAACTGGCCATCACTGACTCATTACTTTTCGTATTTATGTATTTAAAAACTGATTTCATATTTGACAACTCAGTACGTAATTTGAGAATTTTATCTTCGTTGATCTTTCCAACATAACTTATGTATTTTTCTTCATGATTAGGTATATAATACTTCTTAACGTTGTATTATTTTGCAACAGTCAATTGTTTATTACAAATTAAGCAGGTAGGCTTACCATTAGACTCGATAAAAAATATTTATTTGCCCATTCTTTGATCACTTGTCTGTATTCACTATCAAATTTTCTTTGATTTATCATCTTAGAAAAGGAGTTATAATTGAGTATAAAATAATATTTTTACGAGGGAAAAATAAGAAATATAGGATACACTTAAAACTGCCAAGGGGCCCAAGAAAACAGTTCTAAACTAAAGGCACAAGAAAGGGAAGAGACTGACACACTGGATTTGCCAAATGTCGCTTGATACATATTTAAGTGCCAAGTTGCAGATGTAAAGTTCGAAGAATTGATTTAATAAAAGTATTTATTTAGTATTAAATATAGTTACTACGACCTACAGTGGCAAAATTAATTTTAAAGTGCTTTGAAAATCTTCACTATAATAAAAAGCACCGCGGGTCGGATTGGGAGGGTCCGCAGGCCGGGAGTTTGACACCCCTGGTGTAGACGTTTGGAGAAGATTCTCCAAGTAGACGCCAAAAGGGGGAAGATTCTCTTGTAGACGGTGGAAGGGGAAAACTCTTGTGTGGCTGAGACTTTGCGCTTTTCTGGACGGATCCTTCGATTTTGACGCCGTCGTTCCAAATATGATCCTAGCTGCGGGCGAGTATGACACCGTGTTCTATCGCTTGATGATATGCGCCGTCAGTAGATGATCCCACATACGTCTTAAAAGAGGCCGCCGAATACCTTGTGTATTTTCCAGGATTTACTCAGTCGGGAGCAACGTAGAGACAGCTCACCACCACGCCCTACGGTCTTCTCCAAGGGGAGGGGGGGTTACTTTTTCCTTGTGGTGATTCTGACGGAACACTTCCACGACCAATTTTGTGGCGAGTAATATATAGGCGTTCGCCGGAACTCCTATATTTGCTAACGGCCTCAATTAAGCCCTGCCTAACCACCTCGGCGCTTATAGCTCGGCGGTGGGGTTTTGATCGTCCAACTGAACCTAAGAAATTCTCGGCTAATGTTGCCGGAAGTTTGTAGACGGGCGTAGGGCATTGCTCTTCCCGATAACTCTCGTTTTACAAGACTTCCTGAAACAAAATCTTACTCTATCTCCCTTTCTTCGACATAGAGAATCTTAGAAACTTATCAGAGAGAATATTACCTCCTTGATTGCATGAAGAAGAGCTTTCTTTCAATAGTTTATCAAATTTACAATTTATCTATAAACTATTATGCATGTGGGGTGGTACATACTGCTAAGAAGAATTCATTTCGTTATCAAAAACATCAGGCTGCTCCAAGATATGGGTTGAGTTTTTGCCATTCAACATAATAAAGGTTGATATTTAAGTACATTTGTGGCCCAGTGAATATACTTAATTCCTTAGTTCACCTTCATACTATAGTTTAACCACTACCTTGAAATATGGGATAAAGGATGTAACAAAATTTTCGACATGCAGTGGTCGACCTCTTCTCGGTCCAGATCTGGTAAGGTCTCTATTTCACTCCATCATAGCTCGGTGGCAAGACTCTTTTCATGGGAGAGTCTTCTTCAACAAATACAATTGAGGTTAACTAAATTTTTTCGCATTTCACCGCTACCCTTTCCTGTTATATCTATGTTCTTCGAATTGTCTTTGATTTCATACAAAATACCTTGTGGGGCATACTGGGGAAAAATTCGAGCTTTGGTTTGTCAGACACTCCACTAAACTATGAAACCATGTGCTATCTGATCCTTCTTCAAATTTGATCACCAATGAGAGCAGAGCCAATAGACTTTACAAGGAGGATTTGTAAGGGAAATGGTCAAGCTAGAGGAAACGAGACTGTGTGGAAGATATACAGCCGCATATCGTCTTGCAGGCAAATATGGCAAACTAAGTTCGCGAAATAATAAACATCATAAAAGTGTTTGAAATGAAAGGGTAAGCGATATAGGTATTCATAAATCCAGGAGCGGCGTTTATTCCTCCGATTCCTAAACATTTTCTACTATTGCTGCTTAGTAAGGGTTCGGGGGTGGGGAGATCTATGCTTGAGGCAGTGGCACTATCCAGGAGAAGCCATTGGTCATTTCTCAGCCAATAATTGCTTAAATCAATAATATTTGTCTTTATTTTTTTCTAATGTTCATCTTTTTGGTGTGAATGAAACTTATCCACCAGAATCGAATTCGGGAGATTGATGGATTTAGTAAATAATCCAAATTGGCTTTAGTTTGAACCATTTTTCCCTACCACTCACCAAGGTTGTTGGACGTTGTAAAGATCATCATCCCCAGAGTACCTGAGGGCAACTTCTCTTTAATAATTCCTTTTTCGCTCAACTTGACTTTAGTTACACTCTTACCTAGTTACTCTAGGCGAGAACTTGTAACTAAGTCACTTTTAATTCTTCCTGCCAGAAAGTTGCTTCAGTGCCAATTCAGTTAAATATTTCATAAGTATTTTTCTTTTAATATTAATATCCTCTTTTCATACTATTATTTTTGTTTGTTTAAATCTATGTTCTATTCAATGAGTGTTTTTTTATCTTTCAAATAGCCCTCGCCTGATAGCTTATCTATACAAGCTTTTGAAAAATTAAAACCACCCAAAACGCAATATTTCTTATACATTACCTCGATGGTTCACGAAGATAATTGAGCTCCTTCTGTAGCACGACACATTCGTATATATAAATATAGTATCAAAAGTTGACGGTTTTAAATATTTTCACACGGAGTATCAATTTCCCACAATTTTAACAAACGCTGTCAGCACAAATGAATAATTCCTTTTAAAGAGAAAACTGTTTTCTTCTTCCAAACAAATGAATCCCTCACTCTTTTCTCGCTTAATGAATTATTTCTTTCAAATCGCATCTCTGCCAACAAATGGTGACAATATCAATCACCTTCAATCGAGAAGAACTTTACAAAAGTAAACAAAGCAAGTGATTCCATGCCAGCCATCAGCATCTTAACATGATTAGAGAAATTATATAAATATTTAGGCCACATTACTTTAAACATTTTCCTTAAATCACAGAAAATCGTATAGAACAAATCATTCTGCTGAATCCAAATTAATCACGCCAGTCATTTAACTAAAATAAACGTGCGAAAAAATTGTATCTCCACTAATAAGATTTGCTATTGTTGTGTATTTGTTATGGATTTTAATATTAATTTAACTAAAATTACATACATACGTATTTCATCTTAGATGAGAATGCATAGAGTAGACGACGTGGTAGCATACTTCAGTCAGACCAAATGTTTTGGCTATGCGTTCATCGCGACTGCGGAATTTTATCTATCATCCAATTCAATACCAATGAATATATTTGATATCATCTTTAGCCGTCTGGTTTAATCCCACCGCTAGGCAAAATCCTGATCAGCGCTTAATTGTTTCATGCCGCTCTTACAATTCAGCCAAATACTTCTTCCCCCTCTTCTTCTGGGTCTACAAATATGCATTGTGTCCGTTTTCAGATTTGGCGTCCATTATCTCTCGTTTCCTCTGCTAACAAGACCTGCTTAGATTGAATTTAGTCTCCTATACTTGTTCTGTTTCTTATCTATTCACTATTTCTTTCATGTTCCAAATGTGTAATAAATAAGAGAAAACATAACACTGAAAAGTAGAATAATGACGCGGAAAGTGCAGATGAGAATGACATAAAAGGAGAAAAGAGCATTGAAATAAGTAATTGCACGGAGTAAGAAATCAGCCAATGAAACATTTGAAGCGAAGATGAATGAGGATCCTCATTAGAACAAGTGTTTTTCTAGAACGAAGGGAGAAGAAATGTGCAAATTTAGGATAAGAATAGCTGTGTAAATATGAAGGAAGAGAAGGGCGAGCTACATTTCAGCGAAAGCGAAATAAAAAAATAGATGGCGAGAGTATATTAAGTATTGTATAATGTGAAATAAAGGGTAAGGCAAATGTGGGTCTGAATGGCATCGAAGGTGTAAACCCAATGATGTCTTGAGGTATGCAAATGTTAATTATAAAAGAGGTAATCAGATGGAAGCTGATGTATATGATATAGTTGCTCTAATGCTGAAAAGTGGTGATGATTTTGTAATGGCATCGGCTGTCTTTTAGTTTAGGGCATTAGAAAATCAAAAAAGGCCTTAGGAGTGAAAAAAAGGATGTATTAGTATGCACAGTACATCAGTGTGAAGGGAAGAAAAGAGAAAATTTCATGATGAGCAATGTGGTTAGTGGAAGTGTAAATAAATATTTTGCACTCGGCCAACTACACTAACTATGACGATAAATAATAGGCATGCAAGGTATGGTATGTTTAGTAATCGGAAGAAACTTATTCTCGTCTACCGTTGATATGGAGATAATGTATCAGGTTCAATGAATGTATTGATTGAGTAGGAAACTTTTTGTTGCTGTGACAATTTATGTTTTGAATTAAGGCCTTTTTTGAAGAAAAAAAATGACATGAGAAAGTGATAGAGTGATTGAAATAGGGTGAATAAAGAATCAAGGTTGATGATTTTTTATGTTCCTCTGGCTGTTGTAGTACTTTTATTACCTGCAGGGAAGCGCCAGGTCTAGTCATCGCTTTATTTTCAAAAGGGGTAAAGTTCAATTGTACCCATTTAGAGTTATAAAATGACCCATATGACTATGGGACATATGGTTATTCACTTTGGAGATTTTGAATCTACCATCAGATTCGGCGCATGGTGGCGCCATCTAGTGACAAAAGCCTCATTTAGCCATTCCAAGGCATTTGTAAGGGATTTGAACCATGGAAAACCATCAATGCACTAACTATTTATCATCTTATCACATTACTAAGAGTAATAAAAACGGGAATGAGGTGAAGGGATGTGAGATTAACGGGAAATGGTGCGGGAGAAATGGTTCCATCTATGTTGGTAGATGATGATGGCTTGGAAGTAGTGCTTGAGAGGGAGAAAGATTTAGAGATGTTGATCGAGGGAAGGATTTAGTGCAAAGGTTGGAAGTGGCTAAATTGAATACAGAAAGGGATAAGCCGATGGTGTTTGATAGTGAGTATGAGGTGTGATGGGAGTGCAGATTTAATACTGCTACCTTAGAACAAATGGGATTTTTAGGGTGTATTGTGAATTCTGGTGTCACACGTAGACGAAGTAGATTGCTACACAAGGATTTGAATTGTAAAAAATATTTCTAACTGTTCTGAACTCTCGGGAATCGTATTGGGATAGTGATGAGTTCGCCGACAGTTGTACTGAAGCATGAACGAGACTTTGTTGTGGAGGCAATAAATGAAAAATCTAAATTGAGCGTAAAACAATTTCACAAAGTTAAAAAGATGGTTTGTGTGCGAATGGTATAAAAAGGAGCAACGATTGGGTGAAACATAGAGTTGTCAGGTTGTATCGGGACGTATGAAGAATGTATTGAAAGAGAAATTTTGAGAGAATACACAGGAGTGATAGTCAGAGTTCGATAAGGGTTATAATACCATGTAAAGTGCAGGTTGAGGATGTGAATGAGTGTTTGAGAAGGGGCTGAGCTTGAAACATGATATTGCGTAAGAGAGCTGTGCATGTAGGGAGTGGTTGCTATGTTCCTTTCTGCTTAAAGATGAACAGTGGATGGATGGGATGCTACTGCTCCTCTCAATGACCAGTGTAACTTGGAGAATATGTTCGGTGGCTTTTTCTTGATAGACCCGGTTGAGTTCGTAGGGGTTGGTAGGTTTTAATGGTAGTGATTTGCGCTGACTACACATTGTGATAAAGGTGGATGATCTGGATTTTTCTACAATGTTCTTTATGGGTTTGTCATTAAAATCATTTCGACATTGAACAAGCTGTTGGTTGTGGGTGCTTGCGGAAGAAAATAGGCTATTTTAACAGGTGGGGTAATGGTTTTCAGGCCTGTGTAGGCTGTGAATCGGGCACAAATGAAAGAAGTGTTATTTGGTTGATGTTTGTACAAATCAGAGATCGCCCTCTTTATCTTTTTTCTATTTTTTATGAACTTCACTTCGCTCAGACACTAAACATTACATTTTTCATACGCCATTAAAATCGTTTCGAAATTTCACCCTACTCTTTATATTTTGGGTGGATCAGTTAAACACTACTTAAAGGATTTCTAAAAAATATTTGAAAGAATAAGCATTTTTTTTTTCATTTTTATTTTCTTTAATTTTTCATTTATTTGAACCTCCCTCAGTACAAGACTGAGATGAGGTCAATGGATACACTCCATGTTGAAGGATTTCAGCAGAATAAATAAGTCACAATTTTTCTCTTAATTAACAAAAAGTTATTTACTGGTATATTTTTCTTCATGGCAAGAAAAAGTCATGATAATTGTAACCGAGTCGTTATGAAAGCCAAAGACGGGGGCTTAGGAAAAAAGGTTTAGTTCGAGGGTAGGTGAATAGGTGGGTGGTTAGCGCCATTCGTCCCTAACCTCGTGGACGAGCTATCCTGACTAGGCATGAAACGCACATAAAATTCAGAATGACAATACTTGGTGAGTCTAAATCTAACAAGGGTGGAGGTGGCCGTGTGATGGTCGAGCTTTTCGTGGGACACCCGTTCCGGGTCAGGGCTTTTTGGGTATGAGTGTTCCCAAGGGGACAGTAGTACTCCATCGGCAGGGATTCGGAAAAGAGGAGAGGGTGAGTATGTTTTGCTGTGAAGACCGCAAGGGAAACAAGGACGGTGTTTTTATTGGATATGTGCGTGATGATAGGTATGGATCTACCCATCCCTTGCTGGGAGGAGAATCATCATATCGAGCTAATTGGCAACCCACTCACGGCGCCGCTGGAAGTTATATATGCGCGCTCGTTGGGATCTAACCCCCTGCCTAGACGCCAGGAATTTAAGCCTGTAGCGACCAAGCTGCTGAAAGCTCCAGTTTGAGGTCGAAGTCGTAAGAAGGTCTAAAAAGGGTATTGTGAAAGGTGATCTCCCCCTTTTAGTCATTAATTAGTGGGGTCCGACAACACTTTTTTGTCCCTTTTGGGGGCGCATTTTCGCTTCGACGAAACAATATTTCTTTACAAAGAGACAAAACTTTTAGAAAAACTTTAATTTAAATATTTATTCACTTCTTCACCAAATACCTATTTTCCCCTATTATCTTATTCGCCCTATTTAGACTGTATCTACCGATCTTATTTACGGTTCTTTTTATTTAGAAGAGATTTTTGCTCTATACCATAGCAGGGTGGGGTCAATCTCTAGATTGACCCTTAATTACCTTCTTTTGGAGGTATTTCGCGATGAGCTTAATATAATTATATGTGGGAGTCAATGTGATTAATTGGAATTTGCATATAATTACCATTCATGAGGGATAATTATTACCTTGAGTGCTAAAGAGGATAAGGTTAACAAATTATTTAAATTACCGAACTTCCTTGCCAAAATGAATTATTCGAATTAACCCCTGAATATACATAATTACCTAAATTGGTAATTTCATCCAAACTAACCTAACCTACCCTGGATTCAATTAATCTTCTTAAATTTATCACCAAACAAACTTTATAACTATCACTGTTAACGAACATATTTATATAGTTTCCAATTTGCCACAGGATATTGACTCGTTTTGTGTCACAGGGTCAATTGCTGGTCTCGAGTTAACAAGGTAATCAAATGCACCCGATAAGTGGCGATGAAGATTTCGACCAGTTTCAGAAGGACAAGTAATCACAGTGCAGAGAAAATTGATAGAACGGACATTAATTGATATGTACCATCTCTGATAGATATATTTTATCAACCTTTTTTACCAACAACCCGATCTTCTTAAGCTTATCTCAGCGAGATGTACATTTTTAAGGTGATAAACGAACCAAGGATCACTGCGACTCAAGCTATCATTCCAAATGTCTGACCTGCTCAAATCGGAAGCATCTATGACGCCGAACGAACCCAGTTTGGCTCAACCGTTCTCAAGCTGAGAAGTGAGATTTACACAGCGGCCGGAACATAGCTCATGGTAAATTTGTTGTTATGTCGTAGTTCTTTGATTATAATTATTTGTGTCTTAAAAAAACAAAGATAGAAATGAGTACCTTGAAGTTTATTATTCTTTGAGTTAGCTCAAACTTCAATTGGAATGAACACTTAAGGACATTACAAAATTAGAAGAACGCCCGGCTATGGAAAAGTAGTGTCTTCTTGTATGCGGTACAATTTATACGTAAATATATCTACTTTAATCATATGGTCGTTAATTGTACATGAACACAATCAGATAACTCCAATTCTAGGCCAAGTTCATCAATCAAGGCTTGCTAGAGTAAGACCTTTGAATTTACAACATAAATGCACGTATGTTCATGATGCTTTTACTCACATTATATCACTATATTAGCAATAAATGTAAAAATTCTAGTAAAAGTAAAAATATTTTTTTATACTATTATTAAGTTGTATTAAAATAAGGAAACTTTCCCTTTCAATGTGTATCGATCTTCTATAATATTTTCACCGAATGGAAGCAAATTGGTATAATTTATTCTTTGAAATAGTGGAAACATGCTTCATTTGCTCTTTCCATATTGGTTATATTGCCATTTCCTACTCGCAATCATCGATTTATGTACAACTAATTCATGAGGGAATTTCCGCAGAGAACCACTCTTATTTTTCACTCTCGGATATTTTAGACGAAAATAGAAAACTGAGGTTAGCTTGCAGTTTTTCTTCTCCGATTTGATTCATGTTTCGTTCTCACTGTTCTTTCTCTTTTATTTACTTCCACGATATATTGAACGAGAAGTGAACAAAAGAGAGAGAAGAAAAGAAAGTCGGAAATATAGATGGTAGCAACATTTCTAATTCATTTTGACTTTTGCGAGAATGCAGAATGTTAAATTACTATATCAAAAAGTATACAGCTTTAAAACTAAAATATTACACCGAGTATAAAATTAGGGGAGAAAAAGAAAAAAAAACATGAAAAATATTATTTGAGAAATTAGACAGTTTAAAAGCACATTTCTAATTTTGAGGCAAATTGGAACCAAAACGAATTATTATCCTTTTGTTGCCATTCTGAAACGAGGCGTCACGTTCCCTTAAATTAAAAATACTATGGAAAGAGAAGAAATCTGCTCCACAAACATGTTAAGAATCCTTGAAGAAAATGAAGTAAGTCGCCTTTTCTGATTGATGGAAAAAGAAAAGAAAGCACGTTTCAAATGCTTGACAGGCGGCACGTCTTTATGAAATGCCAAAAATTTGAGTTACGAACGTTGCTACGTGAAACAAACGGTATGGCTGATTACATCAGGTCCTTTCCTCATATATTTTTTCCCCAAAGTTAGTTATTGATGATAATAACTTTAAAGTGTCCATTTTCAACTCAGTTTGACAGTAACACGGCGTAGGCATACATAATGAGAGGAATGTTGTCCAATACAGTTTCATATGTGACCCGTTGCTAAATTCCAGACATGTTTCGAGGCATATTGTGTTTGTGCATTCATTACTATGGAAAACATTAGATTTAGATGTCTGAAAGGTGAATTAAACAAAGGGAAATAAAGGTTTAAATAATGAGGGGATACTAGGGAAGTAGGAATTTAAAGTCTCTTTCTCAATGATTTTTTGATAGATGTTTGACGATAGAAGTAACTTGATCCCAAACTTTAATAGTAATAATTTATAGTGATGATAATTATTATACAGCAGTAACTAGGGGGAAGGGGCGGTTACATGTAATTTAATTTCACATATTTTTATGGAATCTAACAAAAAGCAATATTTAATAAAAATAAATAAAATTGCACACTTGCGTGCTTACATACACACATCATAGTTAAATCATAAGGAGTACTTAAATGTATGTTGGTTGTGAAGAATGATGCACGATAAACGGGTGTAGTTTTTTATATATGTCGTGAATGTGTATTAAATTGGTCTTTTATGGCAGCGGTAGCTGATATATGTAAAGACGTGGCCGAGGAAGTATTTTCCCCTGTTTAATCTGAGGTGTTGACCGCACCGGTGCCTTGCCAGAGAATAATATATTTATTTAAATTACCCTGGGTGTTTTGGTAGACAGAGAAGGCAAATAAATATATCAAAACTTCCATATGAATCGTTGGATGAATGTACAGAACGCGGGTGGTGAGCGGAGGAGAAAAGTTTTCTTTATTTCGAATCATTCATTACCTTAACGACTTTAGGTTTGAGGAGCTTATCTTGATTCTCTTTGCTCAAATTCTTCCAAATCTTCGGTAATCATTTTTAAACTTGTTTCTTTGTGCCTACCAAACTTTCTCAAAGTCTGAACTAAAGGAGAAAGATTTAATGGGGCATAATTACCATACGATAGAACCAAGCCACCATTTGAGTGTCGCATTCTATCGAAAGGTGCAACGGGTCAACATTCGTTAGTTATTAGAATCTTATTTCCTTATAAAAATTCACGCCATAAGAGACTGAAATATAAATAATTGCAATCCTTTTAAGAATCTAATCTCCAGGAATTGAATTGGAAAAGAATATTAATCTAATTCTATGTATCACGTTTTTATATTAACTTAAATTTTAGTACATTCCTTGCCTGAGAGCCACGCTTTATAAACAATTTTTGGCGGGTATATTGTCTTCTTAACATTCCTAAGCCGTACCATTTCATCTTTCTTTTAAACACCTTTATGGTGCTCTTGAACTCCATAGTTGCTTCCTACTGTCTCTCTCTCGCATAAAATATCGTCTCAAGAAGATCAGATTACCTGATTTTTTAGCAAAATATGGCCCATATCTTTTGCCAGATGAAATCCAAGTTTTCCAAAATTCTTGTCTGATAATCCGAAGGTATAAACTACGTATGGTTAAAGGTTATGCAAATTTGGATTAATGAAGCGAAAGCGATTCGCAGATAAGCAATTTACTAGAAAAATTTAATTGTCCAAAGTAATTCGAATTTCGAATGGTTACATTTCTTGTAGAGAGAACCGGCATTGTTTGCAATGAACTTCAGTTCAACCTCTTCTTCTCGCAATTTTCCATCAGATAACTTGCTTAAGAATTGTTTCACGCATCACTACCAAGATGATCTTTCAAGTAGAGTAATTGCCGCGATCATCCTGCGTTACAAAATTCTAGTCCAAAATAAGCAGTCCACGTATAAAATAACCAGTTTTTTAATGCTAGTAAATCAACCGATAGGTCCAACAGATTATCACAAAGGAAAGACAGTTGCAGCAGTTTCTCTTAAGATTAGGAAGATTTTGGCAATCCTTAATTCTCCGCAGCAGGAAGACTGTGACACACTGGCTGGAGGAAGAAAATATTGACGCTCACACCCACTACAATAAAACTATTGATCAGTCAGGAGAACAAGAAGGTTCGTCTCTTATTTTCTACTGAGCAGGTTACATGGCCAGATTACCAGTGGAACGAGGTCCACTTCAATGACGAATTTATCGTCAAATTATTCGAATACATTGGAAAAAGTGAGCAAAGCAAGCGAAAGATTGTCTGCAATTGCGCCAAAATGAGTGTGAAATTTGGCCGAGTAAGTATCATAGTTTTGGATACAACCTA
This sequence comes from Ceratothoa steindachneri, assembly GCA_963969495.1. NCBI lineage: Eukaryota > Metazoa > Arthropoda > Malacostraca > Isopoda > Cymothoidae > Ceratothoa > Ceratothoa steindachneri. The sequence goes on from OZ018337.1 coordinate 61,430,390, forward strand.
TGCTTTGATACTGCGTGCATGCTGCCTGATTCCTGCTTCAATACTGCTTTGCTCGTTTCCGTACTGGGAAATATATACGACTTCGCCTGAAGTGATTTTGTTTGCCGTCGGAAGTGGGTACCACTCCGACTTAAAGGCGCGGTGAGCAAGGGCTTAGAGCCCTCTCGCTGATTCCGGCCTCCAGTTTAACTCGTCTCGCTCTGTTATCGGCACGGTAGTTTACCGAAAGATGCTGGTTGAAGGTCAATTCGTCGTGAGATACTCTCTAGGTTTCTTTTTCCGCATGACTCTCTTTTTCTCTCTGACAGTCAGAAAGAGAGAAGTACGAGGGATCTAAGTGCTTGGTTTCACTCAGTCAAACGACTTGAGGAAAAAAGAATTTTAAAAGAACATGCGGGGATCCATAATTGCCCCCAAGGACGCGGATATTCCATCTAAAGACGAATGTTGAGCACGTTGGAGCGTTAATTGTTGAAGTGGCCGACAAAGAAGAGACATTATGGTTTATCTGTATTAGTCCATACGGGCTCATAAAGGGGGTGACATATTATGTGTGAATGAGGCACGATCGTTGGTCAAATGGTTTGGTGGTGATTGATGCGTATTTTTGCTGGTGGTTTGAGAAGATTCTGGAGAGGAGGATATCAGGTTATATCATGCTATATTGGTAGCTGTAAAACTAGAGGCTAGGTACTATAAGGGGGATAATGCAAGGTCATCAGTCAGCTGGGTGCTCATAAGAATGAGAAGAAGGAGTAGTTGCGGGAGTCTCGGTGGTTTTATTTGAGCACAGCAATATACGTATGGTATCGTTATTGGTACGGTAGGGTAGGTTTGGTGTACATATTCCATGGGCCTCAAACAGCTAGAGCTAGAGGTCTATAAGTTCTCTTTCATAGGGTGAAGGTGTTTTCTCGTATAGTGTTATTTTCAATATACGAGCTATATGACTTTGTGTCGTAAAGCCACGTTTCTTATGGGGATCTTTTCGCTCCAGGCAAGGTAGGGGAACGTTAAAGTCGACTGTGGTATGTTTGTCATTGCATAGGCTCATAGAGGAGGAATCAGAGAGAGAAGGAAGCAAACCCTTACAAGCTCCACTTTGCCTGCTTAACTTGCTGCTTATTGATGTTGTCCATCGTTTCTGAAGACGACGTCACTCCATACATGGATGAATTTGATGATTATCGTCTTTAATGAGATCGTTGATTGCTGCGGAGTCCCTTAAGGTTGGCACAGCCTCTTCCACAGACCTGGCAGATATGGGGTCCTTGTATTTGTTGCTGTCGTCTTGCACGGTGGGCTATGGCAGCATTTTCGTAATTTGTGCTGAAGTAGTTGGCTCCGTCATGTTCTAGGGCGCGCCAGGAGCTTCTATTTGGTAGCATCGGCTTGAGTGTTTCTTGGTTCATGTTGAACTTTTTGAAGGAGGATTTTAGGTGATCCTTAAACCTCTTTTTGTCCTCCCCCAGATCGTCGCCCCACAGAAGGTTCTGAGAACAGAGTGATGCGCGGTAATCGATATTCATGCTGGCGGATGATGTGGCCAGTGTAGCGAAATTGTTTTAGTCTGAGGATTTCTTCCAGTGAGAATTTTTGAATGCGTTCTCTAATGTTGACATGTGGCACCTTGTCCCACCTATAAATTGCCACAATGAGTCTCAGGCAGTTTATATGAAAGCTATCTAGCTTCTTAATCAGATGTTTATATGGTACCCAAGATTCGCAACCATAGAACAAGATGGAGAGGCAGGTAGCTAGGTATACTGAACGCCTGGTAGCCACGATCAGGGTGTGGTTATTGAAAACCCGTCTTAAAAGTTTTCCGAAAGCGGCTGAGGCAAGTGCAATTCGTCTGGTAATTTCGTCATCCAGGGAGTAGTCAATTGACAGGATGGATCCATGGTATATGAAGTGTTGGACTTCCTTCAATTGGTCCTCTCCTATAGTGATCTGTGAGTCAGCTATCTGCGCTACACCTTAGCCATTGCGCTAGAATCACACTTCTGTTTTCCAGTGTTAACCCTTAGTACAATTCGTGTATATGCTTGAAATACACAATTAAGGAAGATCTGACAAAACCAGCATCATCAACCTATTGAATCTCTATGATTGTTTTGGTGTTAATTAGTGTTTTTGCAGAAGGTAAGCTAGGTTAAAGAGATTTCCATCTAACCTGTAGTCTAGAGTAATCCCACTACGTCTTCAATCCTATTATTGTAGGCAAGTTGGCTGACAGCAGCTATGTACAGGCTGAATATTACAGGGGCAAGAACGCAACCGTATTTAACCCCCACACTCACTTAAAAAGGAGCAGATTATTTACTCCCTGCTACAACAACAGCGTTCATCCCGCTGTGTAGTGCAGAAAGTATTTTAATATAATTGATAAGCAGCCAATATTTGCAAGTAATTGGCATGGCAGTGTGCTGTTTACAGTATCAAACGCTTTCGTCACGTCTACGAAAGCAATATACAGGTTTTGGTGTTGCTGTCTGCATTTTTCTTGCAAGTGTAGTATAACGAAAACCATATCTATCGTTGACCTTTCTTTTTGAAAACCACACTGTGATTCCGGCAGGATATTTTCTGCAACGTGGGTAAGTAGTCGTGTCAGCATGATGCGGGCTAGAGTTTTCCTAGCATTTGAGAGGACGAGTGACCTGTGGGAAACTAAAGGAAATGGAGCTTATTAGCCCCATTTCCATTAAGAATGGCATGTGGGGTTTTAAGCGGTTCTTTATTGGCAGTCATAACTTGCGGTGAAGGGATTGGATAGAAGCTTAGTCGTAGCAGCAGCAGCCTCTACAAACCCCAGAACTTCAGTATAGGCACGAAATTGGGTAAGGAGATGATCTATAAATTCATTATCGTACAAAGTCATTAAGGATTTAAGTGTATTTGGCTCGTGGGTGGGCTCTTAAATGGTTTTTCCTGCGATTAGGAAGAGCTAGGTATTTTGAAGGTAGATGGAAAACAAGTAGTTCAAACGAAAGTGGCACTCTGCTGCGACGGGGAGAGATGTGTTGTGTTTCATCAAGATTAGGAGGTGGTGTTGTCTTTTGTATTTATTACATCATCTTGTTGGGAAGACGTAGCTGGGTCTGAGAACAAACGTTTCCTAGTGCCTTGTTTTGAGGGAGGGGCGAGCGTGGGATATACGAGGGGCAGTCAATAAGTTTTGAAATTTGGATATAAGGAAACGAGATATAAGGAAAAGTGTTTTATTATTTTTCAATATAACTACCCTCGACTTCAATGCACTTGAACCACTTGTCCCTGAGACTTTAAATTCCCGACCACCAGAAATCTTCCGCCCGCTGTTCAATCCACTCCTGGACGGCAAGCTTGACATCTTCATCGTCTCCAAACCGGCAGCCACGCAGTGCAGCCTTGAACTGGCCAAATAAAAAGTAGTCGCTAGGGGCCAGATCTGGACTGTTGGGGGGATGGTTGAGCTCCTCGTATCCGCACTCACGCAGGGAAGCTTGTGCAACTCTGGCCTTGTGGATTTTGAAGACGTTGAAGTCGATCATGGGGCGTGAGGTTTCTAGGGACCTAACGGGCAGAGACGTTGGTCATGGCCAAATTGTCGTGGATGATGTTGATTATACACTCATGTGATATTTCAAGTTTTCGCTCGATTTCTTCGACCTTCACCCGTCGATTTTCCAGGATCATCCTCTCTACACGGGTCACATTGTCCTCGTTGATCACGTCTGAAGGTCTTCCTTGAAGGGGGGCATCTTCAAGGGACTCACGACCATGGCGTAACTCCCTATTCCAGCGAGCAATGGTTGCATAGGAAGGGGCGGTGTTGGTGTACACTGCCTTCCTTGGTCAAAAATTTGATCACTGTGCGGTGCTCAACCTTCTCCATTGTTGAAAAATTTGTGACTGATAATCTGCGCTCAGCTACTGCTTCTTAAATAGTCGAGGCAGGAGTGTGCGGCTGCAGGTTCTGACTTGTCATAACTTGTCCTAACGCCTACACAAACAGCAATCCCCCTAATTCCGATTTGCCCTACCGATTCGCAAAACTAATTGACCACCCCTCGTACATATAGAGGCTGGTCTCGGCTGGTCTGTTCAAAGCAATAATGTGCTAGACGTGGTCATATTACCGATAATGCTTGGAGTACCACTCTTCAGAGCAGAAAAAGTGGGGGTTGACTGTGTAATCCTTTTTACGTATGTCTAGTTTTGTTTGGCGTCCAGAGGGAGCGAACGCAAATCTTTTGGTGGCCGTGTAGTGAGGACACTTCTTGTAGCGGACATGATGTGAGCCGCCACTTTTGAGCAAGTGCGTCTTTTCTGTGGAGTCTGGGGCCTTCTTTTCCAATTGTTCACATCAAAAGCAGGGATTTCCTTTGTTGTTTTAATATTATATTCCGCAGAGTGAGCAAATCTGCTGCCGTTATGGCACCGGACTGGGGTGGTGAGTTCTTTGGACCTGTATCTCTGTTCCAGCGGATTTTATGAAAATTGTTAGCTTTTCTTTTTTTAGTGTTATCTTAGCGGAGTAAAAGAGAAAGGCCTTTTTTTTAATCCTGAGCGACCTAAAATTATGTTGTTTGTTGGCAACGACGTCTTTGATGACAAGAGCGATAAACTCGTCTGTGGCATCAGTTTCAGGAAAAAATTTATCCACTAAGATCGTGCAGGTCCTGACACTAAAATCATTCCTCTCACTGACCGAGATTATTACAGAACCGAGAGAATGTAAACCGAGCATGCGTTGTGGGAATGACTCAGTAGTGGCTCGCATTATCATCTCCGAGCGTGTGTCAGCAATTGAGATGTCAGGGGAGGATTTAGGGAATATTTCATGTAAGGCATTGTATGTTAAATATGGATCTTTTGTTCTTTTGGAACACGTAGAGAGATATAGCGTGAACAAACAGAGAATACGAGAGGTAGGAAGCTCTGTACGTTTGTGTTACTTCTTCGGCGAAGGTCTGGGTGCTGTTGAGTAGTAGGATGTTGTGTTATATTGCGAACGGGTGACCTCAAAGTAGCTACTGCGACGATTTTCACTTGAGTGCGGGATATAGGATGGCGCGTAGGCCTCGAACTCTCATGATCCGAAGAGAAGTCCATAATCGTATCCTCTGGGGGAGCAAGGCTCGGGTGATCCAGAAGTTTAGAGTTTTCCGAGATAGGCATTGGGACCCTATAATCATAACGGGATGTAATCGCTAATCCCTCAACTAAGTAACCCGTTTTGCCTCTGCGAGTGGATAAATACGTGGCGGATAAGCTAACCGCCCTCATTAGCGGCCACTCCTACGGTCCGGTAACCAGGCAGGCTATTAACATAGCGGCTCCACTTAACGCTAGGCATGAAATTAATAGCCAGTGAAAAAAGTCAAACAGATTAGTGGGAGGAAGGTGAGAGGGATATTAATTAGTTTGTTGACACCTTTCACCCTGAAGGGAAGATGATGGGTAGGGGGCAAATTCCCCTCCCTGCCCAGGCACGATCCAGGATGACTTGGTGAGAAGAAGCTAGGCGGTGTCTACCGTGCTATATTAGAGATCGACTAAAGAAGGTTGTGGGAGAGGTTGTAGGGAAGGTGAGGAACCAGAGTAAGAAGAGAGGGTAACGGAAAAAAAGAAGAAGCGGCTAAGCTGGATCGGAATTGGTGCCGAGCTCCTTAAGGGAAGCAAATATCCTGAATATCTTAGGATATATAATAAAAAATACCTATAAGCGCATGTAAAAAAACAAACACTGATCACTTGACAATTTGAAATAATGAGTACTAATAAGAAATGGCAGCTAGTGACCTCTACGATTAGGTAGATACTATGTCTAAAGTGAAATATTTAGTTAATTCCGACAATTTTCTCACTTGTTCGAAACTTGCCCATCACCACCAAGGCTTACCTTTAACTTCAACACATCACCAACTTTACCTTGGGTGCATCTTTCTGATGCAATGAGGTCATGTCACAACTCCTCATGAGAATCAGGACGTAGAAAGAACGCTTAAAGCCTGGGTCGTGAATATGGAACAATGCCCCTCCCCGCGCCAGGTGTCAGTTATCCCTACCGCGACGGGAACTCATAGGCCTTATGGCCTATCACTTGGGCTTACCTGCACTGGTAAGCAAGGTTGAGCTGGCATGACCTCTCTCAAAACCTCGCATAGATAAGGTGTGTGTGTAAGGGCTAGGAGACGAGGTCACCTCTTACCCCTCGGGGGCTTATAATAGATCATCTATCCACAACGGAAAGGGCTGGATTCACGGCGGCGCACCCTTTGTATCGCTGTCTTCATAGCGAGCCCCTGAGGAAGCAAAGGGGGACCGATAGCAAGTGGAAAGTTGCCCAAAGACAGCTCTGCAGAATGGAGTAAAGGAGAAACCCCCAGAACCAACAAAGAAACAGAAGTTCCTTGTCAGCTATAAGGGTCTTAAAGAAGCCTCTGAGAAACCAGAGGGAGGGCCACGTACGTCCAATAGTTGGAGCTGTCAAGGGAGCTCCAAAGATAGAGAAAGTGAAACTCCTTTGTCGAATTCAGAAGGTAGAAAAAGAGTCTCACCACCTTTCAAGGTTGTGTTGTATCTTGGCTCCTCTTCCACTCCAACACCAAGATCAGGCGATGATTTACAGATGGGTGTGTAGTCAAATATTTTGGCCAAGGCTTGTGAATACCTACCACACAACTAACACTTCTAAACTTATGACCAGTAATAAAAAAGGAAGGACGGAGCCAGGCTAAATCTCACGTTCAGCAGCTTCCTTCTTTCCTAGATCGGGTTCTCAGAATTTTCAGTGATCCTCATCGGGTGCATCAAAGAATTGTGTTAGCAATCCAGGACAACGAAACCACTGACCAGAAGTTACCCAGTAGTCGGTCGTTTCCCATAGGTCGCAGCTCCCAACTGGGCAGTCAGAGAGGCAGGGCAACAGGGCAGATATTCTTACTGGAACATAATTATCCTTGACAGGATGGCCAGGATCTGAGGATTGAGGTGGTAGACACAGAGACAATGTCCGAGACTTTTAGTTGGCATAGCATCCAACGAGGCAGTAAAGGCCGCCCGTCACTAGGAGTGTAGCCCCGGCCTCGTCAAAGAGTTGAGTACAACCCAGTGGCGGGCGTTCCTAATTTGCACTTTATTTGGGTGAAAATAGTTCCTTCTGGTAGGAAGTGCTAGTAGCCAAAAGGTTGAAAGATAGTGGTAGAGTAAACAGAATAATAAAATAGTTTGTGGATAGGAGGTGACGAGAGCTCACCAAGAACTTTTCAGCCTCCATCAGAGAGTCATGTCAACCCAGTGACAGGGTTTTCCTAATTGGCAGTCCGGCCAGTAGGGCGATAAGTGGCCAATAGAGGATCCAAAAGCAAAACTTTTATTTTGTTTATAAATGTTATTATTAAATGTAAAATATATATATATTTAAATATTAAGTTTAATAAAGATTGAAATCTATTTCTGGTGTCTTGCAGTTTTCACTATATAAATATCCTATTCTAAAATTATCTTTATGGTTTCTTCTAGTAGATTCTTAGTTAGGTTGAAGTTTTACGTCAAAACTGACAAAAATATATCTGCAGTGAAATGATGATTTAACAATTAGTTTTGGAACTCATTAATTTGAAATAGAAAATTGATTGCTAAAATAGTGAGAGAGCCAAGACAAGATAGTTTGCTAAATGGTTAGAGGCAAAATTATAGGCTTCTGGATTTTAGTCAAACAATAAAGAGCACAAGAAAGCTGCTATTTTTAAATACTTGTGAATATTGGGCATTGGTTAATAGGAAACGGCTTATCTGATATTAAAGCTTCATATCCACTATTAATGGGTTCAAAAATCTCAGTGAATTAAGAAGCATCTGCTAGAATGGATAGATCCTTTTGCAGTGAGTTATTGCGATTCATAATGGCTATCCCGTTTCTTTTATCAAAGCTAATTACAATGATTTTACCATTGCGTAATCACTTCATTAGTATGACAAGGTCCTCTTTACGGAAAATAATATAAATTAACCCAATACATATTCTTAACTCTGTTTAAACTATTATGTGCCATTATAAAAAACCTTAACTTGATAAAAATTACCAAAACAATGAAAAGATTCCAAATCATTAAATATTTTTTGAAAAAGACTAGAAAAAAAGTGTTTCTTAATTGTAAATAAGGGTAGTTTAAATTCAAGGCCAAGTGGAAATAGAAAGTGTTTACCCGGCTATAGATTATAATCAGAGAGATCGCAAATGGCGACGTCTGGTTTAAAGAATTTATGTGAATACAAACCTAAAGAACTCCGTGTCCTAACATGAATATTATTCTTAATACAATATTCTTAATACAATGAGGGTTACTTAAAATTTGTAAGAGGAAGCGCAATTACAAAACATCGATAGAAAATTGTTCTATAAGTTTATATTTACACTTAGTTTCATACTTCAATTAATAATCCAAGGAGTTGGTATAAAGTTCTGAGTGAGAGATTGACTTACTGCACAATTTAAAGTAAAGCAACTTAGTATAAACTTGGCAGAAACGACAAATTTTTAGAAATATTCCCTTCATCTTTTTTGAGTTTCTTCGATTTGCATTGTAATAAGCGAAATATTTAGAGCGCGTCATATCCAAAACAACATATTTGGCAGTCGGGTTTAAGGGAACTATTCTTTCGAAAGTTTTAATTAATTAACTTCAATTACAATAAACCAACGCCATTAACCTTATCAAAGTCCTTGGCTTAAATTGATTTAAGCGTTCCAAGCAAATTGCTTGAAGGACAGTAGGGACGTGTAACTTTTAATTCATACCAGGCCTTGCCTCCTGATCATAGAGTAGGATGAAAATGAAGCCGAGAAGTAACATGGACTAAGAAACCTTTACATGAGAATATTGTGTTGAAACATAAAATATTCAAGGCAAGAAACTGAATTATTTATGTTGAAAAATATTTTAGTAATAGATACGAATGAAATTAAAGAGTAGTGCAAATTACCTTTCCGGTGATCATGCTTTTATAGACTGGAGAATAGCACAAATTACCGAAAATATTTCGCTCTTCAGAATAATGAATTGCACTTTGGGGATCCACTTTAATACTTCTAAATAATTTAAAGCTAATAAACATTATTCCTACAAATTTTTAATGGATTCTTCGACCCTCCAATTAGGGTTGCAGAAGTTATTTGGGAGTTTTTTACCATTATCTCTTTTCAATAATCTCATCCTTGTTCCCCCGTTTCCTCAATCCAGCCTGAGAAAAAATGTCTTTCTCTTGATTACAACTATTGCAATCTAATTTATTTAATTCTTCATGATTTCTGTCCATTCTCTTAAAAAATTGAAAAACTTTAAAAATAATTCCGTAAATATCAATCATAATAACAAAACAGAAGTCAAATAAACTTGGTGTACATTTTGTGTAGGCAAATTAGAGCCGTCAAAACGTTGATTCGTAATTATTTATTTATAATGATCGCCCTTTTGTCATCCAAGGGAGGAGAGATACTTGAGGCAAACAGACTTAAAAGTGAATTGCACCCCATAAATCCAAGGCAGTTATTAACTATATAAAATATACAATAAATGTACCTTAAATATTATCATTAAGCAAATTGACCACCAATCATACATACAAACAAGAGGTCAAGAATTATACAATGAGTGAGAATTAAATTCTACTTCAAACCCCCAAAAATCATTAATTTAAGGGAATAACAATTCAATAAACAAAGAAAATGGTACGCAAAGGAAGTGTGAAATTACGTTGATTAAGGGTAGATGGTCAAGACATGAGTTATCTGTACATTTGTTTATTTAATATTCATTTTGAGCATCAAACGTTAACTTAATCTAGGACGAGATCATCTCTCCAAAGCGAAAGAAAGATTAGCACAAAATCGCATCGGAGCTTAAAACATTAATTCAATGTCTGCTTTTTTGAATTTCAAATCAAATAAAGAGACATTTCGGGTCGCTCTTCTGAGAGATTGACCAATTCTGAAAGATAAACTATTGTTTACTGGATTCAAATTTAAATGAAAAACATATTTAAAGTGGTATCCATTACTCATTTCGTTTGTTTTTATTCGTATTTTCTTATTTAACCTCTAGTAAAAGTCACCTTGTCTCATACCATCAACGTTTCATTGGTACAAATGTTACCATGAATATTCCCGTTTTCCTTTCTATGGTAGACGGATAAGTGCTCGATCTATTTCTTATGGTATCGACTCAATAATACACAGAAACCATCAGGGAGGAAGGACACTGGTGTGAAAATAAAAAGGGTAAATAAAACGATGAGGGTAAAGCAAAATATGAGGTTGTAAAGTGCAGGGAAGTGTGGTAAACCTTTTTAACTTAATCCCATCTGTTGGGGAGAAACCAATCTCACACGTCACTGGGTTTTCAACGGAATTACTTTTTGCCAGCATAAACCAGTTGTTTTTCGCAGTTTACTATATATTTCTATTTACTAACGCTATTAAAGCAAACTTATATTATCAAATGTAGGATAAATTTTTATAGTACATTAAGAACGCCCAAATCATAGTTATTCCTTGATTCGCCATGCAAATAGGATTTAATTCCCATTGCAAATACAATTCTCTTTCAGCAGAAATCTAAATCCAATCCCAGAAAATAGACAGAAGCAAATTTTGTCCCAAGAACACAAATATAAACAAATAATGGTACCAAAATTCTCCCAATAAGCAACTCCTACCAACAATAAGCATCTTGGTAGTGATCCAGGCATTTTCTATTGACCAAACGGAAAAAAATATGAGTTCCATTCCTTTCTCTGTGAGGAAAAACTTCATTAAGGACATATTGTCTATGTCGTTTACAACTCATTAATACCACAAATTACTCGCACTTACCAATAAAATAGATCTGAATTTAAGAATGAGTTAAATAATGACAGAAAAAACCCACTGAAATGTGATACCCATAATAAAAAAAACCATTATTTACTCCCAAACAAATTAAATGATATCAATGTGGGACGTTGACAAATAATATTAAGTCGATTTAATTTCACTAAACAATAAGTGAAATCATGAAAAGAATTTTCTCACCTCATAAGTTGTTTAATTCACACATTTTGCATCAATCATAACCTTGAACACAGAAGTTAATTACAAATAACATTTAATTTAAAAGTTATTAACGTTATAACTAGTTATATATGATACTTTGCTATCAACTTAAACAGAAATAAGACTATACAACTATCTATCACTGAATCCAAGGCTTCCAAGGAACCCCTGTTGAGAAATGATGATATGGAGAGCAATTTTAGCTCAACTTAGCTCAGGTCACTCTTCTGTTCCCCTAAAGTTCAATCAGCGAACAAACTTAACCTCCACGACAATACCCATCCGATGTAACCATGGTCAACTTGACACAAAACCTCACAGAAACACAAAACACATACTTTACCACCTCATATATAGACCTGAGGGCCCGCCAGGGAAACCGGTAGAGTTCTTTGCGCCCTCCATCTCCCTGAAGAGAAGCATCGAGGTCAAAATGTAGGTTAGATATAAATGACCAAATAAAACGAAAGGAGTAAAAATTCTGCTTTCTACGTAATTTATGAATAATAGCATTTCCTATTATCATTTTAATTACAATACTTGAATACACAGACAAACCTTTTTGACCATTATTAATAATATAAGAATAAGCCATCATTCTTCCTGTTGACCCTGATAGTAATACCGGTCAAAGTGATAAGACGACTCTGACTTCCACGGATTCATGTTATCTGGCATCGGTTCTTACTATCATAGTAGATTCTGTTGCGGTTCGTCTGTAAAGGAAGCAATAAAATTAGCAAAAACCAATCTGTGCTGCTTGGTGTTGATCCCCGTAGCTCCAATGCTACGATATCTGATTGTTTTGATGTGAATCTGAAGACGGTGCAGAAGATTACGAAAGAGTAGGATGAGTCATACTGTGATTACGGGGCTGTGAATATTCCATTCTTTTTCAGCAAACTTTTCCAATTCAATAATGTTGAATTGGACTTCTTCTGCACATACACTTCGATACCAGTAAATCGCCATGTACAATTTATAAAACCTGTGCCCTGCAGATTATTAATCATCAACAAAATTATTTCCTTGGCAATTTAGCGACAAAGAATGACAAATCTCGCAATTTAATTAGCAGCTAATATCCTTCTTGAACTTAACATTTTCCCTAGAATCCTACGATGACGTAAAAAGTACTATAAAATTATAGTTTATGATCAAATCCTAAAATTATCCATGTTTCCTAAACTTTTGCCTTCGCATAATACTAACTCGTATACGAAAGCAGCATTTATTTACTATAATCTTCTCTAAATGATTTAAATATACCAGCCAAGGAACAGAATGGTTCTGCTTCAATTTGCGCATGAAAAATGGATTTAAACTTATCGAATATACAAGTGAGGGCAAACATTAGACCATGTCTGGCCTTGACCTTAATTATGTACGCATTTGCAACGTTTTAAACAGATTATTACGAATTGCTTCTTCAGATTTCCTTCCATTTTATTCCCTCTTATCCTCAACTAAATTATTTACATATGAATTATAGGAACGAAATTTGGATCGAAGATTAAGCCGAGCCTGCTTCTTCAGGTGCCTCATTAAAGGACTTTAAATCCATACCATCATAATAGGGACAAAAATTAGCAGCATTTTGATCCTCTCTAAATTTCGAATATTTTTTCTTTTTGCTTCATATCCTATCTCATTCCAGTGAAGATTAAAGAAATAAAAAAATCATTAAATTGAGGGGGAAATGGGAAACTGATGCTCTCTTTTGACCCAAATTTGTTGTTGAGTGCCTTCAATAATTAGAGCCACGTTTATTGTTTTGGTCGGAGATTTTAACACCTCATTCCGATGCCCGATTCTTTTGCCAGGAGGTATTTGTGGGCAAACTGAGGTTTTAGTTTTATAAATTTTTCCTGCTCAGTACCAGAAGATGCGGTTTGTCTCTCATTCTTTTATATTAGGCACATATAAATCTAGGGACAAATGTGAATAACGAAAAGGTATAAGGATGTCAAAGACTGCAGAAGCAAACTTCCTCAATGGTTGATACCGGATTTCTAGGCAGCTGAAAATTATAAAAAGTCAAGATAATTCCTGTTCTTCAAAGAAAATAGGTAGTGAAAATTCAGATTTAATCACTTTGCCTGCCTCAGTAGTTTAGTGAAATGAGAATAGATACAAATGAATAAGTATCAAGGAATCGGAAAATTGTCAAGATAGCGATGCTAGGCAAGGGATTTGTAAATGGTAAACGCGTGTATTAGGGGCAGGAATCCTTCGACATGGGCATAGATTGATGCCAATTGTAATTTATAAGGATCAAAATAAAGGCTGGAAGAGAATCAGGTTTTAAAGGATTCTTAGGAATTGCCAGGGATGAAAAGAGTCGAGGAAAAGAAAAAGTTGTGTGAAAGAACTGTTTGGCTGAAAAAAAATTATTATTAGTGTTTTTATTTAAGTGCCAAAAATAGTGCCCATCTAACTTGATTAATGTAGGGATTGAATGGAATCTTCAGGTACTGATAACAAATTGTTAGAATGGTCCCCAGATATCTGGTGAAGAGGGTGCATGATAGCATGTGCAAGGTCAGTACAAAGATGCTCTAACCGAAGAATAAAGAGTGATTGATTTGTTTGAGTGCATATGTGTGAGAGAGTGGGGTCGCAGTTAGGCAGGAAGAGAAACGCATGTTAGAAAGGTACGATTCAGAGGGGAGATTGTTTACCCCTATTTTGCTTGAGCAATAACCGCCCCACTCCACCGCCATTACCCTGCCGTCGTGCAAAGCCGACGTTATTCATTCAATGAAATGGTTGTTTCCTGTCCTGTGATATCCTTAGAGTAGAAAGATTTTGCAATTTCCTGATTTTAACATCTACCTTCTACCATTATCCCCTCTTAATAGTATTAATACATGCCTTTATAGATAGATGTGCGTTTTCAAAATATTGATGAGAAATATTAATATCATAATACGGAAAAATAATATTGTATATTGATTAGCAAATAACAGTTGTGGCTATCAAAATAAATCTAATGTACAGAAGACGATGAGAAATGTATCATTTAGAATGATTGGCAAAAGAATTATTTAGTAATTTATAATTCTAATAAACACATTGCTTCAGAATTTACAATCTTTAATTGCCGAGCATCCAAGATATTAACCACAATTTCAATTTCTTTGTTTCTGATACTAAAAGACATCTGTGATGTCATTTTATATAAATATGTTTTGTATTACTTAAGCATGACATTAGATGTTTGGGTATAAGGCACAATGTAACGACTTCAACATTGCACTTGTATAATTACTGAAGACTACTACTCTACTCTGACTCTTGCAGAGACAAAGACTACTGAAGTCTGAGTTTCTTAGTAGAGACTGTGTCTAATATGGAGTCCAAAATCCATCATGTCATACGTTACTTGGCATTTTCTATTTTAGGATCAGTGGGATGTTGAATGGCCATGATGAAATCAATTGAATGTGACGTTCTAGATCTTACTGCATTTCAATTCTTTTTACGAAAGAGATGGTAGATTATAATAACCATCTCCTCGTTATAATAATAAATAATTATATAACGATACCAAGTTAACACACCGGAAAATTTGCACGGCGTCTTCCAAGTTCTTCCGAACTTAGCTCATCCCCAAGGAATTCGTATATACCCAATATAATGAATTAAGTAAAAATGCCTGAATTTAACCTGATTTATGATAATTAAATAGGAGAAGAAATATGAAAGAAAAATGGAAAGAAAAGAGAAATATGTATCCACAAAGAAATGTGGCAACTATCCAAGTGAAATATATGTGATTCTTTTTCGTGGAAATTCTCCCGGGCATTTTCCTCCCTTTCTTATTCTTCCCTTTCTCCTTATTCTCCTTCCAGCGCAGCTCTTATTTATACAGCAAGAAGAAAATATCTTTCCGCCCATCGGTGTCTCACTGGTCTCCGTCACTCTCAAGTTATGATCTCCGAAATGGATTTTGTCCTCTCGTGAGGCTCATCGCCAGAAAGGCTCATTTTTTATGTCCGAATTCCCTTTTTGTCCTCAAATATTTTGGGCTTTGTGATGACCTCCGTCGGAGCGAATCGTTTTGTCTCTCATTCTTCGGAAATGTCCTCTTAGCCACTAGGAAGCATTTTCCATTATTTTCTTGATCTGAAGCAGTAAAATCAGCACCATGAAAATAAAAACAATTAAAATGATCTATGATGATAAAACCTTTATTAATGTACAAGAAAAGGAGTTATTCCACGACATCCTTCTATCACATCGTTCTCCTATCGCTTTCTTATGTGTAAGATGCATCCGTGACCTAACGGGAATATCGATGCGAAGGAAGGAAAAAGAAAAAAAAAATGGAATAATACAGAATTTTACGGAAGTTAATTTTCAAGTTTGAAAATAAATATAAGTTTTACACTTAAGAAAATACCTATAATTGGTAGAAAAGGGAATATTTGCTTTACTAATATGGGCCATTCTTCTCACTATATTCTTATTTATATGATTGCCGTTTAAAGAATCTAACCATTAATATATATATATATATATATATATATATATATATATATATATATATATATATATATATATATATATATATATATATATATAAATATATATATATATATATATATATATATATATATATATATATATATATATATATATATATATATATATATATATATATGTGTGTGTGTGTGTATAAATCTTTCATAAACGCAAAAGCCTGATGAAAATGAATCCAACAAACCGCAAGAAACAGAAAACGGGAAAAGAACAAAAAAATCTTCGGAATTATTGTTTCTTAATTCTCAAAAGTTCCGTACAGGGGTTCGAACTGTGGACACTGAGGCAGCAAGCATCTGCTTTGATCTCAATTAAATCATCAATTTATTAAATAATTTATTACTATTTCTGCTTCATTAAGTAACTAAAATCTGTTTCAACCAATAACTGCATCAACTAGTGTTATATTTATCCATATTTAAAGTACCCATAATTTAGCCATATCTAAAGTTTTAATAGTTTTCAAATGATTTGTCATAATTTCAATTAACTAAATAATTTACTTCTAATGCATGTTTGCATTATAATTTTTGTAATTATAAACGTGTTCTAAATCTATCTTATAGACCAGAAGATGGGAAAGGTACCCAAAACGTTCGGTTCCTTCTATAACACAGGCCAGCGTTTGAACATTTTTTTTATGTTCCTTAGGATTTCTTTGTGGTTTCTTAATGAATCAAATCTCTTGAGCTCAGAAAATAAATGTATATTTGTTCAATCAGGTCAGATTTTCTCAGTACAGCATACACCATTTTCATTGAGATTATCTCATTTTTTCTGAATTTAAAAAAAAAAAACCTTTCTCTATATAATAATGCATTATTACTGTTATATCATATAAACAGGAATACACGTATGTAAACTATAATTCTTTTAATAAAACAAAAAATAAAAGAATGCAACATAATAAAGAAAATAATTATAATTTCGAAGAACAGACGCCCTTGACGATTTTCGTTTGTGCCTGTCATCTGGTGCATCACGCTTCAAACACCAACAGTAGTCAGCAAGCATGTTTCCATTCCATTTACACTGGTACCTGGATTCCATTGTTTTTATGTCCTGGTGGAATCTTTGCCCCTGTTCTTTACTGTAATCCCCGCAATTGTCGGGAAAATAATCCAGATGGGACTGTAAAAAGTGTATCTTTATAGACATTCGAGCTCCCAAATGTTTGAGACTTGTTAAGAGCTGATTGACCAGGGCAACATATTCTTCTGGGCTTCTTTTATTGCCTAGAAAATTGTTAACTAGAGCTTGGAAAGCTTTCCAGGCATCTTTTTCTATTTCCTTCATTGATGCATCAAATTGCTGATCAAGTTCCTGATTTGAAGTCGATCAAAAATTCCCCCATGGAGCTTAGCGTCACTGATTTGTGGAAATTTTTGAAGAAGAAATTTAAAAGCTTGGCCTACTTTCTCAAGGGTTTTGACATAATTTTTCATTATGCAAAGCTTTATATGCAGTGGAGGGAGGAGTATTTTTTGAGGAGGCACTAAAGGTTCAGCTATCACATTGTTTGATCTAATTCTAAATGCTTCTCGTGGAGGCCAAACCTTCTTCTCATAGTGCATACTATCTGCACGACTGCCCCATAAACATAGGAAACAGGGATGCTTCGTGTAGCCTGTTTGCGTCCCAAGCGTAAGAGACACTACCTGAAAAAAATTTAGCACCCTCTCCAATACTCTACCCATAGGAGAGTAGAGGGTGAAGATAGAGGAAAAAAGGAGGAAGAGAGAGGGAATACGGTTGGAGATGGTGGGACACGAATAGGGGAGGGAGAAGGGGAGAGATAAAGGGAGGAGAGGGAGAGAGAGAGGGTAATATGAAGAGTGGAGACATGGTGGGTGGATAGAGAGTAGGGTGAGAGGGATAAGGGATGAGTGGAGAGGGAGGAGGGGAGAAAAAGGGGGCACGGGGAGATAGAGGAGGGGAGGGAGAGAGATTAGGAGAGGAGGAGAGGGGGGGAAGAGACGAGAGGGAGGAGGGGGGAGAGAGAGGAAGGGGTTAAGCCTTACGAGTATGTTTTTTTATCAAAATTATTAGTAATAATTCTTATATAATATCAAAATGGTGAAGTTCAGTAATAAATATAGGATCGAAATTTTGTGAATTTTTTTTAAACCCTTAAGAATTACAGATGGTGAAGTTCCGAAAATTTATTTTAAAATATCTTCTTCTATAATTATATTTTACCAACGTGATTTGAAAAGGGGGAAATTTAGTTGAGAGTTCTTTTTTTAAATTATTATAATTGGCGAAGTTTAGAAAATGTGTAAAAATTTAACCATGGCTGTTTTTTTGAGATTTTAAATTCTAATCTTAATAGCGAAGCGCAAGCTCCTCCCGTGGGGGGAGTGGCGAAGCCATTGTCTGGTATTGAAATTATTTTAAATAAGGAAAAAACCAACCGGGAAGGCTGTTTGTTTCAATATAAATTTAATTTTAAGCAAGAATATTCACTTAACTAGAATATTTTTAAAAAATTAGAAGATATAAAAAAATAGGGGGAAAAGTCTGATAACGTAAACAATAAGTACTTTCACTTTAAGATTTTTTAAAGTTTCATTTTCTTTAAAAATTTGAATATTTAAAGAAAAAAAATGATAGTTCTTAAACTTAAAAATATTATTAGGAAATACCCCGTAATTCTGCTTCAATTAAAAAGTCGCGTTATGGATAAGACAAGTCCGTTGTTTTAATCCGTGTTTCTGAAGACTTTTTATACGCGAAGAATAGTCAGCGCTTCCATAAGGGTGAAAAAATTGCGCCATTAAAGTGTTAATTATCATGGCGTAATATCCTCACCAATAGAGAGGAGAATGATTGGGGGGGCAGTGTCAGCGAGGGTATCGTAGTAACAAACCAAAGCTTAACATTTTTATTTGGGTCAGGTGTTTTCTTTAAATGATTTGACCACAAATAAGGGGGAGAAGGTGGAAGTGAAAATGTGTAAAAGATGTATAATGCGCAAATGGTTGCGGATATAGGTGCCACTAAGGCACGAAATCCTCCAATCTGGCGCCAGCTGCAGGATGCTGTCCAATGCTAGATCTAGCATCCCTTGCTAAACACAAACTATCTCCAGAAAAGTCTCGGAAAACCTAACCCCTCTTCACATTTTATCTTGGTTGCAGGACGATGCGAAAATGGCTCCCTTAGAGTGAAGGTTGTTTGAGGTAATCCGAGGGGGACTCATCGTAAAAGTGGCCTTTAAAAGACTTAAGACAACCGAAACACAGATAATTCTCCGCTTCTGGTCTGATTCTTAAGTAATTAAAACTGGTGAAAGCGAGAACTTTTCCTCATCGAGCATTTTGAAGAAGAAGCCAAAATCTTCCTGTTTTTAGCCTTTCTGAAACGAGGCCTATTAAGAGGGCGGAGGGAGGGGGAGGTTAATAAATGAAAATCTTAGGGGGCTTTTGCAATGGCAGATGAAATTAAAAACAAAACATAGTAGTAATGTTGGCGCCATCAGACCCAGATATTAAAAACAGCCAGATGAATTCTCCCAGAACAGGTGTGAACAAGGGTACAATAAAGTAGGCCACATGTATAACTTCCCCTAAGGAATTTTATCCCGATCCAATATTCAAGACTCGCTGGAGCAATAATATTATTATGAGTGAGTGCACAGAGTAGCCATCTTGCTGTAATTGCAGTGAGTATTTGCATTTAGATAGAAATGGTATGTATATTTTACGAATGTTTCAAAGGAATTATCAAGCCAAGAGGTCTGAAAGTTGATCAATAATGATTAGTTTAATTAGGTTTAAGCCAAAGATTTCATTGATATGTGAAATTCGTGACGATTTATTTTAATTTCTGGATATTCTGAATAATCTAGTGTTTCATGCATTTTGATAATCATTGAATTATTTTATAAAATTGAGCAGGACTAATTGCCGAATTTGAGCGAGAATAATATAGAATAATTGTTTACAAAAGGCTGAAATAATGGGAAATGAAAAAGTGTGCATATAACATCAAATACCTGAAGTATGAAAAGTGGTAGGGTAAATTTGTGTCGAAAGTACACAATTATTTTAATCTCTTCTCTATTTTCTCTTCTGTCTTGAAGGAACGTCCCGTCTCGGTCACGTTTGTGGGTGGCCTGAATTGTAGTTGATTAGGTTCCAACGCAGAAAGCTAGAATTTTCGGGGGCAATTTCAGCTCATGTGGTTTTCTACACCACAGGTGAATCATATGATGGGTCGCTTCGGGAAGAGAGGTGGAGGAGAAATCTTAACGGGAGGTTTGAAGTCCCGTTGTTGGTTTGGGGGAATGAAGTTTTGGGGTATTACGATGCTCTAAAACTTCGTCAGCTTTCCTGGCAAGGGGCGCGAATTCTTCCTTCTTTCCTAGGTTTGGGGATTGGTGAGAAGTTCGATTCTCCTTTAGGTATAAATTATGGCTTGCGGCATAGACATCCGCTTCTTCGGTACATTCTTTAAAGGTCTGGCACTGACAATCCTTGACGAACGCGCGGATCTCCGTCGGGAGAGACGCCCAAAATTAAACCCACAACACGAAGTCTGTTAAGGACTCGAAGTTAGGATCAACCTTTTAGGATTCTAACCAAAATCTAAAATTCCTCTGGAGAATGTATCCGAATTGACGGAACATCTGTCCGGGTTTAATACGACCTCCTCGAAATTCTTGTCGGTAGAAATCGGGAGTCATATTATGAGTGGCCAATAACTCAGCTTTTAAGGTGCTGTAGTTAATTGTACACTCAGATGGTAAGGATATAAAAATTTCGCGCAATTTACAATTTAACAAGGGAAGTAATCTGAATACATCTTCAGACTCCAGATCAATGTATTGATTTCGAGGATCTTTTCGAAGTGGGCTAAAAATGCTCCGAAATCCTCTCCGTCCTTGAAATTAAGGAGCTTCAGTGGGAGATTGGGGGTGGCTTCGGAACGGGAACTGGCGGACTGTATCTCTGCTTCAACACGAGCTAATTCAATCTGATGGTGAAGCTCAGCTTGTCTTTTCCGTTCCTCTCTTTCTCTTTCTTCTCGTACGATTTCTATTTCTCTTTCTTCTCGTTGGATTTCTCTTTCTCTTTCTTTTTCCCCTCGTTGGTTTTCTCTTTCTCTTTCTTCTCGTTGGATTTCTCTTTCTCTTTCTTCTCTTTGGATTTCTCTTTCTTTTTCTTCTCATAACTTTTCTCTTTCTGATCTTTGCTCCTCTTGAAGGTACTCAATTAGTTCTTTTCCGGAAAGTCCCAAGGATTCTGCTTGCGCTTTAAAGATTTCGAACTGAGTCATCTTTGCACTTGGGGCCGCAATAGTCAACCAACTAAAATTCCTCGCAACAAGAATTATGCCTTCTAGAGAAATAGCCTACCTAAATATGGGCACTGACCTATTCGTACTTGGTTTCTTGATCTAAATAACCACTGAATAAAATCAAAAAAGGGGATAGTAATCGAATCGTTAAAACAAAAGGGAACTACTATACTCTATTATTATAAAGAATAACACTATGCTTTACTCGACTGAAACCAGTGTTTGCAAATATATATCGTTAAACTTTACACACCTGATACCAAATTTAAATAGTTTATATATATATATATATATATATATATATATATATATATATATATATATATATATATATATATATATATATGTCGTAGAATGGACTCTCGACGATATACCATATATAACTATGCGTTGAGGGAACTTCTTTATTATCTTTAGAGTGCGTGGATGTCTGGCTGGCCGATATTATGTATCTTCGATATGCTTAGGAAGTGAAACTAAGCTCAAGGATAATAATATTGCTGACATTAATAAAATAGAGTTTTATTAATAATAACTATCAACAACACACAAGACGGAAAATATTGACATAAACAGAGAATGGAAAGGGTCGTGTGGAATCGAGCTAATCCGAGGATTAAAAGATTTAAAAAGGTAAAACAAATATATAGTTAAAAGGGAGGGGATGGTTCGCTAAACCATTTAAAGCACAGGATAGAGTTGACAAAAGGGTTAAATACTCAAAGGTAACGTTCGGCTTACATAATTATATTTGTTGTGCTGAGGAAGGCGACGTGAAGGAATTTTCGGCCTGCTTGCGAGTTCCAGCCGAAGAAGGAGGAATTAAATGATCCTGACGTGGCGTCTTGGGAATGAGAACCGTTTCTTGACGAACGGCTTAAAGAACAATGACTGTTCTACGTTGTTCTCTTCTGAACAACAGGGGGGGTGAGAACCGTCTCTTGTCTTTGGGTTCGAGAACAATGGATGTTCTAATGTTGTTCTCTTTTGAACAACAAGGGGAAAGGGTGAGAACCATTTCTTGGCGAACAGGCTCAAAAGAACAATGGCTGTTCTACGCTGTTCTTCTCTGAACAACAGGCAGGGGGGGTGAGAACCGTTTCTTGTCAATGGGCTCGAACGAACAATGGCTGTTCTAACGTTGTTCTCTTTTTGAACAACAGGGGAAGAGTGAGAACCAGTTCTTGGCGAACGGGCTCAAACGAACAATGGCTGTTCTACGTTGTTCTCTTCTGAACAACAGGAGGGGGGTGGGGTGAGAACCGTTTCTTGTCAACGGGCTCAAAAGAACAATGGCTCTTCTAAAGTTGTTATCTTTCTGAACAACACGGGAAGCTTTGGGAACTTGGTGTCACGAAGGCTCGATCTTGGCACTTAAGGGATATTGTCCTTCTTCTGGACAAGTGATGGTGAATCTCGAGGTCGAGGTCCCTTGGCGCACAAGGTGAGAGTGGGTAGTAGTGATGTTTCGCGACGAAAATCTAGATCTCCAATCTGCTCTTAGTGGTAAAGTTTCCAAATAAATAGTCAGGACATCCCCTTAGGGGGGACAATGGAGTGGGAGCTTCAAGGAAATGCACAGCCGAGCCTGGGAACAATGCCTTATCTGCCCATAAGCCTAACTCAATCTGGCAAGGTCGACGCATGTGGTGAACGGGGGAAGATAAACCTCCTTGTTCAAACATTGACTCCGGTGGCTGCGATAAGGCGCCCAGCTTCAAAGCTAAGATGCACGTGGTGAGCATCGTGGTTTTAAATAACATGTGATAGTGGTTGAAAATTAAGCGTCCTCAACCCGTTCTATTACACATACCAATTACTATTTGAACATTAAAGGTCACTTTGGATCAGATTCATTCCTGATTATTTTGATAGTAAGACAAAGAAGTAACGGTAAATACGGAAAATGTTTTTATATATATTCGAAACCTATTTTGTGACTTTCATAAATGTTTAACCTTCAATTTCTAAAGATTTTTTAGAAATATTAGGTGAAAACAAAGTCATCTCACAACGTTTTAAAAGTTTAGTTATTTTTTGATTTATACAGGGTATACGACTAGTTTATGTGTAATTGTCTAGTCTTTCCAAGGTCTCGCATGAAACTGCACAGTGATCTACAGTATAACTTAGGCAGACTAGGTGACTATGCAGTTTGAAGCGAGGCCTAGGCAATCCTAGGCAACTAGAGAGTAATTAGTCAGACATTTATATCTAATGTTTCATAAATTACCCATCAAATGACCATTTTTCGTGAACAGCCACGTACTCCTTTACTGTATGATTACAAGTCCGGCCTATCATCGCTAAATGATGCAACCAACAACTACAACAGGTGGCCCATGCAATTGGGCAACAAAGACCAGAATTGAGTGCTGTCATCTTTCTTCATGATAAACCCCAACCACACGCTTTAAATCAATCCCGTAAAAAACTCACAGAGCTGGGGTAGTAAATTCTCCCTCACCCACCGCACTCGCCAGAACTGCAACCAACAGAATACCCTCTATTTCAGGCACCGCAGAACTTCTTAAATGAAATAACGTTCGCAAATTATGACAAAACTGGAAACTACAAGTGATGAATTCTTTGATGGCAAACCAGTTGAATTTTATAACAAACACTTCATAGATCTATCCCCTCGTTGGAAGCAGGTGCTCGAAAAAAAGGGTGATTAGATTGTTTATTTGATATGTTTCTTTTGCTGCGTTGTTTCGTTGTAAGCCATTGTCCATAAAAGTTGTGTGAGAACTTTGTTTCTAACCTATTAAATGGATTATCGTTGATGTAATTTTTAGGTCGCTAATTACAAAGAGGTTTGAGATATCCGTTTTCAAGATTGGTATGATA
Source organism: Ceratothoa steindachneri (assembly GCA_963969495.1). NCBI lineage: Eukaryota > Metazoa > Arthropoda > Malacostraca > Isopoda > Cymothoidae > Ceratothoa > Ceratothoa steindachneri. Next base: position 61,454,169 of record OZ018337.1, read on the forward strand.
TGAATAAAGGGGGGATGCTGTGCATATTACTTACATAATTAAAAACAAGATAAAGCCAACCTTGGTATGTTGGGAAAAAGTTAGCTGCAGCAAGTATTATCATTTCATTTTTCCTCCATTTTTTAATTTTCATTATATCTTCTTTCAATTGGACATTATTGAATAATGCGAAAAATGATGGTTAAACCAAATTAAAAATCAGATACCATTTATACATGGTGGAAGCCTCGAAACATCTAAGCGCCGGTGTCCTCCAACCTGAAAAGTGCTTTATTTCACACTATAAAATTTATATACATTGAGCCTTGTCCTAAAAGATTATAGCATGAACTAGTACCTAAAAATGTATATAAGGATATTTAAAGCAATATTATTATGGTCCTAGTGTTCAAGCTCCAATTTATGAAAGAATTTCTTGATAGCAAAAACACTACCCTCAAACCTCGTCAGAAAATCGATGGCTACAATATTTAGCTTATAATCACTAATATGTAAGAAGTGGTATAAGCCTCAAGTAAAATTGACTTACTTTTCTACATAGTTCAGTTAATAGAGCCTTTTTGTTTTCTCTTTCTTTAAAAAAATTCAACTCCGAGATGGCACAGAGAAATCTCTGATGTCGTTGTCTTCATTTCCAGATCCTTTCCCTAACCTATTAAGCTTAAAGTTCAGCAGGATTTCAGGGAAATTACGTATTATAGAACATCTAAACAAAGGCACTTTGATAGATCGCAGGATTCTAAAAAAGCCGGTCGTTTCTATAATCCTAACAAAGGGCGCTAATTAACACCAAATGATGAGGATTATAGAGGATACAAGAGAACACCACGTCGCCTCTCCAGATCAAAGCCCGTCTCTGGGTAAGCGGCACTGCTATTCACTGCCTTCATGATTAATCTTATCACGAAACAACCTGCTTTGTATACACAGGAAGCACTGCTATACTTGACCAGGATTAGCAACCATTCCTATGATAGCTCTAAACATCATGCTACTCTCGGCCTTCCAATCTCTTAAAAACTAAAGATTACTCACCACACATTCATTAATTCGCTTATGCGACTTTCAACACGAATATTGGCTTTAAACCCTTAATCACTTTGTCATTTTCTTAGTGAGACACTACGAATCAACACAACACCCTCGCAATCTACATATACACATATACTATTCAGCCGAAGAGGGTCACAGGTTTATGTGGGGGAAAGGTTAATGTTACCGGTGAAGCTTACCAGTTTAAGTGGTGGTATAGCTTACTGGTTTGCGGGTGTGTGGTCGGAAATTATAAGGGCGTGTATGGAACTCCATTCAACCTAATTCCGCAGACGCAGCTATAAGACAGTCTCCAAATAACACGCCGTTCAAAATTGACAGTCATTAAAATCTGTAATCTTATTCTCTTTATGCACTGCCTTCATTTAATACTATTATCTTCTAACTGAGTCTCTGCAGGAAACAACATCGCCCTTATCAATTGTCCTTAGAGTTATGCCTATTTTTAAAAAGTTTTAAAACACCTCTACTACTTTCTCGTATCTAATAAAAATAAGCATAATTATTATACACAACCAATTATCCACAAAGCATAATCTGCATGCATCAACCACCTAGAAAGGATCTACCCCTCCTAACACCCCTATTCCCTCTGCCTAGTATAAATCAGTCTTTCCAAGAGAAATTATCCCTTTATAAAAGGAAGAAATTGCGAAAATCGTAACCAGTGTTACTTTTCACAAATTTCCACTTCCAATTTCCACTCACTTAAGTTACCATTGCTGAACTCAATTCAGTGGGATTTACTAAGACTTGAATCATTTATTATAGATGTCGGAATAAGTTATTCATTGACAATTAACGTTGGCCAAAAGATTAAGGAAAGGATTAATCTCTTAAGAAACCACGATTGAGTTATTAATCCTTCGGCCTCATCTTGTTCTTCAAAGTTAGGTTGATTGAATAAATTGTTGGCAGATCTCATCTATTCCAAACACTTTACATCAGTGCTTGAGAAGATTTTCACGACTTTGTAATGAAATCTTTGGTTTGGAATTGTTATGAAGCAGAACAAACTTAATCCTCTTCATACCAAATTAAATAGACCATCGTTACTCAATTTCAGTTCGCCTGGTATTCCGAATCCTCGTAACATGTATAAAATTTGAACAAATGTTCTTGTTTAGGTTTATTGAGTATTTAATAGTTATCCATTGATGACATGAGCATCACATGTTTCTTTGAAGAGCCCATTAGTAAATTAGAACTGGAAATTCGGGCAATATATTAATCTTTCAAATAGGTTTTGGCAGGAATTATGTGGCATTTTGTGCAAAAAAGATGTTTTTCAAACGAACACAAGAAAGGGAGAGGAAGATGAAAATGAAAATTGTGCAAGTATTGAAAATGTGGACCATATGAGTTTCCGTAGAATAATTAACGGGGTTTGTTGAATCAAGTTATCAAATCAATGTTTTATTTTTTATTGGTGTTTTTAAACTAGCGAAATAATTTCTTAAGTTTGACTATTTTTAATTTATTTAGAAAGTCGCCAATTTAAAGTAGATTATGAAGGAATAAAGTCGAAGCCAGTGCTTGCGTTTGAAATCGACGGATACGATTCTAAAATTTACAGACCACATGGTAACATATGAAAAATCATGACTCCGGAATAAATACCTAACAACGATGGAATCTGACAACGAAGGGAATTCTTCGAAAACTCTTGTAGGCCCACTTACAACTTTTGAATCGGCAATTATCAAGCTATTACTTTCCGATATGTTTCTCGGCTAAAATGTTGATTCGGTATGGTTTTCCACGAGACAGATTGATTGGATATGTTTCTGTATCAAAAGTTTTTGCTTGTATACGTTTCTCATTCAAAAAGGTTAAATGGCTGGGGTGATTGTAAATGTTTATCTACCAAAAGGGATATAATGTATATGTTTTCTGCCGAAAAGTTGGTTGGATATGTTTATAACGTTGCGGGGGCGTATGTATATGTTTTCCTAACAAGTGGTTTTGTTGGATATACCTTCTCTGCCAAATGGTTTAAATGTATATATTTTAACGCTAAATGGTTAATTGTATAAGTTTTGCTGATAGGGGGTTGATTGTAAATGTTTCACTACAAAATGGTCGATTGCATATTTTAACATAAAAGGGTTGATTTGATATGCTTCTAAGATAAATGGTTGCGAGCATATATTTCTAGCAAAAGGTTCGCGTGTGTGTGTTAATTGGATATGTTTCTATGTCAAAAAGGTTGTTTGGGTGGATTCATTTCCTATGTTTCTCAGCCAAATGATTAATTGTTTGTTTTTATGCTTAAATGGGTTTCTGGATGGATTGAGTGGATATGTTTCGTCCCAAAATGTTGTAGATATATGTTTCTCGTATAAAAGTGTTGAGTAGATGAGTTGGTTGGATATTTTATCATGCCATAAACGTTAAGTAGATATGTTTCTCTAGAAAAGAGGTTGATTGGATGTATTCATTGGATGATGTTTCGCTGTCTAATGATTGCGTATATATGTTTCTCTATCAAATTAATGATTGAAATTAGTTAGATGCTAAAAGGATATGATTATATGTTTCTCTAACAAAGAGCTGATAGATTGTTTTTTTCCATCTGTTGCCCCACCTAAAGCTTCCCTCTATATCTCTCTTTTGAAAATTAGATTGGATGTGTTCACTGATATGTTTCTCTTGTAAAGGAATCTTTGTATATGTTTCCCTGACAAATGGGTTGATTGGATCGATTGAGTAGATTTGTGTATTAGCCAAAATGGTTGATTTTATATATTTACCACCAGAAGGGTCGATTTGATATCTTTCTCTGCCAAGTGTATGTGTTTATTACGAAAAAAAGGTTGATTTGTTGGATTCATTAGATATTTTTCTTTTTAAAAGGTTTGATTGGATATGTCTATCTGTCAACATGTTTGATCCTATATGTTTCTTTATCGAAGGTTCCTTTAATGTGTTTCTCTACTACAAAGCTGATCGGATGGATTCATTGGATATGTTTCTCTACCAAAAGAGTTTCCTTTATATGTTTCTCTGTTAAAGAGTTGATTTATTGGTTCATTAGATATCTTTTTCTGCCAAAAGGATTGACTCTATATGTCTTTCTGACCAAAATATTGATTGGATATGTTTCTCTCTCCAAATCATGGATTAGATGTGGTCTTTTTATATTTTCTTTGTAAAAAGGGGCGATTGTAATTTTTCTCTTCCAAAAGAGGTTGCCAAGATAGAGGGATTGGATATGTTTATGTAACAAAGATTACTTTTATGTGTTTCTCGTTCCAAAGATTAGATTGGATGAGTTCATTTGATACCTTCTCTGACAAAAGCGTAGATTGTACGTGTCTCCTTACCAAAAAAAGGTTGAGTAAACATGTTTGACAAAAGTTTAATTGTATCTGTTTCTCGGACCAAAGAGTTGATTGGATATGTTTTGCAACCAAAAGGTTGTATATATATGTTTCTCTGTCTCAACACTGAACTGGATGCGTTCGTTAGATATTTCCTTGTGCCAAAGTATAGATTGTATATGTTTTATAACAGAGGGGGATTGATAAGAAAGATTAGTTTAATATATTTCTCTGAAAAAGGCTGCTTGTAAATGTTTGCTCCAAACGTTTTGGTTGTATAGGTCGACTGGATATGTTTTTCTGTCAAATGGTTGATTGTAAGTGTTTCTATGTCATAGGGTTGATTGGACATGTTTACTGCCAAATGGTTGCGGTATACGTTTAACTGCCAAAATTGTTGATTAGATAAATACTTGGATATGTTTTATGTCAAAAGGTTTGATTGCAGGAGTTATTTAGATATGTTTATCTACAAAAGGGTTCTTTGTATATGTTTATCTGAAAAAAAAGTTGATTTGATGCGTTCACTGGATATTTCTCTCTTTTAAAGGGTTGATTTAATATGTTTATCTGCCAAAAAAGGGTAATTGGATAGGTTCTCCTGCTAAAATGGTTGATTGGATGAGTTTATTGGATAGAAACATTAGCTTGAATTGCATTACGAGCGTCCGCTCAGGCAGGCCAAATGGTGGGGGAGAGTAGCTAATTAGTGGGATATAAACTCCGTACCAAAGCTGCTCTCATTTCAGGCTGACTGGCCAAATTCAAATCTTTTTTTAATGTTTTGCGGGAAAAAGAAAAGGTTTATTTTGCTTTTGGCTCTTTTGTTTCAAATGAGGCGAAGGAAGTAATGAGCGAACGAAAAGAGAAATAACAATTAGACCAAAATGTTGCGATTAATATTTTAGTCTCTTCATCGCATCATTATCAAATTTGTAAGTGTTATGAATTTTTAAATAATTCTTTCATCATAAATATTCTTTTGACCGTTTTTTCCCCAAATTACCTCTGAAGGTATTATTCACAAATGTTTAGTAAAACTAAGTTTAACAAGGTGTCGAGGATAGGCCTAGGGGTGGTTGGAGTTTACCCGACTCTTATATCTCTCTCTCTCTCTCTCTCTCTCTCTCTCTCTATATATATATATATATATATATATATATATATATATATATATATATTCTATTATCTCGAATGCGAAGGAGTCGTCGTACTACTCCTTATACTTCGTTTGGCCTGTGTCTTGAATAGGTTTATTGAGTCAGAGTGCTTAGAGGTTGGCTACGGATTGATTGTAATGAACTTTGCCAGCAAGTGACCCAAAGGAAGTTAGATACACAATAATATAAAAATAAATTTTTAATGAACACTAAACAAGAATATATATATATACATATATATATATATATATATATATATATATATATATATATATATATACAAATAATGTGCTTTGAGAGATAAATTAATAAGTGAATCTCAGATGTCTCACTTGGCTTGAAAATTACTATTCACCATAGAAATCCCTATACACTTGTAATGCTGGTAAGCTTCGCGGTAAAGTATAGGAATGTGAAAGGGAAGGGTTACCTTGGAACCTGATGTTACAGTGGCGCTGGTCAATGAAGGTGGTGAAGTATGGGGTGAAGACGATGAGGTAGGTTCCCCAGGGACCGACCTGATCGCAAAATTCCGTCACGATTCTTGCTGGAAAAAGGCTGTGACGGGAGCTTCTCGTTACAGAGGGCCCCACGCTCGTGAACTCCGAGGAATCTTGGTGACCTCTGTGAGGGAGGGGAGGCGAAGTGACCTATCGACGCGTAGGGTCACGAAGAAAAGCCGAAATGTAGCTTTCTCCTTTAGTAAACCAGATTGAGGCTGTTTGTAGCTTCGGCTCTTACACGTGAGTACGAGCTTGGGTCCGCATTGACTTGAAGACCAACGGGCTAAGGAGCCTCCCTAAGTAAGAGCGAACTCTTCTTTGAAGACTTGGGGCTTCGGCGAATTACTACTACACCGATATATGACAATTCCTGCTCCGCCAGACGCTGTGCAAGCTATACTCCTGAGGGTTAAAAGAATTCGTCTTTTATACTCGAAACTCGGGAGAGGTTCTCAGGGCAGGGCGCCAGAAGTAGATTAGATGTCAAGCTAATCCATTTTGTCCTTTGTGAACTTCCGGCAACTATTGGAAGCAAAGATGGGCTCCCATTTATCGATAAACAGTCCAGGAAAGAACTCGGTGGTAAGCTGAAATGGCCGGAAGATTCTGCAAGTTCGAGAGGACCAGATATTGGGCATGAAGGGTGTGAAAGAACGAGTTGAAGCTGCGTTAATTTCAACTCCTATCCCATATTATTTAAAACCACGATGCTGCCCACGTGCATCTTCGATTCGAGGCTTAGAGTCTTATCACAGCTACCGGATGTCAATGTTTAAACAAAGAGGTTATCGTCCCCCCGTTCGCCCCCATACGCCGACCTCGCCAGATTGAGTTAGGCTTATAAGCAGATAAGACATTGTTCTCCGGCCCGGCTGTGCGTTCCCTCCAAGCTTCCACTCCATTGTCCCCCACGCCAAGGAGATGTCCTGGCTATTTATATGAAAACTTTACCACTAAGATCAGATTGGAGATCCAGATTTTCGTCGCGAAACATCACCACGACCCTCTCTCCCTTTGTGCGCCAAGGGACCTCGACCTCGAGATTCACCATCCCTTGTCCAGAAGGAGGACAATATTCCTTGAGTGCCAAAGGTTCGAGCCTTCTGTGACGCCAAGTCCCCAAGGCTTTCCCCTTGTTGTTCAGATGAGAACAGCACTAGAACAGCCATTGTTCTTTTGAGGCCTTCGCCAAGAAACGGTTCTCACCCTTCCCCCCCTGTTGTTCAAAGGAGAACAGCATTAGAACAGCCATTGTTCGTTTTGAGCCCTTCGCCAAGAAACGGTTCTCATCCCCCCCTGTTGTTCAAAGGAGAACAGCATTAGAACAGCCATTGTTCGTTTTGAGCCCTTCGCTAAGAAACGATTCTCCCCCCCCCCTGTTGTTCAGAGGAGAACAACATTAGAACAGCCATTGTTCTTGAGCCCGTAGACAAGAGACGGTTCTCATCCCCCCTTTGTTCAGAAGAGAACAACCTAGAACAGCCATTGTTCTTCAAGCCATTCGTCGAGAAACGGTTCTTCTTCCCAAGACGCCACGTCAGGATCCTTTTATCCCCCCCCTTCGGCTGGAACTCGCCAGCGGACCGAAACTCCTTCGCGCCACCTTCCACTGCACCACTAGTGCAAAAGTTACGTAAGCCAAACGTCACCTTTGAGTACTTAACCCTTTTGTCAATTCTATACTGTGCTTTAAATGGTTTATCGAACCATCCCATCTCTTTAACTCTATATTTGTTTTACCTTTTTAAATCCTTTAAATCCTCGGATTAGCCGAGCCCCCACGACCCTTTCAATTCTCTGTTTATGTCAATATTTTCCGTCTTGTGTTTGTTGATAGTTATTATTAATAAAACTCTATTTTATTAATGATAGTAATATTATTATCCTTGAGCTCAGTTCCACTTTTTAAGCATATCGAAGATACATAATATCGGCCGCCAGACAGTAACGCACTCTAAAGATAATTAAGGAAGTTCCCTCAACGAATAGTGATATATGGTATCTTCGGGAGTCATTCTACGACATATATATATATACTATTTAAATTTGGTATCAGGTGTGTAAGGTTTAACGCTATATCTTTGCAAACACTGGCCTCAGTCGAGTAAAGCATAGTGTTATTCGTTATAATAATATAATATAGTAGTTTCCTTTTGTTTTAACGATTGCTATCCCCTTTTTTTTAAACTTAAGAAGCTGGAGTAGCTCAAGGAACTGTTATAATAATTTGTTTGTGTTTTTTTTGTGTGATTTTAGTCAGAGGTTATTTAGAGTAAGAAACCAAGTACGAATAGGTCAGTGCCCATATTTAGGTAGGCTAATTCTATAGAGGCATAATTCTTGTTGCAAGGAATTTTAGTTGGTTGACTAGTGCGCCCCAAGTGCAAAGATGACTCAGTTCGAAATCCTTAAAGCGCAAGGAGAATCCTTGGGACTTTCCGGAAAAGAACTAATTAAGTACATAAGAGAGGAATGGATAAGACAAGTGGAGCTTCACCATCAGATTGAATTAGCTCGGATTGAAGAAAAATTTCAAAGAAAAAAGGTAGAAAGAGAAAGAGAAAGAGTAACCTGACAAGAGGAACGAGAAAGAGAAATACAACGAGAGGAACGAGAAAGGGAAATCCAAAGAAAAAAAAGAGAAAGGGAAAGAGTAATCCGACGAGAGGAACGAGAAAGAGAAATACAACGAGAGGAACGAGAAAGAGAAATACAACGAGAAGAACGAGAAAGAAAAATACAACGAGAAGAACGAGAAAGAGAAAAACAACGAGAGGAACGAGAATGAGAAATACAACGAGAAGAACGAGAAAGAAAAATACAACGAGAAGAACGAGAAAGAGAAATCCAACGAGAAGAAAGAAGGAAGGATTCGCGCCTCTTCCCAGGAAAGCTGACAAAGTTTCCGAGCCCCGTAATACCCCAAAATTCTTTCCCCAAAACCAGCAACGGGACTCCAAACCTCCCGTTAAGATTTCTCCTCCATCTCTCTTCCCGAAGCGACCAATAATATGCTTCACCTGTGGTGTAGAAAACCACATGAGCTGGAACTGCCCCCAAAATTCTAGACTTAAAAGCGGACCAGCCCACCAAGTTCACCAGATTAATGCAACCCCGGCTCCCCCGGTGGTGCAGACCCAAGCAGAAACTTCTTCCCCTCCGTCAGGCCACCAGGTAAATTTTGTTTTTGATAAAAGTTCATCGGGAACTTTGAAATATGAGGAGGGCAGCGTGGACAGCTGCCGAGTATCGACTCTCGTCAGAGACACAGGATTTACGTGTTTCATCGTGTCCGACGAACTCCTCCCAGTGGCCTCTAACCACGAAAAATTTGCGGTGGTACATGACCACCTTGGGCGGGCGAACCGATTCCCCGTCGCTAGATGTTACCTGCAGTGTCAATATTATAATGGCTGGGCTGAAGTCATTGTAGCACCCATACAATTCTGTTCCGTACTTATAGGACAGAGCCCCTAAGTAAGTTTCGACCCTGTGTTTCAGGCCGCCCTTCCTCGAGGCCGAGATAAGAAAGAAGCCCTGGAGCCCGTCCCCATCAGAACCCCGATACCGTCCGATTTCTCGGAAACCTTTAACTAGGACTTTAGGACGGCACAAAAGGAGTGTGAATCACTAACACCCTTAGGTGATAAGGCCCCAGACAAGGACACGGAGACTATCCCTGGACCCCAAGAAAAAAAGAACCCCCAACGCGACCATGGAGATACCTTCGTAGAACTGGACGAAATATCGGCGCTTGAAGAAGATTACCCCGCGGAGTCCCTTAATGTAATCTAGACAGTGTGCATCCAACCTGATGCCGATTACCCTCCTCCTTCCCTACCAGGCGAGTCTTTTGAACCCTCTGACCTGGATAGTGACGCGCAGCTGACACCACGTCAGAAGAGTCAGCTACAAGAACTAATTAAATGGAGTCACCATTTACCCGCCCTATTAGCTCTTAATGAGCGACTGCGTAAAAATGGCCTCAGCATTGGCCCCAGCAAATGCCATTTTGCCCACGAAACCATCAAATATTTGGGTTTCAAAATAGGACAAAGCAAGTCAGGTCCCTACGAGAACAAGATTAAGGCAATCGCCCACATGCCCCTCCCGATTACAAAGAAGCCATTAAGATCGTTCCTAGGATCAGCTTCTCCCTATCAGCGATTTGTACCGAATTTCGCTGCAATTTCGGCCCCCCTATGCCCCCTTCAAAAAAAGAATTTTCCCGATCGTTTACGTTGGAATGATGTCGCTGTTTCCCATTTTAATCAGCTCAAGAGTAAGTTCGTTTCTGCCCCCATTTTAAAGTTGCCCAACCCGGAAAAATCCTTTGGGGTTAAGACCGACGTGAGCAACGAGGGCATTAGAGGTGTACTCCTTCAATACGTGGATGACGGAACGAGTCATCCAGTTGCATATGCTAGTCGTCAACTATTACCACGCGAAGAGAGATATGCCACTAGAGAAAAGAAAGCTCTATCAATTATCTGGGTCATAGACAAATTCAAGCTGTACTTGATATGTAAAGAATTTCAAATAGGAACCGACCACCGTCCGTTAGCCTATATTAGGAATGTGAGACACTCAAACGGCCGCATCATGCGCTGGAGTTTACTCTTGCAAGAGTATCAGTTTAAAATAAATTAGATAAAAGGTTCCGATAACCAGGTCGCTGACGCCCTCAGTAGAAATGCGTTACCGAATAGCGTAGAGTAAGTGTATTCATAGGATTAGTATCTTCCTGAGGTATATACCGTCTTGTACGACTTAAATTAAGATTGTCTTATAATATAATTAATTAATGTATATGTCTGACTTTTGTAACGCTCAATGTCTAATTTTTTTTGTATGTATATATATTTGTACCCATTAATTTACGTATAAATTGTTTTGTCCCGTATGTACTAATTTTATATCATTTCATTGTTCCATGCCCTTTTTGTTTCTTTGATTAAGTTGTATTAAAGGTTATTTTCCCCTGTAATCTAAAGATCAAAATAATCATTTGTATCGAGGTAATACTAGTTAGGTGCAGGAAGGTACGGTTGGTACAAGAAAACGAGTTCCCTACAACGGAGCTCTATCGTTGTCCCTTCTCTCTCTTTTTTTTCGAAGTGACAACTTCCCCTGGAATGGAGGGGTGTAATAGAACGAGTTGAAGCTGCGTTAATTTCAACTCCTATCCCATATTATTTAAAACCACGATGCTGCCCACGTGCATCTTCGAATCGAGGCTTGGAGTCTTATCACAGCTACCGGATGTCAATGTTTAAACAAGGAGGTTATCGTCCCCCCGTTCGCCCCCATACGCCGACCTCGCCAGATTGAGTTAGGCTTATGAGCAGATAAGGCATTGTTCTCCGGCCCGGCTGTGCGTTCCCTCCAAGCTTCCACTCCGTTGTCCCCCACGCCAAGGAGATGTCCTGGCTATTTAAAAGAAAACTTTACCACTAAGATCAGATTGGAGATCCAGATTTTCGTCGCGAAACATCACCACGACCCTCTCTCCCTTTGTGCGCCAAGGGACCTCGACCTCGAGATTCACCATCCCTTGTCCAGAAGGAGGACAATATTCCTTGAGTGCCAAAGGTTCGAGCCTTCTGTGACGCCAAGTCCCCAAGGCTTTCCCCTTGTTGTTCAGATGAGAACAGCACTAGAACAGCCATTGTTCTTTTGAGGCCTTCGCCAAGAAACGGTTCTCACCCTTCCCCCCCTGTTGTTCAAAGGAGAACAGCATTAGAACAGCCATTGTTCGTTTTGAGCCCTTCGCCAAGAAACGGTTCTCATCCCCCCTGTTGTTCAAAGAAGAACAGCATTAGAACAGCCATTGTTCGTTTTGAGCCCTTCGCTAAGAAACGGTTCTCACCCCCCCCCCTGTTGTTCAGAGGAGAACAACATTAGAACAGCCATTGTTCTTGAGCCCGTAGACAAGAGACGGTTCTCATCCCCCCTTTGTTCAGAAGAGAACAACCTAGAACAGCCATTGTTCTTCAAGCCGTTCGTCGAGAAATGGTTCTCCTTCCCAAGACGCCACGTCAGGATCCTTTTATCCCCCCCCTTCGGCTGGAACTCGCCAGCGGACCGAAACTCCTTCGCGCCACCTTCCACTGCACCACTAGTGCAAAAGTTACGTAAGCCAAACGTCACCTTTGAGTACTTAACCCTTTTGTCAATTCTATACTGTGCTTTAAATGGTTTATCGAACCATCCCATCTCTTTAACTTTATATTTGTTTTACCCTTTTAAATCCTTTAAATCCTCGGATTAGCCGAGCCCCCACGACCCTTTCAATTCTCTGTTTATGTCAATATTTTCCGTCTTGTGTTTGTTGATAGTTATTATTAATAAAACTCTATTTTATTAATGATAGCAATATTATTATCCTTGAGCTCAGTTCCACTTCTTAAGCATATCGAAGATACATAATATCGGCCGCCAGACAGTAACGAACTCTAAAGATAATTAAGGAAGTTCCCTCAACGAATAGTGATATATGGTATCGTCGGGAGTCATTCTACGACAAAGGGAAAGAGTTGATAAGCGGCCCGCCCGGAAGGTAGGTGGGCGAAACTGGGGAGCATTATGCTAATCTCCTACACAAGGTCATCTAACAAAAAGTCGCGTACTCTCGCTTATTCTAATTTATGACTTTTAAAACATTTAAAAATTCCCGGACCACCTTGGTAGGACATTGTCAGTTATATCATTCGAAAGAGAATGTAAAACAACAAAAGGGTTTCAAATTTCTTCAGAATCGGCCAAATAGTTATCATGTTATTGCCAAAAAAATACAACTTTCCATGCTAAACTTGGGAGGACCTTGAAAATTATATCATCCAAAATATAATGTAAAATAGCATAGGAGTTTCAAATTTCGTTAGAATTGGCCAAAGTTATGATTTTATTGTTAAATAATTCACTGGCTAACTTGAGAGGACTTTGCCTATTACATCATTTGAAAGAGAATGTAAAATAACATAAGAGTTTCAAATTTCGTTAGAATCGGCCGAATAGTTATGATGTTATTGCCCCATAAAAACAACTTTTCAGGCTAAACTTGGGAAGACCTTGAGAATTATATCATTCAAAATATAATGTAAAATAGCATAAGAGTTTTAAATTTTGTTAGTATTGGCGAAAGAGTTATGATTTTTTTTGCTTAATAATTCACTGGCTCTCCTGAGGAGGACTTTGGCAATTACCTCATTCGAAAGAGAATGTCAAACAACATAAAAATTTTAAATTTCGGTAGAATCAGACGAAAAGTTATGATTTTATTGCCAAAACAATATAACTCCCGGGCTACACTTGGGAGGACCTTAACAATTATATTTTTCAAAATGGAATGTAAAATAGCATGATAGTTTCAAATTTAGTTAGAATCAACCGAATAGTCACAATGTTACTACTAAAACAATAAAAAAGCATAACGGGGACCGCCCGCAACTAAAAATTATTTCTCTTCAGACACATATTTTAAACAAGATTTGGGTCTTATTCGGAAGAGGCCCGGCGTGAGTTCGATGCTATCGCGAGGTGAAATTTCGGCTATGGTGTTCTTGGCTCGTCCTGGGGATACAGCCTCAAGTCAGACACGTCGATCGATAGCTAAATATTGGCGTCTCATTCATTTATTATTTCTTTCTAATTTAAATCCTTAAAAGATGATGCAAATTTTTCATGACATTGTTGTATATTTTCGTCTAAATAAATATATTTGCAAGGTTTTCATAAACATTTTTTACCTAACCTAACCTTAGCCTACCCTTAACAGTCCGATAGCCTTGAACCTATAATTCGCTGTTGGGCCTATTCCGAAAGAGACTCCAAAATATTTTGGATCAATTAAAGATTAGGCCTCTAAAGTCACTCAATTCAAGAATAATCACCTGCGTTTCGTTCAATTCAATATAAGGCACCTACAGTCACTCATTTGAAGATTAGGCACCTGGTTAGGTCACAATGCAATAAAAGGCACCTACCCTCTGTTAACGACTCATAAGGTGACTTCTAAGGGAAAAGAAAAATTTGTCAAATTAATGAGGAAAGATTTATTGAATAGGAAAATATTTAAAGGATCATTTAAATCACATGTATTTTAAAGGACAAAGAAATGAAAACAGGTAACACAACCCGGAAAAACGCTAGGTAAATTATTATTACGTGTACGATTAAAGCTTAAGAAAGAAAATGGGAGATATAGTAACAGAAAAATTATGGGTAAACTATCTTAACCGTTATCAGAAAATGAACAAAGGAGTAGGATTTGAACTTGTGTCATAAAGCGCTCTTCGCTAAAATGACCACGACCCTCATCGCCAGAGCTACCAACCCTAACACCCAAAAAGGTTGATTCAAGAAACCTTTCGAATAACAAAGTGTAGGTTTTTATCCAGTGAGAGACAAGACAGGTGTTTTTCTAGTAGGAGGGGGCACGGGCTTTTTTGTTTATAATAATTGGAAAGCACATGACACGTGATATATAATAGCGATAAGAAGCATGGTAATTTTAGCGAAGAGCGCTTTATGACACAGGTTCAGATCCTGCTCCTTTGTTCATTTTCTGATAACGGTTAAAATAGTTTGCCCCTAATTTTTATGTTACTATATCTCCCCTTTTCCTTCTTAAGTTTTAATCGTGCACGTATACTAATTTCCTTAGCGTTTTTCCGGGTTGTGTTACCAGATTGGATTTCTTTTGGTCTTTTAAATACATCTATTATTTATCACGTGTCATGTGATTTTCAATTATTAAATCTCATATTGTTTAGTTATATGATTACATAAGCTTTGAAATGGGTTAGGTTAAGGTAGGTTAAGTAGAGGGAAAATTGTTGTTTGAAACACTGAACCTGCCATCACGGTGTCTGGATTGAACTAAAGTTAAGATAAATTACAATAAACGAGAAGAACTTTTGAAGTAAAATAAACTAAATTTAAGATAAGTTACGATCTACTAATAGACCTTCTGA
The DNA here is from genome assembly GCA_963969495.1 of Ceratothoa steindachneri. Lineage (NCBI taxonomy): Eukaryota > Metazoa > Arthropoda > Malacostraca > Isopoda > Cymothoidae > Ceratothoa > Ceratothoa steindachneri. Next base: position 61,469,183 of record OZ018337.1, read on the forward strand.
ATATTTACAATTCAAGAATAAGCACCGCGTTTCGATCAATTTAAGATTAGGCACCTCAGGCTCCTAATCTTAAATTAATCAGAACTTTTTAGGCCAATATTCAAACATTGGTGCGAAAAAGGTTTTGAGTGAAATATTTGAAAACTTTATCTTTTGCTCTAAGGGGAAAAGAATAGGTTAAGGTGAGATCAGATGGAGAGGAGTATGTTAAATTGTTCGATTTGGATGCAGGTAATAACGAAGGATTATGGTTGAAGTGTTGAATAAACTCCTTATAAAGTCTCAAATGAAGTCTGAGTTTTGCCTTTAATCTTGTGTTCTTCTTATCGTCTAATCTCTACCTACTGTAGGTACCTGCTAAATGTTCAAATTACCTACAGATTTATCCATTTGCTAAGGTTGGTGGGTCTTAATTCGGGGAAAGGATGTGAGACTGGGTTTCCTTCTTTTGAATAAACCTTAATATTCAAATTTTGTTTATTAAACTTATTGATCAATGGAAAAGTTAAATTATATAACTTTTATGAATTTTCATGTTTCTGCTTCTCTTAATCTTCACTTACATGCATCTCTTTATTCTATTCTCTTTTGGTTTAACTTTTATTATTCTTAAATTAAACATCTCTTGCTTTTATTCCTTCATCTGTTTCCTAGAGGACGTTATTCATCATTAAATCCTGTTGACTTTGTTTTCCTCACGGCACTAAGTATCCTGTTTCCATTAAGCAGCGGAACTTCCCTTCCAGCCTGAGTCCATTGAGAGATTCGTGTCATTTCGAATCCTAATTTCTCTCAATTGAGAACCCCAAAGGAAACGTCGATTCATGAGGACAAAGTTATACAATGCCCAAATTACATAATTTGGTGCTTTTGTATAATATTTAATGGTTTAAATAGTCATTTATGAGCACCAGATCAACCGAACCTGCAGGTCTCGAACTGGAGCTCATCCTCTACCAGTTTTGATCCTGATGAGGCTCTTCTCTTCTCCCTCTTTCACCCTTGTTTCATTCGTGCTAATATCAGAGTTAATTTCACTTCCTCTCTTGTCCAAAGCTTTATCATAAAGTGACATTGTTTCGTTCTCTATTAGGTCTAAATTCGATCGTCGGACTTCTCCTACTCATCCACTACATTCACAGACTTGATTATTAATCTTTTCAATTGGGTGCGATTTTGGTGCCATAGTCCAGATCTCACTTTCCCTGCCTTATGGGGGTGTCTCTTCCCTGCCCTGGGTAGAAAACGGCAGTACCTTCCCTTCCTCGTTCAGAAAGTGAACCACGAACCTACTTCCTCGAAGGCTTTGGGTACCAAACCCACAGTGAGGCTATTAAGTTCTCTACTCATCGAAGCCATACCTCGCACATCACTACAACAAATGATTTCAGCCTCCCTACCCCTCTTCTTCTCTCCCAATTTCGGCTTCTCTTACCCTACTAGAACAATTCCTTCCCACAGACAACATTTTCATCTTTGTTCTCTATTATATCCCCAAATTAAGTCAATTAACCCCCTATTTACCCCATTTATGCCCACAATTGATCTCATTTACATGACTTAAGTAAAGAAATGCCCTACTTTGTCAAATCCTCGACCTCGAAAGAATCGGTATTCCAGCGTGTCTTCTAGCATTCGGGCACCCCTTGACCTTCATATAAATTCCATTTATCAGAACATTCCATAAACATGACATATCCACTCGTGTGCAATTTTTATTTACTAACTGCCTTTGTTAATAATTAAATAAGGACAATTTCCAGTTCAGCGGAAATATTCCCCACCAGAAGAAGTCGGTGGAGAAACGTCCATCATTTTTATTAGGATGGAAAGGGCCGTCGACCTTCCCAAAGACCCAAGGGTTTTTTTGGGGGGTTTTGTCGAAGAATTGTTTTTATTTGGGGAGGGAAGAATATCTTCTGTTCCCCCTAATTTAGAGAGAAATACCAGCGAGGGGCGAATTCATGCCAGGATCAAACCCGGTACCACCATGTGAGCGGACCAACGCCTTATCCACTCGGCTACAAAGATCTGTGGAAAGGCAACTAAACAACCTAAGTGTTTTCGATGCTTTAATGGAACGCCTCTCTCCAAATGGCCTGAGTGAAATAAAGGACCACCGAACGGTGCTCTCTGGAAATAGGTCAAGTGTGGCCGTTCAGTTCGATGGAAACAGTTAAAAAGTGATATATGTTATCTTCCTAAAGGGAAGGTCACAAATACTGCATGGCTAATGGAATTCGAGGATTATAGGTTGAGCCATAAATGTAAAAACACATTTTATCATAATGATTTTGGTGTATAAAGAAGGGATGAATTTGGTAATTTCTTATTTTTCAACTTTGCTAAAACTCCGCCATATTTGCGTTGTTTGGGCAAGTATACATCGTGTTATCCACAAATCTATAGCAACTAGGGGATGGGAGCTAGGTACGCCACTTCAAAATATTCCGAGAAGAGAGAGCCCTTGATGGAGGAAAGAGAAACAGAATAAAGGCTATATTAGAAAAAAAAGGCAGAGGAAACATAAATTAAAGTTATAAAACATAAGTAAGAAGAGATATATTAAGTTTTATTCCTTCACGAATAAACCTACGACTTTAAATATAAGTTCCGCCCAGTGGCTATGTCCCATGTTGTTTCAGCTGAAATACATAAATAAACCCCTTTGTGCAATCAAGTTGATTGCTAATTCGTAACGATCCGTGACGTGTTCCCACTCACACAAATCTCGAAAGCGGAAACAGCGGAGGTTTCCCCGAAACCGCATGACCCATCTTGAAACTCAAATCTCTTTTCTCTTTCTCCCCCTCTCTCTCTCACTCTCTCTCTCTTCCTCTCTCTCTCTCTTTCCCTTTCTCCTTCTCCCTCTCTCTTTCTCGTTGATAATTACACGAGAACGAAACTCAAAGTAACTTCTGCAGTTATGAAGATTAAATCATTTAAGTCTTGATTAGCTGCAGGTGACATCTATGCGTCCTTCGAGATAAGGGAGTCCGTTTGGATGGAAGCTTCGATACCATTTCTTATTCATGGCTTCTTTATATAATTCCCTAGGTCAGAAATGGTGACGAAGGATGCACTTAACAAAATTCCATGATTGGCTCGTTATCCAGAGGAGATATTTTAGCCATTGAAAAAAGAAAGAAAATAAACTGGCTAAAAAAAGGAAATGAGTTTCACTAAATCGAGACACAAGATAAAGAGATAGGGAGAAAGAGGAGTAGTAAATAGAAAGTGTGGAATTCAAGTTAAATAATACAATAACCAAAATATCAAAAGTGGCTGTGAAGGAGGAGTAGAATATAGGAGCATGAGGAAAGAAAGCTCTGTCAAGAGATGTTGCCCAGACCACTATAAAAAGGTAATAAGAGCCCAACACTTCTGTGCCAAGAAGAAGTGGCAGAAAACACTTTACGACACCCAGAAAAGTCAGACGTATCATTCGGGCTTCAATACAGATTGGCAGAATAATATCTTCTAAACTTGCTGTGGAGTTTACTCAAGCTATAAGTGAAAAATCTGATAGAGAAAAGTTAAAAGGAGATTGAAGGATCAAGATCTAGAAGGATGCAAGGCCAGAATGATGTGATGGAGATCTGAGGTAAAGAGAAATCAACATCTTCAGTGCGCCAAAGATCACAAAAATTAGACATATGAACAATGGTCTAAATTTATCTTCTCAGATGAAATTAATTATCGGGTATGAAAGAAAGACTATTGTGTTGTTGTTTTACAGATAATAATAACCGTCGACTTCGACTCCTCTCAAAAAGAGAAATGCCTCTGAAAATGATGTGTTGCTGATGGATTAGCGAGGAAGAAACCGCAGTTTAAAATGAGCCCCGGAATAACCTCTGGTTGGAAGCAAACATCAAAGCTTGCTGTAGTACTGTTTGGGAGAAGATTGGGCGCTTGAATGATGCTATATTGAATGGTTCCCATAAAATACTGATGTGTTCTCGCCCCTTCCACCACAACATCACAAAGATTCTGTTTGATTAAAATGGAGGATGTTTTTAAAAAGCTGTTTCTTCCATATTTATTGACTATCTCATTTCATATACATAATAACATAGTGGTAGAAGTTTATCTTGCGGGCCAAGAATTAAAATTAATTTCGATCTTTAGTTTTTGTTCCGTTTTTCTTTCCAGGAACTTTTCGGATTCCCTTTCTACCCCTATACGCAATTATACGGGGTTTTACTTAGTTCCATTTGGGTCTCTTGATTTAGGTCTGCTAATCTGATGTCGACATTAAATTGGATAATTGTATGAAACTACTCAAAAAAAAGCTTCCTTCGTTTTTGCATTCGTCTCTTACTGACGAGTTGAGACGATGGAAAACAAACATTGAATGAAAGATACTTAACATTTGAGGATATTTCAGAATCACTGTCAATCCGGATCCATACTCTTTCCCGCCACCAATGTCGCCCTCCAGGTAACGGTCTAGCACTCCTTTTTCATCCGGGTAGGAAGTCATTTTGATTAAATTACAAATATTCTCAAACGCATAAGCAAGAATTATGTGATTACTACTTTGCTGGATGAGTTTTCTCGACTGCCCAGGTTTGCCGTTCCCCACGATCCCGCAGAGCGCTGTTTGAGGCCAGTCGAGGTGGAAATAGACCATCCCAGGAGGTTATGAGGCATTGCTTTCATTTCCGAGTCCAGAGTCTGAGGACATAATAAAAGAAGACGTCTGCAAAAGGCCAATCAAAATCCTATCAGAGGCAGCTCCTTTTCCCTAAACCAAGTTCTGCCCCACCTATCAGTATCATTAAAATAGATCTATCCAATCACTTCTTAAATCCTTCGATGGAGGGCACTTCTATCTCTTCACTACTGAGCCTCTTTTATTCATCTATCGTTCAATTTCTAAACCAATTTCTCCCAATCTCTTTTTTTAAACCTAAACTACTCCAGATTAAGGCCATTGCTACCTCCTGCATTGAATGTCGATGCGATAAGTGTCAGTGTTGCTTCTCTATTAACATGAACACTTCCTGGCCGAAGTCACCGGTCAAGATCATTAATAGCCTTGGTCAGCCACGGAAAAATCCACGGTGGGGGGTAATTCCTACCTTCTACGAGGTATTCTCGTAGGTTGTTGGATGTTGAATGTTCACACAGTTATGGAAATGGATTCTTCCATCCTTCTGGCGCCCATTATCATGCTCTGTTCCTCCCCTATTAATTCACGTCACTTCGCAATGAGCAGTCGAGACCAAGCTTACACTGACCCACGAAAAGTCATCTCACAACTGATTCAGGTCAAAGAATTTCATGACGTCACGGTACGGTGGCGGTGCCCACCATTACCTTCACATACTGCTCTCCCATGATTTTGTGTTTGTGAACCTGCATATTGATAGTATCAGTTGAAATTGATACTCAATTGGTGAGCACCATATCAAAATTGGTAATCAAGAAAATGGAGAAAATTGACTAAAGCTAAGGGGCAAAGAAAGCTCTAAAACTATACAGACGAAATTGCTGAGTGGTCAATTAAGTGACCAATGAGATTCATTGTATTGAAATTGCTTAGTCGTCAGTTAAGTGACCAGAGATTTATTGTAGTGAAATTCACTACACTTTTGATTAAGAAACAAATAATATAATTATACATTAAGCAACTCTGCTCTTGGAGAGTTTGGGCTTATCCCAGCCAAATGTTTTGGACATAAATAATTATATTTATGGATTCACTACAAGCTTCACTACACAAACGTCTACCACAAATTCCCCGCTCTTTCTCATTACTTTTCACACTTCCCTTTTCACATACATTTTCAAAAGTTTTAATCAGTCTTCAGTCCACTTTCATATTCTTAATCTCAAGATTATCAGTATAAAGCAAGAACTTCATCACCCATTGACTACGTTTGTTCATCAAAATTACAAACTCTTTACCAATTTGCCACATTCCACTAACATATTATGTAGCCAGGTTGATGTTATAGATCGTTTGCACGCAATGCAATCCTTAACTCTTCGTTGGTCCCTGTTTCGCTCATATGTGCCACATCGCATATAAAGGAAGTCTTGATTGCGGTCGAAAAGCTTTTGATAAGTTATGGAAAAGCCGCCTGCTATAAATGATCCTGCGAATAGGCCTCAACCACATACCCGAGAGGATTTTCGGCGATTACATAATGGAGAGGAGAGCTAACATACAAATCAAGAAATATACGGACCCCGAATTCTTGCTCGAAGTGGGGTCCCACAAGGAGGGTGTATCAGTCCCCTACTCTACGACATTTATATACTAGACCTACCACAACCCCTCTCCGAGGGTACGATATACGTCTAATTCACGCTGCCGATTATGTGGACAGAGAATTTACGTCGAGAAATACAGCCTGGGAGATAGAAAACATCAAATGTTTCGAGAGAAGATGGAAAATATTGACTTACTCTCCACAATAAAAAATAATTCCAATGTTTCTTACAACCTTCCAAGACATCCACGTTCATGGGGAGCGTATCCCCTACTTTAAGGAGAATTCTGTCGCTCTAGATCACCACAGGGGGGTACAAGAGCCATATCGAGCAATCTGTCGCCAATGATAGGAGATATTTGAGGGAATACTACAGGTTTTTGGCCTTGAATTCTTAAAAAACCCCGCAAGATACTCATTTCGTGCATTCTCTCGAGGTCGAGACCTGCATTACGAAACTACAAAGGATCCAAATTAAAGCGGTGATATTATCGCAAATATCCGAAAGAGAGAACACAAAAACAAAGGGAGCTCCATGAGTCGATCGGCTTAAGAGTGACCAACGTCGCGCTCCACGAGAGAGAAAAGAGGATCTAGCAAGCCATTGGCACCCTCCTGTCCCACGAGTTCTCTCGAATACACTCAGACTTCAAGGGCGTTGACAAATAAGACCCTCTAAAAGCATCATGACGTTTACGGACGGCAACGTGACACCAAAATGCACATGACAGAGAACAATAATCAATTAGTCAACCAAAGTAGAGTTCAGGTTACTTTACTGCAAAAGAAAACAAAAAGAAGAAACAAACAAGAATACCAAATAAGTAATCACAAATTAGAAACGAAATTCAAATAAATAACAATAACGAGATATAACCCGCTACCAAATAAAGGTTTGAATGACTATTTAAATTTAAATAAAATAAATATTTAAAACTATTATAGAATAGTTTTCAACAACAAGGCAAAACAAAACATGAACAAACACAATCGAGCTACACTTTTTCACCAGGAAACTTTTTAATCTTGTATCTCCCACACCCTATCTATACTTTCATTTAACCCATTTTTTACCACTTTACTCTACCACTAATACAGCTCTCTCATTCTATATTTCATCTCTTAATATGTTTAAGTTCATCAGATGACCATCACCAGAATTTATATCGCTAAAACGCTCCCACAACGAGGAAACAATCAAGTCACAGTTGATTTTTCTTTGCAAAATATGTACTGCAAAATTATAAAGAGGGACCTATCCACTTAGCAGCATAAAAAAAATGTGTTCACTGAATAGTTCTACAAATCACTAAGAGTATAAATCGTCTATTCCATTTTTTCCTCTTAATTTTGTTTTAGGGAGCTTTCGTATGGGATTGGTTTAAATGACTATATCATAATTTCTCAAGTTCAAATTCCTTATTTTACAGGAAGTCTATTCAGTTCTTCTCTGGTATTATTTGGAGGTTGTTTATATCTTTTGATCAATGAAACTTATTCTGATTAGTTGTTTGAAGCAAAGAATAACGATGACTTTGCAATTGACCTTATGATGAAATTACTTTGGATTTTAGTTGGATCTAATTTTCCAAAAAGGGGTCATAATCTGGATTTCCTTTGGAAAATAGGCAATAATTGCAACTGAATGCTGAAAACTATTAATAAATTAAGAACTATCGCATAAGTTTGCTATTTATATCAGAATATTGTAACATTTTCGCTCCTGAATGCATTTCGTAGGGAAACTGACATTAAATGAGTCTTAAACAACTCAATTGACTCTAGCATTTAGTGCCTATTATTTAGTTATTAAAATAGAGTAGTAATTGTTAGTATTGTGGCATAAAAATGGCATTTCACAAAGAGGGTGACTATCAGAGCGACACATTCTCCTTTAGGAATCTCTTACCTGCGAATGACTAGGGAGTGAACTATGATTGAATTTATTGCAGTTTCCTCCTCTGATTATTGCGGGGGACTCGCTCCATCACCCCTCATTGCCAGTTAACTTTCATTCTTTATCACGTGTACCTCGCATTAAAGGTTCACGTAAATGCGAGGTACCAGAGAAGATTCCAGTCAGCCAGAGGCGAAAGTTAATCACCTAATTATAGAGATAGAATCAAGCTAATGTAATGGACACTATTCTTCAGATATATTTCGTTAGTTCGTAGAACGATATTGGAGATTGACTCCGATATCCTTTGATAGGCCTTTGTGGCTTTTGCGTGCATGATTTGTTATGTTATTTATTTTCCCACTGAACAATTGGTGTTTATTATTCTGCCTTGTCCAAGCATCATCACTTGTGTTGGACATTGCCTTTTCTGATCTCAGCGAAGTTAGAATTGCTCTCCAGTGCCTTTTCCCAGAGTGGTCACATGATTCACCGCTGCTTGTTGCTAATGTTGCTGCTTCTTAGATGACTGTCAGTACACTCAACAGTAAACACTGCTGCCTTTCAAGTGGAGGTCTTACTCTAATTGCAAAGACAACATTAAGCTTAATTTGACCTCAATATTTCTATATTTTTTTTTTAAATTCTCAAGTTAATAAACTATATTTTGGTACATTTTTTATCACCTATAGTCTAATTATAATTCGATGTATTACGCTTCCAGATTGGTTGTAAATTTGTGATCATCGAACCAGTTTACTTTACATACAATTGTGCTGTAAGCTTCCAAAGTGCACTCGACGCCTGCTTCCCCCCTTAAAGGCTCAATATTTTGATACCCCAAAACGATGAATCCCTTTCTTTTTCACTATTACTTTTATCTCTGTCTATTTGCTTCAACTTATTTACTTTTTTCATCATTGAATGAACTTATTCTCGTTATATTATACCCCTCGTCTTTTCCCTCCCAATGTTCACTCTAAATTCTTGGCCAATTACCACACGGACAATTCGCATTTTGGAGATGTAAAAGGGAACAGAAGAATAGAATTCCACCTGCATTGATTACGTGGGGAAGATTTTGATATAGATTTAGTTTACTTCATTGTTTGATATAGAAATGCAACGAGGAACTTAAAATTTAATTAATTGATGTATTCAAGCAAGAAAGAACAAATAAAGGCTTTTTAAATGACCTCGAAAAACGTGTTTGTTGAAAAAGCGCTAGTTTTTAGGCAAGACCGACGTCTCCTCTCTGGCATTTATTCCCAGTTATAATCAATTATTAAGGATTAAGGAATGGTGAAAGGATGTTCTCTTACTCCTACCATAATAATAACCACAGGTGTATCAATCTGGAAAATTTTAGCCGTTAGAAATATCAAATCATAACGAAAGACTTTGGAACATTTTCTTCATCATAGTGACTTTGCCAGCTGACACGAAGTTAGAGGTAATAAGAGGAGGGGCTGATGTCCCATTATTCACGCACCCAATCTTCTGCCTCAAGAAGGTAAAAAGGGTAGCTTCTTGATAGGAAGGGCTCTGAAATACCTCAATGCGTTAGAGATTTTGTCTTGCTGCTCCCATATTATAAGCGTTCATTTAACAAGGAAACAAAGTATGAGGATAAAAAAAAAGAACTGCAAACTTCAACGTATCCAAAATTAAACTGACCGAGGCAGAAAATTGTGAAGTCAAAACGCAGCTCCAGCTATATCGATGAACAGCATTTAAGCGTCGCTTTTCCGCATTCAACAGAAGGTTTTCCTAGATTGGTTTCCTTTCGCTTTTCTTACTTTTTATGATAAAAATATCAAGGACGACACAGGCCTCTTTACTCATGTAAAAACGAAAGTACAAATTGAGAATATGCTTATATATGTTGGGAAGAAGGATAGGAAAAAAGGACAGAGAAATAGAAGCGTCATTAAAGAACTTTTCTTTTGCTTGGGCGTTTTTCCTTATCTTTCTTCTCCATATCTGTTGCCAAACACATTCATCAATGTTTATATATGCAGGCAGAAGCCCAAGAGCCTTCATGTTTATATCTTTAGGGGCAAAGAATAATCAATAGAAACAAAGAAACTTTTTAAGAAATAGTTACGACGTCACTCAAAGAAACGGCCAATCATAGGCATTAGGCAAAAGGAAAACTATTTATATATGAAATTTATATTGCGTGCATATTTTATACATTTTAGAGTTATCTAATTTCTAGAAACCTGACTCAATTAAACGTCCTTCAATAGCGTTTGGAAAATAAATAAACGATTTTGCGTCATGACAATCAATTTGGTGATTCATGATGGCATGAGGGATTAAAAGAGCATCGGACGAGGGCCCACTCCTCGACCTAGATAAACGTCGTGAAATTGGGTTTTCGAATCCTTTGATGTTTTGTCCTTTGCAAATAATATAAAAAGATTACAATAAACCTTACATATATATGCTGCTTGATTAGGAGAGGAATTTTTATTAATTAAATATTTCAAAGCGAATTATTGTAAAAAAAACAATGACATTAAAATATTCCATCAAATATGTAAATGGAAGAGCTGCTCGTTATAAGGAAGCGCTAACAATTGTTCCGCTTAAATCCATCTTATATTTTCCATTGAAGGATTCTTTTTCCAGGTAGAAAATCATTTATAAAATATAATCAATATTTTACTTTGACCTGATGTTTTTATTGTCTCAAATGTTTTACCAATTAATTTGGGATCATAGACACGAAGAACACGAATATATAAAGAAGTAAAAATGAATTTCTTAGTTTTTTGAGGATGGTTAGAATAGAAAAGAATATAAGGCAGGACATGTGGAAGCTGACGTTAGAGAGAAAACTTAAAATAACGAAGAGGTAATGTGAGAGTTGGTGAAAAGAGATATGTGATTATAGAGTGTAAAATAAGGTGGAAAATAGCCCTCATTTCGAAATACGGAGAAAATAGGAGAAAGCACGAGAGGTGTATAGATCTGGAAGGTGTTTAGAGATCAGAAGAATCTCTTGAATTATAATAAATAAAATTAAACCTTGAAACGGACGATGCGCCATCGTATCCCTAGAAGGACGTTCGAAGGCCTCTTCCAATTCACGAGGGAATTTAATTGAAAGGAGGAGATTATTCAAAGCAAGAAGGAAATCATTTCCATTAAATTCAATTGACCAAATACAAAATATATCATGCACTAAACGGTGCCGGATAATATTAATAGCAAGGAGGGGGGCGGAGCTGGAGATTATTTTCGAAAAATTCCATTTATAACAGATTAAAGAGGGGTAGAGGTGGAAGGGGGGCGAGAGCAATCTTGGTCTAAGCAAATATTGGTAGGAACTGGAAATGAAATAAGTTCAAGGGCTTCTGATAATTACACAAGCAAACCATTAAGTTTAGTAAACAAAGAGACAGGGAAACAGAGTATTATTCCAAACCCTCTCAACCCGGCTAGACAGACCCCGTATAATCTCCGCCCCCTTTATCGACACACTCAATCGGGCTAAACAGGCCTCATGTGCCCTCCGAACCCCGAAGTGGCCTACCTCTCACTTTACACAGGGGAAGATCTGCAGGGGGTAAAGGCTTCGCGGTATTGTGGGGGTAAATACAAGGTATTGGCTGTCTCTCATTCGGACATTGAAACGGTATTTTAAGCCTGCTTGTCCTTGGACTACTCGAAGAAATTAATAAAATCAGATGCACTCACACGCCTCCTTAATTCACCCTAGCTTTACTAGGCTCTGATGGATGTTGGGTGGTCATTCTCTATCTTCGGCACGGGTTTCACCCTCCTCCTAACACACACACCCCAGGTCCGCCACCCCCTGGTTTGGTATCAGCTGTAAAGAAAAAACCTCTCGCTTTAGGAAACTCCCACTGGATTTCTGCGGGGCCCCGTTTCTCATGCAGGCCTGTATGGACCCCATTTTTAATAGTTTGGCAGGAAGGTTCGCCTGATGGCCTACGGTTATTTGGATGAAGTCCTCCTGCTAAGACCAAAGGGTAGGCTTCGGACCTCAGTCTGCAACATACTAAAATCGTCCCTACAGATTAATAATACTAAAAAATCTCGCCTTAGCCCGGTTTAAAAGTGAACGGATTCAGAAGTACAAAAGAATCTCTCCAAACGTTGGATCAGGCTTATCGAGGACACAGAAATTCTTTTGTTCATTGGCTGCAATTTCCGTCATTTGTTCTCTCTTTTGATGTCAAGGTTTAAATATATTTGGTCCGTTCGTTGCGATGCTCTCGTTTACTACTCTTATTTTCAGGTTTTTCTCTTTCATGATTTTTTAACTGTAAAAAAAATTATAGGAAAAGAAGAAAGAAAAACACCGAATCAGAAAAGAAGGTTTTCAGCGATGTTCTTTAAATCAAAGCCAAGATCTGAAAGAAAAAATAGTTCCTCGAAAAAGATGAACCAAAATTACAGCAACACTAAACTAATACAGGAAGTTCAGTGGCGTGTTGAAAGTCCCTTGGCCGTAATGGGAGCATTTATTCATCGAGACAGAATCTCTCCCAAGGGTGCGCCCCCTGGTTGGTATGATGCTGACCCACTCCTCGTTGCTGACTGCCTCCAGTCCTTCATTGATGCTCTCTGACAATTTTCTACACAGCCTTTTAGGTCTTGCCACACGTTTTCATGGGATTTCTCTACGGAAACTGAGATGGCTAGTCCATCGACCGTTATTGTTGTCCCGGAAATACTATGTGGTTGGCGCACACTTGTAACATGTGGACCCATACCATTACAGAGCGGCTACCATCCTTTAGTGTTGCCACTATAAGCTCGAGAGTCCCCTGGTTTCCCCTGGTCTCCTGCATATTTGTAAGGTTGCCTAGGGTTGGGAATAACCCGAACGTAGACTAGTTGAACAATTGGAAATTTTCACACTGACGCATAGTCCATTTGCAGTGAGTACGAACCCTCACCACTCGACGATGCCTCGGCTTCTGGTGGTTTTACCTGACTTCATACATACCTGGCCTCCCGTTGCAACCTAACCCCATGCGGGATACACCAAAGTAGGGCTGCCCCACCCCATAATGTTTCCAGTTGGGGTAGTCGTGTTATATCTTTTGGCAAATGACTGCCTACTCTACAACTCTACTTGTTCTTCCCCTTACGGCCTGGTTAGAGTTGAAAGAAAGAAACAGCCTTATCTGCTGGTCCTGCTCCCAGCCATAAGCAGTAGAGCCTTACTTGCTGGTCGTGCTGCTTCTCATAAGAAGTACAGCCTTCCCTTCCTCGTTCGGCCGCACCTGGAGTATGCCGTACAATTTTGGAGTCCTTCATTGCGAAAGGACATCGCGAGATTGGAACGCGTACAAGCCAGGGCAACCAAGCTGATTCCCTTTATCCGACATAAAAGTTATGAGGATAGACTAAGGGAATTAGATCTGTTCTCGCTGGAAACCCGTAAACTGCGTGGTCAGCTCATCGAAGTTTTCAAAATACTTCGAGGGTTCAACAATGTTGACTACCGGGATATTTTCACACTGAGTGAGAACAGAACACACAATCACGGCTTCAAACTTGAACTGAAGCGTTACAACCGCAATCTGTGTGGAAATTCTTTCACCTACAGTATCTGCGGTAAGTGGAACGCACTTCCAGTGGAAGTTGTCAACAGTGAATCTGTTGATCACTTCAAGTCAAGACTAGACAAGGTCTTGAAAAGTGGCCGTTTAGGGACGCAAAACAATTGATCAGCCATGTGCCCGCTCGATTGCTAGTCCAAAGGTACCCTCTTTGAATCGACCGTAAGGTCTCCTAGGGTACTTTCTTTTCTTGTAACTCCTTGTAACCTGTTGGTAGTGCTGTCCGCCATAAGCAGTACAGCCTTACATGCTGGTCGTGCTTCCCACCATCAGTAGTACAGCCTTATCGGCTGGTCGTGCTGCCCGCCATAAGCAGTACAACCATAGCTGCTGGTAGTGCTGCCTGCCATAAGTGATACAGCCGATACATCCGAGAACAGGCAAGAGTTATTACGAAGGTGTCTCATGCATATCACACGCGGTTGTCATTCTGTTCTTGCCATTCGTCTTCTTAAAACATAAAGGTAATCATGTTCTCTTGATCGTGGAAATAATCCAAATAACGGTAATGTCTGGTGAGACCTAAAGCTGAATATAACTCGCTACTACAAACTTAAAAGGAAGTACCTTTCCTTCTTCGCGCACGAGAATCTCATTAACTTCAAAACGAGTCACGTATGGACTTCTTTTCAAAACTCCATTTTTTTAAAATGGAATTTTCACTGTTTTTCCAACTTAATCCACAATTTCACGAGAGTAATTTGGCCAAACGTAAATTAATCAAAGTTTGAGTTAAAAATTAAAACAGGTCATAAATCACAAATGAAGATATAATTGGAAGGAAGAGAGCAAATAATAAGTAAGCGAACTTTCTTTTTTAGTCACGTGCGAGTCTAGTCATGAGCGACTCTACATCCCACTATGTTGGTCGGTCGGTCCCCGTTTTGCTTTTTTTTTTTGTAATAACATCATTTCTATTCGTCCGATTATAACGAAATTTGAAAAGCTTATGTTTTTCTACATTTTCTTTCGAATGCTATTATTTCCAAAGTCCTCCCAAGCTTAGCCAAGGAATTACATTCTTTTGGCAATAACATCATAACTATTCGGCCGATTCTAGCGAAATTTGAAACTTTTATGTTGTTTTACATTCTCTTTCGAATAACCTAGTTATCAATGTATTTCCAAGCTTAGCCAGGTGATTATTTCGTTTTAGCAATAACATCATAACTACTCGGTTGATACTCTGCTAGACTACACTAGTCTATAATATGCTATACTCTGCTAGGCAAGCCTATAATAGGTTATATTATGTTAGGCTATTATAGGCTAAGCTATAATGTTCATAGGTAAGATATACTATGCTGATTTAGGCTATAAAATGCTATGTTAGAATAGCATATAGTATGTTATGCTAGACAATACGAAGCTATGCTTGACTAGAGTATAATAGGATAATATGGGTTATAATTGTCTAGGATAGTTAATGGTAGGCTACGTTATACTAAGATAGGATAAGCTATGCAATGCTAGACAGGGCTATACTATGCTAGGGTAGGCTAAATATAATAGGCTAGGGAGGGCTTTGAACTCGTTTGCTAGGCTATGTTAGGCTCTGCTAGGTAATACTATGTTATACTACGATAAGCTAGCTAACCCAGTCTATAATAGGCTAGGCTATGCAAGGTTATTCTAGTCTAGGGTATGGTATGCTATACTAATCTAGAAAATACTAGGCTAGGATATAATATGATACGCTTGGCTATTTAATGATAGGTGTGGTTATGCTAGGATATGGTATACAAAGCTAGCCTATTGTATGCTAGGCTAGGCTAGGCTAGGCTATAGTTGCATATTTTATCTTGGCTATACTAGGCTAGGCTATTCTAGGCGACGGAGGCTAGGTTCTGGCATGCAATGCTAAGACAAACCTGGTTAAGCTAGGCTACGCTAGGCAAGGTAAACTAGGCTAGACTAAGCTAGGCTATACTATAATATGCTAAGTTATGACTAGGGTCTACTACGCTATGCTAGGCTATTCTAGTATACGAGAGGCTAGGCTATACTAAGATAAGGTACGGCAAAGTAGGTTATACTATGCTAGGTTATACTAGGCTAGCTAGATTATACTAAGCTAGGCGAGGTTAGGTGCGGCACAGCTACGCTATTCTATTTTAGACTAGGCTTGGCTATACTAGACTAAACTGGGTAGGTTATACTATGCTATTCTATTTTAAGCTAGGCTTGGGTATACTATGCTAAACAGGTTAGGTTATACTATGCTATGCTCTACTAGGCAAGTTTATGCTAGGCTATTCTAGGGTAGACTATGCTATACTATGCTAGACACTACTAAGCTATGCTAGGCTATTCTCTACTATGCTATGCTAAAGTATGTGGCTATAAAATGATATTTTAGTCTAAGCTTGACTATGCTATGCTATGTTATATTATGCTATACTCGTAATATACTATGCTATGTTGTAATATGTTATGTTATACTATGCTGGGCTATAATATGCAATGATGTGCTTTGCTATACTATGATATGCAATAATATACTATGCTCTGATCTGGTATGCTATACTGTGGAATGCTGTGCTATTAGTGTGTGTACTTCTTTTCAACGTTCTAATTACATAAACGAGAGGTACTCAAAATTTGCAGCCCTATTTAAGAAACCTAAAGTTTTTTTTATTTTAATATAATTTTAGTTCTACTTGGTTAGCTACTTCAAGGTTTGGACTTATTTTTGTCAACCTGGGAAATTAAATGTTTATTATTATATTAATAATTATATCTGTTTCACTTTTCTTTCTTATTTCACCGTTTGAAAAATATTCATCAGTGTGCTAATTACGTGGCCTTCAGTACTACCATCCTGCCCGTGGGATTTTAACTACAATTGCTTTTAAAATTAGGACAATACTGGTGGCATACACACATTTGAACACCTAAATTGAAAATAGCAGAGTTGTTGGCATCTCAATTCCAAACTCTGGTACACGTTCTAAAGTGTGGATGTGAGAAACTACCCAGCAGCCAATCGTGCAAAGGATATTTACCCTAAAGTGCTTGAATAGTGTGAAGCAGGGAACAGTTCTTTCTAGCTTTCGTTGTAATTTTAAGAGTCACAATCTTAAACAGAACCAACGGAACTGGGAACAGGCCCAAAACATATCCCTTGGAAGAGGAGAGCTACAGGCCTAAGACACTTCCATTACAAAATTAGACAACCGGTTGATATCTTCAGGCGCAAGTGTAAAATTGATCTTTGCTGTGAATTTGGCTGCCCTGGTTGCAAAAACGAAACTCAAATTAATTTAAATCTCCTAGGGAGATAGAGATTGCTGTGAAAGAACTTGCTTTCATTAAAGGTCATAGAGAAATGATTACTTCTTTTGGACCACATCAGGTTTGCTTTCGAGATTAACTTGAGTAAAATAGACATTATCTATCTTCATTAGTAGTAACTCCAGAAGCAGTTTCTCTTTGGGGGGAGGGGGCACATATATATTGTAACCACAAGGAAGGACCAAGCACGATATTTTGTTGTTGATATAATATTTTTTAGTTCAATTTAAAGTTCCTGACGTTTATAAATTTACCCTTTTGTATTGACCCTGACCCAAAAATTATTTTCCACTTTAATTGTTTTGTCGTCAATGCGATCATTTTCACTACTCAAATCTCCATTAGTTCTTACATCTGCCAATGACCCAGAAAATTGGCAAAAATCGGCCTCTCTTGTTTCATAAAGCAAATCATCGATGAAGATTGGTGGACGAATCAACTTTATATAAATAATTTAAAAGAGCGAAATCTTTCAATCAATAAAACCGCTTGTTTACAAAGCTATTTCCTAAATTCAGTTCTACAGTCGTCGAAAGCATTCACTTACAGCAGCAAGATCGAGCAATCGATACAAATTCTTGTTTAGGGGGAGATAAAAAAGTTATAGTCGACATAATCTTATATTATATTTAGCCCCTTTGGACCAAACCTATGAGAAGTGCCCTGGTCTGCCATCCAAAGGGAGAGGGATGCCTTGTAAAGTTTGGGGAACTTAGAATTTGGGGGTCAACGAGATTCGTTTTGACAACCATTGTTAATCGTTGTGATCAGCTCTCTGTTAGTCTTCTCTCTCTTTTTGGGGTAGTAATGGCCCCGATACAAACTCCAAAAGTATCAGAGAAAAGTTAAGAGATATAGAAGGAAAACCGCCATTAAAAAGCAAAGCAGGAAAAATATTTTGAAATCTATTTTCTCTTAATATTTCAGTATTTTTTAATCATTCTGTGTATTTGGTTGTGTCCTGTGTATCCATGTCAGGATCTTTGTAGCTGAATTGTATATAAAATAACTACATATCCTTAACTACTCAATACATATATATGCTTGAAGTATAAACAGATAAGAAACATAAAAAGAAAATGCAAATAAGAGGTGAAGGAGATGTATTTGATAAGAACAAGAACAAGTTCGTTTGTTCTTCTTACCCCATCTTGTGTTGCTTCTGCAAACCCTTTATGGATTTTGGTTTTTAATGAGAAATTCTTATCCACCATTCTTCCGAGAATATAAACTTGCCATTATTCTCCTGGCTAAATTTGAACGGAACTGTTGCCTATATTAAGGTATTAATGTTTATAAAGGAAGAATAACTTGAATTTAGGAGATTTTATGCTCGGATTCATTCTCTTTTTCATAAAACAGATTTTTGATCATTCTTATCGTCTCAAAGACCACAAAAATTAATTTCTTTGTCTCCTTCAATAAATATCTGGAAATTTTGGTGAATATATTAAATGTTTCCCAAAAGCCGCCATAATTTCAATTTTTTTTCGGATATTCCAGAGTTTGAAATAAAGCTCAGATTCGAGGCAAAATTGGCTGGAAAAATCAAAACTCATCGTAATTTGGTCCGTGGACAGAAATGAGTTATATAAAAAGGACACAAATGGAATTTTCATAAAACAAAATACAATGGCCTTTTCTCTATGGTATGGTTTCTCTGCAGTTTCTTTGAAGTCTCATTAGAGAGGAAGGGCTAGTGTGGGGTTTGAGGCAGTATTTTAGTTTTTAAATTTATATCACTCGCGGCAACTTCATTCCTCTAATGGGGTAAAGTGGATAAAAGATGTATAGATTGAGCTGAAAAGTTCATTTAATTTAGATCCCTGTTTGAGGATAGAAGAATAAAATAGAATATTTGCATTGTTTGGTACTACTTATTATTGGGAAATCCGAAACGCAGTGACTTCTATGTTTACATTCTAATTCTTCGCGTTGGTCTTTGGAGTTATTTGTAAAAACCTTTTTAATATGTAATGAGAGATTTGACTCATATTTGTTCACTTATATTTTGTTTTTAATCCATTTGTATAAAGTATCGCCAATGCCGTTGTCTGCCTTTTTCTTCTAAGCTAATTTCGTTTTTGTGTTTCGATGCGTTTCTCATCTTTGTAGTGTCTGCGTGTGCTATGTTTGTTTCTCTATCTTGGATTAGTGCGAATCTTTTCTTGGTTATCAACTTTTTTCTTTATGGAACTTCACTTTCTTTATACCCTTTTATCCTGTTTTCCCTCCCCTGTTTAATCATTACCCTTTCTTTATTTGCAATTAGCAATGTATTTGTATAATATATTGCACACTGCACTTCTACTTCGCACTTATAAATTATGATTAGTTTGATATATTATAACTTGAGTAAAGGAATTTTCGATTGGTAATAGGAGAGTAAGACATAAAGAATCATCACCATTCGTTTCTCTATTGCCTGACCTTAACCTAGCTTATGGCGTACGCGAGGTGAACATAAAAGCAATCAGGCATTCTTAGTTTGGACTTTCCGCTGTATGGATCGAGTACAGTGAGGGATTGAGGCAAGCCTGGCTTCCTTGGGACTCGAACTTCTAGGTGGGTGTTTTAAAATCATTGATCACCACATATACCATTCTGTCTGTGATGTAATCTTTTATAATTCTCTGAAAATTGTTATTCATCTGGAGAGTTAAGTGCTTGCATTGCATGTCTTTGACACAGAATTTGTCAAACTCTTTCTCTACATCTTTCAGGAGCATAGTTATTTAATTCTTCTCAGCTTTTTGCTTGGCTATTTCTTTGTTATTACGTCGAGTGCCATCGTGGTGTTTCTTTTTTTCGAAATCACAACTATTAATCAGTACATATACTATTTTCTTCGATATATTATTTTTGTCTTTGATAGATAATTTTCTCAAATAATTTGCCCATTAAACTCATTTGTCTGGTGCCGTGACCAGAGATTTTCTCATAATTACGGAAGAAAATCAATTGAGCTTCTTTGCATTCATCTGGTAATTATCCGATGTTTAGGTACACGTTATAAATGTTTTACGATGTCATATGGTATCTTGATGAGATTTATGATTGTAGAGGAATTATAACATAAATCCACGCGGAGGGCCAGGTGGACATATAAGTTAAAGTCCCCTTCGGAGAAAGTGAGAGAATCGAGCCACATGAGGAGAGGCGTGTGAACGTTAGCCGGGTGACTAACAGTCAAACGGCCTACCCTTTTGATCTCTCCACCACATAGTTAGTCGGGAGTAAGCTGCTGGGCTAAGGTGACCACTATAGGCCATTACGCAGCTCTCAAAAGATCCGATTACCTACGAGGCCCAGAAGCTCGCAGTTAAAGCGCCCCCCAAAGTGGTGCTAGATCAAAAGGAAAACCAAGGATTGTGACGGTCTTCGGTGCCTTTAATTAAGAATCGGACCTGGGCTCTACGGTGCCACTCCTCCCATCAAATTAACAAAAATAGAGACAATTTTAAGTGAACCTCGCCATATTTACAGTTAGAAGAGTGAAACTTAAATTGGTGTTTAAGGCTAATCTAAATGAGTCACCATAAAATAACTAATCGGCAATTCGTTTGTTTACATAGAGCCTATTTTGAGTTGGGCATGATTAACTTCTGAAATAGGCCCGGTTTCAAGCATTGTTATGCCCTTTAAACTTATAATGCGATTGTAAATATTTTATTTTGGTTGTTAGTTGATAAATTAATAATATATACATATTTTTGTTTAAATTCATGGTGTTTCCTTGCATCCTTACGTGTTTGACTGGCTCTTTCTTTAAAAATGGATTAAACGCTGTGGCACTCTCAATAATACAGGAGTCAAATTCCACTTAGCCAATATAGAAGTTTAAGGGTCAGACTGGCACTCTAAAATCATTGAACATATAAATTATCTGCCAAAAATAAAAATAAAGAAACACCTCAATACCACGACAATGATAGTTATTCATTTTGGGCCTTGCACTTTTGTTTTAAAGAAATGATTGCAATTTTTATTTCTCTCGTTATTGTAATACCTCCTGACCCATAATGTCTTTCCTTTCTCGCATTAGAGTGGGCGTTGTGATATTTTTCCCATACGCTTTTATAAATATATGTGAACCAATCCAGTGAGCGCTAAAATGGTCTTTTATGGCCCTATCTTATTATGATTTTCTTTCTCAAGGCCCCACCAGCCCTTGATTCTATTTGCTGGTCCCCATTTCTCTTTTGCTCTTCGTTGTATATTTATATTTCTGATTTAAGTCCTTGTTGTTTTTCTATGAGATATCGAAGTTCTCTTTTCTCATCATAATTGACATGATTCTCTTTCTCTTGGGTTCCAAGATCTTTATTTATGTAGTATCTTCCGCTTAGCTGTCTGTTTATCGTCTTAATATGTGTTGTGCCCTAGAATTGCGAAAGAGTATGGAATATCGTTCTCTGGATGTTCTTCTCCTCTGCCTTGTCAAATGTTCGCATTAATCTCCCATTTTGTTCGTATATTTCTTCTATGTTTGAATAAAGCGATCCTTTGTGTTGAAGTTACTGTCTTCTTTCTATCCTTCACATTTGGCTATTTTAGTCTTTCATTACGGTTCTTGAACTTGTATTGGATAATGTGAGGAAATTAAAACGTAACGCCACCCATAGGGCAAAGGAGAAATAAATATTAAAATCGGCCTGTCCCAAGAAAGCCGCAAAAGGCCATTAAGCAGCTCTAATAAGAAACTAGGCCCCAGCGAAATTGAGAAAGAAATCCATCTAACTAACCGTTTAATCAACTCTTAGGCAAAGCACCCAGTTAATCACCGAACTCAAAAGGAGGCCCGAAGTTAGAGCGCTAAAGAGCGGTGTAAGAACAAAAGACCACCGAGGAGAAATAGTGGGACGGTTGTCGGTGCCTCTCCTTGAGAAGTAGACCTGGGCTCCGCGGTGTCACTCCTGCTCCCCCCTCGCGCTCCTCTCAGTGGCATTATCCCGTTGCACTTAGTTGGGGCGGTCCCCGAGCCTTAAATAAGCCCCGTATGGAAGGAAAGAGATTATTCTGTTAGAGACGATAGATGACTAGATTTTCGTCATCAGTCCCTCGCACAGATCCGGACTCGACTTCTAAGAATTTGAAGTCCGTCTCGTCTTCGTATCGATGCCATACCGACTCATCCTTCGCAGACTTAGCAAGAGGCCTGTGTGATAGAACGGGTTAAGGCAGCGTTAGTTTCAACTCCTATCACATATTATTTAACACCACGATGCTCCCACGTGCATCTTCGCTTCGAAGCTTGGCGCCTTATCACAGCCACCGGATGTCAATGTTTAAACAAGGAGGTTATCGTCCCCCCGTTCGCCCCCATACGCCGACCTCGCCAGATTGAGTTAGGCTTATGGGCAGATAAGGCATTGTTCCCAGGCTCGGCTGTGCATTCCCTCGAAGCTCCCACTCCATTGTCCCCCACGCCAAGGGAGTGTCTCGACTATTTAGATGAAAACTTTACCACTAAGATCAGATTGGAGAGCCAGATTTTCGTCGCGGAACATCACCACGACCCTCTCTCACTTTGTGCGCCAAGGGACCTCGACCTCGAGATTCACCATCACTTGTCCAGAAGGAGGACAATATCCCTTGAGTGCCAAAGGTTCGAGCCTTTCGTGACGCCAAGTCCTCAAGGCTTTCCCCTCGTTGTTCAGAAAGAGAACATCGTTAGAACAGCCATTGTTCGTTTGAGTCCGTTCGCCAAGAAACGGTTCTCACCCTTCCCCCGTTGTTTAGAAGAGAACAACGTAGAACAGCCATTGTTCGTTTTGAGCTCGTTTGCCAATAAGCGGTTCTCACCCTTCCCCCTTGTTGTTCAGAAGAGAACAACATTAGAACAGCCATTGTTCTTGAGCCCGTAGACAAGAGACGGTTCTCCCCCCCCCCTGTTGTTCAGAGAAGAACAACTTAGAACAGCCATTGTTCGTTTTGAGCCCGTTCGCCAAGGAGCGGTTCTCACCCTTCCCCCTTGTTGTTCAGAAGAGAACAACATTAGAACAGCCATTGTTCTTGAGCCCGTAGACAAGAGACGGTTCTCACCCCCTCCCTGTTGTTCAGAGAGAACAACGTAGAACAGCCGTTGTTCTTCAAGCCGTTCGTCGAGAAACGGTTTTCATTCCCAAAACGCCACGTCAGGATCCTTTTATTCCCCCCCTGCGGCTGAAACTCGCCAGCGGACCGAAAATTCCTTCACGTCGCCTTGCACTGCACAACTAGTATAAAGTTACGTAAGCCAAACGTTACCTTTGAGTACTTAACCCCTTTTGTCAATTCTATCCTGTGCTTTAAACGGTTTAGCAAACCATCCCATCCCTTTAACTCTATATTTGTTTTACCTTTTTAAATCCTTTAATCCTCGAATTAGCCCGAGCCCCCACGACCCTTTCAATTCTCTGTTTATGTCAATATTTTCCGTTTTGTAAATTGTTGATAGTTATTATTATTAAAACTCTATTCTATTAATGATAGCAATATTATTATCCTTGAGCTCAGTTCCACTTCTTAAGCATATCGAAGATACATAATATCGGCCCGCCAGACATTCACGCACTCTAAAGATAATTAAATAAGTTCCCTCAACGAATAGTTATATATGGTATAGCGTCGAGAGTCCATTCTACGACAGCCTGGCTGGATCAAAATTCCTAAGTGCTAAACAGGAATTTAGGGGGCAAGATAAAAGAAGTTATCAGCTCTCCCCCTCGAGGGACTCTAAAGTTGAAATCGCATTAATTTTGAAAGAAGAAGAATTGATTCCCAAGTAAGTTTCCTTTAATTACTTTCGTGATCACCCCATATACCAAAACCCAGTTTGCTACTCTGCAAAGTAGAAGAGAGTACAAGAAGAACTCGAGAGCTACAAAGAAAAGTACTCCTTGAGCCAGAGAGCACAACCCCTCTCTCGATCTTTTAGACTTATACCCGGTTCGATAAAATCATAAGAACGAATGGACATCGGTTTCTACTGTCACCGTGTCAACCCACTCATTTCCCCCTTCAACGTTATAAAGGGAAACATGAATTTCCCCGGCCTGCCGATCTCGTTTTCCGAGTGGGTCGGGGAAGACGGCCGAGATGATGTCTGCATTTGAAGGTTCTCACCTCGCTTTGGCCAACAGCACCACGGTTTACAATACCTCGCACTAGAACCATAGTATAAGTGTGTACGGCATACCATTGTATTGGTTTTTGGTTCCGACGGAAAGGGCTTATTCCAGACGGTATACCTTTAGAATAATTACTATCAATATTATTATATTTCTTATGTACAAACCTAGGTTGATCACCCCTAGGATATACACCGACGGGCACGGAATGAGAATTTCTAAATTGAACTTGATTTACCGGCGGGTTAACACTAAAAGCACTAACGCACAATCATCACTAGCTTGACTCTTATTTACATTATAATACTGTGCCTTGTAGAACGGCATGAGTTCATCAGCGAGTTTCCCCAACTGGGCAAGTGTCAAGTCCTTCTGCGTGGCGATGATAGGGGCGAAGTTAGGAGGTAAAGACTGGATGAATTTGTGTCTCACCAGGTCCTCCCCCACTCCAACTTGCAGCGCTGTCCTCCGTAGCTCGTCAAGATTCACCGAAGGTCGTCCGGTCTGCGGAGAAGACGCGATTAACTTCTCGAAGAGCTCTGGTTTTGTCCTATCAAAAAGCCCCACGATTTCCGTTCGTAGGAACGAATAATTCTGCGATGAGGGTATTGCAGCTGGGAGGCGATTGACTGTCTTGGGAGGTAACGCAGCCAAAATATGGTAAAATTTCGTCTCCTCACGCTGTATCCTCGAAATGTGAAATTGCGCTTCCACAATTTTAAACCATCCTGCGACTGCTGCTTCATTAAAAATAGGAGGTCTGATAGAAATCGCGTTCGCGAGTTCCACTTCTTGGTGTGGGTGAAATTGAGCAGCTTGTTGAAGTCTTGATGCGCCACCTAGCGAATTCATTTTGTAGTATGATCACTTATATTGTTCGGTCACTCCGGGGTCACCAGTTGTAGGGTTTGAGTCAGTTATGGTATTCTCTTTCTTTAGTTTTGCAGGCTAGGTTTAAGTGATCTTCTGTTTCCTTATGGGATGAAGGAAAAATATATATTTATATCTGGATTCTTTATTCCTGTATATTATAGACGGAATAATCTTTTAAAATGGTGAACAAGGAATATATTTTTTCTTATTAAAATAACAATAAATTTTCAGATTCTGACTGATTTTTAAACAAAAAATCACATATATAAATTGTAATTTCATCTAAACTTAACTCTATAACATTTCAACCAATCAGGCGCCAGGATAGATTTAAATGTTACTTACGCTTCAATCGTATACACATAAGCACGGCCGAAGTCAGTTTTCCGAATTGACTGCTCCGTCTTGACAGAGATACTCATCGCTCATCAAGAATTTTTCGCAAGTCCTACATTTTTCGCCGCTTAGCTTCGAGGTTCGAAGTAGGTAAAGAGACTCTTCACACCTGTACGCGTCAAGACCGCTAACCATACAGCTACCCTTCTGTGGTATCGCGGGCGTACACGCGTGCGCACGCGCGCGCGAGGAAGAAGCAAACAAAGAATTCGTTGGAAAACGCTGTTTTTCGCGTCTAACGGTATAACAGTAGCAGACCCCGTTCCTGATAACTTTTCTGCCAGTTGAGGCCTGTAGAGACCACCGGTTTCTGTCGTGTCCGAACCCTGGAAGGAATTCCTACAGGGGGCGCAAAGAAGAAGGCCCCAATAGGGGGCGGAGTGGACAGGACCGACAGGTGGGCCCTGTTAGACTGTTTAGAGTAGGTAGGGCAGAATAAGGTGGAACGAGAAGACAGTAAAAGGAACACTTCTTCAGCAAGAACTTGGAAGACTTCCCGAGAAGAAACTCCCCCAGAGGGCCGTCATGGACGACCCCAGGGGTGAGTACAGAATCCCACTCTGGGTGAAGGAGCAATGTCCCAAACCGAGGAGGAAGACGGTCTTTAAGACCATTTTTGCTACCATATGGGTTGCACTTTGTCTTTTAGTGGACCAATCATATGGCTATATGGCTATCTGCGATGGACCCCAGGACGTCGATAAACTTCTCAGCGTGGGATCCCGTGCCGAACTCGACGAGATTCATCTGGCCCCCAAAGTCGCGCTCCATGTGTCTTCCCGCAGATCGATAACGGGCGTCGCCTGTACCCCTGGGTTGGAGCACATACCGCTGACGAGATTATGACAGAAATCGAGGCGAAACAGAGCTGGGCAAAGTTGGATGAGGTATATAAATTTAAGAACCGCGACGGAGGAGAATATACCCACCTATTCAAGTCCACTTTTCAGACGTCCGAGATGGCTTCCAAGGCAGCTGAGGCAGGCCTGATAATGTTTTGCACAAAGGTCTTTGCATCGTGCATAAAACAGGAGACTTTTGTGTCTGTACAAGTCTTCTTTTCGAGCTATGCTTTGGAGAAACATGCAACGAAGGTGTGTGCGCTGGTTCTGGTCACACCTGGAAGAAGTGCCCGAATGGGAACCACAAGAAGTGCCCACCGCATCCTCTCAATGTCCTACCCCATGAAGAAGAGCCTACTGATTGATAAGAAGAAAAACATTCAGGAAGAAAAGACCCGCAAAGCGAATACCAGCTACGCACAGGCGGCCAAGAGCCAAGAGAGAGAGAGAGAAAACGGTACTCCAGCTTGATCCGTCGATGAACCTAGACTTGGTCATGTGCGTTATACATGCCCACTTCATCAATATTGCCAAGCCTGGTAGCTACGCCATCAAACTACCATACAGGAAACAAAGCTGATCTAACGCCAAAGAACAGATCCACATCGAGGGACCTGCGATTGAACAAAAGAGATGCCTCCGTGTCGTCCGGAAGGATGGAAGTTGATCAACGGACCCAAAATGAGACCCCGACCAAGAACAAAAGCCAACAGAATAAAAATGCTAAGGAGAGCACGCAGTCAATATCCGAGCCCAAGACCACTGACTTCAATCTGAAGGTCTATGCATCACCATCAGCTCCGTTACCACGATTGACGAAGGTAAAGGAAATAGTTGAAGGAGCAGTCAAAGGCAAATACAAGTGGGATTACGATTGCGACTCTAATGAGGACGAACTACTCTCAGCGTTAAGAGATGGAAGCATTGAGCTAAGTCCCGAATCTTGCTTCAATCTTTCTCAGGAACAATTAAAAAAAGAGGTCTGGCAGAGTGAGATCACCCGCAAAAGGAGAGCCCGGCAAAGTTCAAAACCTCGAATGTGAATAAAGATGGAATTTAACGTAAGGATAGTCAACAAACTTAAGATCTTCTCACTCAATGTGAATGGGTGGGAAGGCAAGAAATTCTTGTATAACAATATCATCAGAGAGGTAGACCCGGACATTATCCTAATCTCGGAGCACGGTCTCGACGGAAACTCCAACCCCGTCAAAATCTACAACTATGATAACATCACATCTAGTCACACCAACGAAAGATACGATGGTGTCGCATTGGCCGTGCGCAAGGGCATCAAGTAAAAAGAAGTCCATAACCTAGAGGAGTCATACCTTGCGGTAAAGATCACCACGACAATCGATGACCTCATTGTAGCAGTGGGTTACCAGCCCCCAAGACGCTCGTACCTCCCTATCCCCAACTTCCTGCTTTTATTTAGAAGAAATCACTCCGCCATTCTGATTGATGACCTCAATGCCCGATGTAGAGAGGCTGGTTATACATCGTCATTTAATGGATTAGGAGCCTCCCTGAGCCTCCTTATAAAACGGGACGTAGTGCAAAGAGTCGTTCCAGAGTTCCCTACCTACCTGACTGGGAGGTCCTCCACGACACCTAACATCGTCCTTACAAATGCCAACTTCATCCTGAATCATATGACGGTTCTAGGCCCTTATACTCCATCAGACCATATCAGCATGATCACCACGATCTCGACGTCCCCCATACAGATCAGTGTCCCAAATCACAGGTGTATAACCGAGGCGAACTGGAAAGAGTACAGAAGCGTCCTATGTGAACACCAGGAGGAGCGATTGGACGAGCCTACGCTCGAAGATCTCGATAGGCGCCTAGAAATTATCATGAACAAATTAACAGAGGCGGACAGAGCGGCTATATCAAGGGTCGAGTTCGAAACCCTCCCAGCGCCACGTTGGGACGCGACCATCATCTGGCTGAAGGATAGACTAAAAGAACTAGTCGAGGAGATCCGTGTTTATGGCAACTCAGCCGATCGTCATAGGGAATTCTGGAATCTTCGCCTGGAATTTAAGCATCTGATCAGAGAGAAATAAAGGGCTCTCTTGGACGACATTATCGCTGGTATGGACACCGAAAATGATCCAAAGAAATTTTTGGCGCAGCTCAAGAGGCTAAGCGGCACTCTGCCCACCAAGTCGAAAATTGCAATCAAAATTGACGGAGTGCGGGTCACCGATGACCAGACCATCGAGCACCATTTTAGGGAGCATTGGAGAAGGGAGTTTAACATCACAGAAGAGGAGGACGAGGACTTCAACATGGAGTACGAGGAGAAAGTTATAGCATACATGGAGGAACGTGGACCGGCCCTAACACCCTACCATTATGTGGACGTCACTCGACGGGCGACGGAGGAAGGCCATCCCTTTACTTCAGAGGAGTATGAGGCGGCAATAAATTGCTTCAAGCAAAAGGCTCCGGGGATTTCTGGCATTACCAAGGCCCACCTCATGAATGCACCCGCAGACTTTAACCTCTCAATACTTAACCTCTTTGATGCGTGCTTGAACGCTGGGTACTTCCCTGACTCGCTTAAGAGGGCCAGGATGATTTTCCTCCCAAAACCGGGTAAACCTAAAGAAGAAATAAGAAGCTACAGGCCAATATCCCTGCTCGAATTCATAAGAAAACTATTCGAAAATCTAATCAACGACCGGCTGATGGGTTACTTGGATGCGAATAGGCTCTACAACACACAGCAGCACGGCTTCCGCAAAAAACTCGGGACGGAGACAGCACTTGCCCTGATGACTGAGTACATTGCTATAGCGAAAGCCGAGAACATAAATGTCGATGTAGTGCTGAGGGATGTCTCTTCAGCATTTAATAAAGTGTGGGTGCCTAGCCTCAAGAGGAAGATAAGTGACCTGGGCATGGAGACGAACTTAACAAAGCTCTTGTGCGACTACCTTGAGGATAGAGAGGCTGTCATTAGTATAAATGATTACGAAGGGCAGCCCTTTACCATGTACACCGGGGTACCTCAAGGAGGGTGCCTAAGTCCGATGCTGTACACGTTGTACACGAGTGACCTTCCCATACTCACCCAAGACTACGCCCTATATGTCCAGCTGGCAGACAATATATCGCAGGTAATAACCAGCGATTATCGAAACCCAGCCGACATAGCGAATAGAACGGCGGGCGAGATCCAAAACCTCAAGGCCTACGAGAGCCGAGTCAAGATACGCACCAATGTCGAAAAGTTTAAGGTCCTCCCCATTAGGCGTAGAAAGACAGCGGATGTATTGGTCAGGGACGAGGTATACCAATACGCACGTGAGGCTCGAATCCTTGGGCTCGAGATTACATCAAGAGTATATGGCAAACACCTGGAAAAAAAGTTCTCACAGGCCAAAAGAAGTCTGCAATGCCTCTATCGGTTCCGGAAACTCTCCTACAAGAATAAGAGAAAACTCTTCATGAGCCTAGTGAGGCCAATTCTTCTATATCCCGTCATTTCCATGCACCTAGCCAGTAAATCCCAGCTCAGGAAGGCGCAAGCAGTGCAGAACAAGGCATTAAGGTACATTCTGGACATCAGCCTATTGGACTTCGCCCCCTCGAGTGATCTACACGACCTTGCTGAGATTGAACCTCTCAACGTGTCACTACATAACAGAGAAAAGGATGTATGGTCCAAGATCAATGCCTACATGCCTGAAGAAGTTCTTCGAATAATAAGACTTCCCGATCTCGAAAACCGAAATGAACACTACCGACGCGATTTCGGCAGCAGCCAACTGCGTATGCAGGAGGACGCTGTCGCACTATACAGATAGAAAATTACCTCCGGAAAATATCAAAATCCTAATAGGGCACCCGATCATGAGCTCATTACATGTGATCATGTATGTCAAAAAGTAGAAAAAATGACCAAAAGTGGTCACACAACCAAAATGAGATAACGTGATTTTTTTAGATTACAAATGAGATCGATATGTACGATCAGAAATGCCCCCCCCCAAAAAAAAATAAATAAATACCAAAAAAAAAAATAAATAAATAAATAAATAAAAAAAGATCCGAAGTGGAAACATTTATCAATTAGGTAAAGGGCAAAAGACTAATCAAAAAGTGAAAGATCCAAAAAGGACACTACATACACAATGCACAGGTACGACAATATCAAATGAGTAATTTCTGCTGCCATAATAAAAGTATTCAAGGATACAAAGGCTTGAATGCTTACAGGAGATCTAATCGAAGCGTAATTAAACCTAACAAGCAGAAATGAAGATACTGCCAGACGTGCTGGCACACCAATTCTTCTACTAAATCACCACCACTTTTTCTAACTTTACTCTCTTACTATCTCACACCTATTTCCCATCTTTTATTGAAACTAAACTAAACTAAACTTCCGAATTTTTAGACTTGGAAAGAAATCAACAAAAATTGAGCTCACAGAGAAATTCACAGCCGGCAAAGGAGGAAAAGTCGAGGGTAAGGAGAGTCAAGAACGCCATCGATTTTCACCTTTTCTCCACGGGACTTCATGAACAAGATCTATTTTTGTACGGAGCTACGTATGGCCGACACAAGATATCGTACTGCGTACTGGGGAGTCTAACTTCCTGTTTACAAAGGAGATATACTGCAAAATGGGAAGCCTATCTTCCTATTTACAAAAAAAAGAGAGCTATTACCAGGGGGAAGTTTATCTTCCTATTTATAAGGTTCAATGTGTGAACCGTTTAATTTCAAACAAATGTTTCCTAGGTTCATGTGTGAACCGTTAAAATTTTTCAATCAAATGTTTACTAGGTTCGATCTTTGACCTCCACAAGTCCGAATGACTATATATATTTGTTTTGATTAATTAGGATTCTTAAAACTGTCTCAAGCTAACTGAGGGAGAAACAGTATTTCGTGACTTCTGTAATATTTTAGTTAGATTAGGGAGAGTAAATGGTGGTTTAATTCTGTAACTTAGAGGCCTCCCGAAATTGGCTAGCTGGCAATTGGTTTGTTTACGTGAAGCCTACTTTGTTTTGATCAGAGCTCTCGTTAAGAGTAAGCCAATATTCGAATAGTGATAACCATGTTAAACTGAGAGAATTTCGTGCAAATATAAATATATGAGTTAATTGATAAATTAAAAGATATATATTTTTGGTTAATTCTTGGTGTTTTACTGGATCGTTACGTGCTCAGCGGCTCTTTCCTTAAAACTGATTAAATGCTGTGTTACTCTCATAATTCAGTATTTAGACTCCCTTTAGACGAATCCGGAGTCCACTCAGCAAATAGAGGAATTATTTACCTTCCTAATTGGTTTCACACTGGCTAGTTAAAAATAAATTAATACTTGGACAAAAAGGTATTGTATGGGAGTAAATATTAAACGACCAACGGTAGAAGAATAATTCTCCGACAAATGTGGGAAGACAATTCCTCGACAGATAGTAATTTATGAACAATAAGATTCCAATTAATCACTGCATGCAATGATAACTGGTTGCATGTGCATGTTAAATTGCATATTATCAATTAATTAAGTGATGCCTGGCTTCGTTGTAGCAATGCTAGTGACATAGGTCTTTAGGTTTGGCCCAATTCTCTTGAAAATGTTCTTTTCTCGTGCGGTAGGCGTTGAGATTAAAAATTATATCTTGATCGTCTTTTTGGAATACTTTTCTTAATTTTGACGTTTTACTGATCCATGTTTTCCTATTTATTGGCACTAAGCCGAGCTATCTTTTCAATTCTGCTTCAATTGTTTTTTTGGGGGTGTAGTTCTCAATTCTTCCTTGCGTTCTCACGACTTGACCTTTTGTTTGCAGCAAATCCATTTTTGAATTTGCCACTTTTTAATGTTTGGATGATTCCGTGGATGAGAGTGAGGCAGTCTCTATCTTTCTCTTTCTCTTCTCTTGTTTTTTCTTAAATGCCCATTTACATTTACTTTCTTCTAGTTTCTTCAATATGTCATCTTGTTTTTCATTCTTGGCACTGATTAATTTTTACATATACCTAAAGGCCTATGGATCCATTTATCCTTGCCTGAATAATACTCCATTAATACGAAGCTAAATCAACTTTCTGTGTCATGGTCATAGGACGTCCTTTCTCTACGCCTCGTAACGGGGCTTTAATCCTGGATTTACTATACTCTACTTTTGAGTGGTTCTGGGCACTGTGATAGTCGTGTTATGTTGCTTTAGAGTGGAAAGTATTTAGAAGTTATAGGAGAGAAGAAAGGAAAATGAGGAAAAGATCATTCTTTAGACCATCAACGCTGTACACTGAAAAGAGGGGGAATTTACAATCAGATCAGTGGACGCATCTATTTCTTCTTGATTTGGTCTATGTTCACTCAATTGTTTTGCTTCCTTTACTCGCTCGGTAAGCTCTTCTTAGCGGATCCTGCTCCCAGCGACTAGAATGAATCCGTCGTTTTCGGTTGATTATGAGGACATTAGATATAACAAGAGACGAAATATATAGCAGTTGGAGTTTGCGAGGAAGAGAGATTGCGGGGAAATTAGAGAAATAAAATAGAAAAAAGTGAGATGAAATTGAAAGGAAAGTTCCCTGATGAAAGCCTTTCTTTGCGTTTTAGATTTAGTTCGTTTTTGTATTTTGGTTTCCTGAATGCGGAAGGGCATTTAACACTCTACAGGTGAGGAGCTTTTAGTCCTCGACGCTATGGTGAAGTTGATCCGGGTTTTAATTCCAGATTTTGCATAAAATGTTGTGTTGTTTGTAGTTTTATTTGGTTTTGGATCTAGGTATGGCAAGTTAAGTATTTATTGGGAAATTTGCGAGACGTTAAATAATAATACATAAAATATGATAACAATAAATGTGGATATATATTTACGGATATGTTGACTTAGTTTTAGTTTAGTCTTGTTAATAGGTTATTGGAATATTTACGTGAGAAGTGGAATTACGGCGATGTCTATAAGCAGTCTGCTGCGTGTGAATGTTCTCAATGGTTACAAGACAGCAATATCAATGTGCTCGAGTAAGAACTCGGCCGGGAGGTGCCTGTGTTTGGTTCACAGCTCTTTTTCCTCTATTTTGCAGCTCGACATTTATGGCGGTTAATCCAACCTGGGCATAGTGCTTTGTCTTTTCCCCACTCTTATTCTGTTCTTTGTTATAATTAGAGGTGTCTTATTTTGACCCCTTTGCCGTATAAGGACGTCCGTCTCGGGACTCGCATTCATAGTGACCGGAAGGTAGAGTTTTAGTTTATTCGAGGAAATTTGGTTTAAGAATTGGTACAATTCCGCATTCCAGTGGTCAGGAGAATAAAACACGTTCAAGCAGCCGTTCATGATATTCATGAACCCCACCAAGATGTGAGTGTGATCTTTGATGAAATTCTTCCCCGACAGTCCTGTACGCCCAGGTGATCGTTGACGAAAGAATTTCGAAGTCTCTGAGAATTCTAGAAAAATGTGATTTTCACCAACCTAGCGTCGGTGAAAATCTTAAAGATAAATTTACTACAAATATATTGACAGAGAAGAAAACTCTAAGATTTCAAAACAATATAAGAAAACTAACTTAGATACATGCCGAAAAATAGTATAACACATAAAAGAAGACAATGAAAAGAGAGCAATTCTCTGATGAGTAATTAAACAGCCTAGCAAAGGAAGGATGAAAATTTAATCGCCTGGGAAGAGAGGAAACGAAAATGGGAAAAATTAAGAAAAATTCAGGTCTAAGTACATAATTCTGAAAGTATATCCATACAAACCAAATAAAATGGACAAAGAAATGACACCAGATAAAGTGAAATTTGTAAAATCACATAAAACAAACTAAAATAGACATTTGGAATTCCTAAATTAAACTTTCGTTGATATTAGGAGAAATAACAATCCAATTAAAAGAACATCACTTCTTCGAAGCAGAATTATTAAAAAAATAATTAACGAAAGGCTAAGTACAGTACTAAAACTGAAAATAAATAGTAATTAAGTGAAAATTTGTGCGGAGAATTTCGACGACTGTTGAAACAAATATAAGTATGACCGCGAGGAAAATTTTTGACTGCCAAAATAATACTTTATAAACCTTGAAAAATCAGCCAGAATCATTATCTGAATCTAGTCATTTACATAACCTACATAAATAACTTTGCAAGTAGAGTGATTTAATGAAATTATGTCAATCAAATAACTTTGAAACTGAAGGATTTAATGAAATTATGTTAATCAAGTAACTTTGAGACTGAAGGATTTGATGAATTTATGTTGGGAATCAAATCATTCTTAAAACATTTGGAACACCCAGAGGTTGAAAAAGGGTACATTGTGACCGAATTATCTACTTACACTGGGCCTCTGATAGCCATAGTAGTTTATCTACCTCCCCGAAGTGTCCACTTTAGCCTTAAAAATATCCCTGTAGATATTCGAAAGGAACACATTTGTTTTATTTGCCGGAGATACGAATGTCAGTTATAATAACGATTCAGTCTATATCAGCAAGAAGAAAACAGAAGCAGATTTGAAAACCACTTTAAATTGAAGTACAGCAAAAAGGGATATCCCCGATTCTCTCACATCGATCACGCCCCTAAACCTATCAAAGAAACATCAAACTGCTTTACAATGCATTTACCTGGCATAACCATATAGCTCCTAGTTTAAACCTTCAACTGACAATGAAACAATAGAAATAAACATTGTGCCCAGCTTCACCTAAATTCCAGTGGCACTGAGGAAATAATGTGACACTACAGATTTGGTAAAAATATAAGAAATAATTCACAGATTAAGTAGCAGCAAGAAAGACATGGAACGACAATGAATGCATCCAAAACGAACTGGCAAAATTAATCAGTTCACTTAAAGGGTCATCCCGAGAGTTTGCGCTGCTCTTGAAAAAAATAACTGAAGATATCTTTACATTTTGTTCGAAATCCTTTTTCCAATGTATTGGTTTAAATAAACGAAACAAAATCCTCACAAAAATAATTATTGTTTTGGAAAA
This sequence comes from Ceratothoa steindachneri, assembly GCA_963969495.1. Classification (NCBI taxonomy): domain Eukaryota; kingdom Metazoa; phylum Arthropoda; class Malacostraca; order Isopoda; family Cymothoidae; genus Ceratothoa; species Ceratothoa steindachneri. The sequence continues at coordinate 61,504,427 of OZ018337.1, forward strand.
TATTTTAAATTTACATTCTTGTTAAAATTGCTGCGCAAAACATCAAAATAGTCATAAAGGTAAAATGACAATTGCAAACAATTATCCTCAACAAGCAGCTGTGTTCGAATATCTACGTCGATGAAGTTGTGCCTAAATGAATTTCTATACTTCTCTGTCAAATCAAATATTCTCATCTTGAGAGTGAAATGGTTTACCCAAGTTTCTCTTCCTTAGTTCTTGACATCTTGCTAGATGAATTAGAGTAGCATCCCTCTCCTAACAACAAGAAATATTTACGTGCTTTCTATCTATATTATTTGAAGTTAGATATAATTCATTTAAATGACGATAGCTGATGGCTATTTTTGCCGTATGAGGATCAATCCAATATTTCTTTTAATCCTTCGTTTCTCTACAAAGATGTGAGATTTAATAGATGGGAATCTTGCTGTACTTAACACTCCCATAATAGCGCGCTTCCATGTAGGTGGTGGTCGCTGCAGTATTCAAAGCATCCTCAGGCTTCGGTGATTCCGCTCGATTAAGCAGTTGCTTTGTTGGTGTCACGCAGTTGTCTTAATATCCTAGTGCGATAGGTAGAAATAGCTATTATCATTACCTAGTTTTGGCAGTTTTAAAACTTTGTGTCACATCACCGTGCTGAGGGTACAAAGTAGTCTTGTCGCTAAAGTACTTGAGTTAAATAGCTTTCAAGAATTTGTACTCCCTCCAACTTCTCCTCTTCCCCAAACTCTCCTTGCGAACTTTCTAGTAGAGATGCGCTTATTAGTTTTAGTTTTTCTTTGGCCTTTATAAGTAATTATAATATTCAGTTAGTTTTCTGAATTATCTTAGAAATACAGGTAACGATAGATAGGGGACGAAGTCGAGAAAGGTAAACTAACAGCAATACCTAATTGATTCTTATAGAATCTCCAAACCCAAATCATTAATGCATACAGACGCGCTGCTGAAGTGTAAATCTTGTTGATGTTATCTTCATTCCATTGCAGTTGGCTTTAAAGGATTTCAATTATGAAATTTTTGAAGGAAACTGATGTGTTAAGTAAATATACGAGGTTGATAAGCAAATATTTGTTTTCATTTTAAAATTTCTAAACTTCAATAACATTGCCATCGATTCATCGCCTTCTCATTGCTATAAATCTCTCCATTTACTAGTCGCGGTCATTGCTATTTGGTGACTTAGGACTGCAAAATGGTTTTCACAATGAAGTTTTAAGAAGTTTCTTTCTCTGTCAGAAGTTTTGATTCCGGGATGATATAATCACAGAATCAGTGTGTTTTAGTAATGGAGAAGGAGGATAGAAACGAGGAGATATATATTATGCCTCAAATATTTAAAATCAAATATTTGAGTACATTTATTACCATGGTACGAGAATAAATTAGAGGCAATGATTTAAATTAAATTTTTTCTTCAGTCAAACTTAGTTTTTTCTATTTTCATCGTTCTCAAGTCAATTTTTTATTTCCACATCACTAAAAAATATCAAACAGAACGTAAAATAATTTTCAAACTTTTAGTTAGAAATAAAAGATACCTATAAATAGTTTTCAGTTCAATATGTTATATAATTCGTAAAGATGCATTACATTAAAATTTATACTTTCTAACACACCCTATAGCTTTTAGTAATAAGAAATGCTATTTGCCATTGAAAAGAGAAGAGTTGCACAGAAGAATTGTAGGGTGGTAATTCTGGGCCACTCCCCAATTAATGCTTTCTTTGGTAGAATTAAATTGAATTTCTTTTAAATCATTTTTCTTTATTCGCGCTGAAAATTGCCAAATATTTTCTATTAGGATCATTTTAGGGATGTTCCCAAAGAATTGGTTTTTTGGTATTTTGTCATTCAAAAATGTTTGTGATGATCTTACGTACATATATAGCAAGGAGCTCCATGTTAAATTAATATGTTTTCGCTATATATTCTTTGATTCTATATTCTCTGATTCAGTAGTTCATGATCCTATTATTAATTTATATTGGTTTGCCACATAATTTCTTCTACAATGTGAAACAATTCATGACTATAAATAAACATAGAATCCATACAATGATTTTAATAGAAGTTTGACAGTTTGATAGATGCAATTTGGGTTAAAAGCTTTTTCATGACTTTAGAATACATACTAAAACTAGATAGAGTGATCGATATTTCACGGAAAAAAGCATAATGAAAATAAATTGATCCATCAGATATAATTTTGAAATCAATACCAGTTTAACAATAATTTTGAAATCTGAAATTTTAATTGTTTCACTTCATGCCGTTCTAGTAGTTAATTATAAGTATCTTATTTTCCTTCCTTAGACAATCGACCATAGACTTTTTGAACGATAAACTTTTGCCTTTCTTTCTTCTCTCCTTTTTTAGTTTTCCTCAATAAAACACTGTTATCTCTCAGCACAGAAACTCGTTTCCGGCTACAAAGATTTTTCAAACTTGAGTTCGCTGTTTAGCACTGGAAAATTTCTTCTCTGAACTTGATACCAGAGCCTCAATCATTTTCACTTTATTATCTCTATGGTTGCCTTTAATGCCTTTTTGAACTGAAACAAAATATTACCCTAAAGTATCTGTCCGAAACTTGAAAATGAACCAGAGATTGTCCACCTTCAACAAAATATTATTAATTATTAAATTCACAAATATAAAAATCATTTTTGAAATGTATACTGGCTCTTCATTTAACACATTCATTCACTATCCAAGCTGTTTTTTTCTACCTGGGGTTCATATAAAAATAATTTTTGTAATCTATACTGGTTCTCCTCTCCACCCAGCAAATTCCTTCACTATGCAAGTTGTTTCTTTCTATGTGCGATTCGTTCTCTGAAGAAGGTTTAAGATTCTCTCCTACCTCCAGGGAGATGGGATCTTTGAAAGTTTTTGATTACTCTGTGAAATATGCTTTCAAGAGATTCATGGATTCAGGCTACTCTTCCAATTGGGCTGGGTAGCTTAGGAATACGATTGACACAAGAAATTGCTCTCATTGGGCAAATATCCTCTTTGATTTCAGTTGACCCTTTAATGCGAGCTGTTCCTTCATCGGTTACCCGTTTGGCTCAAGTGAAGAGGGTGGCTGAACTATTAGATTCTAGAGGGGGATACTTGTGGACAATGCCTTTGAGCCTGAAAATGAGAACCACTTGAAGCAGAAATGTTGGGATGTACCTCTTGCTCTCTCAAAACTGAAAGGTCTCAAAGAGAGCGCAGATCAGGTTGCAGTATTCTAGCAGCATGGTATCCTATTATTAGTTGCTGGTTGTCAGTTACCCTAGTCCAATCTTTGGGAACTAAGTTCATTCCAGAAAAAAATAAAGGTCCCATAGCTTTGAGGGTGCGTTCGCCAATTTTGAGCCACATAGGTGTAAATGTGGATCTGGTGTTGATCATCTAGGTCTGCACCTCTTGTCCTATCAGTTGGTTGCTGGAAAGATCCCCAAACACTATGCCCATAATGATATAGTATGCCGAACCCTAAAAAGAGCGGGATTGCCAGCTGTTTTGGAGCCAGTTAGACTTGATCGAAGAGATGGTAAGCGCCCGGTTAAGATAACAATGTTTTCTTTTAGGATTCGAAATAGTCTGTGGGGGGATATAACCTCTGTCAACACTTATGCAGAGCATATAATTAACAGGTCAGCTGTCACTGCAGCTTCAGCTGTAACAGCTGCAGAAAATTCCAAAAGGATTAAGTATTTTATCTTGACTGAGAGGTTTCTGTGTGAAACAATTGCCATTGAAACTAGTGGGATCTTTGGCTCTTCAAGCGCACGGATAATTAAAGAAATAGGTTCTCTTTTCAAGAAGACTACTTGTGAAATCTAGGCAGGCTGAATAGTTCAAGCAGAGACTAAGTATTCCTCTTTAGCTGGGCGATGCAATTAGTATATTAAATGGGGTCCGAGTTGCTGATGTTGTGGGCTTGGACTTTGACCCCTTCTTATATCTACTTCTTTGTCTCTGTCATTCTCAATTCAATAAAAGTCCTTTGACCGCAGTTATTCTTAGCCATACCCCATCTGGGGATGTGACGATGGGCCACTTTACCTTGTGTTTGTGAGCCGACTTAATATTCTTATCCGGCTATTTCTGGTAGGGGAGTTTTGAACACTTTTTTTATAAAAGAGAAAGATCTAGAAATAAAGATCTTCCATACTAACTAACCACGCTCTTCTAGTTCCAGTACTAACTAACCACCCTCTTTTATGTCCAGTAGTGAAAAGCCAGGATCTTTTATATCCAGGAAAATCTCACCACGAGCTGCTATATCCAGTACTTACTAACTAACCCATTATATGTCCATTAATAATAACCAAGAAATCTCTTCTATCTGCAAGACTAACTGACCAAGGTCTTCTAAGTCTAGTACTAACTGACCACTCCTTTCTCTATCTAGTACTAACGACGCTCCTCTATGTTCAGTACTATCTACCCAAGCTCTTCTCTATACAGGACCAATTAACTTCGTTTTTATGTCTTCTACCTTCAAAAATTACTAAGGTCAACTTAAAGTTGTGAATTTGTAGATTATACGATCTATGCTTTAAATATAAAACATCATGTCGATTTAATTAAAAGTATAATATTAATTAACGCGCTCAATGAAAGAATTCGATTTGTTTCAACGGAAAAAAATTCTACATTTTTCGACAACCGAAAATGTCTCATTGACACGTAAAGATCGAGAAGAACCACTATTTTTTAGCAAAAGGCAATAAGGCCGGGAAAACCTTCGAACAATACTTTTGAAGTTGATTGCATTTTCATAAGTTCAGGAAAATTTAGAATTTCTCTACAGGGCAGCATTTCCTTTTCTCTATTTACAAGTTAATATGTAGTGTCTGGTGTTAAGTGTAATCTACAATTTCATTATATAATTATTGGGCCATTTCATTGATATATATTTATTCTCAATTTATTCCCCTATATAAACTAAGTTGTAAGTGAAAAGCTACAGACCGGAAAATACAAAATCTTTGAGACTTCTCTGTAGGCAAAAATTACCTTATATTTAAATTTTTGACGATCTAAATTCAGTTAATTTCCGATTGTTCTTCGGTCTAGTTAAAATATAAGTCGGGGAAGGAAAAGCCAAATTTCCGATTCTAATCCGCCCGAGAATATAAAATTAGTATCGTCTAAAACCAGACAAACATAAATCTGATATTAATAAGCTAGAAGACAATTATTGAATAATAACCGATTCTCCGGCATTACGTCGGCTAATATTCGAAGCGAAAAATAGCTGGTAGTGTTGCTTTGGATATATATATATATATATATATATATATATATATGCAGATACAGCCACAAAGGAAAAGCGAAAAACGATTCCGAGCGCTTTCGTTGTTATTCTTACAGACCTTTTCAAAGAATGAAAAGGAGGTTGGACATACATTGCTTTAAATACTGGAATAGGGGATTAGACTACCCACCTCTGAACCTTAAAATCCTGAAACAACTCTATTTGAGATTTTACGTATGTAGTGATAATGGAATCTAGCGTGAACAAACCAGGGCTAAGATTGAAATTTGGGAACGCGTTAATGGAGATACATTCTAATATATTCCTCGAAATATAATATAATTACTGTATTTTATGACTGGTTTGGCACTGTTCCAGTTAATGCTATAGTTAAGATTGTACATATGTAGAAAAAGCGCAGATTGTTCACTGTGATTACGTATATTGGCTTGATGTTGCTTAACACGGACATCTAGTTTTTGGAAAGATCTTTAAGAATAAAGACGAAAGCGCTCGGAATCGTTTTTCACTTTTCCTTTATGAGTGTATGTGTATAACTTTAAATCACATGCACTTCGTGAGTTTTTTTCATATACATATATAGTACAAGAGAAAGAGAATTTGAGGCGAATGAGCAATGAGACAAGATACAGGAGTTTTTTTAAAGGTAAGAGAAAGGGGCATTAGAAGAACATTAGGATCAAAGAGAGCAGAAGACGGCACAATTAAAGCAATCCTTTACTGAGAAGACAGAAATAACAAGCAACCGCTTTGATCTCAACTAAACCTCCCTTAGACCACTCGGATACGCAGAAGACAAAAAAATCTTCCGAATAAACGCGCTTTATTCGCAAGGTCGATCGGGACTATGAAAGAGAGAGAAATTAATAGGGAATTTAAAGGAGAAAGGAGAGTTCAGGTAAATATGAGGCGAATATACAATGTATAAATCTTTCATGAACGCGAAAGAAAAAGTATCCTGTTTTTCTGTTACTTGCGGTTTGCTTGATTCATTTCATCATACCTTCGCGTTCCTGAAAGAATTATACATTGTATATTCGCCTCATATTTACCTGAACTCTCCTTTGTCCTTTAAATTCCCTATTAATTTCTCTCTCTTTCATAGTCCCGATCGACCTTGCGAATCGTACCTTAAAATCTTGTTTAATCGGAAGATTTTTCGTTTTCCGCATACCCGAGTGTTCTAAGGGACGGTTTAATTGAAATCAAAGTGGTTGTTCGCTGCCGAAGGGTGCACGGTTCGAATCCCACACCTGTACAGAATTTTTCGAATTAGGAAATAACATTTCCGAAGAAAACTTATCTTAATTTTCAGTTTTTTGTGGTTTACTGGATTCATTTCATCATTCTTTCGTGTTAATCAAAGATTTATACATGGTATATTCGCCTCGTGTTTACCTCAACTCTGCTTTGTCCTTTAAATTCCCTATTAATTTCTCTCTCTTTCATAGTCCCGATCGACCTTGCGAAACGTACCTTAAGATCTTGTTTATTCGCAAGATTCTTTTGTCTTCCGCGTACCCGAATGGTCTAAGGGGCGGTTTACTTGAGATCAAGTAGTTGTTTGCTGCCTCAGGGTGCACAGTTCGAATCCCACTCCTGTAGGGAATTTTGCGAATTAGGAAATAACATTTCTGAAGAAAACTTATCCTAATTTTCAGTTTCTTATGGTTTACTGGATTCATTTCATAATTTTTTCGCGTGAAAATTCTGTACGGATTTTTTGAGAATTAAGAAATAACATTTCAGAAAAAAAATGATCCTGTTTTTCTGTTCCTTGCGGTTAGCTGGATTCATATATATATATATATAGGTAAATTTAATTACTAATATATTTACACTTTTATTAAAACTCTGCCACTTTATTGTTTGATAAAAAAGCGCGAAGCGAAATTCTTTGAAAATTAAGAATCGCTATGTACTCATAAGAGATGGCTAATGACGGACCTTTCCTCACTGGGAGAGAAATGAGGACTAGGATAACCTAGGATAACCAAAACAAAACAAAGCAAACCGGGGACCGATCGACTGACAGTGAGATGTAGAGTCGCCCACGCCTAAACTGCATGAAATATGTGTTAAAGTTTTGAATTGGATAACTAATTAGATAAAAGACAGGAAACATAGTGTGTCACTGAATGGAGTGAGGTCACAGTGGGGACAGGTTATCAGTGGCGTACCTCAGGGATCAGTTCTAGGCCCATTATTATTCTTAGTATATATAGAATTATCACTTCTAGGCCAATTATTATTCCTAGTTTATATAAATTTATATAATCAAAGATTATACGACTGCAAAACTATAGGCAACATGGAATGCTTTGTGGTGTTAATGATAAACATAGGTAGTTTCAGTCGCGTCCGACTCTATAACTCACTATGTCAGTCGGTCAGTCGATGCCTGTTTTGCTTTCTTTTTGTTTTGCCAATAAGATCATAACTATTCCGCCCACTTTATCGAAATTTGAAAGCCATATTTGTTTTGCAGTCTCTTTCGAATCATATAATTTTTAAAATTCCTCCCCAGGTTAGCCAGGGAATTATTTGGCAATAACATCATTATTCTGCAGATTCTAACGAAATTTTACATTCTCTTTCAAACGATATAATTGCCAAGGTCCGCCAAATGTTATCCCAGTAATTGATGTAAGTGTCGAAGGTCGTAAGGTCATAAATCAGAATGAGTGAGTGCACTCAACTTTCGTTAGCAGACCTTGTTTCTGAAACATGACACTGACACTCTAGGAGTTTTTTAAACTCTTCCAATCGATTCTAGAGTAAAGTAAAACATTTGAAAAAGAGTGGTTAACTGCTAATTTATATGCCAGATTTCCCATTCGTGGGTGCGACTTCGACGAAGGAAACTAACAAGAGCGTAATGCTTATGCTGCTGAGCATTCAGAATTGCAATAAACCATATTTTTAAACTCCCAAGGCCATTGATGGATATAATACAAAAAATTCTTCCATTGTAAACATTTCAATTTATTCTGCACGAAACAGTATTGTGAAGTGTTTAGTTAATGGCGTAAGAGTAAATCGTCCGAGTGAAGGTTGACCAAAGAAACTGAGCCGAGAGATATTTGATATCCGAGCAACTTTTCCTGTCTTCTTCCAACATTATGACAGTCAAACCTAAAGCCTAATTTTATAGTTTTATAGAGAAAGAGCTGTTATATATTTCCAATTTCAGGTCTGAGAGAAAAAGAAAAAGTTTGAGTACGGGGAAATATTTCTCTCACCATCTTCGACTTGCATAATAAAAACACAAAGAATTCGCTCAACCTATCATTCTCCATTTATGCAACCAACCTAAATGGAAAGCCTTTAAGGAAAGCATGAATAGACTCTATGCATTTCCAAACACAGATTTCAAAGTTCGATATGAGTCTTTGTCTCTAAATGTAAGTATTTATTGAACAACTTTTAATCACACACGATCCTGACAAAAGGTCGAGCTTCTAGTAAGGAAAGGTGGGAAGAGACGACTAAAATAGGATGTTTCTGGATTTATAAATGATCTTATGTACATATTATGTATGTTCATTAATAGAATCGTTAGATATTACTATAAAATATAATTTATAAAAGGTGTCAAACTAATTTCCTGTACAGAGCCTTTGTTCAGTTTACCAATCCTTCACATCTGACTTTACTTTAATCCATTCTTTTGAAATAGGCTTAAATGAGTCTTAGTGTCATGGTGCTTTGTGTTTCAGTAGAGCTTTAAAATCACTTTGCGCGTCATTCTTTGGTGAAGAAAGATATTGCAAATTTCGGTTAAAATTATTGCGCCAGTGATTTTCAGTATTAAGATTTATTTAAGTAAATAGAATTTTGTTTCCTTGTAAAGTCCAGAAACTATCTTTAGTAAGTAAATTAATCTCGTTGATCGAATATTATTAGTTACCAAATTTTTAGATATTACTGCTTTAGAAGATTTATCTGGATATATTCATTAACAGGCAATTTATTTTACATGAGAAGAAAGGGCTATTTTTTATCAATTATGGACGCATTCCTTCGATATGAAAGAGGAGTAAAACCAAAGAAAGTAAGACAAATTCATGACAAATCATAACGTTGTATTTTTTAAGCAAAACTTAAGTAAGATATGCAAAGTAGGTCACCATTAGAATTTTCCATGCTGAGGTTTAGAAGTGATTAATAAGTTTTTAATTGTTTTAATACCTACAAATTAATGAGGCAATTTGTCTTGATGGAGCAATTGCCCCTTGCATTCCTGAGCTAGTAAAGGCCGCTAATTAGTGCTAATAATGTGGAACTATAGAAAATTTTGCGTAAATATATACATATATTTGAGAGAAAGATGGCGTTAGTTAACAATGAATGGTGATTTGACTTCAAATAAAAAAAAGTAATTTTATATTCTTAGAAATTTCTACAAGGTTTATATAGAATAAATGAGTTCTGATTAACTTTTAAATTAATTGATTCACTAATAAGCTTTCTAATTCAAATTACTTTGTCCATTTAAAGAATTGTAGAAGTACTTTGTTTCGATGCGCCTTAAAAAAAATTAAAATAAAAAAAACAAAATTGCTGAATTTATGTATAGGATATGCGTAAAGGCATTACGCTTTGAGGGGTGAATAAATGAATAAGGAAAAATAAGTTCGTACGTATCTGCCGTGGAAGGCCAGACTCTATATAAATATATATATGCTTTTTGGGGGTTTGCGTCGAAGTTGGTTTAAGATTCAATCTTAGCCAGTTCGTGAAGGAAAAATAGTTAGGAATTCAATGGGGACGGTGTACTTTTTAATTGCGAGGTTCTGTCAAAACAAATAATTCAAGAGTGCCCCTTAGCCAAAGATTAACAGGTAGCTGGTACTCGTTTATGGTTGCAAGAAAAAGACAATAACAAAAGTATACCTTTATTAACAAATAAATAAAGTTGAAATATGTAAATGTAAAGGGCTTAAAGCGAATGATCGTACATTCGGTAATTAACTGTCGGCACGAGACATAGAAGGGATAAATATGGGATTACGTGTTCGTTAAAGGGAAGGGCCGGTCTGAATACGATGGCTGTAATGGAGAAGCTGGGTTACCTTACGGGGTGGATAAGAAGGCACACGTAGTTTGGCATTCGGAGATGGAAATCCTCGTTAGATACTCGCCGATTGAGTATGGCAGAGTTCACGGATGTCGATTTAGCCTTCGTACTCGATGTGAAACTGCCGGTGTCTCCAGTCGCGACGAGTAAACGTGTCCTTTGCCCGTACTCGGTGATAAGCAGGAAAGTCCTCGAGTGCTACACGCTAAACCGAGTCGAGAAAAAATATAGGCGCTTGCTGGTGGCTGAGATGTCCTGGCAAGAGCCTCCACGACTCGCCTGATCTTGGAGAAAGGCAGCAGCTCCTTCGGGGTAACCGAGATTAAGATAGCGTAGAATGTTCAACTAACTTCGATCTATTCCGGAGGGCAAAAAGATATCTGTGAGGATATGCGAGACAAGAATAATGTGACCCTAAGTAAATGCAGGTGGGGTGCAATAAAACGGCGTGGACCGCATCCTCGCCGTAGATCAGCCTCACTTTAAACGCTCTATGCAGTGATATCGAGACAATGTGGGTACAGAAGGACACGTGGTCGCCCTTCAACCTTATTCTTAAACAATATCAAATAAGAAAATTTTGTTTGATATTCAATATATTAAACATGTTACAGGTTTAATTGCCACTTCATTCGTTTTTAATGATAATTGTCGTAAAATGAACCGCTGTTCTGATCACTGTACTCTTTCAAACCCTTTTTGTAGTCGTATGCTTTGAGGTGGGTGTGTTACTTCTATGATGAAGAAGGCTTTGTTCTAAGAGTGCTAATTCAGTAGTCATGTTCTTAAGGAAGAGCTTTTTTAAACACATAAGGATAAGAGGAAACACCAAATATCTACCAAAATAAACATGTATTTTAAATGAAACACTTAACTATAACAAACCAACAGTTAACACATTCCGATCTTTGGCTTCTAAGATCTTTCGCACGGATACAATGACAAAAAATTAACAAATAGGCTTCCCGTAAACATACCAATTGCCGATTAGTACTTTGATCGCGACTCTATTTGATTAGCGTTAAACATTAAATTAACGTACTCTCGTCTACTAGCACATATGACCTAGGTTCAAGAACAATGGTTTCTACTCCCCTTTAAAACGTGAGACGTACTAAACTTCTACTATCGCAATATGAATATAAATTTTCTTTTTAACTTACATGACAGAAGGTATTAGGTATTGCCGGATGTCGCTGGAGGACTTATCTCTCGCTTTAAAGTGTTGTGGCCGCTGGTTGAATTTTCGTCGAGGAGGGTTTGCTTGTCGCCTGTGACGGGGGCTGATTCTTCAACGTAATTTAAGAACGGGAGCTCGTTGGGGCTGGGTTCTTTTCCTCTCACTCTTACCGAGCTTGAGATGTGAGAGTCACTCGAGAGTGAGCGGCTTTTCTTTTCTTCAGTCAGACTTCTTCGCCGTCTGTAAAGAATTCTTCGGTATGGCACCGATATGAAGCTTGACTATTTAGGTTAATACGGCCCGAAAAGGGGTGGATCGATTTTCTCAATCTGATCCTATTGTTTCTCACGGAAATAGTCTTGTTTGGCTGAAGGATCGATCTTCACGAACTAACCCTTCTTCTGGCGTATCAACTTCTAATCTTCTTGTCTGGCTGAAAGATCGATCTTTACGAACTAATCTTTCCTCTGGCGTATCGACTTCTAATAATCCTCTCTCTTTCTTTGCGGGGCTTATTTATAGGCATATTGCCGCCCCATCTAAAGGGGGAAGTGACCAGGCCACAGAGGCAGGAAGGGGGGCGAATGGTGAGTTAGTATCTGGAGAAAGCGAGAATTGCTGAGGTGGCACTGGGGTGCCCAAGTCAGCTCACTAATTAGAGGCTCGCAACCGCACCGCTACTTGGCGTGCCTTTTGACTCGCACCGCTTTTTTCCATAACCACGGGGATCATAAGAGCGTCGTTTAAAAACCTTATGTGATCGCCTTAAAACAGATGTTAACTCCAACTGCCCCCAGCGGCGGGGAGATCAAACAGGGTAAGCAGTTATGGTTATTCGCCGGCTACCTTTCCCACGCTTCTCCTCATAAGGGGGGGGGGGGCTTTAATGAACCTATACTCCTCCAGGATGCTTAATGTAGCCATTTCTATACATTTACCTCCCTCCCAAAGAAATTAACAGGGGAGGGGGGGTATTCCAATCTGACGCTTACAATAATTTACATGGGTAACTTAAGGAACATTTATATTATACAATAAATTCTAGTTCACTCGGGAATGCCTCGATAACATTTCACCTGACCTTACATTAATTCCTATATTACTGTGCTAACTTAGGGTCTTCTTACCTACCACTAGGGGGTTACTCGCCCCTACTTAATTACAATTCTACTGATTTACACTTAACTTTGCCTTAATACAATAAGGGGGCTGCTCCTTAATCGTCTACAGGGTTCCGACTTAACGAGTCGCCATACAATTGTTGGACCCTTTTATATAGTCAATAGAGTACTGGTACTCCATCAAGAGTAAACTCCATCTCAGCAGTCCTCCATTCTTACTCTTATTTTTCCTCAAGTATGACAACCGTTTATGGTCGCATTCCAACTTAAACTCGCACCCTATTAGATAATATTTGAATTTACCTATGGACCATATTATGGCCAAAGCTTCGATTTCGATTGTAGAGTAGGCTTTTTCTATACTCAAAAGTTTTCTACTGACATGAGCTATGGGATAAGCTGTTTCGTCATCTTCATATTGAAGAAATACTCCGCCTAACCCTTTTTGACTTGCGTCCTTGCGAATGCAGAAGATCTTGTTGGGATTTGGCAAGCGAAGAATGGGTGCAGTTACGAGTTTTCCTTTTAGAACCTCCAACTGAGTTATTGCATGGGGGTTCCACGTGACATGGTCTGACGCTGTCTTTTATAAAAAAATATTCAGTGGGGGCGCAATGGAAGCGAAGTGTGGTACAAAACGCATATAGAGCGAGGCGGCTCCCATAAACGATCAGAGTTGTTTCTTTGTTTTCGGCCGGGGCATCTTGACTATGGCGTCCACTTTTTCTTGTTGGGTAGTCAAGTGTCTTTGCCTTATTTTGAATCCCAGGTAGTCAGTGGATTCGTAGGCAAAACAACACTTGGTCGGCCCGGCGGTTAGCCCTTGCTCCTTTAATTTCTCCAGCAATGAGCGTAAGGCGTGTAAATGTGACTCCCATGTACGGGTAGCTACGTACACGTTGTCGAAGTAAAACGAAACGTCACTTAGGCCAGCGATAATTCGCCTCATCATCCTATTATGATTGCTACCGGCTGTAAGTAGTCCGAAGGGTAGCCTGGTAAACTGTAACAGACCTCTCTCAGTCGCAAAAGCCGTCAGTTTTTTGGACTCCTTAGCGAGAGGTATTTGATAGTACGCTTTACACAAATCCAATTCGGTGATGAATTTAGCGTCTTCAATAAATGGATATTTTGATCTATTAGGGGATGGGCTCGGCGTCGAAAACGGTCACTCAATTCAATTTTCGGAAGTCCACGCACATCCGAAATGATTGATGAGGTTTCTTAACCATTACTATGGGGGAGCAATAATCGGACTCCGATGGATCTAAAATTGCCAATTTTAATAAATTCCGGACTTCCTTATTGGAGGCTTCTCGTAGGTGGATCGGTAAACGATATGGTTTGCTTCGCACCACTGAATTAGTTTTTAGTTTTATTTCATGGATGAAATCCTTGGCACATCCGGGGGTTTCAGAAATTTAGTTCTGTGAATTCCATGAGTAAGTTCAACATTTCCGCTTTCTGTTAAATCTCTAAGTGGGGATTTATCTTTAAATCCACCCGAGGGTCTTCCGGGGTAGGTGAGAGCGATGAAAGTTCATATTCCTCGTCTTGTTCCACACACACGGTCTGTATGACTTTCAGGGGCGTACCCGGGTAAACGGCATCCATCGGTTCTTCTTCGTCTAGAAGGGTAATATTCTTTATGCACGCACGGCGGTGATATTTTTTTAGCATGTTTATGTGATAGGTTGTTCGCCCTGTTGGGGTATCTATCAAATAATCGACTGGACCCCGTGCCTCGATTTCTTCCAACGGTCACTTCCACTGGGCCCATAACGTATTATGTTCGGTCGGGAGTAATAATAAGACTATATCTCCTGCCTTTAATTTTTGCGCCTTTGCTTTCATATCGAAGTAGTCCCGGTATTTGGCTAAATTTTTCTCGGAGTTCTCTCGAGCTAAGCCAGAGCAATATTCTAGGCGCTCGCGCATATCCATCACGTAGGCGTAAGACGATTTGATTTCTTGGTCGAGATTTGCGTTGGAAAATAATTCCTCAAGAATACTCATAGGGCCTCGCACATTTCTCCCGTATAATAGCTCAAAGGGCGAGAATCCCAACGTCCGATGAGGTCTTTTTCGGCAGGCGAAAAGGGCTGCAGGCAGGTATCTGTGCCACTGCGTAGGGTTGTTTTGACACAACTTCTTTAATATATTTTTGAGAGTCTCGTTTAATTTCTCGCAGATTCCGTTAGCGGATGGATGAAATGGACTCGTAAAAAATAACTTGACTAACAGTAGTTTATTAAAATACTCCATCAATTCTGAGGTGAATTGGCACCCTCTATCCGATAGAATTTCTTTAAGCAGGCCTACTCGTGCAAATATTAAAATCAATGCTTCCACGCAGGAAATAGTGTCCATCTTCCGTAGTTTCACGGCATTCGGTAACCGGGTGGCACAATCCACTAGGTTGAGGATGTAGGAGTGTCCTTCACTTGAAGGGAGGTAAATTGGTCCTACCAAATCAATAGCCCCTCGAAAGAATGGTTCGGTTATAACAGGCACCTTTTGTAAGGGTGCGCGAGGTACCCGTCCTCTGGAGGGATCCTTCTGACACACGTCGCATGATCGGCAATAGGCCACAATTTTCCTGGCAGCCTGGGGCCAATAAAAGTGTCGGAATATCTTTTGCGCCGTTTTGTTGTGCCCAAAGTGTACGCGAAATATTCCATCATGCGGGGTATTCAAAATTCTTTGCGTGTATTCTTGAGTGCTTTCACAGTGCTTTCTTGTTCTCCTTATCCTCCTCGCTGATAGTACGGTAGAGAAGTGAGTCTTCTACGATATACGGGATAGGCTTCTTTCCTTTCACTTGGAGAGTTTTACCTTTAATAGCTTTCTACCATAGAGGTTTAAGAGTTGGGCATTCCGTCTGAGCAATGGCAAAGGAAGTCAATTTGAACCCATTGTCTTCGAGGGTAATCCTCGTGGTCAACTTAGCAGGTTGCTCTTTCCTCTGGGCTTCTTGTGCCCGGGTGACTACTTGTTGGGAAACTTCTTGCTGGGGAATTAGGGGGTTTTGTCCGATTAGTACTGCGCAGAACTTAATCAGGGCTTCTACCACGTCCGTCCAACTGGTGAAATATCTGCATTGTATATGACATCTCACGACGGGAAATCGATTGTCGCGTCCTAAAAAGTCGTAGACGATCGCAAATTTCTTATGGTTAGGGTTTACTGGGGGCAGCAACTTTTCGGATACCACTATGCACGTACATCCGGTGTCTCTAACTAAAGTGGATACTCGGCACCCATTAACAGTGCCCTCTTCAAATTGTAGGCCGCCTGGCGAACTTTTGTTGAATAGAAAGTTTACCTGTTGCTGGGGCCCTTCGGATGTTGGCGCGGGGACGTAGGACGAATCAGCTTGTCCTGCTGGGATCGCGGCAGTCAGGTTTTGCACCTTTTGTCTCGAGGTCTCCCTCAGTCGGGAGTTCTGTGGGCACTGGAAACGGTATTAGGGTATGATCCTTGTGGAATCCTAACTTCTTTTTAAATTTTTTCTCCTCCAAAATTTGGCTTATAAGTTCCTTTTGCTGCTGAAAACTTAAAGGGCTTCTTCTGCAAATGCCTGGGTGGTGGCCCATTTTTCTTTGGGAAGGGAGCCTTCTATTTCTTGTACTCCCTCGGATATAAACGATGATTTCCCGCGTGGAGGTCAGCCTCGTCCAGACACTCGTTGAAGGTAGAATCTTTTTAGTCCTTAACAAATGCACGGATTTCCTGGGGTAGTGTACTTAGTAACTGATCTCTAAGCATGAAGTCGACGACCTCAGAGACTACGTTCTCTACCCTTTCTGACTCTATCCAAAACTGTAGGCTTCGACAAAGCTTAAAGCCAAAATGTTTGTATGTTTGTCCAGGTCTTATACGAGCCTGCATGAACTTCATCCTATATTCTTGCGGGTTAAGGTTTGTTGCTAATGGAAGTTCGGCTTTGAGAGTGGAATAGTCCACAGTCGCTTCTAAGGGAAAAGATACGAATATCTCTCTCATCCTACGATTGAGTAGCGGTAACAGTCTGGCGACCCCATCTTCTTCTAGGTCCCAATTATTGACTTCAAATATTTTTTCAAAATGGGAGATATATGAGCATAAATCTTCTTCGTCCCTGTACTCCGGGAGTTTCATGCTGGCCGCTGGTAACACTCCTGTTTTTGATGACACTGACTGCACCTCTAACTGGTCTTTGCTAAGAGCTCTTTCGTGGGCCCTTATCTTTTCTCTTTCATCAGCTTCCATTTTCGTCTTTTCTCTTCTTTCTTCTCTTTCGTTTCTCTCCTTCTCCTGAATAAGCGAGCTCAGATCGGTTACTTCCAGCCCGAGGCTTTGACCTTGCTCCTGATTAAGGTCAAACAATGCCATCGCGCTTATGTCAGTCATCTACCTTGTTGTAAATCAAGCCTGACCTACTCCACCACTGAAACTTACGACTTAGCCTAACAATTACCTTTTGCTTGTTTCCACCTCTAACTTTACCTATTTTCCTCTCTTCAAATATTCTATTATTCCTGGGTATTCCTTTTACGTGTAAGCTCTTAATTAAATAGACACTGCTGGGTTCTTTCTAATATAAAACCTACAGACCTGACACCACTTTTATAATATGTCGTAAAATGACTCTCTGTTTTGAACATTATACTCTTTCACACCCTTTTTGTAGCGGTATGCTTTGAGGTGCATGAGTTACTTCTATGATGAAGAAGGCTTTGTTCTAAGAGTGCTAATTCAGTAGTCTTGTTTTTAAGGAAGAGCTTTTTTAAACACATAAGGATACGAAAAAAAACACCAGATATCTACCAAAATAAACATGTATTTTGAATGAAACACTTAACTATAACAACAGTTAACACATTCCGATCTTTGGCTTCTAAAATCTTTCGCACGGATACAATAACAAAAAATAAACAAATAGGCTTCTCGTAAACATACCAATTGCCGATGAATACTTTTATCGCGACTCTATTTGATTAGCGTTAAACATTAAATTAACGTACTCTCGTCTACTAGCACATATGACCTAGGTTCAAGAACAATGGTTTCTACTCCCCTTTAAAACGTGAGACGTACTAAACTTCTACTATCGCAATATGAATATAAATTTTCTTTTTAACTTACATGACAGAAGGTATTAGGTATTGCCGGATGTCGCTGGAGGACTTATCTCTCGCTTTAAAGTGTTGTGGCCGCTGGTTGAATTTTCGTCGAGGAGGGTTTGCTTGTCGCCTGTGACGGGGGCTGATTCTTCAACGTAATTGAAGAACGGGAGCTCGTTGGGGCTGGGTTCTTCTCCTCCCACTCTTACGGAGCTTGAGATGTGAGAGTCACTCGAGAGTGAGGGGCTTTTCTTTTCTTCAGTCAGACTTCTTCGCCGTCTGTAAAGAATTCTTCAGTATGGCACCGATATAAAGCTTGACTATTTAGGTTAATACGGCCCGAAAAGGGGTGGATCGATTTTCTCAATCTGATCCTATTGTTTCTCACGGAAATAGTCTTGTATGGCGGAAGGATAGATCTTCACGAACTAACCCTTTTTCTGGCGTATCGACTTCTCATCTTCTTGTCTAGCTGAAAGATCGATCTTCACGAACTAATCTTTCCTCTGGCGTATCGACTTCTAATAATCCTCTCTCTTTCTTTGCGGGGCTTATTCATAGGCGGATTGCCGCCCCATCTAAAGGGGAAAGTGACCAGGCCACAGAGGCAGGGGGGGGGGGCGAATGGTGAGTTAGCATCTGGGGAGAGCGAGAATTGCTGAGGTGGCACTGGGGTGCCCAAAACAGCTCGCAAATTAGAGGCTCGCAACCGCACCGCTACTTGGCGTGCCTTTTGACTCGCACCGCTTTTTTTCCATAACCACGGGTTTATGGGTCTCGTAGGTAATTGGATCGTTAGAGCGTCGTTTAAGGACCTTATGTGATCGCCTTAAAACAGATGTTAACTCCAACTGCCCACAGCGGCGGGGAGATCAAACAGGGTAAGCAGTTATGGTTATTCGCCGGCTACCTTTCCCACGCTTCTCCTCATGAGGTGGATGGGGGCTTTAATGTACCTATACTCCTCCAGGATGCTTAATTTATCCATTTCTCTACAATAATAGTGACATACAAATAATCTTCCACTCAGTAAATAAATGATTACTCAACTACACTAAGGCTTTAAATCAAGCAAAACTTCAAACCTGTGGAAAAAGCATCAAGGGGAAGGTGAAGTTCTTAAACGGCATTGATGTAAAATGCAGTCCAATGTAACCATTATCAAATGGCAGAAAAAGATAATTAAAACATGGAGTTTAATTGTATTTATCATTAGGAAGATTTTAATTTTCTTTTAATTTATAAATTTCATGGAAATTTATTATCTTAATTGTCAATGAGGGTCGTGGTCAATATACACTCCGTATAAATAATTATCCATTTGGAACGCGCGTCGTTAATAGTCTTGTGCTGAGCATTTTGTATCCGTTTGCTGTTTATTTTGCCCGAGATTTCTCCTATGTAATGTCTCTTTGGGAATTATTCACTATAAATCTAAGATTTAATAGTACTAGTACTAAAATTTAATATAATGTGTAATTATAATCATTGTGTTACGTCTTCAAATATTTCTATAAATTCCAAGTTCAAACTACTGGAGTTTTCCTACCATCCCCATTACAGAGATTGCTGTGAAACAATGGTCATGTTTAAGGTGTATCCATCGCTCTTTTGATAATTAAAAAAATGATCACAGTTTGTCTCTTTATTAATTTCAAAATCAGATAAATGCCTGATTCCATATCGTAGATGGCTGTTGTATGTCACCATTTTTAAATATATTGTGTGTTTCTATTTAGGTAAATTTTGGTTCTCTTCTGCCATACTATCATATTTAACTCTCACATAATTAACTGCTTCGTGCGAGCCTTGATATATCTTCTTATATGAAAGTTTACATCAGCATTTTCTTATGAAGTAGGTAAATAATCTCTTCTTTACCTTATTCTCACTTCACTCTTCACCAACATCGAACCCATAGGTTGTTTTTTTAAATCTACTTTCATATATATGTAGGTATCTTAGTTATATCTTCAAAGATTTGTGGACTATACAAAACTGATTAAAAATTGTACATAAATATTTCGTTTCTTTTCTAAAAGAACAATTGGGAATCAATTGTGTGATGAGGCCAGGAACTGAACTAAGCAAAAAATGTAATCCATTACAGGCAAATTTGAATCAAGGGGAAAACTGGTAAAGGGAAGTTCATCAGGTGGAAAATGAAATTCGGATTTTCGACGCTTAATTTCGTTTTTTTTCAGAGAATATCAAAGGAAACAAGGAATTTTCAATTGATGAGTTCGAAAAACTAGCTGTCACAACTGATGGAACACGTAGATTGTACCAAGAAGGAATGTAGCGTGCAAAGTTAAAAAGATTATAATTACCTGCTACTGAAAATTCATTTAATAATGCAAAATCATTTTAACGAAGGTAATATAATAAGAATAAAGTGATGATGGGATAGAAGTAAGTAATTATGGTTAACGTTGGATAATGCATTTAAAAAATATATATAATTGTTAAAACCAAATCAAAACTGGGAGGTTCGTCATAGCAATATTTTTTATTTTTTTAAATGCTCATTTATAGTCGCATAATTTGAGGAAATAAAATAAGTGAACAGTCGGAGGTCCAATAACCTAAACTGGAGCACTTTCTGTGGTGATAGAGCGCTGATCCGGTTCCCCTTCCACAATCAAAATCGCATCCCAGGGGCGTACACCGAATGTAAAAACGGCTATTATGATCTGACCTAAAAAACAATTGCTATTCAACCACACGCGAGCAAGATGATGCTTAGCTGCTATTGGATTTTCATAATGGATATTATTCCTGAATCCTCTAGTGAAGTATAAATTTGAACTCCTGACAATCCAGCAGCTAGATATTCCAGATCTTTAAGATTACTAATTAAAACAGCAACGATATTTCGTTAATTACCTTTGCACATTTTTTTTTATATGATGTTATAATCTTAACCATAATAATAATGATGAGGTTATTTCGTCCCTATCAAAGATGATATGTGTCTGTATCTTAGAAATAAAGTTCAATTTCACTTCATCCATGTAATTTATCCGAGGTGTGTTGAGTTGAACTTCGTTTCTTATCTATTAATAATAGCCTGTGCTTTCTCTAAAGAAGTGGGTCTATTAAGCAGTTTTATTGAAAATTGAATTAACTATTGTTTTATATTTTAACACTAGCACCTTTTTATCGGTAAAATATTTTGAGAATCTTGACAGAAGATCATCTATTAATTAATAAAGTGATTCGGGTTAGAGTTAAACAAACCCATTAAAACAGCTGAAGCACAAAAAATAGATTTATTTTCAAATCCGAGCAGCTTTTTATGGGTTTCAGATGTTACCAGGGAACATTTTAGGAATCAAAGAAACGTTTTAAGCGGACAAAAATAGCACTTTAACATTCTCATAAAAATTGCAGCATCAACTTTCCTTTGAAAGACTTTTATTTGGTAAAAGTAATGGGCCTCACCATCTCGTTAAAGGCGAATCTCAGCGAGAAAAGCAGGAAATCTACACAAATAATTGTTCCAAGGAGATTTGAAGTCTCTTAAATAAAAGAATTTGGACGTTCAACCATTATGAAATTACAAACACCTTAAATAAAGGATTACTTTTAAAAATGAAAATTTATGTGGGAAAATGGAAAAGTAGAATAATTAAAGGACGACTTCAAACGCCTAAATGATAATAATTTAGGAAAGAGAAAGAATTTTAAACGCGTATCTACGAGGGGTGGTCAATAAGTTTTGCAATTCAGATATAAGGAAACGAGATATGAGGAAAAGTGTTTTATTATATTTCAATATAACTACCCTCGACTTCAATGCACTTGCGCCACTTGTCCCTGAGGCTTCGATTCTCGACATCCAAAAATCTCCCGACTGCTGTTAAATCCACTCGTGGACGGCTAGATGGACATCTTCATCGCCATCAAACCAGCGACCACGCAGTGCAGCCTTGAGCTGGCGAAATAAAAGGTAGTCACTAGGGGCCAGATCTAGACTGTAAGACAAAGTGTTGTGCTACTCGAATCCGCACTCGCGTAGGGCAGCTTGTGCAACTCTCGCCTTGTGGACTTTAATGACTTTAAAGTCGATCATCGGTCGTGAGGTTTCTAGGGACCCAACAGGCAGAGATCTTGGTCATGGCTAAATTTTCGTGGATGATGTTGATAACACTTCCATGGGATATTCTAAGTTCTCGCTCAATTTCTTCGACCTTTAGTGAGAGCTTATATTCGGGTATGCCTTACATGAGCCTTACATGAGTATGGGTTTCGTGTTGATTTATGTTCTGGTATAGGTTTCGTGGGGCCTAATTTCATGTATGGGTCTCGTTAGCTTTATCTTCAGATGTAGTTTTCGTGAGGCTTATCCTCATATATATGTTTCGTGGGGCTTATCTGTAGGTATATTTTTCGTGGAAACTTATCTTCGAGTATGGGGTAGGTGTTGGTTTATCTTCAGGTGTATGTAGGTTTTGTGAGGCCTATCTTCAAGTATGGGTTTCGGGGGAGTTTACCTTCAGGTATAAGTTTTGTGGGACCTTATCTTCGGGTAGGGGTTTCTTCAATAGATACCGTGGACCTAAATCGTGTAGTGCAACGAAGCCACCTTCAATCTGTATGGTACAGTAAATTTACAAAACTTTAGGGATCGATCACTGGTGTGGTTATCATCATCCATCGGTTTTGATTGACCATTTTTCTTTAATGAAACAGTTACCGGTCACCCATATCTCGACTTTCAGCGGCTAGAAATTATGCCAGGAGTTTGGGAACAACGAATTTTACTTTTCAGCGAGATGGAGCCACCCTCCTCTATCATTACAATTGACGTGTCAATAGTTACCTGGATGAAACGTTGCATAACTATCGGAGGTACTAAAATGAGGAACTGAGTATCCTCCACGTTCCTTGGTCTTGCTTACAGTTAATTTTCACTTCTGGGTCTACGAGACCTAACCTAACCTAACCTACAATATCTATAACGATCAAACACCTGAAAAATGAAATTAGGGAATAGTGCGTAGAACACAGCAACCACAATTAACAATGTCTGCGAATTAATTAGTCGACGTGTTCAGAAGTGCCTCAGTTATGCCAGCGGAGAATATTCGGAGCATTTGGTGCAGGAAATTCAATTTCATAAATAAACAACACAATACAACAATTTATGGAAGTCGATGACGCGGCTTAAGTTTACAGAGTGGTGTTTAACGCTCGAGAGTTCTTTCACCACGGTATACGGGGATGCGGAGTGAGACGGGACGGCCTTTTTAGCTTTATCTCTATTTGAACCTTCCTTCATCCTTTCCCAATTGCTCATTCATCCTTCCATTCATCCTACCCTAATTGTCGACTTATCCCTACTTTAAGATCCGTTTATCAGTCATTAATTGCCCATTCACCCGCCCCTAATTGCCCATTCATGGGCCCTTGAACACCCATTCAGCCTCTCATAATTGTTGCTTCCTCTCTACCTAAGCATCCACTAATCTCTCCACCAACACACACATAATGAACCGCTTCTTAACACCAAGTGAGGAAAGTTCGGTGTTTGCTCACTCTGTAATGCATATTCATCTGCTGCAGCTTTACAGCTATTAAAGGGCACTTCAGCCGAGAGTAACTTACAGTGTTTTATTCAACACAATACTTGTTACTCTTTTTTCCTACAGTGATTACTGGAATCTTCTGCTAACACACTATATTACTGTTAAATTACTTTAGCCTCTGAATACAAATTGCATTTTTTTACACTAATATTTCGGTTCAATTCTGTATACAAATAAAGTAACAGACGTCACTGTATTTTATAGTGGTAGTGCAACTTCACACTGTAACATACTGCAGAAAATTAAATTAGCTGCGTTTGTACTGTAGAAATACAATAATTAGTGACTACTGAGGTGGCTATAAAAATTACAGGGAATATCTTATAGTGTAGAGAGTAGGACGACCTCCAAAACTCAGAGTTTAGCCTGACAGACAGTATCAAGGATCGCATGCTGCAGCTAATATCTTAGGGATTGCGTACCCTCCCGAGCTCAATGGCTGAGAAGGGCATGTTTTTATAGCTTCCATACTCTCCCGCTTCCCCTTACTTCACCAATAACTTTACACATCTTTCCTTACAAATATTGCGCGGGAGATGCCCTCGTTGGTCTATGCAGGGGGATTCCACCTGACCTGGGAGGATTCCACCTAACACACGGGGATTCCAGCTCTTACAGGGAGATTCCACTTAATACAGAGTGATATCACTTGTTACAGGGCGATTCCATTTAATAAAGGGGAGTGTCGTAGAATGCCCCCCCTTTTTGTTCTATTCTAAGAGTGCTAAGAGTGTCTAATATATATAGATATCTGAATATCTTAAAGAACAGAGCCGTTCCGAAACACGTAAGGATATAAGAGAAACTCACAATAATCCCAAAATAAACCTATATTTTAACTTTAACCATTGAATACACAACATCTAAACATTAACTACAGCAATAATATTATCATAAAAAAGAAGGAATTAAATTAGTTTACTCCTCAAAAATTGGTTAATTTCTCTACACACAACAATTATAAGAATTAGGCTTACGGACTCATCTGGAGTTTAAAGGCCTCAGAAATGTTATTGACTCACGAAGCATGCCGTCTGGACAGATGTAGATGGGCGAGATCACACGGTCGTTTTAGCGAGGGTAGCAGCTGGGGGGTCCACACGGTATTCCGGGGGGAAAGGTTCTTCGAGGAAGAGAACAATTACGGTGCTTTATGCAACACCAAGGTAGTCGTGGTCTCTCTGGCGAGAGGGAGTCGAACTTGGTTCTTAAATCAAGTTAACTTGGAGTGCGGTGTGACCACCGAGTAACGAGCTCGAGGGGGAGCTTTTCTTCTTTGTTACTTAATTCCTTATGGACGAGGACTGAACTCGGAAGGGTCTTCTTCAAGGGCGTGTATACAGAGGGGGGTTTCTCAGACGAGAATAATTTGAACTTGGTTCCTTACCAAGTTAACTTAGGAGGTTGGTGTGGCCACCGAATAACGGGCTCGAGGGGGGAGCCTTTTCCTTCTTCTTTTCTTAATTCCTCGAAGGACGAGGAATACCCCTGGTGTTTAAGCTGCACCAGGATATGAGGAGTCTCTCTGGCGAGAGTAAGTTGAACTTACCCAAGTTAACTTATCGTTTGGTTTGATAACCAGGGACTTAGCTCGAGGATGAGCTTCTTCTTAGCCCCTTAAGGTAGGTAGCCCTGCCTCTCTCGCAGGGTACTTTTTGGTCTGGCGAGTCAAGTACACTACCTCTCTTGTCTCGGTAGTTCGGTTTGATCCGAAGACTTCGTCACCTAGAGACTGACGTATACTACCGCGATTTTCCTCAGAGTTCCTCATTTATACCTCGTCACCCCACTGGGGGAGTGGTAAGGGGAGGGGCTTGAGGATGGCCCCAGGAAGGTTCTTTTGCCTAATGGTTTTTCCCACCAACTCTTACATCGGCTCCTCGTTAGCCTTCGAGCTTGGGAGAAACACGTCTCCAATTTCTTATTTGACGTGAAACTGGATTTCACTCTCCTGGGGGAGATCTTGCATTCTAACCTTTAAGGTCTTTCATGGCGCAGTCTGGTGCAGCGCTGTGGTCGCGCGTTTGACCCACCGATGCCTGGGCCGGATGTCTTTGCGGTAACCGCCTTGTGACTCCACTAAGAGTAAACGGGGGGGGGGACGATTCCCCTACAGGGGGTTTCGGCTTAATTTATAAATAATTCAATTAATAAAGGGGAATTCCACTTGATACAGGAGACTACATTTGATGCAGGAAAAATCTACTTAAAACTGAATTCGATTTAATACAGGGGAATAAAGGCGATACTGTGTCAATCCACTCTTGATAGAGTGATTCACCTTAATACAGGGGCAGTCTACTTGAGAGCGAGAGGAGTCTACTTGATACAGGAGGAGTCCAAATAATATAAAGGGATCCCACTTGATACAGCGGGATATGTATTGATAGGGTGAGTCCACTTGATACAGGTGACTTCCAATTGATACAGGATGACTCCATTTGATATAGGAAATTCCATTTTATACAGGGCGATTCGACTTTATGCAGGAGTATTCCACTCATACCAAAAGGCTCCCACTTTATACAGGTGGATTCCACTTAATACCGTATGATTACAATTGATACAGGATCATCTCTCTTGATACAGGGGGATTAAACTTGGTAAAGTAGGATTCCACTTAATACAGGAGGATTCCACTTAATACAGGAGGACTCCACTTGATACGGTGGGATTCCACTTAATATAGGGGGATTCCACTTTATAGAGTTGGATTGCACTTAATACATAGGCCTAACACTTGATACCGTGGTATTTCACTTAATACAAAGGATTACATTTGATACTAGGGGTTCCACTTAATAAAGAGGATTCTACTTAAGACACGGTGATTACACTTGTTACATAGGGATTGCACTTAATAGAGGCTGATATGACTTAACATATGAGATTGCACTTACTAAACGCTGATTCTACTTGATACAGTGTCATTCCACTTGATACAGGGGAGCAGAGTCTGATCTCGTTCCTTCCATCATTTTGATGGGACCTGTCCTGATAAATTGAGATTTCACGAATCATTAAAGGTTCATTTGGAAAGAGAAAAAAGAACTGATAAAAAGAACTGGAAATCAAAACGCCTCACCTGGAAAAAAATTAATTTTAAATAAAAAACAACTTAAAATTTGAATCCGCCTCCATCTAAAGACCACGTGGAAACAAAAAGAATTTCTCACTATGGAATCTTATTTGCATCGTGCTAGAGCTACATACATTCTTTTTACAATATTTTCCCCACTTTTTCTTGAGGTGCTTCTTCTTTCATGACATTGATGTTACCAGGCGCACATGTAGGTCGACTTGCATGTAGCCAACTGCTACCTGCGAGAATGTGCGCCAGATGAATCGTTCATGTATTCACCCTTTTCTAGGAGACGCAGCGATGTGTGTGACTCAGGTTCTGCCATGCAACAATGAGAAGAGGATAAATTTATTCCCATGAATTGAAAACAAAGAATTATTTTTGCCATCTGTAAAATCTCTCAGGAAAAAGGAAGATTTTTGAGAGAAAATTTCCTGAAATCACGAGTGGAAAAGAACGTGGCTAGGAACAGTTTTGCATAATGCATCACTCTACTTTATATTAGGGTGTTTTGCAGTTATAGGTGACTTAGCATAGTTAACTCTTTCATATTATCCCAAAGCCCCACACAGTCCGTGTCCTATTAGTCAAAGAAGGCTTGACATTAATAAACACACACACTTGCACCAGAACTTGTTCATACCCCTACTTTATGCTAAAATATTTCGCTATAATTCATGAAGCGTTTATTATTTTCAAAACTATAACGATAGTTTGAGAATTCATTAACTAAAAAGTCTATAATACTATTAACTATTATTGTGTTATTTGCCTATAAAAACTTATTGAGATTTTATTTATAAGTCTAATAATGCATTCTTTACAGGGCCTCAAAATTTCGTTAACCTACAACAAACACTTCATGAACTATGACCGAAGATTTGATATTGGCAATTATATAAAGAAGGCTATAGTGAGAAGACGGGACCATGTAAATATAGAAAATATTCTCCAAATTATCAATTATATATTTTTTTAAATTTTCAAACCCATATTATTTTCAAACTTTAAAGGTAACTTTCGTAAAATTCTCTATTATTCGTTTATTTCATTTTAATTTCTTCTTTCTTCTTCTTCCCTTCGCAATGCTATACCCGTTTGGTCACGGATTCTTCCAACACACCATAAAGCTATACGAGAACGAAGTGACAGAAAGATGTGGTGGAACATATCCTTTTCATGTAGATTAAGTCAAAGAGTTCTAAAATCATCAGCAAAAAGACCAAAAAGTGAGGCACAAGAAGGGAATTTGGGCATAAAAAATGCTTCTTTCTGGCGATGAGCCTCAAGAGAGGACAAAATATGAATATTTTGGCGATCATAACTTGACAGTGAAGGAGACCAGTGAAACACCAATGGCCGAAAGATAAATTCCTCTTACTGTGTAAATTAGAGCTGCGCTGGAATATGATGAAAGGGAGGAAAATTGCTCGGAATAATCTTTACGAAAAAGAAACATCAATAATGCTTCGTGGTAGTTTTTGCTTTTATTTGTGGATATATATTCTCTTTCTCTCCATTTTCTGTCGTAATTCTCTCCTACTTAATTATCATAGATTAGATCAAATTTAGGCATTTTTACTTAGTGCATAAATGTGTTTCTTGAGGATGAGCTGAGTTTGAATGAACTCGGAAGACGTCGTGCAAATTTCCCGGAGTGTTAACTTGGTACCGTTTTGTAATTATTTGTTAGTATAAAGAGGAGATGGTTAATATAATCTGCATCTTTATCCTAAAAAGACTGACATAGATAAAGTCTAGAGTGTCGCATTCATTTGATTTCAACATGGCCATTCAACATCGCACTGATCCGCAAATTAAAAATGCCAAATAGCAAATAATGTCTGACTTTGAACTCCATATTAGAAACAGTCTCTAATAAGAGACTTAGACCTCGGGAGTCTTTGTCTTTGCTAAAGTCAGAGTGGAGCTTACTTTGTAATTATACGAGTCCAGTTTTGAAGTCCTGACATTGCGCTTTCTCCTAAACATCTAACTTCATAATTAAATAGTGCAAAACATATTTATACAAAATGACATCAGAGATATCGTTAAATATCAGCAAAAAAATAATGGCAATAGTGTACAAGGTCAGAGGAGAGCACATTTCTCTCATCTGCCAAAGAATTGACTTCTCAATTTGTGTGTAATCTTTTCTTTGCTTGTAATTTTAAATTATATTTTTTACATGGTTTTTATCTCAAGTTCTCGGCACTTTAAAAAGGCAAATTCTGATGTGTTTGTAATAATTATAAATGGCAACATAATTTTCCTTGCCAGTGTTTCTAAATGATACACTTCTCATCTTTCTCTATACATTAGACTTTTTTTGATTACCACATCTGCTGTTGCTAATTTTATGATTAGGCAGAAAGTCCTGACCAGGTTAGGAAGTGGAAAGAAAACCACAAAATCTTAGGATAAAACATCAACGTTAGTTTAGGTTAGCCTTACTCATTTGACTGCATTAGGTTATGTTAACCTTACTCATTCGACTACCATCTTCCGTAGGTTGCTTTTGTTGGTTGCTCATGCACAGTTTATTTCTACTTGTGCAAGCCTCAACTGACAGAAATGAGTTTGGAAAAAAGTGGAATTAGAGTTTTGATTTGCTACTGTTACAAGCAAATACTTTGTACAATTGTTGCTGTGAAAAAAAAGGAATATCTTGCTTTGATTAAAAGAGGCCAGGCTTTATTTTGGCGAGACAATGCGAGGTCACACACTGCCAGGTAGACTCTAGAAAAGTTCAAACAGATGGATGGTGTTGAGATTCATCCATATCCACTATTCAATAGCACACTTCCTCCGCGACCAGCGATTCAACACTTTTGATGGAGTGAAGGAAGCTTGTTTACAGTGTTTTGATTCAAAGCTGACTTGTATCTGGGACAGGTTCGGATGCTGGCTGATCGCAGGAATGAATCCGTAGAAAATGATGGACTTTATTTTAAGGGATAAATGTTGGTGAAGCTCCATAGGAATTTGTTCGGGTTTAACCGCTTCCTAAATGAGTCCGGACTTTCTGGCCAACCCTATATTATCGTTTGTTATTTTTCGGTATTATAAATTTAATTATCTTCAGCAATAATTTCAAAATACACATTTATAAAGGAATCTATTAATACTATTAAAAGGGCATCATGGGAGAGGGTAGTTAGAATTAGGACATTCCAATTATTTTCTACTATAAAGTTGTTACAGAGCCGGGATTAGCCTTTTCATTTTGCCATTGAATGTTTCATTATTAATGGCAACCGCGGTTTCGGTTTGGCACGACGGGAGTGTAGTGGTCATTGAGTGTGGTGGTCATTGCTCAAACAAGAGAGCTCTAAACAAGCCCCCCTCTAAATCGTACCTTTCTCACATGCTTTTTTCTTCCTGCTCATCTGCCACCTCACTCTCTCGCAAACACGCACGCTGGCAAATCAGTCAAGCTTTATTCTTCGGCCAGAGCACTTCTCTACTGCCTTTGCACATACTATCATCCAACCTCTTTATCGGATATCTGAGGACCATTCAAAATATTTGGCATTAGTACCTGTAGATTCCATTCAATCTCTTTACTAATTAAGTTAAGGTGACTTATGCCCTTGTTAGCAGTCGCTAATAATAATAATTTGTTTTCTGCCACACATTTCTTTCAAATAACTTTTTTTCTTTCTACCTCTCTTTTCATTAGTGGCGATTGCTAAGATTCCTCTAAAACCTGATTCTCTTCCAGCCTCCATTTTCATCCTTTTAAATTACAGTTGGAATCAAACTATCCCCATATCGAAGGAGTCTCGCTCCTACTACACGCGTTTATCATTTACTAATTCCTTTTCTACCATCACTATCTCGACTATCTTCCGATTCTTTCGATACTTATTTATTTTTATCTATTGTCGTATCACTATTGTTCCAGGATCGTTTTAGGAAACTACTGAGGCAGGCAAAGTGATTAGATCTAAATTTTCATTACCTGTTCTCTTTGAAGAACAGGAATTTTCTGCAATTTTTATAGTCAGCTACCTAGAATTATGACATCTACCATTAAGGAAGTTTGCCTCTGCAGTCTTGACACCCTTATACTTTCCGTTATTCATATTCGTCCCTAAATTTATATGTATGTAATATAAAATAATGAGAGTCCAACCTCATTTTCTGTCACTGAGCAGGAAAAATGTATAAAATTAAACCCTCAGTTTTTCCACAAATACCTCCTGACAAAAGAATAGGGCATAGGAATGAAGTGTTCAAAACTCCGACCAAAACAATAAACGTAGCTATAAATATTAAAGACTCAACAACAATTTAGGGACAAGAAAGAACATCAGTTTTGCATTTTCACCACAATTTAATGATTTTTTATATTTCTTTAAGCTTTATTGGAATGTGATAGAATATGAAGCAAAAAGAGAAAATTCACGAATTTTAAAGACCGCCTAATTGCCGCTAATTTTCTTCCCTATTTTGGTGGTAAAGATTTAATTTTTTCATGAGGTACCTGAAAGAGTAGGTTGTGCTAATCTTGCTCCAAATTTCGTTCTTATAATCCATATGAAAATAATTTAATTAAGGATAAGAGGGAATAAAGTGGAAGGAAATTCGATAAGGTGATTCGTAATAATCTGTTTAAAACGTTGCTGATGCGTGCATATTTATAGTCAAGGCCGGACATGGTCTAATGTTGGGCCCGGCCCCACCTGTATATTCATTAAGTTTAAATCCTTTTTTGGTTGCGCATATTAAGGCAGGACTATTCTGTTCCTTGCATGGTATATTTAAATCAATAAGAAGAGGAGAATATAGGAAAGAAATGCTGCTTTCGTATACGAGTTAGTATTCTG
The DNA here is from genome assembly GCA_963969495.1 of Ceratothoa steindachneri. Classification (NCBI taxonomy): domain Eukaryota; kingdom Metazoa; phylum Arthropoda; class Malacostraca; order Isopoda; family Cymothoidae; genus Ceratothoa; species Ceratothoa steindachneri. The sequence continues at coordinate 61,535,705 of OZ018337.1, forward strand.
CGAATGCAAAAGTTTAGGAAACATGGATAGTTTTAGTGTTTAATCATAAACTGCCACTTTTTTATAGCCTTTTTTACATCATCGTACGATTCTAGAGTAAATTTAAAGTTCGAGAAGGATATTAGCTGCTAATTTAAAGGCGTGATTTTTCAGTCATTATCACGTATTCGCAGAGGAAATAATTTTGTTGACGATTAAGAATCGGCAAGACACAAGTTTTTTAAATTGTACATAGCGATTTACTGGTGTCGAAGTGTATGTGCAACAGAAGCCCAATTCAATATTATTGAACTGGAAAAGTTTGCTAAAAAAGAATGGAATATTCACAGCCTCGTAATCACAGTGTGACTCATCCTCCTCTTTCGTGATCCTCCGAGGAAGTCAGAGTCGCCTTATCACTTTGACCGGTTTTATTATCTGGGTCAACAGGTCAACCTTATATTATTAATAATGGTCAAACAAAGTTTGTTCCTCTATTCAGGGATTCAAATGCTATTATTTATAAATTATGTGAACAAAAATTTTTTTTATTCTTTTCGTTTTATTCGGTCATTTATATCTAACTTACATTTTGACCTCGATGCCTCTCGATGCCTCCATCGGTTTCTCTGGAGCAACCTCAGGTCTATATATGAGGTGGTAGAGTCTGTGCTTAGTGTTTATGTGAGGTCTTGTGTCAAGTTGACCATGGGTACATCGGATGGGTATTGATGATGGCGTTAAGTTTGTTCGGTGATTGAACTTTAGGGAAACAGAAGAGTGACCTAGGCTGAGTTGGGAAAAGTGCTCTCTATTTCATCATATCTCAACATGGTTTCTTTCGAAGACTTGGCTTCAGTGATAGATAGTTATATAGTCGTAGTTCTGTTTAGGCTGATATCAAAGTAACGTATTCCATCTGTTATATTGTTTAAATCTTTTACATTAAATGTCATTTGTCATTAACTTCTGTGTTTAATGTTATGATTGATGCAAAATGTGCGAATTAAACAACCTTATGAGGTGAGAAAATTCTTTTCGTAATTTCACTTATTATTCCGTGAAATGAAATCGTCTTATTATTATTTGGCAATGTAACACATTGATATCATTTAATTTGTTTGCGATTAAATAATAGGTTTTTTATTACGGGTATCACGTTTTAGTGGGTTTGTTCTGTGATTATTTAACTCTCTCTTAATTTTAGATCTATTTTATTCATGGATACTAGTAATTTGTGGACTTAATTAGTTTTAAATCACATAACCAATATGTCCTTATAAATAAATGAAATGAGAAAGAGATACCACTTTAAAAATGTTTTTTATTTAAATTTGAATCCAGTAAGATATAGTTTCTCTTTAGGAATTGCTCAATATCTCAGAAGAGCGACCAGAAATATCTTTTTATTTCATCTGAAATGCCAAAAAGCAGACATTGAATTAAGATTTTAAGCCCCGATGCGATTTTGTGCTAATCTTTCTTTCACTTTGGACAGAAATTTGACCTCAGCCAAGATTAAGTTAACGTTGGATGTTTAAAATGAATATTAAATAAACAAATGTACACATAACTCATGTCTTGACCATTTACCCTAAATCAAGGTAATTTCACTGTCCCTTGTTCATTGAAATCTTATTCCCATAAATTAATGAAATTTGTGGTTTAAGTTCAATCTAAATTTCTCACCCGTATAATTCTTTACTTCTTGTGTGTATATATTATTGGTGGTTAATATGCTAAATGATAATATTTCATGTATATTTATCGTATATTTTGCATAATTAATAAGGCACTTTGGGTTTAGGGGTGCAATTCCCTTTTAGATCTATTTGCCTCGACTATCTCTCCTTCTTTGAATGACAATAAACCGATAATTACGAATCAACGTTTAGACGTGTCTAATTTTCCTCCACAAAATGTACATCACTTTTATTTGACTTGTGGTTTGTTACTATGATTGATATTTACGGAATTTTGGGGGGATGTTTTTCAATTTTGTAAAAACACGGTCAGAAATTGTGACAAATTAAGTATATTAGATTAAAAAAAAAATGGAACTGTTGCAATTCGGAGAACGGCATTTTTTCTCGGGACAGATTGAGGCAACGGAGGGACCATGAGAGAAAAAATTAATAAATGAAAAGGGTGAGATTATTGAAAGAGATAATGGTAAAAAACTCACAAATAACCTCTGCAACCCTGTTTGAAGGGGCGAAGAATCCATTGAAAACTTTGTAGGAAAAATGTTTATTAGCTTTGACTGACTCCGAAGTATTAAAGTGGATCCCCCTGTGCAAATAATTACTCTGAAGAGCGAAATATTTTCGGTAATTTGTGCTAGTCTCCAGTCTATTAAAGTATGATCACCGGGAAGGTAATTTGCAATACTCCTTAATTTTATTCGTATCTATTACTGAAATATTTTTCAAGCCTAAATAATTCAGTTTTTGCCATGAATATTTTATGTTTCAACACAATATTCTCATGTAAATGTTTCTTTGTCCACGTTACTCCTCGGCTTCATTTTCATGCTACTATATGATTATGACGTAAGACCTTGTATAAATAAAAAGTTAAACGTCCCTACTGACCTTCAAGCAATTTGCTTTGAACGATTACACAAATTCAAGGTAATGAGTTTTATAAGCTTAGTCGCGTTGGTTTATTGTAATTGGAATTGGTTAATTAGAACGTTCGAAAGAATAGTTCCTTTACATCCGACCGCCAAATATCTCGCTAAATTTTTCTTTTCGCTTATTCCACCCCAAATCCAAGAAACTCAAAAAAGATGAATGGAATCTTTCGAAAAACTTGTCGCTCCTGCCGTGTTTAACTTAAGTTTCTTTACTTTAAATTATACATACAGTAAGTCAATCTCTCACTCATAACTTTATACCAACTCCTTGGATTATTTATTGAAGTATGAAATTAACTGTCAATCTAAAAATATAACAATTCTCTATCGATGTTTTGTAATTGCGCATCTTCACCAAAATTTCAAGTAAGCATCATTGATATTTTCCTATTTACCAACTTCGTGGAACGTGATCTCTAAGAATATTGTATAAAATTAATATTCGTGACAAGACACTGAATTCTTCACGTTTGCATTCACATAAATTCTTTAAACTAGGAAACGTCAGTTGTAATCTCTCCGATTCTAATCATCTCCACTTGAAAATGTCCTATTTTCACTTGGTCTTTAATCTAAACTACCCTTCCTTTACCTTGAGAAACCCTCTTTTATCCTGCCTTTTCCCAAAATGTGTAACGATTTGCAATCTTTTCATTGTTTCCGTAACGTTGATCAAGTTAAAGTTTTTTAACATGACACATGATAATTTAAACAAAATTAAGAATATGTACTGTGTTAAAATCTATTATTTATCGTAAAGAAGAACTTGCCATAGTAACAAAGTGATCACGCAAGGGTAACATTATTGTAATTAGACTTGATAATGGAAACGGGATAGCTATTATGAATCGCAATATCTCTTTGCAAAAGGATAAATCCATTCTGGCAGATGCTTCTAAATTCACTGAGATTTTTGAACCCATTAATTATAATGTATTTGAAATTTAGGTCTCAGATAAACCGTTTCTTATCATGTGTAAAAGAAGGAAAAAATATTAACCAATGCTCAATATTCCTCAAAAGTATTTCATAATGGCAACTTTCTTGCGCGCTTGCTTGTTTGACTAAAATTCACAAGCTTATAATTTAGCCTCTAAACAATTAGCAAACTATCTTGTCTTGGCTCTCTAACTATTTTAGCAATCAATTTTCTATTTCAAATTAATGAGTTCCAAAAAGATTTGTCAAATCATCATTTCACAGCAGATATGTTTTTTGTCAGTTTTGACGTAAAACTTCTCCTAACTAAAATTCCACTAGAAGAAACCATCAAGGTACTTTAGATAGGTTTTTAGATAGTGAAAACTCCAAGACTTACCAGAAATAGATTTAGATCATTATTAAACTTAATATTACAAGATATATATTTAACGTATAATAATAACATTTAGTAACAAACTGACAGTGTTGCTAGTGGATCCACTATTTGACTCTTATCGCCCTACTGGCCTGAGTGCCAATTAGGAAAACCCTGTCACTGGGTTGACATGAATCTCTGATGGACTCTGGAAAAGTTGTTGATCCGCGTCCCCATACCTCCGTCTCAAAAATAATGTTTTATTATGTTTTTTACTCGAATACTATCCCTTAACCTCTTGGCTACCTGCACCTGGTACCACGAGGAACTATTCTTAACCGAATAGAGTGCAAATTAGGAACACCCGCCACTGGCTTGAATTCAACTCTTTGACGAGTTTTTTTTATTATGGGTATCACGTTTCAGTGGGTTTGTTCTGTCATTATTTAACTCATTATTAAGTTCAGATCTATTTTATTCTTAGGTGCGAGAAATTTTTGGTCTCAATAAGTTTTAATTAACATAATCAATATTTTCTTAGTTAAGTTTTTCCACTTAAAGAAGGGCATGGACCTCATATTTGTTTCAATTTGGTCCGTGGTTAATAGAAAATGCCTAAAGATGCTGATATGCTTATTGTTGTTAAGAGTTGCTTATTGGGGGAACTTTTGGTACCATTATTTGTTTATATTTGTGTTCTTGGGACAAAATTTCCTTCTGCCTATTTTCTGGCATTGATTTAGATTTTTGCTGAAAGAAAATTGTATTTGCAATGGAGATTAAATCCTATTTGAATGGCGAATCAAGATATAAATATGGTTTGGGCGTTCTTAATGTAAAGTGAAATTGATCCTACATTGGATAATAAAAATTTACTTTAACAGCGTTGATAAATAAGGAATATATATTCAACTGCAGAAAAAACTGGTTGATGTTGCCGAAGGTTAATTCCGTTGGCAACCCGAGTCTTCCTTTTTTGGATTCTTCCCGTGACGTGTGAGATTGGATTCTCCCGAGCAGATCGGATTAACTAAAAGAAGTTCACCACACTTTCCTGCACTTTTCAAACTCATATTTTTCTTTCACTCAACGATTTGTTTACTCTTTATATTTCCACACAACTCTCGTTTCTTCCTGAGTGGTTCGGTATATTGTTGACTTGATAACGTAGGAAATAGATCAAGCACTTATTTGCCTGCCATAGAAGGGAAAACGGGAATATTCATGGGGACATTTGTACGGATGAAATGGTATGAGATAAGGTGACGTATACCAAAGGAAAATTAAAAGAATACAAATAAAAACAAACAAAATGAGAAATAGATACCACGTTAACAATGTTTTTCTCTTAAATTTGAATCCAGTAAAAAAAATAGTTCCCGTTTCAAATTAGTCAATATCTCGTTAGAGCGACCCAAAATGTCTTTATTTCATAAAATACCAAAAAACAGACCTTGAATTAAGGTTTTAAGTCCCGATGCGATTTTGTGCTAATCTTTCTTTTGCTTTGGAGAGACATTTGATCGCGTCCTAGATTAAGGTAACTTTCGATGTTTAAAATGAATATTCAATCAACAAGTGTACACATAACTAATATCTTGACCATCTACCTCCAATCAACAAAATTTCACGGTCCTTTGCGTAACTTTGTTTATTGAAATGTTATTCCACTAGAGTAATGAAATTTGTGGTTAAAGATGAATTTAATTTTCTCATCACCGTTTGTATCTATGATTGGTGGTCACTATGATTAATGATAAAACTTCAGGTTAGATCTATCGTATATTTTGTATATCTAATAACGGCCTAGCGTTTAGAGGGCGATATTTACCTTTAGATCTGTTTGCCTCAACTATCTCTCCTTCCCTGGATGACAAAAGGGCAACCAATATAAACCAATAATTACGAATCAACGTTTAGACGTGTCTAATTTCTCTACACAAAATATACACTACTTTTATTTGATTTCTGCTTTGTTAGTAGGATTGATATTTACGGAATTTTTTAGACCTCTCCCTAAGTGTCTTCCAAACATTTTCAAAAGGATTCAAGTTCGGACTCTGTGGAGGGCTGTTCATAACGGTGATGTGCTCGTCGTCCAGGAATGTCTATATCGTCTTGGCCGTGTGTCAGGAGGATTCAACCTCCATTTAAATTGCAGTCTCTGATTCGTAGGCTCACAGATTGGGCAAAGAAGCTTCCACAGCAATTCCTTGTGCAAATGTACACTCATTGTGCTACATTTGCTTAGAGGTATCCCAGTACCTCCTACCAAAATCACGAACTAGACAATGATGCTTTCTCAGCCAACCTTCACATCCTTTTTGGTGTAATCGACAGAAAATCTTTCTCCAGATCTACAACAAGTGAACTTCTGGCATAGGATCCAAACAAATTGAACTGAGATTCATCATTGAAGTATGTAGAAGTAGCTCCATTATTCCTTCGTCCATCTATGTAAGCTGCTGAGTGGCGAATGTGAATAAGTTGTATTATTTTTCGCACTTTTATATGTGGTTATTTTTGCCAATAAATTTTACTGGGGAGCAAATTTCAACTTTTTGTTTATCAATTTAGATTTGACAGCTAATTATACATAATTTGGGTGCACTGAGCATTAATATTTACTCTGTTTTGGTCTATCAGGTCTTGATTTTGTTCAACACACTTCCTTGACATCATATTCATAAAAAGGATATTTTCCCAATACTTACAAAGTCTTTTTGCACTACAAGTCATAATTATAATTATCTATCAGTACCTATTTAAACTAATGTTTGTTTTTATATATCAGATTTTGAAAATAAGGAATTTAAATACTCTTCTGATTCGTTTTGCTACATATGTGGAAATATTACACTTCCACATGAACGAGAAAATATGATCGACTTCGTAAAAAGAACTTACATAGCTTATTTTGACATAAAACTGGGGAATCAAGATAAATCATGGGTTCCACATAAATCCTAGACTGTATGCATTGTAAAAGTGCGACATTGGACAAAGTTTTCAGGGTCAAAAATATCTTTTGGAGTTCCGATGGTAAGTTTAAGATTCCATAAAACTACGTAAATTAGTCATTTGTGTGCTGTAAATTACTTAAGTGTAATTGTAACTTAGGTACATAACAACTTCTGATAAAATTCGCTTTTTCTAACGTTTCACAATATTTTTAACATTTCAGGTGTGGCAAGAGCCTACTAATCATGAGGCGGATTGTACTTCTGCTTTGTCAAGACTTCGGGCTTCACTAAGAAAAATAAACATTGTATCGACTACCCAAATTTCGACACCGCAATACGACCTGTGCTACATTCAAATTAAATTCTCATTTCAAAATTTAAGTCTGCCATCTCATAAAATAGTTGAAGATGTTTCTGAAAATATTGTTGGGCACTCTGAGGAGTCAGACACCGAATTCAAACCCAGCTTATTTGTAAGTGAAAGTGATTAGCAAAGTTTAACCAGGCTGAGTTAAATGATCTTGTAAGAGATCTAAATTTGGCAAAAAGAGTGCAGAAATTTTAGCTTCAAGACTTAATAGAAAAACATTTTAGTTCAAACACATACATTTCATTTACAGAAACAGAGAAAAAGAACTTAATTCATATTTTAGGACAGAGCATAGTTTAGTATATTACTGCGACATACAAGGTTTGTTAAATGCAACGGGGCTTTATTCTTACAATGTAAGTGATTGGCCTTTGTTTTTTGACAGTTCCTTAAAGAAGTCGATACCAATTGGGCACCTAACAACATTAAAAGAAAAGTATGAGCATATAGAAACTGTTTTAAATCTTATAAAATATAGGGAGCACGAGTGGATAATATATATTGACTTAAAAATGGTTAATTTCCTGCTAGGACAACAAGCAGGGTCTACTAAATATTCCTGCTTCCTTTGCTTATGGGACAGCAGACCTAAGGACGAACATGATTCGAAGCAAATCTGGCCAGCACGAAGACCTTTAGTGAGCAGAGTTAAAATCATATTTTCTCCTCTGCATATAAAACTAGGTCTCATGAAACAATTTGTAAAAGCTTTAGATACAAACGGCAAGTGTTTCAAACACATAATTTCAAAATTTCCAAGTTTAATTTATGAAAAAATCCAAATTGGAATTTTCGACCGTCCACAAATGAGAACCTTAATTAATGACAGCAGTTTTCCTAATGTTAAGAATGAACGCGAAAGAAATGCCTGGTTCTCATTCGTGGACTTGATAAAAAGCTTTATAGGAAATTATAGGACAGATAACTATGAAGATTTCGTAAGAAAACTTTTAAGGGACTACAAAGAACTAGGTTGTAATATAAGCATGAAAATTCATCTTTTGAATAGTCATCTAACCAACCTCCAAGAAATTTCGGTGCTGTAAGTGACGAACAAGGGGAGAGATTCCACCACGATATTAAAATTATGGAGAAACGTTATGAAGGACGCTGGAATTGTGACATGATGGCTGATATTGATGGTGCTCAAAAAGAGACCTGCCGCCATCAACCAAATACTCTAGAAAGTCTTATAAAAGAAAGTTTTACCAGAGTTAAAGCTTTATAGTTCTTTGTTTTGTTTTATTTTAAGTCATTTCTATCGTAATAATGTAATTTTACTTTAGTTTGAACTGCAGGTATTCATGAAAATTGGAAATAAATGTTAACGCATGACTTAATTTTAGTCCTAATTTTGAAAAAAATGGAAAATGGCGCATGGGCTGTTTACAAGAATCAGAACCTGATGGAGCCAAACCTTGGTGAAATACGTTTTCAGCGCACAAAAATTCCTTACAACTAAGTGTGAGATATCAATCAATAAAATACGCGTTCTCAGTGATCAAAGGCCAATATAAAATATTTAAAGTAGATTTATAAAAGCAGAGGGCAAATTTATTTCTTTAAAAGTTCCAATATAGGACTACAGGACTACATTTAGCAATTCATCTTACCAGTCACAAATCCTTTTGAATTATTCTCAGTCAAAAGCTCTTTATTCAGAAGTTTTCCTATAACTTGTTTGTTTTCTGTGTTCTTAAAACCGTTCTAACAATCAATAGTCAAATTGCATTGCTCTCACTCTCTCTTGCTTTCTTTCATCTTCAATATCACTTCTACACTCAAATACATAATCAATGAGAACAGCCTAATCTCATGCAACTTTCTAACAGATTCAAGACACAAAACATAATCAAGCCCTATTTTTTTGATAACCGCTAAAGGTTTTCTATCATTCAAAATCTCGTAGGTGATAGGAATCTCTTCCGTAGCACTATTTTCTGCGATTTATCAGAAATCCATCAAATATCACAAAAGTTCACTATGCAAACTAAATAATATCAGACCATAATGCATACCAGTTGATAAACCCATATACCTAAATAAAATCCTTATATCCACCATACATATTACAGTCCTTATCTAGTGCTTTTCACTCAGGTGTTTCAGTAAAACACTTTATTCACATAACTTATACCCGCTCTAAACCAATTTCACAAATCCCTTATCACTCCTTCAATTAATCTTACGTGCATAATCAGAATTTTTCTATGCATCTTGACAAAAGAATTCAACAAGATTAGTCCACATATTTTTATTTTGCATTCACTATCACGATATCTCACCTATGAATGACAATACAGAGTATTTTTTTACGTGTTCTACTTTTGAATTTTAATAAAATTAAAAATAATTTTGTTGGTAATAGTTATATGTTTTGGTTCCTAAAATGACTAATTGATTCATTTATTTTTGTAGAAGTTATGCCAATTTTGGGAAAGCATTGATTTTTAAAAAGTTTTCGCTGAACTTTCATATATTTATCGACTATCAAAACCAATTTTATTTTAAATAATTTTATTTGTTTAAAATAAACAAAAACTTAACTTATTTGAAGATTCATCTTTTCAAATTCTGACCATTCTTCTCATAAAATTCATTTACGAAGTTGCTCCCATCACTTTTTTCAAAAGTTCTTCGTCGATGTTATTAATTTCGGCAGCGATATTATTTTTTAGTTGTTGGATACTTTTAGAATTATTATCTCCATAAAAAAATCCAAAGGTGAGGTTAGATCGGCGGATCTTGGAGGCCACTTAAATTCACTGTTTCGAGAAATAATATTTTTCGTCTTAACAACTACAATGTTTCATTCTTTTTAGGTGATGTTGCACCATCTTGCTGGAAAAACAGTTGTCGTCTATTTCGAAGCCTTCGAAAGTTTTGTAAAGAATATTCTTCAAGCATGTGTCCGTCAGTATGTTTGGCCATTCACTGTAACTGAATTTCCATTTTCATTCTCATACGAATACGGCCCAATAATCATCTGAGGTGTTATCGTACACCACGTAGTGGCTTTTGCAGGATGTAGCTCTTTCTGGTGTAGAGCTTATGGGTTGTGACCCGACCATATTCTGTTGTTCAACTTATTATTTTATTCGCTGAAAAGAAATTGCGCTTGGCCAGACATTATCACGAGCGGTATATCAACTTCCGCAAATTTTCTTTTCGCGAAATCGTTGTCTTCTAATTTTGGACAACCTGAATCTTGTATGGTTCAAGTTTCAGTTTTTTTTCTTTATTACACTGTATGTTGCGCCTTTTAACAATCTGCCTTGTTCTGATTCTCCATTTGGACGCAACTCTTCAATTGCATGTTCCACACCTTGTCTACCGACACGCCTTTTCGTCCATCTTGCACACTACCGTTGTCTCGAATTTATTTAATTAGTCTGCATAGCGTTTGTCGCGATGGTACGTCTTGAGTTCCTTCACGCCTCATCCCTCGTTGTGTTAAAACCACTGAACAGTTGCATCTGAAGATTGTTTCAACAATTTTGTTTTCGTCTAATCATTTTCAGCAGCTTCCATCTTTTCACTTTGAAAAATTTATTAATAATGATTTTGAGAGAAAACTTTTTCATTTTATAATCTACGCATGACTATGACGCGCGTTACAGCCCAGTGACCTAGAGCCTATGTAGAATGGGTCACAATGCAATTTCAAGCGAGTCCTCGGAAAGCCGAGACCACAACACATTAATTATTCGGACACCCTGTGTGGTATCTAAAGTTTAAAAAATAACCCATCAAATTACTCTTTCCCGTGAATGGCAACGGACTCTTTCACTGTATGATTACAAGTCCGGCCTAAATACAGACCAATCGCAACCTCGTATTAACCAAGCATTTTAAGAAGAAACAATAAGTGGTAGCAGAGAATACGGTTAGTTAGGAAGTTTCTGTGTGGTTAATTCGATTTCCTAGATCAGCAAAGAAGTGGTGGGCCTCCACTTATTGACAATATAAGTTTGAATACCTGTATCAAAGTTAATTCACATCTGACATCACACCTGCTGGATAAAAAGTTAAGCGTCACCCATATAGCCATTTTGCATCATTTAGAGTAAATGGGCAAAGTTAGAAAACTGAACGTATGGATTCCATGTAAACTGGTAGACTTTGACCGTCAGTGCCGCATAGACGCCTGCATGACACTACTGTCTAAGAAACGTCGTTTTGAATGACCGAACAAAGTTGTCTACAAATGCTTTCTTTTAATTGTTCGCCCCCACTCCAGCTCCTAATTTTTAGGTATTATGCTATCAGAACGGGGACGCTAGGGCTGTTCAATTTTTGAATGGCACATTTAATCAATCTCTATTATATGTTAAATATTCATTCTATAGCATATATAAATATAAAATGCATTTGTTCATCTTATAATCAATGCATGAATTCATATGTTTAGCATTATTTTATATATAGAAATAATCGAAATCAGGATTGTTTAAATACAAGCTCAGTCTACTAATCTCAAAGCCTAGGTAGTTGTATGTCTTAACATAACCTAAGGTTTACACCAAGACATATCTGAGTCGGACTTTCTTCGCTATTAATTTTGTATTATTATTGTGACTTTAATGAGCCTTTTCTTGAAATAGTGAACATTATGGAAGATTTAAAAGTGCATATTCACAACATAATGATTTGGGATTTTAGGAAAGGCATCGTAGACAGTTTGCGTCAAGTCAACGGTGAAGGAACTTCTGAGTGTGAGTGAGTGTTAAAGAGAGTTTAAGAATATTTCTTCGTAAAACGTTAGTTTTAAAGGGGACTCCCATTCCGAAAAACAAGTGGGATATTATAAGTAGATTTTAAATAATAATAATGGAAAAAAATCTGATTGTAACCTTTGAATAATTAGCTGAAAACCTAGATTCAATTCATTCCACTGTGAAACAGCACTTAGAGGAGATAAACAGTGTTTTGCGAATCTAGAATGGAGTTCTGTCAAACTGTCAGAGTTACATTTGCAAAAAAAATTCAACATTTGTTTATCTCTCGTTTCTCGACTAAAGTGTGAACCGTTTTTGAGTAGAACAGTTACAGAAGTAAAAAGTGAGTTATATACAATAATATTAAACGTTCTAGAGTCTATACGGCGGATAAATCCAGGGCCAACCTAATAACCCAGCCGAAACAAAGGTTCTTTCGTAGGTTTGGTGGGATATGAATGTCATGAGCCTTTTTACTCTTCTTAATCCAAATCAGTCGATCACCAGAGCGGCTTATTGCCCTCAGCTGGACCGTTTACATGCAACATTCGAAAAAAGGCAGCAGTAATCAATAGAATAAAAGTGTTCATTCATCAAGAGAACGCGCGATCTCATATCGCAAGAGATACCATATCAAAGTAAGTCGCTTGCCCAGAGTGACACGTATGTAATTCTTTACTACACGCGAAGCTAAAGGCAGCACCAGAAGCAGCCTCAATAAACTGCAATCTAAAATTCTTCTGAGGCTCAGGAATTCCATTCATGAAATACATTTAATCATGCAGAGTTGTATCATTGCTTGGTGTAGTTTTGACAGGATGCAAATTTACCTGTTTCTGTATCATTGCTAATGAGCAAAATGATCTTGCGCGTGTATAAAAACCTTTAAATCTTAAATAACCGTCTCTCTATACGAAATAGATCATTCCCGGCCTATGTACATCGCATCCTTCATGAAAAGAGTAAGAATAAATATATTTACCAAAAACCTTTTATCAAACAAGACTACCATTGTCCATACAATTTTGGAGGGCTAAAAACGGCCAAGGCATTGTAAATAATGGTTCCTGGAACGATGCCAGACTTTTCAGAATGGACGTCTATTTTACGAATTTATAGATGTCGATATCTGATATCTCTCCGAGAATATTACCGGCTGACATATAAAAAGGCATATTTAGTGTTAAAAATATAACACTGACATGTGTTAACCGTAGTTCAACGCAATACGTAAGATAAATGGAGGTAGATGATAGAAAGAAATGATATAATTTTTGTTAATGAAAAAATAAGAAAAGAAAAGATCTGAATTAAACATTATTTCTGAGCCTTTTTTCCAAATGATTATATATCCCATTTTGATAAGCACAATCTATAAATAAGACCAACTTTGCGTTTTTAAATCGGACATTTTTATTTTAGGGAAGAGTATGAATAATATATCTTGAGGCACCTTAGCTTTCAAATCATATTCGTTAATGCACCGTTAATAACGTTAGTAATCATCAAATCTGAGTTTATTAGAGATCTTTTGCACAAAACTATGATGGATTCTTTTTATTACTAATATGTAAATTTTTAATTTATATCGATAATTGTACTATATCTTGTTATTTTGGCTCTAACTTCCATCGTAGTGAATAACTTTTCATTCGCAGCATTCATTCATTATTATTATTATTATAACGAACTATCTCAAATTGATTTTAACTCTATGTTATATCCATCACTTGAAGACATATTTGCCGTCTCTCATTCAATTTTCACAAAACGCAACACCGCTGGCAAGACAAACAATATGTTCCACGATGATTATTTAAAAACATTGTTTAGTGGTATTATTACCGCCAATACCTACATAGAATTATCGATTTACGATAATAATTGTCTTCTAAGAGTTGTATTGGGATTTGATGATCCATTATCGCAAAAGAAAGAAATTTTGAATTTGGGACACTCGTTGTTTTGCCATTAATTAAGTGTATATTCCACGTATATACGGAAATGTATTGAGACAATGCGACCCAGGCGTTATATTTATTTCAAAACATGGAATAAATGACACAAACTCACTAAAAATCTTCTCTTACGAAGTCTTAACCAAAAATCACAGCGGAGAACGTTTTGACGGATGCGCTATAGCTTTGAAAAGAGGTCTTGACTTCAAATCAATAAGTGGACTCGACGAATCTTACCTCGCTGTGGAGGTCCGTACAGCAGTTGGACTCATGCTCCTGGCCACAGGGTACCAACCTCCAAGGAGAGGGTATTTGCCCCTTCCCAACTTCTTGCAGTTATGTGGTCACGGCAGAACCGTTCTCTTTGCCAGTGACCTCAATGCAAGAAGTGCTGCCTCCGGTTATACGTCAACCAACCCAGCAGGCAGGAATCTCGAGACACTAATCGATAGACATATTATGACTAGAATTGGACCAGACTTCCCCACATTCATGACACACAGATCAGCCACCAAACCAGATATTGTACTAACCAGCAATATGTTCCCATACAATTACTTGATTGAGCCGGGCCTTCCTATTCTCAGTGACCACCAGGCTATCCTTATTAAAGTTTCAACCTTCCCCATTAAAATCCCTATCCCAGAGCAAAAGAGCTACGCTCGAGCCAACTGGGATAAGTATAAACAACTCCTCAAAAATTATAACCCAGAACCCTTAATTGATGCCAACCTAGAAGAAATTGACGAGGAGTTGGATAAAATTAATACAAAATTTATTAAAAGCCGACAAAGAAGCCGTCCCCCGAGGTAAATAAATATAAAATTCTTCCTGCCCCCTCATGGACCCCTAGAATGAAATCCCTCGCGAGGGAATATAGGGAACGGATCAATGAAGTGAACCTCACTGGCCCCAACATTAACACACACTGACAAACACGACTCATTCATGACGAACTAATGACTCTTATAAGGGACCAACAGAATGTACTTTCGAATAATTTAATTGACAGACTGAACATAGAAACCGACTCACGTACATTCTGGCAGACTGTTAAACGACTAAAAGGCCGACAACCGCCAAAGACTATTAAACTCAGACGTGATGACTCTGAAATTTCGGACGTGGAAAGAATGGAAGAGGAATTCAGACTCTTTTGGGCATCTATATTTAAGATATCTCCGGAAGAGAATGATGACTGATTTAGACTTCGAAGACGGAATCATTAACGACCTGCATGCTCAAATACAGAGAACTCATCTTTACCATTGTGTATCACAGAAGAAGGCAAATGGAAGGACTCGGCGGTAGGATTACTGCAGATGAGCTCTTAAACACCTTAAAGTCCTTTCGACAGCGAGCACCGGGGTGTTCAGGACTAACAAAGAAGAATTTTATTCGAGCCCCGCCCAACATGTTATTGGGGCTCATGAATATCATGAACGCGTGCCTGAATGTGAGTTACTTCCCTGACCACTGGAAGGTAGCGAAAATGATATTCATTCCTAAAGCCGGTAAACCACAGGGCAGTCCAGCTAACTTCAGGCCTATATCCCTCTTAGAATTTTCAGAAAAAGTCTTTGGATAAGATATTGGCCAACAGGGTAAATACGTTTCTCGAGAATAACAATTCTCACAATAACCAGCAACATAGCTTCCGAGGGAAGCGAGGAACAGACACGGCACTAGCCGTGATTACCGAGAAGTGGGCCAAAGTAAAATCAGAAAAAGGCCACGCAAATCTGGTGCTACGCGATGTCAAAAGGCATTTGACAAAGTATGGAGGAGAGGCCTATAATATAAGATCTTACAACTGGCCCTCAATCCCATACTTGAAAGGATCCTTGGAGACTACGTAATGCAGAGGAGGGCGTTTCTGAGTATTAAAGGTTATAATGGCCCTGAGTTAGAACTCAAGGCAGGGGTGCCGCAAGGCAGGGGTGCCGCAAGGCACCATTGACCTTCCCCAACCTCTGACGGAAGGTTCTTTGTACGTCCAATTTGCGGACGACATAACAAGAATATGTACGAGGCCTTATCGGAATGCGAATTTCATGGCACAGAGTACGGCGGTGGAAATCGAAAACATCAACTCTTTCGAGAGAAGATGGAAGATATCCACCAATGCCCCAAAGTTCCGTGTAATTCCATTATTCCGAAGGACACTGGCAGACATCCGTGTGGGGGGTGCACGCATCCCATACTACACGAAAGGCACGGCTCTGAGACTGCATATTACGACTGGTGGGTATAGGAAACATGTAGGAAAAACTACATAGAATGCACGGAGGGACTTGGGTGAATTTTTCAAATTCGTAAACCCGAGCACCCCTAACAAACTCAAAATCTATAATGCGTGCATTCGCTCAAAACTCCTGTATCCTCCGGTCACTATAAACGCAGTTTCCAAGACCCAAGTCCTTAAACTGCAAAGGGTCCAGAATAAGGCAGTATATATCATTACAGGAGCCCGAAGGAGAGAAGGGAGAAGGCAGAGTGAACTCCATGGTTAACTGGGGATGACCCCCATAGACGTGGAGCTTTACCTCAGAGCAACCAAAATCTGGGACAAGGTGCAACGGCACCTTCCTCCCGAGTTTGTGCTCGGGCACATTGACTTTGACAACTTAAACAACATAAGACGACCAATATCGTTTAAAAGCAGCATACTACCGAAGGACATTGACGTCGACCCAAGGTTCACTTAAAATAAAAACCCCAATTCACAACACAAATCACGAACAAAGCCAAGCGAAATTAGTCACTATATTAGCATTTGTTAATATTAGTTTTTATTAAAAAATTCCCCCAAATATTTGAGCGAAATATCGCAAAAAAACAAACAAACAAACAAACAAACAAAAACA
The DNA here is from genome assembly GCA_963969495.1 of Ceratothoa steindachneri. Lineage (NCBI taxonomy): Eukaryota > Metazoa > Arthropoda > Malacostraca > Isopoda > Cymothoidae > Ceratothoa > Ceratothoa steindachneri. The sequence goes on from OZ018337.1 coordinate 61,552,495, forward strand.
ACACAAAATAAACACCAAAATCTGGGTGTGAAATACCCGGATAAGAAGATGCAAATCTTCAACAAGCCACGTAGAGAGTAAAAATACCTACTACTACAAAGGCTTGAATGCCTAACGCATTACCAGATAATATATTTATATATTGTCACAAAAAAATATAACCAGAACGCAAAAAAAGCCAGAGATGCCCTTTCACCAGGGATCTGTCTTTCATACTTTTTTTCATTTTCACTTTCCTATTAATTTCCCCTATTTGCCCACTATTTCTTCTACTAAAACCCTCTTCTACTATATTCCTCACTTTATATGTCCAATGTCCAATTGTAATGACAGTGTAAGATTTTAAGCAAAGTGAATGCTTGTTCGGAAGTATGTTAAATTTTAATAACTTAATTTCATTGAAATAAACCTCGTTACATTAATAATTAGTTAATTCTCTTGAGCCAGATAAACATTTCTCTTCATATCATTATGCCCCTAAAATTCGTGTTTAATAGAATTTTATCTAATTATAGTAGCAAGTAATATGGCCCTAAACAAGTCGTGTAGGGGTCACGTAAAGTAATTGCAAATATTCACAAATGTGTTTGTGATGATTACGTGTTCTCATTAGGATAGGTGGCTTGACTAAACATTTAGTCATTATTGTACCATACATTTTAGTAACTAGGAATTAATCAAGGCTAATATAAAGGAATGTCGAAAGAATCTAACTATTTCATTAGATTTGTCTTACCTCTCACTCGTTCTTCAGGTAAAAATAACCCGTTTGGATAAAAGTCTTATTCAAACTTCGAGCTTCGTTTCATTTTTACTGAAGTGGCTGCTTATTTAGATGAGATAAGAGGCTCTGACGATTCCTTCCCGAGTATAATTAAAGTGAAGGGAATAATTATAGTTGCTGCTGTTATTGTCGCATCGTCTATCAGCGAAATAGATCGAAACCTTTTGAGGAGTTTTGTTTTCTTTTAAGTATGTTGGCTTCAGTGCTTCGATGTTGTTTCTACCATTGGAAACTCGAGGGTGATGGAAATTTAATAATTACGGAATGAAAGTTGCTGGATAGATACGTAGTTAAGAAATTGATTCACTTATCTAAGAGTAGCAAATGTAATTATAAAGAGGGGAATAAAGAATTGATGGATGAAGAGAAAAGTGGGAAGGAAGATTAGGGATGAAAACATTTAAATATTATAAGCGAAAGGAGTATTGGGAAGTGAGCGATTTCAAATGAAACCATGAATATATTGAAAGCTAAAACCCACTGTATTGGCCCTACACATATACTTGACGAAATGATTGGGTGAAATTAAAAAATTATCCAGGAAGCTTTGACCGTAGAAAATTCTACCTCCGCTTGAAAAAAGGCAAAATGACCTCGCGTAACGAGCAAATTTTGCCACTAAATGCCATGAAGTAAGGAATTACTTTAAAGTGCCCAGTAATATCAAGATGAAGAGTAGAGCTGAGTTTACCAACTTGCGGGACATGAGCCTTTTTCTAGGGGTCATGGAGGGTCCAACTGTATGTACATTCAGCTTGCCGGAACAGGGCTGAATTGTCAGTCTCGGCGTTGGTGCAAACACATGAGCGGACCGCTAGTGCATTGTAGGTATATCAGCCATTGTTGTATATCGTCTCGTATGAAGACTCTTGCTCTCTATAAGCCACGTGTAATAGTGGATCGTTCAGCGCTAATGGAAGTTACACAAGATTGCCAGATAGTGTATAAACATGTGTGAATTTCAAACTTATCTCACTGGACTCAGACTAGATTTGTTTTAAAGTATTTGGTATTTTATACACATTTTTACCCGTTTCCTGTAAATAATCCCACTCTGATTAAAGGTAAGTTGACTTAATAATGTGCTTGATTATTTGCAGCTGCGATTAGGTATGTCACTAGGGATATCCTTCAAGAAGAATTCAAACATGATATTGATTCAAATGAGAATGTACAGCTGAAACTTACCAACAATCCTTTCAAATACACTGTGGACAATCTTCCTGATGACATGCAAGAGGAGTTTTTGAAACTCATCAACAACACCGCAGCCATAGAAAAATTCCAGGAACTCTAATTGTTGGGCCAAAATGCTTTCCGCTTTCCCCAAGAACAGCGAATTCACCCTGAAGCTTCTCATTCCTTTCTCATCGACTTACTTCTGTGAAAAAAGTTTCTAGTTTCTTTTGGTAAATTAGGAATCCAAACACAGTTCATGAACTCTGGGAAACACATGAAGATGAAGGGAATAAGATTACTGCGCGAGAGTATTAAGTCATGGATCTAGTTTCTGTGGCAGAAGACTTCAAATCATCATCGTGAATAAATAAAGGGTTGCCCAAAGGTTACTTGAAAAAATAATTAACTTATAAATATGTTTGCTATAGAAAAATGAAAGAAGATATTTTGAAGTTTTATTATTTAAATACAATATACTTCAAGTTTTCTTCATTATTGATGAAACAAAGGCAGATTTTTGACATCATATTTTTCAGGATATTTTCCAAAAACATCAGAAGTGATTTTGTGTATTTCGTTAATGTTTTCATTCAGTTCTTGAAGATTATTTAGTTTATTTACGTATACCTTTCTTTATGGTATACCCAACATCTGTAGGGGTAAAATCAGGTGATCAGGGTGGCCAAGAAGCATCACTTAAACGCGAAATTAATTAACTAGGGATAGTTGTTCTTAGTGTTTCAGCAGTTTCTCTCGTTATGTGTGGTGTCCGCCTAATCTTGTTGGAAACCACATATTGTGCCTATCCAAATCTTCCAGTTGTGGCAATAAATAATCTCGTATCATTTCTCTCTAACTGTCCTCTGTTACTGTCACTTTTTTTCCGTCAGCATCCTCGAAGAAGTAGGGACCAATGATTCTCGAACGGGTGATGCCCGATCAGGCCGTAACCTTCTGTGCATCAAGACACTCGTTGTGCCTAATCATGTCCGATGAACCTCATTTCCACATTAGTGAAGAGGTTAATAAAAAAATATCAAAATCTTCTATGCTCAAAATCCTATAGAAATTCACGAGCAGCGTCTTCTCTTATTTCATTTTATATATGACCTACTTTTATAACTTAATTATTCTTTACCTTATTTGTTTTTAAATATGGGACGTAACTTTTAGTCGACCCTTTAGAACACTAAATACCGATTACATATAATCTGTACAAATGTTTTACACTCTTAATTAAATTTAAAAAAATCTAATAAAATATATTTAACGCTGTCGTCCGGATCATTTTGGATACTTATTTTTTATAATAAATTGCTTATCCGCCGATGACATTATTGAGCCAGGTTTTCATAATCCTCATCCCTATAAAGGGTATACCAGTAGGTTATCGTAAGCTAATTTTAAAAACCTTGGCTGTTCTCTGGCAAAAGTTAGGGCTGATATTGAGATAGAAAAAATACAGGGTTTTTTTTTATCTTTTGGGGCGCTATTGTAAAATTGCCATAATTCGATTGGTATTTAAGCATTTATGTGATTTTGAAATTATATATGGAAATAGCTTTACATTCAACAATATGATCTCATATTTTATACTTCCCTTTATTGCATGTATTTTACTCCCATTTTGAAATCGTGGCCCTTGCCATTATGATTTATTTTGGGATAAATCAATGCCCGTATTGCCTCTTAACTCCCATTCACCATTCTTCGCTATGGCTATTATCTTTCAATTGAGCATAAATAAGGAATTCTGGACGATGCCAACCCGAGTAAACTTCCCTCGTTAAATGTTTGACAGAAGTTCGCAAACTTAGAATGAGAGCAATTCTTTTCTTTGCCACATTTGATGCTTGTTTTTTCTCATTTTTTCCTGATTTTATCTTTTCTAAAATATATCTAGCAAAAGAAATCCTACTTCTATAAATTTATATGACTTAGAAATTAAAATGTTTATGTGATGGCATCATATATTAATCTTTTACACACCCTTACATGAGTTCATTCAAGCATTTTCCAACTACTCCAGTTAAATTTAGCATTTAATTAATAAAAATTCGATTCTGTATTGATTGGTAACATGAAATTCGCACTTACACGACCTAAGAGATCTCTGCTTTGTGGCAAAGAAAGAAAGGATTTAAGATCTTTTCAGAGAGATGAAGCAACGTGAAAATTAAATGAACACTACTGACATATATAAAAGGTTTTGTCCATTATGTAACATTTATTCACGTAAACTATTCAAGATTATCCTTTACTGGTAGAAATAAGGTCTACTAAGCAAAAAGTCACGCGCTCTCACTTATTCCGATTTACGACCTTCAAAACTTTCAATAATTCAAAGTCTAACCTTAGGAGGACAAAAAAAGTTGTATCATTTAAACGAAATATAAACCATTATAATGGTTTCAAATTTAATCAGAATCTACGGAATAGTTATGATTTTATTGCCACAACGAAATAATTCATGGCCTAACCATGGGAGGACTTTTGAAATTAAATAATTCGAAAGAGAATGTAAAACAATATAAGGGTTTCAAATTTCGTTAGAATCGTCCAAATAGTTGCACGCAGTGCTTCTGAGATGGGTCTCCTGGTGGCACCTTGGGCATAAAACCTAAATTAAAAATTACCAAGCCATGTGGTAGCAGAACTTTCGTCATTTTAAATTTCTGCCTTTCCAAACCTTGGAAGGCAGAAAGATATTCCAACAATTGAAAACCTTGGAGTAAGCGACATCTCTTCTTCGGATACACTAATTATATAGAAATATATTGAATACATAAAATTTAAAGATATCAAATATTTTATAGAAATTTCCTATAAAGATGATATAAGAGAGGTCCCTGTGGCTAACACATAGAGGGGTGGTAAATAAGTTTTGCGAATCGGTTGGGCAAAAAAAAGGAAGGGGGATGGCTGTTTGTGGGGTTGTTAGGACAAGTTAGGATAAGTCAGGACCTGCAGCCACACGCTCCTGCTTCGTCTATTTAAGAAGCAGTAGCTGATCGTAGATCGTCACTCATAAATTTTTCAACAATGGAGAAGGTTGAGGACCGCGCAGTGATCATGTTTTTGACCAAGGAAGTCAAGAATGCAAAAGAGATCCATGAACGCATGGTTGCAGTGTACACCGACACCGCCCCTTCCTATGCAACCATTGCTCGCTGGAATAAGGAGTTCCGCCATGGTCGTGAATCCATTGAAGATGACCCCCGTCCAGGACGCCCGTCAGACGTGACCAACAAAGACAACGTGGCCCGCTTGGAAAGGATGATCTTTGAAAATCGACGGGTGAAGGTCGAGGAAATCGAGCGAGAACTTGGAATATTACATGGAAGTGTTATCAACATCATCCACGACAATTTGGCCATGACCAAGGTCTCTGTCCTTTGGGTCCCTAGAAACCTCACGCCCCATGATCAACTTCAACGTTGTTAAAGTTCGGAGGAGATGCTGCTCCTGTACGACCAAGACCCGGCGAGATTCGAGTCACGCATAGTGACAGGTGATGAAACGTGGGTCCATCACTGGGATTCCAAGACCAAGCTTGAAAGCATGCCCTGGAAGCACAGGGTCTCTCCGACCCCCTCTAATATCCAGGCCCAACCTTCAGCCGGAAAGATCATAACCACCATCTTTCGGGATTCTGATGGAGTGTTGATGGTGGACTATGTGCCTCGTGGAAGGACCATCACAGGCCAATATTACCCGGAGGAACTGGCTGGGTTGAAGAAGTGCATCCGTGAGAAGTGGCGTGGCAAGTTGACACGTGGTGTCCTGCTCCTCCACGACAATGCCCCTGTCCACAAGGCCAGAGTTGCACAAGCTGCCCGGCGCGAGTGTGGATTCAAGGAGCTCAACAATCCCCCCTACAGTCCAGATCTGACCCCTAGCGACTACTGTTTAATCCGCCAGCAAGCGGGAGATTTCTGGTTGTCGGGATTTCGAAGCCTCAGAGACAAGTGGCGAAGGGCATTGAAGTCGAGGGTAGTTATATTGAAAAATAATAAAACACTTTTCCTTATATCTTGTTTCCTTATATCCGAATTGCAAAACCTATTGACCGACCCTCGTAGCTCTTGTCACAATGAGAGAAGGTGAAAGATATTTTTAACACAAACTCTTCTATGACCATTATACTGAAGGATTCAAGCAACATTTGTCTTTGGAAATTATTAAAATTTTTAAACAATGACATAGATAAATGTTTTTCTTTCTCATCACCAAGTTATTAGAACTAAAAACTAGTTCCCTACTAAAATCGCATAGGTATATGATGGACAAATTATCTGGAGGAGGCTCTTACCACTATCCACAGTGCTTCAACATGTATCTACGCTAGAGGATAATTTTAAAGGATTTTATGCAAAAATCTCTACTCGGCTTACAATTCTAAGGCTCAGTATCCATATCGCTTTCCAAAAAGGGCAAATAAAGTTCTGTGGGTAGTAAGCAACTACCATAGGGTTGTCACCAAATTACATTTTTGCATTTCAAAAATTTTTCAAATCAGAAAGAAAGATGCACAAACCATGCCGATGCAGACTATATAAATGAAGAGCTGTGTCTCTTAGCTCAGTTAAAGTTACCGCTTGAACATCTGATAGACCACTCTCATTAGGCTTGTTAAAGCAAACTCACATCTAAAATTCAACTCATTCTCGATCGAAGAAGATTTTTCATGTATTACTTTCTAAAGGAATCGACACGAGTATATTTATTCGCATATAAAATCAAGAAGGAAACTGCAGCCCACCTCATTTTCATAATTTTTAACCTCCTTTTTATTTACATCTATCACCTCGATCATTTTTTTCACTCCAACACCCAAAATCCTCCCATACAGGGGGGTACTAAATAGAGAGAAATAAATTTTCGACTTGTCATATATTTCACCATGATTGCCTAAATCCCTCATTCTCCACCCTTCACCCAGGCCCAATGCCTTAGCTAAAGGACAATGATATTTGCTCTCGTCCCAACCATGCAGAACACTAGCATATGCATAATTGGGGGTACGAGAGGAGGACGGTTTGAGGATTAGCCGACTGCCAGATACCCGTACCAGAGAAGCCTCCAGACAATGGGTTGGGTTGCAACCTTTGCAGGGGAGTTTAACTACTCCCCCTGTGAGGGGCCCCCAAGAACACTAAGGGACATACAATCGTCTCAGCGTATGGCAGGAAGCAACCTCGGTTTTTAATTCCCTTGAGGCAGCAACACCCCCTGCTAGCAATGGTTGATTCCTTGCTAGCCAACAAAAGGTCCGCCACTTTCCACCCTCGAAAGGAGCCCACCTGGTTCCATCCATTTATGCATTCATCACAAAATCATATCAGCCATTTTAGCAAGGGCGGGTCTACTGGATAATTGGGGAGGGAACCTAATATCACAGACATTAACTTGGAGTATAGAGTGCCATTAAGGACCGGAGCAGGGAAAACTAAACCAGAAAGAGGACTTCTCCTCAGCACCTAATACACTGACTTAAAATCGCGCTCACGAAGCTGATAGAAGTACCAAACGGATACATTTCACTCTGCCCCAAGCAAAAAGACTGAGATGCTAGTGGCAACTGATGGGCGGAAAGCTCTAAGAAAATTTGGCTTAACACCAAAACTGTCACCAGAATTAATGGCGAATCGCTCACTTGTGTGCCGTAAAATAGACCTTTATATCGGCTCGCACACAAAAGAAGAAGTAGAATGGGAAAACCAGTACCTCAAAATTTCAGAAATCATCAAATTCGGCCACCATACTCACGTTTTCAAGGTAGTGTGTATTTCATCAGAAATGGCTAACAAAGTTACGAACAACGAAATACTGGCATTCTGAATGCGGAGACCACCAGAAAACATCGAAATAAAAAACTTCATAAATGTGCAGACTTGTTTCCAATGCTATGCGATCAAAGAGCACGTGACAAGGAACTGCCCCCCAAAAGACATTATGATCTGCTCAGAAAGCAGCACAATTGGTCATATTTTTCGCGAATGCAATGAAAAAATTAAAGAATGTATCAACTGCCAGGGCCAGTATCGAACTATGGCCATTAACTGTCCGAAAAGAAGAAACCCAAAAGAGAGCAAACCAAAAATATGCCAGAATAGCAAAAACCATGGTAAAAGAAATAAAAGAAACGCAGGAGCAAAAAATTAACATCGACGTGAATGAAGAAAACGGCCTCGACATACCGGCTAATATAAAGTTTGTCCACCTGCATAACATAGCATAATCGGGAACATTCGCCGAGACGCAGAACCTAATTTTAGAAAATAACGGAGACAGAAAAATGTGGTTACCCCCCCAACCCTCCTTCAGCATTAATATACGGCTTAACAGCTGGAAAAACGCTGCAGGTAAAAGATACGTTAGAGGTGGGGGCCACACTGGCTGAGGGAGAAGCAGTAGAAGATACTGACGGATATAATGAGGACAAAAAGAAACTCGCAAATCTGAAAAAGTGCAGAAGGAAAAAAAAAGGAACCCCCAAAGGAAGAAAAGTCAAACCTAAAAAGTGTACACCGAAGTGGATACACAATCAGAAACAGAATCAGAATCAGGAACAGAAAATGAAGAAGGCTGTCGTTATGAAGCTAAAGACGTCAGATTAAAGATTTTCGTAAACGAAGCCTACCCCTTGCCAAAAGAAGCAAAACTAAAGGATATTAAAAAAAAGAATAGAAAGAGGAACATGTAAGTGGAACTATGTTACCGATCAGGATGATAATGCAATAGAGCAACTGATTGAAGAAAACCAAATTAGAAACTACCCCCAGGGCACGAAAATAATAAAAAACGGAAAATGGAAGAACCCCAATTTAAAAAGCAGGAAGTTAAAGAGAAGAAATAAATAAATATGGATTACACGATAAAAAAGATAATGATCCTTCACATTAACAACTCCGGCTGGAAAAACAAAATCATACAACATGTAAATATTTTTAGGAAACTAATCCTGACTTGATCACAATTTTAGAAGATGGAATAAAAAATGAAGAAAAAATAGAAATCTTCAACTATCATATAATTAAAAAGAACCCCACCGAGGAAAGGTACGATGGTACGGTCATCGCAATAAAACGAAACCTTCGATACACACAAGAGCGTGAGGTGGACGAGGCCTATCTTGCCGTAACACTGGAAATGGAGTACTCTGAAATCACGCTAGCGTCGGCCTACCAACCGCCTCTACGCTCGTACATTCCGGTTCATTCAGTAATGGAGCTATTCATTATGAATAATCCCACGATGCTACTGGGCGACTTGAATGCCAGAATACTCGAATCAGTCTACCGGACAAAAACAACGCAGGGAAGAATCTAGAGCTCTCAATGGATAGAGACATATTAAAAAGAGTAGGACTGGAATTCCCAACCTACATTACCTCAAAATGCTCATCTAAACCGGATATAGTGTTGACAGACAATAACTTTCTATAGAATTTGTATATGAAACCTGTTCCCATACTTTGCAGCGACCATATTGGAATTCTGGTGACCATCAACCAGAATCCAATACAGGTCCCAATAATACCACGAAAAGCATACAGACTTACAAATTGGGGAACATATACACAAATACTCTAAGAATAGAAACAACAAACCGAGATGGAAATTGCTACGAAGATATAGAAAACATAACCGAAACACTAATCGAGTACATAAAGAAAGCGGATGAAAATAGTATGTATACCTAAGATCAGGTATAAAACTCTTCCGCATCCAAAATGGACGAAAGAGATGAAAAGGAAAGCTAGAAAAATAAAAGAGAAATGCTCAGAAATCATTCAGTCTCGAACAAACAAATAAAATTAAAGAGCTAACGAGAATAAAAAGAAAAATTATCTTATTAATTGTTTTTTATCTTCATTAAAAAGATAAAAAACACCAAAGATCCAAACGAAGCTTGGAAAATGCTAAAAATAATACAAGTTTGGCTACCAAGAAAGCCAATAAAAATAACACGAAGAAAACGTGTTCTTTAAGAATCGCAGATGCAATAGAAAAAAAATTCAGAGAACATTGGAGCAAGATATACACTATAGAAGAAAGGGACAATCAAGGATACGATAGAGAAAAAGAAATAACGAAGGATAAACGAAAGAATAAACAGAGAACGACTAACACCAGAGAATATAGTCAACAAACGCACATACGAATAAGCAGGACTCGGAACCACGATCACGTTGGACGAAGTAAAGAGCGCTATCAGATCCTTCACAGAGAAAAAAACCCGAAAGAAGGGACTAACAAAGCGCAATTACGAAAAAGCTCCCGAAAACATAATAGAAAGTATTACAAATATCTTCAATGCATACCTGAATATAGGAGCTTTCCCGAAAATTTTCAAGGTGGCGACGATCATTTTCTGCCAAAATCACGAAGGGGAGTGACTTTGCCACTCCCCTTAAAGCCACTCCCCTTCCCCCCCTATGCAGGAAGCTTGCGCTTCACTACTAAGATTAAAATTTAAAATCTAAAGACATTTTTATAAATTTTCTGAACTTCGCTAATTATAATAATTTTTAAAAGTAACTCTAAACTAAATTTCCCCCGTATAAAAATAAAGAGTTATTGAAGTTCTTTGGCTTTTAAAAAATTCGCAAAATTTTGATACTTATAATTATTTCTCAACCTCACCATTTTGTTTTTGATATTATAAAAGAATTATTAGATATAACTTTGATAAAAAAATGTCATAACCAAACTAATATTAAATTTTTATTCAAATACTCAAAAACATCCCCTTCGTAAATTATAGAGTTAGTGATGATGATTAAAAGATTATTACCAAGTATAAATATTATTGATTTTATACAAAATTTGGTGCTGAATTAGCATGTGTACTACTTTTTTGTCTTACCTTTGCTTATATCTGTATTACGATATACATGAAAAGGTAGATTCGTCATTTTTTCTAAAAAATCGCTTTAAAAATTATCTTTCAACTAAAATTCTGTTGCCTCACTGAAATCAGAAAATTATAAAATATTAAAATTGTATTTTAATTAAGCTCAAACATTTACCATTTTGATATTGACTTTTGCAGTGTTTGGGGATACTCTTAAATATTATAGAAAAAAATGGTTAGGTTATTTATATGCCGATGCATTCTGGGATATTATTTTTAAATGGGCTTCGCTCTGGAGGATTTCGATGCCCTCCAGTTAGTTAGTTCTTCTCTATTAGACATTGGAATTTATTACGTTAGGAGAAGGTGAAGTATTTCACGAACCAGATCGATTCATTTATCGAAACCACAGATAATCTCATTCAATAGCTGATGTTTTCACTCAAGCTACTCCATCCGTTTCACGCTAGTAATCTTTATTTAGCTCCCACACACAACGCGCTTTCGACACTATAATGACGGTAGTTTTTATCCGTAGTACAAAGAGGGAAAAAATCGAATATAAAAATTAATGATTCCTGACAAAATTCACTACGCAATTTCCTTAAGGATCATTTGATAACATGTACCGTATTCGTGTGTTATTGAAATCAGCCGTCGATCTCGTCACTCTTGGATCCTTTAAGTAATCTAATTCTTTCTAACCCTTCTCTAATCTTTTGTTTTCTTCTCACCTTCATCTTAATGTCACTGAATAAACTTTTCTTTGTAGTGAATCCCCAACTTTTTTTTCTTTGTCCAAATTCATCATTGATTCGTAGGAGAACCAATGTATACAAAGAAAGGAACTAAGAAAATAAAAAATTAGCAAAATAAATGACGCTATTTTTTTAAGTTGAGTGGAAACTTAAGGAATGGGAAATTCCAGTATCAAATTCTAGGTCTTATTTTAACGAGGAATCTGAAGCTCGTGAAAAGCAGCCGTATGGGCATTAGATCCACAGACCTTTAATGTCGTTTCTTTAATAGACAGTTTGAATTATATCTGAGCACATTTTAATCTAGATTCGATTAAAATCAGATTATTTTTTACATTTTTACTTAATTAATTTGATTATTTGATCACTTTAGTTTGCAAGTGAAGATAAGAAAGGAACTATCATCTAAGTTTTCCACTCACTGAATACAGAATGAAGGGAGTGAAAGAGGGATGAAGGTAAATTTAAATAAAGAAACAGAACGGAATCTTTGATAAAGAGCAAATGTAAGAATCACATTAAAAACTTCGACATCACAATCAAAAAGCAAATTACAAACTTCCACACAAACGGAATTCATTTCCTCTCGCAGATTAATCAATAGGGAATTATTTTCTATATCTATCAAACCTTTCTTTTTGTAAACATTTTGTTGAATTATGGAATGACATATTTAGGTGGGACTTATTGAAAGAGCTGTAAGAAAAACGCAAAACCATCAGCCAAACGAATTACTCATGAACTTGAACTTGATGAAAAAAGTGGTGAAAATGTGTAGTAGTTGCTGATAGTGTTGAAGGAGATTTGTTATTGCCCTGGAACAGAGGGCATCCCAAGCAATTACTCATTTTTTCCTAGGCTTTCTTAATAAGCGGGGAAAATTGAAAGCTATGGGACCTCATAAGGCCCTTAGCAAATTAGAGAGAAGCTTCATTTCTGTAAGTAAGAAGCGTTGAGACAATTCACAGAGTGAAGTGAGACAAAAAAGAAAAGCAGAAGCTATTATATTTTTCTCTCTTATTAAGTGGCTACAAAAGTTGGTCTCAGATTTAAAGTTAAAAATTCTCTTAAGTATTAAAAATAAATAATAATGAACACTTAAAAAGACTTTAGGTATAATACAGATCTAGGAAACACGTGCTAATCACAATATTGCATCATGACGGTGCAACATCTCATACAAGTAAGAATACGCAAGTCTACACCCAATAAACAATCATCATAGCTGTTTTTTCCCATCTAAATCTGCTTTTATATAGTACACAATAAAAAATCGTCCATGTATTAAATTAATACATTTTCTAAATTTCACGTTTTGTTTTTTTCTTAGTCTAAAACATTCACTAATCATATTTGTATATTTGTTTTGTTTTTTTCTAACTCTAAAGGAATTCTTGTTCTATATAAGAAGTGACGAAGTCACTCGTCCTGGCTGCTAAAGTTTACTCGTTTTTACGGGCCAGTAGCGTTTTCCTCTTGATAAGGATAAAACGCAAAATCTTATTTTAGAAAGAACTTCGATAATACCTTCGAATATACAAAAGAACACAAAAAATCCAAACAGCTTTATCTTAGTTTTTTGACATTTACTGAAATTCACCATTTGTAATTCGTTTCGTTTTTAAAAATTATCCAAATTTCAATAATCCTAATTATTTTTTCTGAACTTCACTATCTGTTATTAGTCAATTTGCACATACAAACTGAGAGAAAATTTTCTTATTATTCAACCCATCCCCAAAATCTTGTTCTTAAAATATGTATAGTGCTAGGGATAAACTTTTTTAAGACAATCAATTACAATCACAAGTTTGAACCGTGACTAATTGTTCAAAACGAATGAGATCTAGATCAGTGGTTGTGGTTTGAGTTCACCTTTATATAACTAATAAAACAGCTACAAAGGGCTCGTAATCTTGATGTTAACATGTACCATATTCGTGTGTTATTAAAATCAGCCGTCGATCTCAAAACAAATAACAAAAATAATGAACATTTTTTTAAATTGTATGATTGAAAATGGTAGCTGGCAAACACCTATGTTATAATTGGCCAGTAGTAGGGCCGTTTGATTGGATTGGGTTAATGCCATTACTAAATATAGTTGGCGATATCCAAACGCTTCGGTTCCTACGATATTTTCCTCGACCAAGCGCGAACTGATTTAAAGTAATCTGCGTCTGGTTTGTCAAGAAAGCGTTTTATAAAGGTTATGGCGTTCGCTGGTGAGGCGCGAAACAGTTCTTGATTTCCATCTGCATTCCCTTTATATTTTGACATTTATTTATTCATTATTTTAAGAAATTTTAGTATTTTAAATAATAAACAAATTTTCAGTATTTTCTTTATTAGGTTTATTTGCTATTTTGTTAAAAAACAAATACTCCCTCTTATTGTGCACGTATTTCTGAACGGAAATATTTCCGTTTTCTTTTCGACTTGCCAGTAAATGTCATACACTGGATACTAGCTCTAGCTTGGAATTGCCAGTGAATGTCATACACTGGATACTAACTCAAGCATAGAATTACTAGTGAATGTTATACACTGGATACTAACTCTAGCTTGGAATTACCAGTGAATGTAATACACTGGATACTAACTCTAGCTTGGAATTACCAGTGAATGTCTAACACTGGATACTAGCTCTAGCTTTAATGACAGATGAAGGCAGAAAGTAAGTGAGACCGAGAATGTTATCAAATGATTTTAGACTTTGAACATATTAAGAGGTAAAATGATAGGGGGTAGAACAGAATATATAGGGAGAGTGGTTATAATGGGGAAAATTATGAAAAGATACGAAAGAGATAAATATAGATTGAGTTAGAATTATTTGTGTTCCCTAGTTGAAGGGGATCTGTGGCATTATAAATTTTGAAAAAAGTAGAATTTGGATGAGAGAGGGGTGAAAGGGTAGCCAAGGCATATGGCGTAATTTGGTGTAATGTCTGACTTATGCGAGGTTTTTGACTTCACACTCAATGACATTGGAGCCGTTTTAGCAGCGGCGTACTTCTGCTAGTACCGTAGATCGTAGTAGTTGGACATATCTGCCTACACATCTAAATAGCTATGGGAAATTATGAGTAACTTATGTAAATTTTTACTTGCAGTGAAATTTGAGCACTGAAAAATGGATTGAAAGTAGCTAAAAATGTTTTGTAGCACTTTTCTAGCAACGATATTTGGCTTGTTCTAATCGGGACTACAATGATCATTTCCCCATGGAAATCATTTTGGATGCCTTTGCTCAATGTAGACCTCGTTCTCAATTACAAATATTACAGTCGGATTTTTCGTTTGGGGAAGTCGGGTTGATGACATTCAAATTGAAATCATTTGCATTATTAAAACCTTTTAATTAATCACACACTTTCTATTTATTATCCCTTTTCAGTCACTTCTCTACTCTTGTCCTAGGTCTTTCTATATTGAATTGCAAAATCCAATGAGAAGGAAAATGTATAAACATTAAAAAGCTACCATAAAGAAGCTAGAAAAAAGCAGATAATTACCTCTCTATCGAAAATGAGATCAAGATATGTCACTAAATTAAAGTGAATGAAGTAAAAAAGGATTCATAATACATGATTATTCCCTTCAGATGATAAGTCTACTTTCACATTCATATTTTGACCACTTGAAGATAAAATAAAATTTCTTGAAAGCATTTTGTGTCTCTTAAAGCTGAATTTACATCTAAATTTGGGTGTCTTTACTATTAATCGCTTCTATGCCTTTTTCCTTTAGAAATTTTCTGCGGCGATTGATTAATGTCAAAGATTTTACGAGAGAATTCATCTCATAAAACCTCAAATCATTGTTTGAGGTTTTATGTGGCGATTTACTTTTCTTGTTAATCAAAAGGAAAAGATTCCAGAAGCATCAGAGTCAGGACGCGTCCTCGTCAAAGATAAGGGCAGGAAGAGAGTAATAAAGGATCAACAGAAAGAATCAATCAATAAAAGGAATAAAGGAGGTTGAAATAAATTTCTGCTGCATTTTAGTGAAAAAAAATATATAATGAAAATATTTCTTGATGCAATGGCAGTTTTAATTACCTCAGAAAGTTCAATATGGCAAAATAGTTCGCCTCGCACAAATTCGAATTCCAAGAAAGGGTAAATTTTTCTTCCCTTGTGCGGTATGCTGGCTATTATTGGATGTCTGAGTCTCTTTTTATTATTCTTCGAATAATTTATAGCTCCTATACTTCTCTGGGCTCAAAGAAAACAACGCGATAAATGTAACTGCAAAAACAAAGACTAATTAGAAATAAATGACTGAAGCTTCATTAGAATCCTTCGCTTAACTTTATTATCTTCTTTCCTCCTGCTTGAAAATTTCAGGTAGCAAAATTTATCTCTTTCAATTATATTGAACAGTTTCCTTTAAACTTAGAACCACTTGAAATGGAAGAGAGAGATAAAGAATTTGAGAAAACATAATTTAACATTTTCGATTTTGTTCGATCTTTCTCGATTTCCTTCTTTTCATATTTTCGATCAAAGAAACACATTTTCTGATAGTCTGGACTCACGAAATGGGAGGAATGGATGTGGTACTAAAGGGGAATTCCCCTCCTCACCTAATTCCCGGAGGATGTGCCGCATCTGCACCCTCATTGTGCACCCCAAAATGGTGGTTAATTTCATTAAATGCTAGCATACCACAGCTTTTATGTATCTTCTACACATTTTCACTTCTATTTTCATCACTTTATCGATCTATCCTTATAAAACAATTTTGAGAGATGTCCTCATTGGTTTGACTTTAAATACAAAATAAGAATCAATAAACTAATAAAAATCAATGACCAACAACTAGTTAGGGTCAAATGACAAGTAACACTGATATTCCTTTTCAAGACGTCAAAAGCGAGTGCTAACATTTAAAAGCGGGATAAAGGAACTAAACCAAGCATGGTATTAAGTAAGCATCGTTATGGGAGAGAAGTGTAATATCATTTTCGATCATTAAAAGTCGTTATTACAGAATAAATCCAGGTCATTTCCATTCCTCTCAATCCATTAAAGCTTTGATACTTTAGTTCGATTTTTATTCTAATTCCCAAATGAAGAAATCACTCTTCAGCTTTCATCGAATGAAGAAAGGTCTCCTTCTCTTAATGGCGTGAGCAACGCATTCTTTAGTTGAAGAAAAAAATGTTTAAATGTTCTAGAGATAAAATGACACGAGTAATGTAGACCTTAAACATAATGAATATAAGTGAGAAAATAAAAGTCCTAGGATCTGAATGTTTTGTTTGTGTGTAATGTTTTCCGTTTGCCTGAATATTTTGCTAGACTATTTTGTATTATTATTCATGAATAAAAAACGAAAACTATTAAGAATATTAAGGGCATCTGGATCGATCACTAGGCTGAAACCCGTAGTTATAATGAATGCTGCATGATCTATGCCCAATTTAAGATCAATCTATGGCTTCATTAATCTTCATTGCTCTTAGAAAACAACCTATGAGGAAGGTTCACCTGTTATACATAGAAATATGTATGAATTTAGTTACAGGAGCATTTTTAGTACTAAAACACACGAAAACTTTGTAAAAAGAGCACTATAATTTATAACGTAATAAAAAAAATGATATTCCTTACTCATTGAAATTAAAGGAACAAGTTGAAATATTCTTAAATATTCTTGAGGAAAACTGTATTATTTCACTTATTTAAAAGGCCCCTAAAAGTTATAAAAATTCCAGCTATATCTAAAATCTTTCCTATAGATATTTGTGTAATGAAAATAAAACATTTTAACTCAAACTAAATATGACTTTGATTTTTTTTTTTTTTTAGCCCTTTATTCAGTTTGAACAGAAAATAATTTAAAATAACATCGGAATCAATTAAAAGTTCTTGTCGAGGTAATCGTATGGTATTTGTTGTTTTAAGGAAGCCGGTCTGATACTATTAATTATGCAAGGCAACAATACTTCAATATTGGCTGAGTGGACTTTTTATTACTTTATTGTTGAGGGAGTGTACAGCGTTTAATCCATTTTTAAGGAGAGAGCCCGTTAAACACGCAAAGGATCTATTGAAACACCAGAATTATCCCCAAATAAACATATATTTTAAATTTAACAATTAACTAGAAAAAAACGGAAAAAATATTTATATTCACCTCATAAGTTAAACTAGGCTAAACATACTTGCAACTGGGTCTATTACAAAATCTATTCATGACAAAAATAATAAATAGGCTCTACGTAATCAAACCAATAGCCGATTAGTTATTTTATCGTGACCCTTTTAGATTAGCATTAAACATCAAATTAAATTACAGTCTTTTACTAGTAAATATGACGGGGTTCACGCACAATTGTTTCTACTTCAGTTAATTTGAGTGTTGTAATGAACTCATACTAACGCAATACGAATATAAATGGTCATTCTAACTTACATGACAGATAGGATCAGGGATTCCGTATGTTATTAGAGGGCTTTTCTTGATCTTCGGAGTGTTGGAGCGGCCAATGGTAGATTTTCTTCGAGATGGGTTGGAGGTAAGGGAATCTGATATCTAATTCTTTGGTCTTATGGTCGCAATTTGAGAGTAACTCGAGAGTGACTGGTTCTTCTATTATCTTGCTTGCGAAATTCCTGTTTGGTGCTAGGAAAATTGGTCCTGCTAAGCTTCTTGCTAAGCCTGTGCATGATGCTTCGGGCTGGCACCTAAATGATCCTTCTTCTCTTGCTGACGAAATTCCTGGTTTGGCACTAGGAATTGTAATCCCGTCAGACTTCTTCTAAGTCTGTACCTGATGGTTCGGTCTGTTACCGATACAAAACGTGACGTTTTAAGTTAAGTCGACACTTGGTGAAGGATCGATCTTCTCGAATTAATCCTTTATCGTCTCTCCTCGAAATAATCTTTCTTCTCTTGCTGCCGAAATCGCTTGTTTGGCACTAGGAATGGTAATCTAGTCAGACTTCTTCTAATTCTGTACAGGATGGTTCGGTCTGGTACCGATACAAAACGTTACATTTTAAGTTAATTTGACACTGGGGTAAGGATCCATCTTCTCGAACTGATCCTTTATCGTCTCTCCTTGAATAATCTTCTGTTATATCTAAATTTGGCGAGGACTGATCTTCTCGAACTGATCTTCTATCGTATCTAACTGAATAATTTTTTCTCTTACCTTTAGGGGCTTATTTATAGGCTGGCGACTGCTCCATCCAAGGAGGAAGGGGCTAGGTCGTAGAGGGGAGAGCAAGGGGTGAGGCTGCAGAGGGGAGAGCGAGGGGTCAGGCTGCAGAGGGGAAAGCGAGGCGTGAGGAGGTTGGCATCGCGATGCCTAAGTCGGCTTCTTAATTAGAGACACCACCAACTGTCAGCATCCTTAGCGTTCCTTTTTGACTGGAACAGCTTTTTGATGATTTAATCACAGGCCTATGGATCTCGTAGGTAATTGGAGATTTTGAGCGCTGTTTAATGGCTTTTGGTGGTCACCTTAGCAACAGCGGCTCGCTTCGACTAACTATGCGGAGGGGAGATCAAACTGAGAGGCAATTAGACTGTTATTTGTGTTCATTTGTGGTGCTTCTCGATCTCTCAGCGCTATGTGACACTGTTGACCACTCCGTTCTTCTCTACCACCTTCAGGGATTTCCTGGATGTCTCTGAAACTGCTCTAAGCTTTGTTTTCTTCTATTTGTCATTTCATACTCATTCTGTTCCTATCGGTGGATAGGTTTCTCAGCCAGAGGCTCCATTCTACGGTTTTCCTTATGGATCTTTCCTTGGCCAGCTCTTTTTTTATATTTATCTGCTTTCTACAGGCCCATTTTTGAGTCGCTTTGGTCTATCCTTAATTTTATGCTGATGACACGCAAATATTTCTCCCCTCCTCACCAAACTCGTTCGCCATAATTGTCACAAATCTTATACCCTTCTATGACACGAAGAATGACTGGCCATCGGATGACGTCCTCAAACACAACTGTGACAAAAGTAAGGTTATTTGATTGGCACCTCGGCAGATATCGATCTCTGTAAAATGTAGCCGCCTATCTCAATCCATATTCCTCTCAGATCGCGTTTCTGACCATGGTAGAAAGCTGGGTGTTTCCTCTGACCGTCAACTCCATTTTAAAATGCATTTGAATATATATAACAAATCCTGTTTCTGATATCTCTATAACCTAGGTTGTATGCGGTCTAACTTTGATTGAAATAGTTTCGAGATAACCACCCATATCTTTGTTACTTTTATTAATATATTTCTCTTCTCACTGTAGATCCCTAAACTACAATTCGTCTCCTTTAACTTGTTTAGAACTTTGTGACTCAAGTTCTCCTCAGTCGAGTACTGTTTTCTCGTACTATGCCCCTTCTTCATGAAATTTACTGGCTGCCATTAAATTTCGAATTACATTTAAATACCTCTTTCGCACATTTAAGATCCTAAAACACAAAACTTCCCTTTACCTTTCCTCATCACGGGCTGTGTCCAACCAACAAAGAGCCCTTCGCTCGGCAAGGCTCACTCCTTTTTGAGTTCCTCGTACTCATTTCAGCTGCATGGGCGATCTTTACTTCTCTGTAGTTACCATTAAGCTATGGATTGGTTTTTCTTCTGGCATAGGCTCCTCTTCCCTGCTTGCCACTTTCAAGCCGGCTTGAACATAAACCTCTTCTGTCAGGCCTTTTCTTCCTCGATTGAATGGAACCCTGTGAAAGCTTCGAGGTTTACATGCTAGCATCCTCATTGCGTCTCTATGCAAATTATAGAGTAACTCTCGATCTTCTGAGGGGAAAAGGGTTTCGTTAATGGTAACAATTCCCTATGAAGAATGACTTAGGGTGATTTAATATGACTAAATTAAGCCTTCGTATGCATAAAACAATAATATAAAGTCATATAGAGTCCCAAATTACTTTATTCATATTTTAGAGCAAGGAAGTCGTTGTAAGCGTCTTTAACACCTCAGCAAAACGATGCCCATGTCTGCGTAGTGAAATTGCTATCCAACGACCCAATATCTGATAATGATAACATCTATAAATATGGCAAAGTAATTAAAAAAGTAATGAGATTTGCCGTTTGAATGAGAGAAAAGGAGAGAAACTAAATATAAAAATGCGAAATGCAAAGATGTAATCAAGAAAACAAGAATTGAATATTAAAACGTCGCGTATTGATATCTTTGATTATGGAGACTTCTTTCGATCATGAACTTGAAAATTTAGATACGTTTCGCTCTCTTTATCTACCGCCCCGATGAGTCTTCTCTTTTCGTTACGCAGGCTATGAATATTCAATACATTCTCACCTTGACCAAGTCTTTGTCATATCTTTTTCCAAACACTTTAGGGTAGAATTGACAACATCGGTTTTCTCCAAAGTATAGAAGTTCATTAGACCCAATGCTTCGACGGGAAATGAAACCCCAACCTAACCAGCCTCACCAAACTCTGGCTCTCAATCAAGGGATGAAGCTGAAAAGTGAAAGCCCCCTACTCATACCCGACCGAAAACGAGATCAATTAAGTTGATGGGACGAGGCCCCAGTGAATGGGGGCCTTAAGAGGGCGAAATATAATGGCAAAGTCAAACAATTCAGGAACAAAGGTTTTGGAGCTTAGAAATTTGTATGAAACAACAAAGTTCAAATCCGCCGTCTACCTTCCTGATATTACAACTACAAATCTTAATAATAATGAAAAAAATGTAAGAAAGAAATGAATTCGGTTTTGTTATTTACAACGAAATCCAATGACTGTATCTCTCGCAGAAAATTTGTAAAAATAGATGCAGACATGAAAAGAAAAGAATGAAGGTAGAGGAAGAGAAAATGAGGGGAATAACTATATAGCTGCAGATTCACCAATATGCACTGGGGCATGGAAAGCACGCAAACCTCCTCATGTCTGTTTAGCATAACCAATAAGGAAAAGTAATGTGTGATAGGATGTAGGGTTTTGGTAGGATGCACCTAAACCCCCTTATCCCACATCCATCCGATACGAGGTACACTTGATAACCTCTTGTGAAATTACTGAACATTTCCCGTTTTCCATAATTTGATGGGGGACTTCATCATTTAAAGGAAATATGATAAGTAATGTCTAACTATGCACGAGGTCGACCTAGACATTTCCGCAACGAAAATTCAGCTATGACACGAAAAATGACAAAAAAACATAATTTATTTAGAAAAATTTATAGGTTTTGTCCATCAAACCAGGTGATCAGACCATGTTACCCCTTAATGTGGAAAAGCATCTTGGACCGAAGAATTGCAGACTGACTTCTACATAAAAGCTATTTATAATTACATGGTAGCACAGTGTACATTAATTCGAACAATATTGTTTTTAAATATTTAATTGAAAACAAAACAGAAACGGAGAAAAGGGAAGGGCAGGAGAGAAAGTGAGGATAGAAAGAAAAAGAAGTTTTGAGTTCATTGAATTGCAGTGATTTGTTTAAAGGAAAACAAATCGAACATATGTAATCCAAAATCGCATTGCTTTTCTTTTTGCAAAGTATGATATGCAATAATTATGTTGAACTCAATAAATACAACTTATTTACTAATAAATGCATTGATAAAATTTGTCGAAAAGCTACTGAATGCAGTCTAAAAAAAATAATTACTGACTACGTTTTAAAGATATAATCAATATATTAGTGATAATAATAAAATGCTGAACTGTCCAAACATTAGTATTTATGTCAAATTTAAAAGTAATGTTTCTTTCTTTCCGTGGATAGTTTGAGGAATTGAAAAATGGAATCAGGTTTGTTTGCAATCAAGTCATCGCACACGGGCATTTCGAGCCAAAGCGATTTAGCAATATTTGCACATAACAAACGATGTATTTCAGACAGAAATAGGCTTAGCCATTGCTAGAGAAAAAAACCTTCGGCACTACCTTAGTTATCTTCAAAACTCATTCAGTAAATTAGTAAGGATCGACAACTTTATGAAACTTTAATCTTCTAAAAAATATATTAAATGTTGTCTATCCATTCCGATGATAATGACGAAATTTAATGCAAAGTTTCCGGAATACATAATTTATTTCAGTAATATTACAACGTTGGACACAACAAAACTTTACATATCCCAAAGAAATAAATATAGTAATAAATCTTTTGTTGCAAGATCTTGCTTAGAAAGTAAATTTTGTAAATGCTTTTAATACAATTTTGTTAACTTGCAGTAGTTATCGCTAAATTTTTGCTTTTTTTTCTCTTTACATTACATCCTCAATTTTCTCTTATCGATGTAGATTCCTCTAAATTTGCGTTTATTTATGGAAGACTATATTTTACTTCTTCGCTTTGTAATTCCTGGTCGTTTCACTAAATCCTTATTTGTTTGAGACGGCTCTACCTTAAAAAAAATAAAATAGCATTCTTCGACAATCGATATCAGAGGATGTTTTTTTTTCCATTTTTGTCATAATATAAAAACTTTTTGGGTTTAGGACATTCTGTTATATACATAAATGATCCAAAGTTCAACTTAAAATGTAAAATGGTTTGTGCTTTATATTTTATTCAATAGAACACATATATGAAGCAATCTTGCAGTTAAGTCACGAATTACCTGATGATCTACAAGAACTTCTCGATTGGTTTAAAGACATTACGTAGGAAAAACGAAGAAGATAGGACAAACACTCATCTAGAAGCAGTAAACAGGAGGTAGCAATCGGAACTCGTATTGTAGCAACAAAATATATGAAATTTATTGACTGTTTGTATAAAGTACAAAGAGGAAGAGACCTTTATTTTGAAAAATTTGTTGTAGGCCATAATCCCCCCTTAAAATTGAAGAGGTTCAGGATTGAAGATGGAAGTAATCGCAGACTGGTGAGAAATTTCGAGAATATTACCTATTTTGAAATTTTAGGACCAATTTCTTAAAATTATAAATAATGTGTATATTTAATTCATGATTAAAAGTGTATTGTTCTTTGTTTTTTACTGTGACATACATATCTATTAAGGCTTCTTATTTTTCTGAGAATATTATTATTAATATATTATTATTATTTTTATTATTATTGTTATATGCGTTCAATTAGCGTCATATATGTATGTCAATATTAAGTCTGTGTAGATTTATTTATTCTCATTTTATACTTACATATTTCTTATATGTAATGTATCTTATTATTATTAAATATTATTATTTTAATATATTATTATTATTTGTAGTATCAATATATTATTATTATTAAAGTATGCGTTCAATCAGTCTCATACGAGTATATGTATGCCAATATTAAGTCAGCTTAGGGTTATTAGTTGTTATTTTACCTTGACATATTTCTAGATTTAAAATTTCAAGATTCTAATAAATTCCCACATTTAGTTGTTTATATAATTTCCCGACTTAAGAAGGCTTAGCTTAGCAATATATATAGCAATAGCAATATCCTAATATTCGCTCAATAAGCCTTATTTATATATCAGATAATTTGTTTTCGTGCAATTTTGTAGACAAACAAATTAAAACATGTTAGCACTTACATAATCTCTACCAAGTTGCCTTGGCGAAAACTCTTAGTTTTCTTCTAGGTTAAGGCTCTAGTGTTCTACCAAAGTTAGTAGAAATCCATCAACTAGTTTTTGAGGGTTTGAAAACGAACAAATGAACGAACACCACCAATCACATAATTTCCGAATTCCTTCTCAGAGATTTAGAACAATAACCTTTTTTTACAATTTTTAAAAAAAATTAGATATGGTTAACAGCGTTTGCGCCGAAACGACTCTTGCGCCAAAATATGTCTGCGGCGAACTTGGTAATTTACTGCCAGGAAAACTCGTGCCCTCGAGTCCACTAACCAGTACACAAAGCATAAAGCCATTTTCGGGACTAAATTTGCTCAGTGATGCCCTCTATTGAGCAACCATCACCACCTTAGACGTACAACCAACCACCCATTAAGGTTTGACATATTCCTCGTTGATAAGACCCAAACCCCTTCTCACGAGAAAATACCTTCCTAAGTACCTTAATATCTCGTAAACGATAAAGAGGGTTTATCAAATGTTCATTCAATAATTTTTCAACATTTATATCGTTGCCATCCGATCCCTTTACTTCAGTTAAACTTCACAACATTGCTTTTCTTTTATTTAGCTCATTAATCAACTGCGTTCTCACTTGAAGTATTTTGATTAGGACAAACGCATCCGCTTTGTTATTCACCCAAACAGTGACATCCATGGCATTGAACTGATTAATTGTGCGTCTTGAAAATATGTCCTGGAATCTCGGATAGTTAACCCTTTAGATGAGGTTGTTGCAAAGACTGTCCGTGTCTGAGAGTGAATTTAAATGCTGCTGTAAATTGCAAATGTGGCTTTAGAGGTGTTTTTTCTCATTTTATGCTGTCTTTGCTGAAAATAATATGGAACACAGTCATTCTTTTGCTCTGACCCTATGTATTTTACTTTCATGTTTTGAACTTAACCCATTTAATATTCTTTAGAAGTATTTGCCTATTGCAATGTCGAAAATAATGGTATAACATTTTATGCATCATGAAAATGGTATTTATTTTGATTTTCATTTAAAATGTGTATTAAAATATTAAGAGATATGATTATGATATAATATATCATTAATATGTAATTATCTTAAATTCTGCCCTGTTTGAAGGCTTAATTTAATAAGTGATATTAATGTTTACAACAGACAAACTCATTGAGTGATATCAGAATTTATTATGGAGTTTATTTATTTACTTTTTACTTTCTTGCAAGTTTATTTCGTAGCCCCGTTTGTCTGTAAAGTCTAATTGTGACTGTTTGTCGGCTTAAACCTATAATCTATTTTGCATAATAAAACACAAGATTTCTAACCCTATTCATTTCACCTATATATAAGTACTTAATGCCCAATTTGTTCGTTTCAACTCTGAAACGGTTTAACAAGCAAGTGAACTATTATTTATTTCATTATAAAAATAGTCATATAGTTACTGATTTAATATATTAACAACATTACTAACTCTACTCATTTTGTGGTTTTCCTTAATTTTATCTTGATTTACGATACCATATTTATATTTCAATAAACACTTCTCTATACAAAATTTAACTAAGTACATTTTTACTGTGGGACCTAACTATCGTCCAATTTGGCAAATACTACAACAGATTGAATGTTACAATCATGCGATCAGTCATGCACCCTCCTGCCCCAGACCGCAAGCAATAGTGATACTATAGACAACTCTATTCTCCTAGTTGGAATTTGGTGATTACTACACCTCTTTTAGCACGTGTAGCTGAAACAACTGTGATGATATAGTGTCCCTTTTACAAATGATTGGTGTCCGGCGATGGAATAATAGATACAATTCTTCTAAAGGTAAAGCGCGTGGATCTACCAATAAATCTCCCAATAAATAGCATTGTGAGGATATTTAATAAAAACTTCCAATCTTATTAATAGGAGATTTTAATGCAAGATACGCAGGACACCGGATACAGACGGAACAAGCAAGCAAGAACGGACCTACAAGCCCTAATAGATAGACGGATAGTCAGAAGACCGGGACCGGACGTCTCGACATTCATGAAAAATGCAACAGTAGTCACATCAAACATATGCTTTACAAATAACAATCTACCATTAAACTATCATATGAAACCTGTACATGCTATCTGCAGCAATCATGCACCAACGCTACTCACCATTTATCAGCAACCAATTTAGCTCCTCGCTGAAAAATGGACGGCATACTATAGAGCCAATTGGGCAAAATACAAACAGGAATTAGACAATTACGTGACAAATGGACTTAATGAAGCAACACTTGAAGAAATCGACGACAAACTTAACAGAATAAAGTCAAGCATACAAACAGAGACAGCAATGCAATACTTATAACTGCTAATAAAACAATAAGAAATTTCATTTGGACCTCGGAGAAGAAAGCGAAGAATACGGAAATAATATTATCAAATGATGATATACTAAGAAATAGACCTCAAGGGAATAAAAACTTAAACCTGGCAATGAAAAAGAGAAAACAAAAAGAGACATAACTGACAGACAAAAGGAATACTGGGACACAGCCGTTCAAAATATCGACAACGAGCTAACACTTCGAGATTTCTGGACGAAAATTAAACGAATGGGAAATATTGGCGTACCTTAACGCAAACTTTCAACTCTCAGCAAACTTCAAACTTCTTTCCATTTCCTTTTTTTCATTTTTACCGCTATCTATTTCTGCGGCGATAAATTAACACACGGGACATAGAACAGCATAAAATACAATAAAACAGGGCAAAAACACTAAAACATCGTGGTTTGAATTGCACGTTAAACTGTATTAGCTAAAGTGTATTGTTAAAGTGCATTGGCAATATCAACTCGGATATAGACATTTCCATTCTTAAAGAGATGTTTACTCCAGTTCTTTCAAATGATCAGCTTGAAAAGGAAGGTTGTTTATTCATAAAAAGTGTGGCTCACTGTCACACTGGGAAAAGCGAAAAAGAATAGCGGGATTAAAGTGACACAAAACGACTTCTTGGACGAATGAGTTGCCTGACATTAACCCAATAAATAGAGAATACTAGAGAAGACTTTAAGAAGCACTGAAATAAATATGGGCACAATCATAATTGTTCAATATAGTACACAAAACATGTTCAAAAATACCTCAAGCTGTAATCTTAGAACTTATTAGTCTTAGGTTTAGATGAGTTGTAGCTCTAAAATACAGTAAATTGAAGTCAATAAATTATTAATGTACATTCTTTTTTTTAAATCTATTTTATTTTTAAAATTTTATTTCATTTTTTTAAATTTTCAAATAAAGTTATTCCAGTAATTACCTGGATGTCAATTTACTTTTGTATGTCTCTTTATATAAAGATCCCAAGACTTGAGCTTCACGCAACAGAATTTTCGCTTGAAATTAGGCAATTTACAAAGTTAGAAGGAATTTAGCTTTTAATCATCGAAAGCAAGCAAATATTAAAATTTAACTTTTAAATTTCATATCATTTAGGGACGGCTTGACACATTTAACATAATTTCTTTTCAGCTGGACACCTTCATCAAGAGAAAAATCAAAATATCAATGTGGGAAACTCTTGAAATGATTTGCCACCATCTAAGTTTGCTTCTGCTTCCTCAGTAAATTAGTCCAAGTCATATCTTTCAAAACGGCCGTTTATTTGACGAATAAATCACATAATACCTACAAGGTTTGTGAATTTCCACCATATTCTTTCGCTTCGCTTAATTATTCTCTCTATAACAACCCTGTTGATTAATATTTCTAGGTCAGGCTAACCTTAGGCAGATCTACTGGTCTTCTTTAAGAGTCATTTTCTTGCATTCCTTTCCTAGTCTAATGAGTTCGACAAAAATTTGACGAACTCGATTACACTCTGATATTGTAGTTTAATTAACAAGGCCAAGTTCCTTGTGCAACAAATCTGGTCACCTCTTATGATACACAGGTGTGCCTCACGATAAAGTATTTCTATTTTTCTCCAGATGTTAATTGAAATTAACCACA
This sequence comes from Ceratothoa steindachneri, assembly GCA_963969495.1. Lineage (NCBI taxonomy): Eukaryota > Metazoa > Arthropoda > Malacostraca > Isopoda > Cymothoidae > Ceratothoa > Ceratothoa steindachneri. Next base: position 61,580,614 of record OZ018337.1, read on the forward strand.
TAATAACTATATTATTGTTTTACTATATAGTTCATAAAATATAGAATTGGCATTCTAATGCAAACATTTATCAATGAGGATTACATATAACCACGGTGAGAATCCAATCTATATTAATAAGGTACTATATGATTGTTGATGTTATTTTGGTAATCCTTCATCTTTAGTAGTATGAATTAAAGTTTAAAAAAAATAATTCTTCTAGAAATTATGTATTTGAATAAAATACAGTAATATATATACGTTTTATCGTGTTAACAGTGCATTCTTGTCCTGTGTTCTTCGGTATATCGCAGACAGGCCATTTATTGTAATAGCTCTTTATTATTGTTTCCACTCCTATAAATTTGAGCTATGTACTTTGTGTGGTGAAAATAGAAGCCAGTAAGTTTTAGTTTCTTTGCAGAGGGACTAAAAATTATATTTCCTACGTCTTTCAAAATGATAAATGCCTCACTATGTTGGTCATAAGGAGCAACCATTATAGCTACAATTTCGATATGTTTAATGTGATTTGTACATGAAAAATTTTAAAAGTGAGATATTTCCAATATTGCCCTCACAGGGCCATAAAATCTGTGCTATTTTGCAATGAAAAGCTTGGCACTAAAATCTAAATATCACTTTAGATGGGGAAACATTTTAATACCAAATTAGAGCTTTCAAGCATTTGTTGGAATGTAATTTTAGAGCGAGTTTTCCTTTATTTTATTTATATATCATGAAGTGTAGCGACGTTTATGGGGTTTATCTTCTTTTCGTACATTCCGGTTTACTTCTCTTCCGACTTCGACGCGAAATGATTTATGTCCCTAGATTTGGGTAGATGAGAGTTTTCATCTAAATTGTTTATCGAAGTCTAGAAAATAGATACTTCTCCTGGTTAAACCAGTTGTGGGAGATGTTATTTGGTATGCATAGCTCGTTTCATTCTTTCTTGTATGTTACTATACGCTTTGCTTTATTCATTCATGTTTTCTCTCTGTCAGATCTCACTCATTTCGCTTTTTATACCAACTCTGCACTACAACAAACTTTAATTTCCTTCCCCTGTAATAAAACACAATAAAATGTTTTCCTTTAACAAATCGATGCATATTTTGATGCACTTTATTTAAAGTCACAACATTACAACTTTATATTTGAATAATGTTCTACTTCAAAATGATCTGCAAAGGTGGGCAATTTTCGATTTTGGGTTTGTTGTATTGAGTTTTCAAGGAAGCCCGCAACATCTCCCGGATTTGGGTTTTAGGGTTTTCACAAAGGTTTTATGCAATCAATGGCTTTTTTAAACATTTTCAGCATTGTTTTTTTTTATTTTATCATATTTATTTCGTCTTTTATTCTCTCGCGTCCGCTCATTTTACCATTGCGTTGTTCTTCTTGTCCTAATTTGAATTATTTCCCTTAGATTAAAATTGGGTTGATCGTCTTTGTACCCAACCCTGTGATTTCAATTCCATGGGTCAAATATATATTTACTTATTTCACTAATTTGACAATTTTATTTCAGTTTAGAAATAATTTCCGGAGCCCTAAAAGTAATTCTAAAGAAATAAAGGTAAATATAGTAATTTAAATCTACACAAGACCCAATTTCATAGAACTTCAAATTATTACTCAATTGTTAAGCTGGACTGTAGAAGAAGAATAAAAGAGTTGCCAAAAAGACATGGATCGAGAAGCGTCGGTGAGGTGTCTGCTCTTAAGGAGTTGTTACCTTAGGGAATGAAATTAATTTATATAATGTATTGTGTAATTCGAATATTACAGAAATGCAACCCAAATGCAATTGTTACTCATTATTGGTATTTAAAATTATAAATTGCAACACTAAAGGGATCACTTCCCCCAAAGATAAAATTGGTGGAGTTTAAATGAAAATATGCGAAAGAAACACTGACAGATAAACCCCCAAAAGTGACCATTTTGAGGCGCCAGGAAGAGTGATGAGGCGCAGCCACACTAAACCTCAAACATAAAAGACACGCCCCCATCCAACTTCTTCCCTTCTATACCAGCACCCCAGTCTAATAGAAATAATCATCACACTCCTCATTAACAGCTGCCCAACAAATGGGCCACCGTGCTCAACGCAAATGATAGGGCCATCCGCACTCCCACCCCTACACCCAATTTCTGATCAATTAAACAAAGCTTCTCATCCATTTATCCACGTCTTTGGTCCTTCATAGCAATGAGGAGCTATGTGGCGTGACACCTCGTTCAGCCAGGGTTCATATCGATAAAAAAAGCTCCGAATCACCTCACCTTACAAAGGGTCACGCGCCAGAGTTGAGGGAATTTATGATCGGTACTTTTTTATCATCAAAATAAGACCAAACTAAAGCCTCTGGACAGTTGTCCTTGAATACATAATTATATTCAAGTTAGGTTATTTCTTATTATTAATAATACTGCATTTCGCTAACTGAACGATATTTAAACTCAACATTGTAAATAAATATTTTGCTAATACTTTTAATAAACAAATAAGGTAATCGTTAGTGACATATTTGCTTTTAAAGCCGGGATTATTAAATGCTTGGTTAGCGTTGTGGGGTTTCCTACCTTTCTTGACTCGTGTGTTGTGGAATCTATATTTAGGTGCTTTAGCCTACTTACACTACATCAGCTGTCAGTGGTCATGGAAAGGACTTCTGGGCCCCCTTTACACACGCCCCTGAAAGAGAAAACATCCTAAAAGGATTCGTTTATTTTTGGGTATTAGGAATAAAAAGTGCTTTCTCTATTCGTCTGATTTCTCATTGGGCCCCATGCAATCAAACTCAAGGATAAGAATAGAGGTAGATAAGGAGTGGATGTGTATGAATTATAGGAGAGGGTGTTTGGATCCATCTTGGTGGAGGGACATACGCTATCATGGTGAGACGACTAAGTCATAATTTTTATTGAATAATTCAGGGCCAGCAGGTGTGTATATGTACATCGCGCACAAAGGCACGTCTGGTTTCCCTATTTCATCAATCTTCATCCATTATTTTTCCTTTTATTTCCTGGGAGATTAAAAGATAGCAATATCCATTTAATCGACATCGACTAATGTTGATGAAATATTTATGTTTGAAAGCAATCAAGTAAATTAGATAACACAACAACCTAACAGTGACACTACGAAACCTCCACTAGTCACCATACTTATGACTATTTCCTATGAAGGGTGTGAAAGTCAGTCTAGTATCTAAGTGATTTATAACTTAGCCAACAACTAAGTAAAACTATCTAATTTCAAACTCTACCATACTACGAAACAGAAAGAGATTAGCATGACCTCCATGCAACCTACTTACTACTTCTTCCCACAACTCCCTACACTTTTTCTTCTCTCCTTCACACATTACGGGCTAATACTTTATATGTAGGACTGGAGCACATTAGAAAAATGTGTAGATAAAGGATATAATACACACCGCAGTTCGGAATCTATTTAAAGCAGTAGGTCCACCAATCAACTAAGACAACTGTCAAGTCTACTCCAATATCTCCATCTTTGCTATCTTTAATCTTTATTCTTCGTGTTCCTCTCTGTCTCCTAGTCTCTTCGCCGCTCCTTACGGAGCCCGATTAGGGCTCTGGAGGGAGCACTGTCTCTCCTCTCCCACCCTTCCTTTCATTAATCATTCATTCATCTTAGTGAATGGATTATGTACTTCTGTTTTAGGAATTTCACTAAATTTTCCTTTTGAAAAGATTTTTGCTCATGGCACTTCGTTATTATTAAATTTTAGAATTAAGATGAGGTAATTATGATTTATTCTCTTAAGAGTCGTGTTTTCTTTTTCATAAAACCTCTTGCAATTAGAACAAATTTGGCTTATTCGTTGTCACTATTTTCTTAGTGATCGGAGCAAAACTAGGCGTTAAAATTAAGTTGAAACCGAGTCATGAATGCGTACGATCATTTTTGGTCCTTGAGGAAGTATTGAGAAAGATGAAGTACGTGAAATTCAATTTCATCAATGAGTAGTAGAAGGTAGAAGAAGACAATTTCAATAAAACTCTTAGACAAGAGGGTTATTTTTCCTACAACGCTAATTCGCATGATTAAGAGGCCTAAAGTTCTTAATTTTTGAAGCGCTGAAAAATTCACGTGATCTTAGCTAAAGCTTAATGCAATCGCTGGTTTATTTTCCTTTTTTCTGCACTTTAAACGCTTTTGCGTGCAAAGTTCTTTCACTCATTTATTCTTTCACGAAAAATTTCTCGAACCAATTTCCTGAGTTCATTCCCAAGCCACAGCACCTGCTTAGAACTTTAGCTCATAAGTTCTATATAAAATAATTAGCCTCTGTCAGAAATTAAGGACAACGGAAGAAACTAACATGTCTTGTTTATCTCTGTGTGAGCAAATATAGATTGCGTGAATCCATTGTCTTCTATAATTCTTCTTACAAGAGAATGCTTTCTGAATAGGGTTGGTCACATTTTACTTAGGAGTATAATTTCTCATTTACACTTTTTAATAAGGTGCCAGATGCTTCGCTTTAGATTTTGATATTTAAGATGTTGATGTCCCTTAGAACAGGCACAAAATTACCATAGAAAAAAAATAAGGAAATATTTATCATTATTTCTTGTTTGACTTTGTGAGCTGCGAACAACAGCTATAAAAATACGAATGTTAGTGTGTACGATATCTACAGTTATAGTGTCGGTCTAATTTTTTGGATAAAAGCTTTAGTTCATAACCATTGTTTGTACCATTAATTTTATTCCTAATTAGGAAACAATAACGTGTTCAGAAACAATTTTCTCTTGTCTCAAAAGTCAAGGTTTCAGATTAACGGCCTGAACCCATGCTAGAGAGAAGTGACGGTGGTCGACCATGTCAGGAAAGGAACCGCGCTTCCAGGAAAGAGCTGAAAAGCATTTAATTTCAGTTCCATTAATTATACTGAAAAAATATTATTTTATATTTTCCAGAAAAACTGGGTTTGGGCGAGACAGCCCCAAATTTTATTTAAGAAATAAGTATTTTTGTTCTTCTTAGAACCAAAAAAATATTCATTGCTATTGATAAATGTAACAAACGAATAAAAATTGGCGAGTGTTTACGATTAACTGTGAGCAAACAAATCAATTATAACTTGAATACCAGAAAGTTTGAAAAAGAAACCGCTAGAAAGTTTGAAAATAGGAAAAGCACTACTTCTGCCCAATGCCTTTGCCCACCCCGATCTTGAGCCGACGCCACAATTTTATTTCCCCGTAAATCTTTTGAATTACTTCTAAGTCTCCCCAAACTGAGGACAAGCGTCTTTCACCTCGTCTCCCATTTTCTTTTTTTTTAGGCCTCATGACCATGAATTCCCACTCTGCGTCGCTCTTAAATGCAATAAAATAAAACACCTTACCACACACAGTAGAGGCAGTGAGGACTGTTCAGAGAGAGAGAGAGAGAGAGCGTGGACTGCAAATCTTCTATCAAACAAACGATGAATAAGTTATTAATATATTGTAAATGCTATTTCGCTCATAATTATAATATTTTGCTCTTATCTCTGAGTATGAAAGATTTTGATAGACAAACGTTGACGTCACTAAAAGAGAGAAACACGAGATAAGGAAATGAATTAAAAAGATTCAATCGAAATTCATAGCAATTTTTGGTGAGCTTACTGCATCACATCTGCCTCAAAAATTAACGGACAGTTCTAATTTTCACCCCCTAAAAGGGAAGGTTCTTGTTGCAGTAGGAATATAATGAATTTCACAAATGACTAAAAGCAATTATCAAAAGAAAGTTTTATGGATCATCTTTGAATATCCGTCAATGCAAATTTGCCCAAACTTGAGTCATATTCGACAAATGCTTAAACAAATATTTAATCAAAATAGCTGTTTTCATTGCTAGTAAGAATTTGATATTAATCTTAGGTTTTGAGGAAAGGCCTGACAAACGGAGCTAATGAATTTCGATGAAAGATTCGTCATATTGGAGTCGAATAACAAAAAGATGTGGAATCAAAACTTTGTTTAGGACAATGAACAATAGTTCCAATTATTCTGTCTTCTCCTTTGGCTCTCAAGATTCTATCAACATAAGTATTTAGATCATGGCATTGGAATTAACGATCGCATAAAAAGGAAGTAAAAAGGAAATTCATGAAGAATAGAAGCATGACGTGATTCGGATATTTTGTGGTGCAACATCATCAATAAATACGTGAGAAACAAATGTAGAATGAAATGCCTTGCAAATAGAGGTAATCATATGCATTTCACCAAGTTCTGCTCGTCTTTGAAATTTTAGTTTTGAATTCCTATTTCAGAAATGATCTCATAGATAAACAGCTAAGAATATCGACCACAATGCAAATTACAAATGGCGCTACATTTATTTTATCCTTTTCTTTATTGAGATGTTTTTCTCTTCGGGAGAATGGGATAGAAACATTATAGATGCTTTCACGGATTCTTCTGTTGCTTTGGGGCCAATTTTATACGGTGCTTTATTTGTGCCCTATTTGCAGTTTGACCGTTATCAGTAAAGAGTTGCCAAAGTTTATATTACAACAAGTTTGTCTCTTCGGACTATTCAGATATTTACATACCTCTTTACCGTAAAAAGCATTAACGTGTCTTTAAATCGCAACTCCGTATTCCGTAAATCTCTTTTATAGTATTTTTTGTCATATTATCAAAAATATGTAGATGTTTCCTCATTTGACGAGATAACTTGAGCCCAAATTTCAAGATTTTGCCTAACATTTCTCAGGATTATTGAATCCGTAAACAATATTCCTATACATGTAATGCTTCTTACATCTTTGTCAACAGGAATTGTTCCAAAAAACTATATCTCATGATTTAAAGGGGAAAAAATGAATATATATTTTAAATGGATAATTGGATACATCAGAAGAATAGATATATTTCCAGTTTAATTAGACTTAATCGAAAAAAAATCAAGCAAACCCCTGTAATTACTTCTCTGAATTGTTGATTATGGAGGTCAATTAAATAGTAATTAGAAATCTGAATGTCTCAGAGTCACAGGACATATAAAGGGTTTTGTATGTCATTTAGTCTACCCTGGTTCATAAGGAACCTGACACTAAAGTTTTACTGACTAATAATCTTTGCTCTACTGCACAAACTTCTTGAGATAGCTGTGTCTAATGCACGTCCTTGCGGCACAAGTGCCTAGTGTTAGGCATACTATGGCACTACCTCCCGGCCTAGTAGCCTCAGCTGTCCTGTTTGCGGCTTAACTTCTCCTGTTATTTTGGATCGGTTCTACTTTCACCAATTCCTTTCAGATCTCTCTTTATTGAATTGTGACTTGCAAGAAGTTGAAGAGTGTAGTCGGGGTTGTGGTATGATGGTGCACGAGCGGATAATAATAACCGATCATTCACCCTACTATTTTGATTATGCTCTTATCTCTTTTCCTTTTATTACATACCCTTGTCTACACCTTTCAAAATTTTTCTCTTACTAACCAGAGAAATTCTGGTGGCTCGGCCTACTTTCAACCACTCACCATAACCTGGCCGAGTGGCAGGAAACACCTCGAACTTCCTAATTGCCTCGAGAACCGAAAGTCCAATGGCCAGGAGAGGTTATAAGGAAGTTTTGGTAACCTGTTTATGGAATGGATACGGCAGCAGATTATGAGATCACCGTAAATCACCACTTTAGTAAGGGAAGGACTAGTTCCAGTTTTGAGGTGAAGGATGGCTTTACGGGGAATTATTCATCTGACTCCGAAGATAATTGGTGTTAACGGTGTTCTTCTTGGCTGGGCTCGTCGAAGGTTACAGGCATATATGGAATAACAAAATCATTTTTTTATTCTAATAACAGAATCTTATGATTGCAATCAGCCTGAGAGACGGAGCGTATTAATCGAGAGACTAGTAATCGATATATTATTCGACGCGATAAGAGTTAAGGGAGAGAGATACAAGAATCGGCAGATATAAACGGGAGCGTGAACGCGGAATTATTCGTTATTATTCTCTCTGATTCTATCTGATTAACTACCCTTTTTTTACTAACTGTTTTCTTTCTATTAATAACAGGGTGCTCTTAGATACTGACTCTTCACCGTTTCAGTGGTAAGGAGAGCGAAGCCTCGATGATGTTAGTGCCCTTTATCTAATGGTTATCAAGCGTTTTCGAGCACGCTGGCTTAAAACACTTCTCTTTGCTTCGCGTGAATACTTCCGTGTGAATGCGGAAGTATTCGTTATTATTCTCTCTGATTCTTTCCGATTAGCTCCCATTTTTACTGACTAATGGTAGCCGAAGCAACACTACCCATATGTGTAACTAGGGAGTATGTGTGTAACACAGGAACCCTACGTGCTAGAACAATTCTGATTACAGATTCGGAATCACATACTAGGTTTAGTATTAATCACAAGCTAATGACCAAGTAGCAAAATTATTGTTGAATAATGAATTATTAACGCTACGCCGGTTCTTCAGACAACTTCACTTCCGACACGAGTTTAGTAAGATTATCTATTAGAATATTACGTGCACAGTCTATTAGAAGATCATAATGACTCAAAAATTCAATGACTAATAACGGAGAGGTGGTATCTGCTACAACGAGTGACCACCTAAATGATCGGCGAAGACTGCGGTTCACTATATCCGTATGAATTGCGCTGTGGAATTTAATTTTTTCGCCATTAGCTGTTGAAATGTTAATACCAGAATGGCGCACATCACCTAACTTCACCATTCTAGCCGGAATAATAGATACACTTGCCCCTGTATCAATTAAGAACTCGAAATTGGTGTTATATACTTTAGCGTCGACGGTGAAAATAGACAGCACGCCGACAGCCGGGTTTACTATGGCATGCCATCCTAGTTTTCCACCGGTGCGGGTGGAGGTGGCCTGGATGAAGGTTGCATTTGCACGGATCCTTCTCTTTTTGGCCACCTGCACCAGGGTTTGCAGAATAGGGCCTTTTCGCCAAAATATATATGCGAACGACAAACTGCCGGCTTTTGGGCCATGTGGAAGGGTCGCAATCCCCCCGGTCGATTATGCACACTGTAATTACTTTCGGTCACTGATTGTGCGTTACTTGCCGAATTATTTCTAAAATTGCCACTTGCATTAATATGGGGCATAAACGCGTTTGAAACGTCACTGTCTTCTCTCCACTCACTCTATGTATTTATATTATGGCATTGCACTCGGTTGAAGGGTACAAGTTCATCCGCAATTTCCGTAGTTGTACCAGGCTTAATTCTTTCTAAGTGGCGATTATCGGCGTGATATTAGGTAGGAAATGATTGGATGAACTTGTAACATACAAGCTCTTCCTCCACTTCGACTTGAATGACTGATTATGAGATGAGCGTAAATCACCACATTATGAAGGGAGCGACTAGTTCCAATTCTTAGGTGAAGGGTGGCTTTACGGCGAATTATTCATCTAACTCCGAAGATAATTGTTGTTAAGGGTGTTCTTCTTGGCTGGCCTTGAAACGGAAACTGATTAAATAAGGAGAGTTTAAATATCTTTTTACATCCAAGGGGCCCTTAAATAAATCTGACGGAGACACAAATGGTACTGGGAAAAAAGTAAAATCATCCACTTTAAACTCGACTCTACACTAATGAGGTAATGAGTAAATTTAAAGGCTTTGATTGCCGGAAAAGAAAAGAAATGTATCTTTCAATCTTTCTTCGCCCAATTTGAAGATAGTTGCTATATTTGCAACACTGAGCTCCATCCAATTGCCTGCCATTTCAGATCATATCATATGTTCTCTGCAGGCTGCATTACTTCGAAATAACTTTAGCTGTGTCCTCCGAAATGTAAATGGATCAAATTAAGGATATTATAATTTATTTTCTTTTATTCTTTAATTAATAAATCAATAAAAATAGATTAATTAAAAAGAAAAATTGAGATGTTTCATTATTTTTTTCTTTGACCATACCTATAAAATAAGTGAAACTTGGCATGGGTCAGTGTCATAATATAAAAAAGGAAGATAGGAGATACAATTTGAAGAAGGTTACACAAGAGAACAGATTCCTCGTCAAGCTTTTCTGCCCGTTACCCCCTGGGGGGATCCAGGCAACCCATTCCCCGTCGACGATGCTAAGAAGCCACTACGGCCGCACTATTATTACTGCTCTATCATTGGAAGAGTGAAATATTACGGGTTATATGTTTAAATATCTTGTATCCGATAAATACAATACTACATACATGAACAATGCAACTTTCTTTGGGGGGGGGCGAAAAGACATGGTAATTCGCGACTATGTGGTAAGGTAAGTGTAAGATGTAAAGTTCAAAGAGTAATTATGTTAAAAATATAGTGGCGAAAATAAATGGGAATTTTTTTTTCCGTAGGATTTCATAGATGCCAGGAAATCAGGCGTTTCTCTTTAATGTTTCATTTATTGTTTTATTGTGGTTAATTAACTTCTTTCCTCTGCAAGTTTTATTTTCCCTTTTGTTTTTTTCTTTTTCTGTTGGTTTTTCCTGTTACATTGTCTCTTAAATTTATTACTTTTAATACCTCTGCAACCAGTATCGCCACTTTTAGATTCCATTCTCAATACCTTCTAGTATTTCCTGGTTGTTCTAATTTTGGAGATATTTGTTTTCTTTTGATGAATTTTCCTGTCTATTTCTTCCTCAGTGTTTTCCTCTTCCTCGTCTGAGCTTTCTTCTATTTCAGAGTCTCTGCTCTGCTGCGCGATTTGTGGGAGATTAGATTTTTGATTCCAAATTGCTTTCAAGATCATCTTGAGCTCCTAATCATCTCTGAAATCCCTCTATTTTTCGTGGTTTGCTGTGTTTCAACGTCCTGGGATTTTTAGGTTGTCCTACGTTGGCGGTTCATGCGCAAAACAACGATGCTATCACATCCAGGCTCTGGCTGTTACTTGAAGCTTGTTCTTTGGGTTTTGCAGTAATGCTCGAATGGTTCTCTTTTGTTTTGTTTTTATTAATTCCTTTAAGGGGTGGATCTTTCATTGCGAACGTTTAATAGGTCCCTCGCAGTTCACGCATTTTATTCGGTCCTTGGGGCAGGATATTCCAAGTTAATCGGGTTCACTGCACTCCAAGCAGTGTTTTGACCTTTGAACCACTCACTTGTATCGTGGTATCCCAGTTTGTATCACTTGGTGCATGTTTTTACATGCAAGAAGTCTTCCTTGTCCGTTTAACCAACAGCCACCATTAGGTTGAAGCTAGAAGGTCGGTTCTTAGTGTTTTTTTGCTAATTTTGTTTAAGCAATTATAACCTCGATGGTTTTCACTGGTTGTTCAACTTTGTAGACACTTTCCTCCTTTTTCCCATTCTTGATGGGGCCAATTTACTAATAAATTTCTTCGGAGGTCTTGTTTCCGATCATGGGGTCGATTTTCCTGCAGACAATTATCATCTAAACCATGATCTCCTCAGCCACGATGGGTTGCAGGTTCAACTCTTTGAGCTGGTTGGTAGCCGCTTTGTGAGCAGCTTCCCCTTTTCTTGCTCTTATTGGCACAGAGTTACGAATCGTTTGGGGGGAGAAGAATAGCCTGACGAGGGCCGCAGTAATTTTTGAGAAGATTGCTTTCTTAATCTTCTCCCTTGGGTGCTTGGGAGTAGTGTGCATCACCCTGATGGGAACAGGAACTACTTCTATTCCTCTACTTTGAAAGCTCTTTTGTTATAATTCTACTCTTCTTTTCTGAATTGGGTATGAACTGTAAAGAAGGCATAGAATTATGCCGGGCCTAGATATATATCAATATAGCTATTTGAATTATACCATATGGTAGGGAAAAATAGCATTTCTTGGTTTTCATGGAATCAATATTGATGAAAGGTTTTCTTCTGGTCTGCACAATATGACAACTCTAATGTTAGGTTTTCATCATTTTGTGTTAATTCCTTCAATTATTATTTCAGATTCGTTGTTTTGGGGGTGAACCACGCTAATAGATTTTAAATGAAAGTAGTCCAATATCAACCAAAGGAGAAATGAACCTTATATCTAGTGTATCAGGTATACAAGTTTAAAATATGTTGTATTTCCTATGGTAACTATTCAATGTTTTAATTTTACATATAATATATTTCTGGTACTCGACACTTAAAAGATGATCATTTTTAAATTTGCTACACAAATATTTTTTACTTACACTGAAAATTCATTTCTCAAACTCTTTTTAAATTGTATCCAACTCCCTAATTGAAGTTTTTTCGCCTCCAATACCATATACATATATATTCCCATTTTCGGAAACATCTGATAAAACAGAACGTAAAATGTTATCGGCAGTTAGAAGCTTCTGAGCAATCAACTATTCTAAATTGAGCTACTTGCCATTTTTCTACTTTCCAAATCATCACATAGAGTACACAGAATCTTATAGATAAGTTCGTGTGGGTTCAGAGACACATACATATAAAAGGTACACAAGCATTGGCTAGATAAGAATAAAGGGTTTCAGACCTCTCTCCTTATGATAATTATAGTCTAAACTTTTGATAATTTGGGGGGAAGAATTTCCCTTGAAATATCTTCAAATCGTGGAATTTTAAGTTTTTTAATTCATCATAAGTTATATCTGGGCCATTTTTCTCCTTTTTTGTGTAAAGGGAAAGAGAAGAAACATACAAGAAGGAAACACACAACTACATATGTATATACAGATTTGCTAGAGGGAATAAAGCCTGAAACTTTCAATTTTATTCTTCTTGATAACCGTAATTTACTGGCGAGAATTGAGGCAAATAAATAAATACCAGTTTGTAATTCTGACATTTCTACGTTCCCAACTTTAGAGAGTTTCTGGAACAACACATTTGGCGATATTCAATCACCAGCCTTTGATTAACAACAATATTTTTGCATACACTCTGCTTTCTCTCTCCAAGTAAGACTCAACCAACTCTTTATACTTGAATTTGTATTCACTGCAATGCAGATCAAATATGGACTGGAATGAGAGAGGTTCTGAGTACAGCCGAGGTTTACTTCACTCCAACAGTGACCATGGCTATTACCACCACACATTATATCTAGGTTAAATTTCACAAAATGGCCACCCTAAACTTTTTGATAAGTCATATATATTTTTGCTTAAAAATATGTTTTTTTAATTTAGAGACTTTTTTCTTGGGAAAATTCCCCCAAAAGTATGTTTGGGGGTGTTCCTAGTTATTGCAATCACATTATATTGTATTATATTTCATCTTTAAGGTAATTTCGAAAAGGGTATATCGCACGACAACATCCTTTATTTGTGGAAGTTGCACCCCCCCGCCTACAATTTTTAAATAAAGTAGTATTCATGATTCGACAAAGCCCAGCTTTATATTCGAATTTAAAGGTGATTGCCAGATGTCGTTCGGCCTCTAGTTTATTTTACCGTGTTTCTTGACTTCAGACATTCAAGCCTCGCCTCCGAATGCTATTTAAATCAATCATATTTTAATTCACAAAATAAATCCCTTCACAATGATATATAATACGCTTTGATGTAATTCCAACTAACAATGTTGCTCCCATGATGGCGACCAATCTATTATTCTTTCATAACATCATAATTACAAATTTTCCCACATGAAGTATTTAGCAATTAGATATTTTTTTTTTAAAAAGAGATATTTATAACCAAAAGCCCACAGATATTGAGGGCGAGAATTTTCCGAAATTTAAAATATATGTATATATATGATATGTGTGTGTGTAAATATGCATCTGCTGGCTTTCGTCTCATAGTGACCACACGAATATTTTGAGTGAGAAGCGAATAACATCCCCAAACATATACAGTATTCATAGCTCGAGGAGAAAAGCAATTCAAATGGCAATGAATAACTAAATTTCTCCTATTATAATGAGATCGAAGGAACGGAAGGAAGGGCGCTGGTCCGAGACAAACTGATGGGTCGCTTTGGTCGGCACAACCGAGGAAAAGCGCGAATAAAAACAGAATAAACTTCTGCTATCCGATCATTTGTGTCGAGGCTAGACTATCAAATTTGGATAAGAGTCTTGCCAGGAATCGTACTACAAATTGTTGCTAGAGTTACTTCCAGGGAAACAATGACAACAATAATTGTTTCAAGATCTCACTAAAAGGTATACGCAAATTTAGATTTTAATATCTGTTCCAATAATTGAGATATTTTAAATCGATTTATTTGATTTAATAGAAAAATTATATTTTGTTACTGTAGAAATTTAGTCGTGTTTAAACGATTTAGTTTTGGAAGTTTCAACTTCTAACTGAAAAGGTAACAAGGAATGGATTGCGCATAATGAGTCAATGAAAAAACTATGTATTTTATGTAAAAAAAAGGCAGATACAGAAATTTGGATTTTCTTTTAACAAATCGATTTCAACTATGATGCGGGGTCATGTCGGGGCTTCTGAGAGGTTATGCAATAACATGGCTAGAGCTTCCTTCACAATAACATTCCTATGAGCATAAGCTCTCTCTTTCGTCCATCAAATACGATTAAATCGGTTTCAAAATAAATTTTAGTTGTGGAAGGATTTATACATCTATCATTTCGAGGTAAGCTTCACCTTTTAGATTGGCATTAAAAAAGATTGAGCCAATTAACTCTCCATTGCTGCACAGTCTTACCCAAAGAGAAAGTTTTGGGAATGAGATTATTGGGCGGGGGCGCATAATAATGGCTGATTCGATTGGCCACTAGACAATTCATAGATAAAATCGCCTCATCTCCGACTATTAACTGCTCAGATAATCTTTCTGGATTTTCATGAAACTACTGTGAAAATCTAAGAATAAGAGATCACTTTCCTTCAATGAGTTGATATCGAATTTTAATTCGGTACGGGTACAATTTCAAATCTAAAAGAACTCTTCCATGAAATCATATTTGCTGTAGGTTCTGTATCATTTTGCCTGACAAACACTTCCGTTATTGCTATCTTCGGATAGTCTGAAGGTTCTTTGTTTAGATTGACAACAGTTCCTTTTCTTTGTCCTTGCAATCATTATTTAAATTTGTACGTTTGGTTGGGGAAGCTAGTTCAGGACATTGCTATTGGAAGCTATTCTGATTTCTTTTTAAGCACTTAGATTTCAGAGAAGCTGCCACTATGAAAATTCGCTATTTTCTTGTTAACTGCATTATAAAGGTTTCAAATAACTTATAATTTATTGATTCAGATACTGAGCTTTGTCATTCGTGTGTATGGCTCGTGCGTATTGCCTAATTAAGTCCAAAGATCTCTTTCATGTTTTCTATTTCTCAGATCTTAAAAGAGATTGTGAGGAATTAAAGTATTAGCCGTGATCTGAAAGTGAATGGTAAAACTTGTAGAAGCCCTGTGGCTTCTATCATTTCATTCTTCAAAAATCTTAAAAATATGTTTGGAATTCATTTTATTTTCCATCGTGGTTTAGCTGTTTTTTTTATTCGGGCGAATACTGTAGGAGGTTATTTTATTACGCATTAAATAAAAAAAACATAATGAGAGTACTTTCTGGTTAATATTTACGTGTTTTCCGATATTTTAAACACATTTCATAGTGGTTATAAATACTTTACTAGTAAATTCACAAAACTGTATGTGTATGGAGAGGTGTGTGAGTGGTTCACTATAGTGGGTGATATCTAAGACTTGTGTGTAACACTAGTCTTGATTTTTAATCTGTCATGTAATAACTGTTCCGGCCTGACCACTTTTTTCATTATGGTTAATTGGGTCATAGCCATACGAGTTTCTAATATCTCCACATAACCTAAACAAGGCAGTCTAATTGGAGCCACATGGCCAAAAAGCCATTTGCGCTCATTTGATTCTCGTCTGCTATGGGACTTACGCTTATGGATAAAGCATAATTCGTCAATTTAAATAATCAGTCGTGCACCACCAAGCTTAATGGGATGTTTTCGAGATAATTTTTCCATATTTCACCGAAAAAGTTTAAAAAATCTACTGAGTAGCAATGGAATATTGCAAATATCCATTTTAGAATTGACAATCTTGATCTGGAAATGAACGAGTCCTTGCAACTCGAAAGGGGTTTGTTTGGATTTTTCACAGATATTCTGTTGTCATTTTTATATGCATTTATTTTGTATTAATGAACATACGGTCCATTTCATTGCAACCTTACACTCTACGCACTTCATTTCAATCCTCAAATTTTGGACGACCAATAAGTACAGGAAGTATTTTTTACAAAAAATATATGAAGAATGTCGTGGTAACCCCTCCTATACCATACACTACTATATTATATGGGGGGTGACATAATCACCTACTGCAACCCGAACCGTTGAAGGAATGTTTGCAAGGATTAATGACCGACTAGGAAGTCACAGGTGAGGCGTTAGTGTGGTAAACAGAGGTTTTACCATGAGAAGCTTGTTGACATACTCCATAAGCTCGCAGATAAATTTGTTTTCTCTTTAGCAATTCCTACCAAAGAAAAAATGAAAATGAGGGCTTCGGCTAACAAAACGCTATCAATGCGATTAAAGGGAACTTCCTCCGGAAAGTGAGGATGTAACTGTGTCCTTCACTAGAAGGGGGATAAATAGGGCTAATCGTATCAATGGCCACACGCGAAAAAGGTTCGAAGATGATCGGACTTTTCTAAAGCAGGGCTGGCTTGATGCACCATTTTGCTAATGTCCTTTGGCAGGTATCGCATGATTGGTAGTACTTTGCAATTTCTTTGCTACACCAGGCCAATAAAAATACTTAAAAACCCTCTGAGCGGTGTTGTTATGACTAAAATGACCGGAGAATAAACTATCGTGAGAAATCTGGAGGACTTGGGGGACGTGAAAGCGGGAGACACACAAGGACTGTTTTCAGATCCGGTTCGTCGGAACATTTACAATATAACAGCTCATCCTTGACAAGATATGGGATGCTTTTCCCACCACGGGAAGACTCTTGCTCCTGAGTTATGGCTTTCTCCCAAAGGAGGAGGAGGGTTGCACATCCCTTCTGGGCGTGGGCAAAATCCTCGTTCCGGAGGGTCTCCATCTCCAGATCGACGGGGTTTTCTAATGGAACAGGTTCCTGGGAAGCCTTGGCGGCCTGGGCACGGGTTACCACTGATTGTCTTACCGGGTTACTTGTAACCTGGGGGCTCTGCCCAAACATTACAGAGCAAAACTTAATCGGGGCTGCTACTATTTCAACCCAACCAGTCAAATACTCACATTCGATGTGGCATTTTACAATAGGGAAATGATTCGCTCAGCCGATGTAATCATGGACCACAGCGAAAGTTTGGTGGTCAGGACCGACCGGGGGAAGTAAATTCTGGGATAACACAATGCATCTTCACTCAGTGTCACTTACAAGGCTGGACACACGACATCCGTTCACGGCTCCATTTTCAAACTTCAAACCACCGGGGTAACTCTTATTAAAGAGAAAATTCACTTGGTGACCGGAGTTGTTGGTCGACGAGAGAGACGTAGTGGCATCCTGGAGAGGAGTGTGAGAAACAAATGTGGCACTAACTTGGTGTACATGCTGGGAAGACACGCTTGTAAATTGGGAACTTTCAGGGCAGTTCGTGCGTACATGACCTTCTATTCCCCACGTAAAACAAATTATCTGCCTTTGGGAGAATGACGACGCGAGGCTTAATGTCTCTTGGTTCCGAAGGAGGGAGGTTCCTGGGTTTCAAGGGAGCCTTGAATTTTCGCGAATTTTGGGGTATTTCTTGGAGATTGTCCGGGTTTTTTAATCTTAAACTTGGGAGGAGACGTGGGAAGCTTTTTATTAACCTTGGGATACAAGTTATGGCTGTTTTCGTAAACATCAGCCTCTTCTAGGCATTCCTTGAACGTAGACTTTAGAAGAGACTCGCGACGTCCCTCCCAAATGATGCCTCCTATAAACACCTTCTTGTGTCGTGTCTTTCTCTTGGCCTCTTGAATTCATAAAGAAGATCGGGGGGGACATTTTTCATCTATTACACCACTCATCTTTCAAAGTGCCATCTGTCTAAGCACACTGAGGTACAGGCTTCATCCATGGCAAGCGAGGGACTGCATCCAATAAACCGATCTACAGCCTGTAAATGACCTGTATTAATTGGATATTGGAACGTTCACTTTCGGCGTCGCGCTCGGACACGGAATCGTTTTCACCTTCACTGCGAACATTTTAGTTTACTTGAATCCATCACAAGGAAATCGAAAGAGACCAAGCAGCAATGATTGAAGAACCCGTGATTGTTCTCTTTATTAATTAAATTTAAGGAGAAAACGGCAATTATTGATTGATTAGTGCCCAATCCCAAATTCAAGGCCATGCACACCCTCTGAATTTGGGTAAATCAATTAGGTTATCAGGAAATAAGTGTCGTCTTTAGAAGACATAAAAAAATTATTAACTTGTATAAATCGTTCTAAATTTAAGTAAAGTCTTTTAAAGATAACTGTAGTAATTCAAAGGCCAATTTAGCCATAGAAATAGTGCTTGAATGCCACAAGAACTGTCTGAAGAACAACGTGTACAACGTGTGAATATTGCTTCATTTCTAAACCCAAATGGCCAATGAAGGCAGCGTTCAAATGCAGCTTTAGAACAAAATCGCCCCTCATTGTTCAACTAAATGGGTGCCCCACCCAGTATTCATGGCACTGCACGCCCACACTTGCCACGTTGGACCCAAGACCCAATTATCTCGTTAGGGGGACAAGTTCTACTACGGACTCTGAATTAACCGGACCTACCACTACTTGAGTACCATTTATTGGTCCTTGCAGCAAATTCTCGTCTGATATGAAGAAGGCGCAAAAAGATGAGAAATTATCCATTTCAGGAAAATAGGATGAATTTTTCAAGAGAAAGAGAGAGAGAGAGAGAGAAAAAAAAAAGGTGGGGGAATGAGGGAAAGAAGAACGAGAGATAAAGACCGATAGGAAGAGAGAACGAGAAAAAGGAAGGGACGTAGCAATGAGAGAGCAGTGTTAAAAAATGATAGCATCTATATATATTTATATACAGGGTGTTCTGCTAAAATGGACGGCTGGAAAAACAACCAACCCACCCCGAAATATTTCAGACAAATTCAAAAACATTCAAAAAACCTAACTCGATTAGGGGTGGGAGATAACAGTTTACTTAAAGTAGCCACCCTCAGTTTACACCACGCCCCCAGGACGGCTCCGGAACCTGGCGTATGCGTTACTCACTGTGTCCGGGGGAAGATCTTCTAACACCTCCTTGAACTAGGCCATCAACCTGTCCTTGGAGCTCCAGGCAGAGCGGTGGGTGTCTTTCTCAACCTTTCCCAACACATAATAATCCATGAGATTCCAATTGGCTGATGTAGGAGGCCTAAATATGGGACTCGTGAAGTTGAAGAAATTCTCCGACCACCACTTCCAACTCTTTTCGGAGGTGTGGCTTTCCAGCCTCAACCTTCTTCCGCTTGGGTTTGACCACAATCTCCACTTTCTCACCATAGCGGTCTTAATTGAGCTTAAGACCTTGCTAAAAGATGTGGGGCGGCAAAGCGTCACCCTCACTGGAGACATTCCAATAGATCATTACAGTTTGGGGGAAATTGATCGTTCACCGATACATCAAAATCTTTCTGAAAAGAAAAGACATTAAAAATCGTTATATTTAGCCATAAAAGCCTCCATATTATAAATATATATTTTTTTCTTGACAAACTACTTTAAAGTGTCGCAAATTACTCTTCTGCATTTGCTTACTTGATGAAGATTTAATCTTCGATAAATTTATAATATGTGTGTAGTGTAAATAAAGTGGCGCCTTCTTACGCTTCCGCTCCTCTAAAGAATCACAATAAATTAAGCTCACTTAAGAGCACCACTGATTAATTGATTCAGTCCCCAGTCATAGAATATCGGGGGATCCCAAGGTTAGTTGCCATACTTTTTTTCTCCTCCTTTTTTCTCATCGTAGTTTGAATCGTATTTTGTACCAATGTTTGTACCAAAGTTTTAGAAACAGTCACTGTAAGACCAAAAACCTGTAAGGGGTGAGGAAACCTGCTTTGAGGCAATTTACTTCATTGATACAAGAACTGATCACAGTTAAAAGGTAGATTCTGTTCAGAGATTTCAAATCGCGATTTAATCTCATTTAGTTTTGGTTTCAATATTACTTACCTTTTTCTTTTTCATTATCACAATTAATTCCGGTCTCTCTCATAATTTCATATACCTACATATTCATTTACTAGGTAACTTTTGGAATAATTTAATTTTATATGATCCTTTATTTCGAGTTCCATCACTATTGAATCGTTAGTAATAATTCACGTGTTTTATCTTGTCTTTATTATCGATTCATTCGTATCTTTTCATATTCATTAATATTCGTGTGAGCTCCATCGCACATTTAATCGCTCCGACACCGACTTCTGGTGCCTAAAATGAGATATCGATGGTCATGAATCCACACGGAAATTTTACACTACACTATATTGCATAGAGAGGCATCTCGAATTGTTCTGTCCTAACTTTAGTCTACTGCCATAACGCTCCAGTTGTTCCATCTCTTGCATTACAGATACATTCCCGAATATTGCATAACTGACGGGATGAGTTTCGTATTTCTTAGCCTTTTTCTACTCGAGCTTTGATCAACAGTGATAAAAGTGCTGAGGGTTCGGTTTATTGCGACGAGTCATCAATATTTAGGATATTGGAGATTCGGAGATTTCGATCCCTTTGCATATTTTGGCTGCAAAACCGATGAAAACAGAACATTGCTTGGAGAATTTTCATATCTTTTGAAAGCTTTCTTCTAGCATAAATATGTAAAAAATAGGTAAAGTTTTAAAAGTAGCAGCAAGCAAAAGAATTAAGTAAGAAACAAGGATAGGAAACGAATATGAAAACGATAAAATCGAAAATGAAAAAAAGTAAAAGAAAATCATGAATGTGCTAAGAGGGAGTTTCGTGGTGTGACCGTGAATACGCCGTTATACGCACACTGGGCTACTGGCCAACTGAAATTAAGGCTCCACCTGGGGATTGTTGTAAGAGTGATTTAAATGCACAGTTGCTAAGCCAAGAAATATTCAAACATAGCTACAATAATATACTTTAATAGGACTAAAGATTACACATACATATATGAGAAGTTAAATGGCAATGCAATTAAATATTGACGGTTCACTTCTAAGATGATTAACAATATCAATTGAGTTTGAAGCGAGGGATAATTCATTAAGTAATTATTTTACACTTATGTAAGTTCTAGAGCAAAGGGTATCCTTGAGGTTTGACGCGGTTAAAATGGGAGGAGCGTGACGAAGCGGGGGTTAAATCCTTTTTACCTTGATGAGCGGTGAGTAGGACCAGGTAAGTAAGTTCGACCTTGAACTTGTAGGCTTCTCATGGGAGGCTCAATTCCACTTCGAGTAACTAAGGATGGGAGGTATGGGGGGGCTCTTATCCTTATGAGGCAATCGTAGGGTGCTTCAGGGATGGCTTTTCCGATCCTTAACATCCGATGACGTGGTGAGAAGGGTTGAATTGCGCTTAACTATTTCCACAAATAACACTGAGGGACGACTAGATCTTCCTTGGCTCTTCGGCAATCACTCAATTCTTCTCTGGACGACAACCACTCAATTATTCTCTGGACGAGAATGTAGTCGATTCCCTCTCGATTAACGAAGACCTTAGGGCTAACGTACTGGGCGGCGGCTTCAGACAGAATCTGCTTGTGAATTCTGAACTGTCGAATATATACCAGGCCGGAAATTATATAGACGAGAAGAGAGATTCATCGCTAACAGACTTCCTTAATTGCCTTGGGTCGCGATAAGGGCACATCAGCGAGAAGCCGCGATGGTCCCTTAATGGTCTTTCTATTGTTCTCAATTTCGCAGTATATAGAAGAGACGATTTTAGAGCGTTCTACAGCGAACTGGGGAAATCAGAGGGGTGTGATGAATTCCTTCTCTCTCTCCTTATTCTTCCACACTCCTCCCTTTTTAGCAACACATTTTTTCCACAAGACGTGAGCGTAACAAAATGTCTTGAACTAATTTTTCTTTAAGAGGAAGATGCTATGAAAATTGAATCAGGGTAACAAGATACAACTAAAATTCGGACATGAGTGGGGTTAGCAAATAATAATAATGAATTCAGACTATACGCACAGGTACAAAAAAAAACAACCCAAAATGATAATTAAGCCATATAACACATTGAGTATCTAAATACAAGAAAAAAATAGAACCATGAGTAAAGACACACTACAATAGTGGATAATTATTAAACACTTCAAACAATTACCTATCTATAAAACAAATCAGCAAACTTATTTACAAGGAGATACGCTAATGGTATCTTTAATTCATAGCAATAGGTTCTTCTAGAGGATTTCTACTTAAACTATCTGCTAAACAATTTTTAGGAACCTTAGATATACAAATACGGAATTAATATTCCATAAGCAACAGACTCCAACGCATTAGTCATCCATTTTGACTCTTGAAATTACGAAGGTACGACAATGGCCTATGGTCATCTCAATTACGAATTCGGTTCCTATAAGGTACATTCTAAAATGTTGAATCTAACCTACTTGTAATTAACAATTAACCACCCAAAACTTACTAAAGTTTCCAATTAACTATGCACACCTGAAAAAGAAAATAACTAACGAGGGAGCCTGACTCAGGACTGAGTCTTCTGGTAATTTTACCATAGCAAAAGCATTCTCTAGGCGAGAATGTAGTTGATTCCCTCTCGACTAACAAAGACGGCACGGCTAACGTACTGGACGGCGGCCTCAGACACAATCTGCATGTGAATTCTGCACTGTCGAATATATACCAGGCCGGAAATTATCTAGACGAGGAGAGAGATTCATCGCCAACAGACTTCCTTAATTGCCTTGGGGCGCGATATGGGCATACCAGCGAGAAGCCGCGATGACTCCTTAATGGTTTCCATTGTTCTGAATTTCGCAATATATAGGGCAGACAAATTTAGAGCGGTCAACGGCGAACTGGGGAAGTCACGAGGTGGGGGAAATTCCTTCCCTCTCTCATTCTTCCACATGAAGCACATAATGTAAAAGGATTAGAAGAATTAGAATAAATAAAATGGATGAATAAATGAATCAATCAACTTTTACAATCCTTTTTTCTCAACTACTCACACAAGCATTCTCCAACATAAATACTACTCATTTCTCACCACTTTTCAAGAATGTCACAACCTGTCCCACATTCTTACCTCTGATTTCCTAAACTCTACATTACTGGCTGTATTGAAAGCCAGGAAGCCATAGCATACACTTGTTTCACATCCTGATGTTTCGACAACTAATTACTCTAACCATCTTTCACCCTACTCTTTGTCTTACTTCCCACATGAACCTATTCCACAATCCAAGTGTTTTCACTCAGTTCACATCTTCTTTAAACGTGCAATGCTTCTTATCAATCCACATATACATATGTATGTTGTTTTCAGATCCTTAAATCCAGCACAGTTTTAGTCCATATATTTTTGAACGTCGACCATTTTTCTCAGGCTCCACTCTTTGCTATTTGGTTGCACGTGAGTTATGGCTTGCAAACTATATATCGGTTGGCCGAAAAAATGTCCTTTATTTTTTAACTAATCATACCTTATTTAAAAATAGTAGAAGTTTAAAATACCTTCTATGTTTTTCTCATAATTTACCAAAAAAAATCGAGTAAAAACAACTATGAATATTTTATTAAGCTTGGTCAATGAAATGATTGTGTGGCTACCGTCCTGTTCACAAACCAATCTGAGTCTTATTTTTCAAAATAGAAATGTCTCGTTTTCCCTCATTATTGTCAACTTCCTATCCTGATTGTAATATTTTGTCCTTTAATTTAACTTCCGTCATTTTTTCGCATGACCCCGATAAACTTTGTGTTTCTGCGCCTCCAAAATCAATGAATCCCATTTTGTCAAAGTCCAGGCTTTGAGGCGGACATTCTTGTCATTCAATTTGGCCGTATTATCATTCTGAGAGGCCTGTTGGTATGTGGAAAAGCCCCATCTTGATGATAATGTGAATGATTTTATGAATACAGGAGTCATGTAACCTAATGGATTATTCGATTTAGGAGTCGTTTAAAAACGAAAATGATCGGAAGCAGCGCCGAAAACTCTCTAAGCGCGATTTAAAGGACAAAATATTGCAATTATGGTAAGAAATTGTAAGTAATGATTTACAACGGAGCATAGATCTGTGGAAATGGACTTCGATTATTTTTTCGCCAGGGTGCTTGTCCAAGCGCTCATTAAATTGAAAAAATGGATGAAAACTTCATACTATTAAATTTTTACAGGAATTTTTATTTCTCGTAAATGTAAGTCAGAAATTAAATAGTTTTCAAATTTTAACTATAAGAAGAAAGAGCTATTCTATAAATTGTCCCAAAATATCTTCTATATCGGTCCACGGGTCACCGATATGAGTAGGCGGACAAGTGATAACTTTTTTAGGGGCGCGGAGGTGTGGGTGGGATGCGGCAGCTGATATACAGGTAAGTAAAACGAGCTGTATCGGGGGTATTTGGGGTAACAGGAGGTGTTTCCTCGATCTGTCTCCCCCCTTCCCTTCTCCATCTGGCGAATGAGAACGGGACTTCCTTTTTTTAGTTACACATTTTCAACGAGCAGAGAGCCAGGAGAATCCATTCGGAGCACACAGTCGTGTCTTGGTGTCAATGCTCTATCAGGGAGAGAGGAAAGGAGCAGCTTTGCCTCTATTTTCTTTAGCAATCCCCTTTCACCTTTTTCATTTAACTTCTCATCTCTTTAGTATAAACAATTAATATTGTCAGTGTATATTAACTATAATTAAATGTAGCTCATTACTGGAGTAGTGTCTGTTTAGTTTTATTATTTTGTTCTGGTGTTTCTGTTTATTGACAAATATTTTGCGTTTCAGGAAACTTTGGTTCTCTTACACGTACTATCAAATCATTCAAATTCATTTTCGACTGCAAGGAGCAGCCTCTTTTCAAATTCATTCTTCTAATCAAACTTTAACTGTTTATTTTCAAATATTCAAAGATTCAGCTTTCGTCCTTTTCTAAAACTAATTACCAACTAACGAAAAAATTAGGTACTACGCTCGTCGCAAAGCATCTCTGCGGAAGGCATTTAACTTTTCCAAAACCATCAAGCCGAAAATTGCCTACGTTAAAACCCCTATAAAAATAGTCAAGACTAGCGTCTAAGAACAGAAAGATTCGATAGTAACACAATAGATGTAAGTAGATAGTGGGTATCCGTCTAAAAGCTTCTGTTTTATTTGTAATCGGGAATTAAAAGCGAGTATTCTCACGCGACAAAATTGATGACGTTACGTCGAGCAGAAATCGGATAAGAGTACGAACGGTCATGTTATTCTAGTGGGAAAGTTATATATCACACAGGTTGTTTAAAACTCACAAAAGCCAGTGAATCACAATTATGCAAAACACCCAACGAGGGAAAACCTAAGCACAGTCCAAGCGCTTTGTGAGTATAGACGAATACGTTCGAAATTTTAAAATTCCTTTTAGAGTGTTTCGCATTCACCCAAGGGAATAAAACAATACTGCAAAACGGCATATCCTTCTAATCTCTGCGATTCCTTAAGCCTCAATAAGATAAAATATTACAGTTTTATGAGTGGAGAAGTCATTGAGGGTGAAGCCATATTTTAAGTGATGATGTAAACCAACGGTGGCTAAAACATGTGGCTAACATCTGGCAACTAACCAGACTCATGTAGCATAACTCGGCTAATTTGTGTGAAGCGTTTTATCCACTCCGCTTGACGTAGCGCAGAGATCTTCTCTGGGACATCGCGTTTTCCTTTAAGGAGTAGAGTTGGCATCCTGTTTAAACGAGAGCCATGTCATAGATACTACCAGCGAGTCTGTACTGGTACATCTGAGCAAATTTCCCCCAAAGTTGCCCAGTTAAAAGCTTTTGCCTTGTGCCGATGAACATTCCTTAGTATAGTAGAAAAATAGATAGATGTAAAAAGGACGTGGAGGTAATCTGACTTCATTCGGAAAATAATAAGGCGATGACGGATTCAAGCTGAAAATTTGGCCTCACTCCATTGCATCATGGATGGACCTCGAATAGCGGAAGTTATTGCAGCTTTCAAATTGAAGAAGCTCACCATCACAGAGATCAACCTGGGGCTTTTTTATTGGTGTGTTTATAAAATAATTACGTATTTTAACGCTATGGATAATTAGACAACCAACTTAGGGATGACCATTCTTAAATATTGGAAAGCAACGCCTAGATCTAGTTTACCATCTTGTCTATCCAACAATATGTCATTCTTATTTGAATCAATATGTCTATGTATAAATTTCAAAGAATGGTAATGAAACGCACTTTATTAACGAAATTGTGGAGTGTATCATCATTTAGTGAAACCTCTTAAATGCCACCTACATTTAAAAAAATATCTTTAACCAGCGATTGCGTCCTCTCCGAGAGGGTCTCGTTCCGGAAAACAAACCATTTTAGAGTACGACCATTTGAAAGAAACTGATGAATCAGAGCGTTGTCAAAACACAAGAGATTTGACGAAAAACTAAATGGGCCATGTTCAACTGTTCATAAACTTTACTGCAGACGTTTATTGCTAGCAAAGTGATATTGTGAAGAACATGACAATGCAAGGGTTTACTCTTCAAGACGCCCCTAGAAAGAGATAAGATTGTAAGGATGTGATTTGCTTCCAAATCCTACAGACCTAAAGGCCAGATCATACAGGATATCACTTTCTCGATTAACCGAATCTTCATAAGTGGCAGAAGATTTAGAAACAAAGATAGCACTGAAAATTGTCTCTCGAAGGTTTTCGTGATAATTGCAAACATTTTTAAAGCAGGAATCGAAAATTCGCCTTCCCGTTGGGTTGCACTTATTTATGATAGTTACACTATTGAAAAATAGGTAAATTAAACTTCATTAGTATTTCTTTTTGGGCTCAATTTTGAAAAGGCTTAATTTCATTCCGGTCACTGATATTGTTGCAATTGATAATATCCGTTCATTCCCCTTCATAACAAAATGCTAATCGGAATTTCCATTTATAAAATTGATATTCAAACTTTTAGAATTCTTCCTAAATTTATTTCAACTTTATTCTCCCCATTTTATATGTACATCATTAGTTATTATGCCCAGTCTAAAATCAGTATATAAATGGTATTTTAGTTTTGTTTTATTGCTGTCACCTTTATTTCATTGATTAAAGCTTAAAAATTTTAATATTTTGGCCATAATTAGCGTTCCACACAAAAATATTACAATGCGTAATATCATGTATTGAACTTCCGAAATGAAAATCGATTATTTTAACCCAAAGCAACCATCTAACCTTTAACAGACCTCCTAAGCCAGGAAATATTGTGCATATGAATTTGAAACAGTCACCTTCCACATTGAGAGCTTTCACATATAGTTTCATCAGCTCTAGTTTAATATGAAAGGGGGGAAGATGATTTTCTCTCGCTCAACAAGTGGTTGGTGTATAATTTTCTTCTCCCCAACAGTCTAACTTTCTCTAACTGTCCGGAGTTTCTGTTGCCAATATTTGTGCTGGTCTCGGGTTCTCCCATAAACACAGCAAAGACAGTTATTTTGTATAGCCTCCTTATTGGCCAAGTAAAAAATTAACATTTTCAGACCCATACATATGATTCATTTGTGTTTATCATATTTGAGTAAATCTAATACAGATCTTATGTGTTCGTGCTTCTCTTTTAAATGCACAGAGTGACCAAGAGGAATCGCACCAAACAAGTTTCAATTAAGAAATAACACACATTTTAGTCTCTTCTCTAAACTATCTATCAAATGTCTCCATTCACTTGGATCATACTCTGAAACACCCATCACGTTTAACAGTCCCGCCACGTCACAACAGTAAAACAAATCTTCTTTAGTGTTAACGAATGCCAGAGATCTCTCTCCCTGTCCCGATAACAAGTTACATTTGTTTATTCCTGCAACAAATTCTTGTCTTTAAGTCTAGAAGCTAACACTTCTGCTATCTCGTTTGACAGGCCTAGGTCTTGAACTAAATCACTCAGTTCTAATTGACTAAAGTTTTCACGTTCTTGGATCGATGTATGTACAAAGTCTGAATTACTGTCGAGTTCATTGCTCGCATTAGATTAACGTATATCACTTACATCGTCCAGTGATGGATGTTCCTTGAATACAGGTACTGGAATTTCATATGAATGAAGCACTGGACGAATTGTTGAATTAAGATTTGGTTAACTTATTTTGTTTAGCGTTTTTTTGCTATAACCAGAAGTCCTTGTGAGACGAAAGTAGCAATCGTTTACATGTTTTTTTAGCTCCCGAATGCCCAATCCTAGTCTTTTTCTTGTGCCCTTTGTTCATTGGCATAGATTTTCATCACATGGTTTACAAACATTGTGCGGGGCCCATGGTTTATCCTTCAAACCTAATTTAATGTTAAAGTAAGCCAAGTATGCTATTTTCACAAAGATAATAATGTTTATTCTTTGAGTTGGTGCAGTAAAACATCTACAAATATATAACAAAACAAGTCAGGGGATTTCAAACATTTCCTTCGTAATGAAGCCATACTACTGAATGTTAATTTATAAAAAAAACCTGACAATACACAAAATTATATTATACACAATTGCTTTATATGTTTAGATATGCATAAGGAGAAGTCTAAATACATAGATAAAATAAAATAATAGGAATAGTAAACGCCTCAACTCCCGTTCACTTGGTCGTAATATAGCCTGCTACTATGAGCGGGACCAATATGGACCAATCCAGAAATTAAAAGCTTCACGTAATAGAAAGAAATTATTGCCATTTTTGAGCTCAGTGATCGAGAATTTCCCAATAACAAGTCTAAAACTTAAGTAAGCAGAAAAAAAAGCTAAAATTTGTTGACCAGTGTTATCGAATCCTTGGTCGATTCCCTCACGTGTTGATACCCTGTCAGTATTGTTAGGTTCCTCGTGGTAGTTATTACGCTAATTGCCAGATATTTTTCATCTATAAGGGGCGGTCAATAAGTTTTGCAATTCGGATATAAGGAAACGAGATATGAGGAAAAATGTTTTATTATTTTTAAATATAACTACCCTCGACTTCAATGCACTTGCGCCACTTGTCCCTGAGGCTTCGAATTCCCGACAACCAGAAATCTCCCGACTGCTGTTCAATTCACTCTAGGACGGCGAGCTGCACATCTTCATCGTCCCCAAACTGGCGTGCACGCAGCGCCGCCTTGAGCTGGCGGAATAAAAAGTAGTCGCTAGGGGCCAGATCTGGAGTGTAGGGGGGATGGTTGAGCTCCTCGAATCTGCACTCGCGCAGGGCAGCTTGTGCAACTCTGGCCTTGTGGACTTTGACGACGTTGAAGTCGATCATGGGGCGTGAGGTTTCTATGGACCCAACTGGCAGAGACCTTGGTCATGGCCAAATTGTTGTGGATGATGTTGATAACACTTTCATGTGATATTTCAAGTTCCAGCTCGATTGCTTTGACCTTCAGCCGTCGATTTTCAAGAACCATCCTCTCCACAAGGGCCACATTGTCCTCATTGGTCACGTCTGAAGTTCTTCCTGGACGAGGGTCATCTTGAAGGGACTCATGACCATGGAGGAACTCCCTATTTTAGCGAGCAATGGTAGCATAGGAAGTGGCGGTGTCGCTGTACACTGCAACCATGCGTTTATGGATCTCTTTTGCATTCTTGCCCTTCTTGGTCAAATATTTGTTCACTGCGCGGTGCTCAACCTTCTCCACTGTAGAAAAACTTGTGACTGACGATCTGTAATCAGCTACTGCTTCTTAAATTGACGAGGCAGGAGAGTGTGGCTGCAGGTCCTGACTTGTCATAACTTGTCCTAAGACCCCCACAAAAAGCCATCCCCCTTCCTCTGTTTTGCCGTACTGATTCGCAAAACTTATTGACCGCCCCTCATAATTCATTTAATTTTGTAAATCTGACATCGTTTCTTACTTATCGCAATTATGACGCTGTCAAAGTTGACATCGTCTGTATTCTTGGCTATTACTGTGTAATTAAATATTCTGATTTTATTAAGCACTGGGTTTATATTAATTTCATTTAATAATATAATTTCTGGGTATTCTTTTAAATATACGTTGATTAATGAATGTTTTTTTTCGTTCCAGCCCACAACATTGTGACGAATTATAATTTTTAATTCTCTTCCCTGAGACCATTATTTTGGATGGTTTAACTTTCGAAATTGATCTCTTCTCTGCTTTTCGGGATTCCGTAATGATGGGCGATTTAGCTATCCCGCTTCGCACTTTCTTAAATTCTTCTCTTATTATTATGTGACATAGTTCAAGGGGAATGAATAAATTGCCACCAGTAATGTGTTTGTAAGCTTCTCTGTCTGTGTACAGACCTACATATTCATACTTTACCAATCCTTTATTAAACCCCCTAGAATTAATTCTTCGTTGTTCTCCGGAAAGGATCTATCCTCCGGCGCGAAGAACCACAAGTAAAATTCTTCTTTCTCATCTCCATCTTCCTCGGTGGTTTGGGTGGTGCATGCTTCTTTTGCTACCTCTTGGCTTTTGGTTTGGGCTGAAGGATTAATCTCCTTACGACTACTTTCTACCGGGGCTTTCTCTGTTTTCATTGCTTCTACAGTACGCTGTTGCGTACTTTTTCTGATTCCAGGTTCCCTTGATTCCGCTGCATCTGTAGGCTGTGTTTCCAGATTGCTGGTGGCTTCCTGCTTCTGTTTTACTTGGCCGGAAAACTAAGGTTGGTATCGCACGCTCAAGATATCTGCCGACGCAGGGTTCTAGGTGAACCACATCTCATCGAGTCTATTATTTTTAACATCACGTTCAATTTTTTCGAGTATGTCTCTGAGTTGGCTACATTTAGTACATGATCATGTTTAATGCATGCTAGAATGTTAAGTGACTCAGCTTGTTTGACTTCTATATATTCTGTGTTGCTTTTAATTGATGCGCTGTCACCTTCGAAACTTAGCGAAAGAGATGTTCTGTTTTTCTTCCTCGATCCTAACTTTTTCCTTTTTCTTATTTTCTATAATTTCACGTTTCTTTGGGCAGGCCATTGCCCTGGTTCGATGGCTGCCGTAGCATTTTAAGCACTTCTTTACTGTGGAGAAACACTCGCGCTATGCGTGCATCTTACTACTACATTCGTAGCACCACTTGATGTCCTTTAGTGGGCATTCGTGGGTAGTGTGTTTCTCTAGAGTAAAACAATTTAATCATGTCTTTATGCTAATGAACTCTTCACTGTTTATCTGTTCTAAGGTTATTTTCAAATGTAACGCTAGTAACCCGTACTCTCTTGCTTACCTCGCCATTTCGGTCTCCCGGAAAATAACTTTAAACACGTGAGAATATTCTGTACCATTGATTCTATTAGTGAACTTTAATATCTCCTTTATTTTTGCCCTATTCTTATCCCACTCAATTTCCTCTTTTCTCTTGTCGACAGAATGCTCTCCGATCCACGGATTGATCTAGCGAGGGTTAACGGTCTGTTGGGCTTCGATTTGTGTAGGTGTTTTGGCCTCCAAACCGATAACTTATAATAAAATTGTATTTCTTTCTAAAAGTAATTCATCCACGTCTGTATCGTGCTGGCATATGGTAATATACGAATTTAATAGTCAAGTAGGGGAACTAGCACCAAGACGATTTCCCCGTATATGATCTTGAATGCAGAGGTCTGATCGGTTTTTTTGCGCGCCCTTACGGACACGCAAAGGAACCTCTTTGGTCGAGTCCATAGATATTTTTGCCAATCTTCTTGTGTTTTTTCAACTACTAAGAAAGCGAAAGGGTAGAAAAGGAGAAGAGGCTAGATGAAGCTAAAGTGATTCAGAGCGCTGTTTAATCGGTTTACACCAGGGTAGTAACCCTTTCCGGGCTAAGCTTCAGCCTGTGCTGAGTTAGCTGCCCGGCTCATATATGGCTCCTGCTTAATTTGGTTCCTGTGGAGACTTACCTTTCTTAGCCGACTTGCCCTAAATAGGGTAGACAAAGAGGGAAGGACCGTCCTTGTAATGCATCCAGTCAACGTCTTGTTAATCTATCGCAGTCTCTTCAAAAATCTTCTTTTCCAAGAGGGACCGATGAATCTCGGTTAGAACGATTAGAGGCGAGGATTGGTGTTTGAAATCTCGTAAAGTAAGAATATTTAAATATCTGTTCCTTTTCCTTCATTCCAATATTGATCCTGATATACTCATATACTGATATGATATTTATAAATAGAGATAGGGATAAAATAAGAGGTGAAAGTGTGGGAGAGAGATAGAAAAAGATAGAAAAGATTGTTTAAGTGTGGGATGAGTGGTATTGATTACATGAATGGGGAGAGGTTTTGATGGTGATATGCACCAGGTTGCCTGGCTAACGTTTTCGCTTTACATTGTGTTTGGTTTTTGGTTATATTATTTTTATTTACAGCATAGGAGCCTTTGTTTTCGAGTGTTCTTTGGTTTTTCTTGAGGTTATTTTTCATTTGTTTCTATTAGGTTTCATTTAGTTTATAATTTAGGCCTTTGTTTTCATAATGTTCTCTCGTGAGCTTTTTGGTTTTGTTTGTTAATTTTTTTATTTGCTTTTCACTGATTTTTTAACGGCCTATTTCTGTGATGAAGTATTTTCGTTTGATTTCAGATCTTCATTTCATCTCCTTTTCATTTTCCTGCGAAGGTCTCTTAGACATTTGAGCTTCTTTTGTTAAGGGTCAGTAGTAATGGGGACATTCTAATCTCCAACTTTGAGTTGTTTTTCGTCTCGTCCATCAGTTTAGTTTAGGAACAGAATTGAAATGATTGTCAGGAGTAGGGAAAGCAAATTTCGGGAGCAAAATTTGATGTCCATGGTTCCTAAAAGCGACTGACCAGGCAGTGGTTTTGTTGGTTTAAGGAAGTGAGGAACTGGGATTTATATACATCGTTATTTTCATTGATAAAAATAAATAAATTCAAGTAATAAATACAAAATAATTGTAGGTATTTTACAACTTTAGAGAAGAGAATTAAATCTATTTTCTAATATTAAAATACAAAAATAAATTTGAGATTAAGGATTTTGAATTTGAAATCAAAATATTTTTAAAAAAATAATAGAAAGAACAAACAAAATAAACAACATTCTTTGAGAAAAAATATTAATGTCAATTCTATGTATTTATCAAAGGTTGCGGTGCATATAGCTACCGATATAGAATGAATGTTGACAAAAAACGTAGAATTCTTGTATATATTTTCTTCAAAGATTAGGCGCTCTTCCGAATTCATTTCCTTTTTAAATATTTCTGAAGGTACATTTGGTTATTTAAAAATGATAAGAAAAAACTGAAAAATTAACACCTTTCCTTCAGACACAATACTTGATTTTATGTCTATGTACCTTTTAGTGCTGTGCATAATGTCACCGACTGGAGATGAATGTAGGGGAATAGACGTAAACCTATCGTTGTTATGTTCTTTACCGAGAAGGTGCGCCTTAGACGTTAGTTCCTCTTGAAAGTTATTTTCTTCTAACATCATCTTTCTAAAGTGAGTAGAGTTCGTTGCTGTCGGCCTATTAAAAATAAATATACTTTATATTGAGGCCTTGTTGTATATAGGAATGGTTTTCTTGCAGCAGAAAATGCATTTTATAGCTTCTTGATAATTTTAAAAAGATTTTTCATATGTGACTATTTATTAAAGGGAAAGGAAGTGTAGCAGATCATTTCAACTTATTATTATTTATTATACCTTTCGACTTCAATTGTCATTGGCTCGGGCTATATTGATAAATCAACGACCAAAGACGTTTTAAGAAGGAAAAACGTGTATAGGATAGATAAGAGAGATAGGTAGGAAAAGTGTTTATAGGAAGTAAAAAATATACCAGGTTGTATGGCAACCTCAGTTGTTTGCCTCTTTTTACCTCTTGTTTCTTTGATTATTTAAATATATGAGTCTAGTTTTCGAGCGTTTGTTTTCATTGACGAACCTCTTCAGTAAGTTAAGAGAGCTTGTCGCTGCATTATTCCTTTTGTTATTCATTTCATTTTTCACCGTTACATTTTTGTCCTCTTTGGATTATTTTTCCATTGTTCATTTCAACTTTAATGTCATTATTTTGTCCACCCCGGATCTTTTTTTCTCTCTTTATTTTTAATTTATTTGATTTTTAATATCACTATCATTTACAAATGGGGTACATCACCTGCCACGTCTGCAGCTGGCTGCTTGCGAAGGCTTGTTTAAAGTGTAAATCCGGTAGCTATTCTTCTAGTTTTATTTGTTAGGTAACTTCTTCTGGTAAGTATTGGTGTACCTTTTGCCATATATCTTTTGGGCGTTGTTGCAGGGTAATATTTATTGGTTGAATATCGGTAATTTCATGAAGTAGTATCGATGGAATCCGGTCCTGAAGGGTATCATTATATATAAATCTTGTTGATTTATTTTGAACCGTTTGAGCTTTTCTTATCATTGTCTTGCTTGAAACATACAGGGGAATAGCGGGGCATAACAATATTGATCTCACCAGAAGCATATATGTATAGTTTCTATTTGTTTTGTGGTGGAAGTAGCCTGGAACGGAACAGCGGCTCTAACGACCTCTTGGCCGCACCAATTTTTTTCTCTCAAGTGCGCATCATATCTATTTGTTGTCAATTTGAGACCACATACTCGGCCATTTCTGGAGTATGCGTGGTGTGCCTCTTGCACCAGGACTTCTGCTGTTTTTGTTCGACCCATTGGGATCCTTTTAAATTTGTTGATATTTGTTTTGATCTTGTTTTGTTCCTCGTATCTGGTGAGATTCTCAATTTTTCCTCTCGTCTTGTTGGCCACATCCTTTGGTTGTGATAATTAATGGTAACAATCTGTGTTATGTCGTCTGCCAGTTGAATAAATTGCGCTGATTCGAGATTGGGGTGTGGCAGGTTGCCTGTGTATATTGCGCATAAGTTATGACTCAGGCATTCCTCTTGTGGCACCCCTGTCTCCAGATCAAAGGGTTCCCCTTCAATATCATTTATTTTTTAAGATTGCCTGACGGTATTCTAAGTATTCTCAGAGTATATGTACTATATTCTGCTGCATCTCGAAATCCCCGATTTTCATTTAAAGTGCCGGTAGCATACCTTATCGAAGGCTGGGGATACATCGCGAAGAACCAGATATGCATTGAAGTCTTTGCCCTTGACGATAGCAACTCTTTCAGTAATCAGTGCTCGTGCCGTTTCGTTGCCAAGTTTTATACTAAACCCATGTTGTTGATAAATATACAACTATTTAGAATCTAAGTAGTTCTTTAGTCTGTTGGTAGGAGTTTTTCAAAGAGTTTTCCCATGTACTCTTGGAGTGAAATAGAGCTATAACCGTTTATGTCCTTCTTTGGTTTACCAGGTTTCACCAGGAAAATTATTTTGGCCCGTTTGAACTGGGTTAGGGAAATAACCAGCTTTAAGGCAAGCATTAAACAGCTCCATTAGGGCCTCGTTGATGTTCCGGGGAGCGTTCAGTAGGTGCATTTTCGTGATGCCCGTAATTTCAGATGCTCTTTGTATAAAGTTCTTGAGGGCAGCCAGATGAGTGAATGGCCTCCTTTCCTCTTGTGAGAGACGGGGTTACATTGACATAATGGTGCAGCATGAGGTCATTACCTAGCTCCCTAATTCCTACGAGTACATCCTCCTCGTATCTTTCAGCAAAGTTCTCATTTTCCTCCTCCTTTATTCGAAATTGACTACGCAAATACTCCCTAAAGTTACTTTCGATTTCACGGTCTTCTGTGATTTCAATGCCGTTAACTTGATGGTGTTCCTATTCTTAGGTGGAGTGCCGTTTATTTTTTACTTGGCTCTAAAATTTCTTGGGATCCCTTTTTAAATTGACTTGAGCTATAATATTGTCCTATTAAGGTACTTAATTTCGTTTTTTCTCTCATGATGACACAGGTTTAAATCCAACTCCTTTATTCATTTTCATATAACGGTTAAAATAATTTACTCTATTTCTCCGTTTCTATATTTCCCATTTTCTTTCTTAAGCTTTCATTAGTTCACGTAATATTCTCCTAAACGTTTTTCCGTGCTGTGCTACCAGTTTTCATTTCTTTGGGCCTTTAAATACATTTATTATATATCACGTGCCAAGTGATTTTCAAATATTACAAACAAAAAAGCCCGTACCCTTTCTGACTAGAAAAACACTTATCTTGTCTCTAACTGGATTAAAACCTACACTTCGATAATCAAAAGGCTTCTTGAATCAACCGTTTTCGGGGGTCGAGTATGGTAGCTCTGGTGATGCCCATCGTGGTTATATAGCGATGAGCGTTTGATGACACAGGTTCAAATTTAACTCATTTATTCATTTTCATATATCACTTAAAATTAGTTTGTCCTTTTTCTCCATTTCTATATTTCTTAGAAATTTTTTAAGCTTTCATTGGTTCACGTAATATTCTCCTTAGAATTTTTCTAGGTTGTATTACCATTTTTCATTTCTTTGGGCCCCCGAAATACATTTGATACATATTGTCGTAGAGTGGACTCTCGACGATATACCATATATAACTATTCGTTGAGGGAATTATTTAATTATATTTAGAGTGCGTGGTAATCTGGTTGACCGATATTATTTATCTTCAAAATGCGTAAGAAGTGGAACTGAGCTCAAGGATAATAATATAGCTATCATTAAAAAAATAAAGTTTTATTAATAAAACTATCATCAAAACACAAAACGGAAAATGATGACATAAACAGAGAATAGAAAGGGTCGTGGGAATATCTGGCTAATCCAACGAATTAAGATTTGGGAGAGATTTAAAAAGGTAAAACAAATAAAAATTAAAGGGATGGGATGGTTCACTAAACCATTTAAAGCACAGGATAGGGTTAACAAAAAAGTTAAATACTCAAAGGTAATGCTCAGATTACGTAATTGGAGGTTGTTGTGCAGAGGAAGGCGACGCGAAGGAATCTTCGGTCCGCTGGTGAGTTCCAGGCGAAGGAATGGGGGGGGGGGGGGTAGGGGATTAAATGATCCTGACGTAACGTCTTGGGAATTAGAACCGTTTCTTGACGAACGAGCTTAAAGAACAATGGCTGTTCTACGTTGTTCTCTTCTGAACAACAGGAGGGGGGTGAGAACCATCTCTTGTCTACGGGCTCAAAGAACAATGGCTGTTCTAACGTTGTTCTCTTTCTGAACAACATGGGGAAGGGTGAGGACCGTTTCTTGTCAACGGACTCAAAGAACAATGGCTGTTCTAATGTTGTTCTCTTTTTGAACAACAGGGGGGGGAGGGGGAGAAGCGTCTCTTGTCAATGGGCTCAAATAACAATGGTTGTTCTAATGTTATTCTCTTTCTGAACAACAGGGAGGGAGGGTGAGAACCGTCTCTTGTCAACGGGCTCAAAGAACAATGGCTGTTCTAACGTTGTTCTCTTCCTGAACAACAGGGAGGGAGGGTGAGAACCGTCTCTTGTCAACGGGCTCAAAGAACAATGGCTGTTCTAACGTTGTTCTCTTCTTGAACAACAGGGGAGGCCTTGTGGACTTGGCGTCTTGAAGGCTCGAACCTTGGCCCTCGAGGAATATTGTCCTCTTCTGGAAAAAATAGTGGATCTTGAGGTAGAGGGTCCTGGTGCACAAGGTGAGACCGGATCGGCGGGATGTCTCGCAAAGATAATCTGGATCTTGAATCTGCTCTTATTGGTAAAGTTTCCATATAAATAGTCGAGCCATCCCCTTGGCGTAGGGGACAATAGAG
Source organism: Ceratothoa steindachneri (assembly GCA_963969495.1). Taxonomy (NCBI): domain Eukaryota; kingdom Metazoa; phylum Arthropoda; class Malacostraca; order Isopoda; family Cymothoidae; genus Ceratothoa; species Ceratothoa steindachneri. The sequence continues at coordinate 61,618,419 of OZ018337.1, forward strand.
TGGGGGCTTCGAGGGAATGCTTAGCCGCGCCATGAGAACATACCTTATCTGCCCATAAGCCTAACTCAATCTGGCAAGGTCGGCGCATGGATCGAAATGGGGGGAGATGAACCTCCTTGGTTAAATATTGATTCAGGTAGGGCGATAACGCGCCCGGCTTCAAGGCAAAGATGCACGTGGGTAGCAATGTGTTTCTAAATAACATGTGATAGCGGTTGAAATTAAGGTGCCTCAAACCGTTAAATCACACCCCTCCATTCCGGGGGAAGTTGTCACTTCGAAAAAAAAAGAGCAAAGGGACAACGATAGAGCTCCATTGTGGGGAACTCGTTTTTTTGTACCGACCGTACCTGCATGCACTTAGCTAGTATTACCTCAATACATATGATTATTTTGATCTTTTGATTATAGGGGAAACTAACCTTTATTACAATCTTAATCATAAAAGGAACATTGAGCAATGAAATGATATAAAATCAGTACATATGGGACAAAATAATTTATACGTAATTTAATTGGTACAAATATATATACATACGTGAAAATAATAGACATTGAGCCACAAAATTCAGACATATACATTAACTAATTAAATTACAAGAGAATCTAATTTAAGTCGTACAAGACGGTATATACATACATGGAGATCCTAATTCTACGAAAACAATTAATCTACACTATTTGCTAACGGATTCCTACTGAGTGCTTCAGCGACCTGGTTATTGGAACCTTTTATATAATTTATCTTAAATTGATACTCTTGAAAGAGTAAACTCCAGCGCATAATTCGGCCGTTGGAGTGTCATACATTCCGAATATAGGCCAACGGGCGGTGGTCAGTTGCTATCTTAAATTCTTTTTCTATCAAGAACATTTTAAAATTGTCTATAACCCAGATAATTAATAGAGCTTCCTTCTCTATAGTGGCATATCTCTTTTCGCGTGGTAATAATTGGCGACTAGCATATGCAACTGGATGACTCGTTCCGTCATCCTGATATTGAAGGAGTACACCTCCAATGCCCTTGTTTCTCGCGTCGGTCTTAATCCCAAAGGATTTTTCCGGGTTGGGCAACTTTAAAATGGGGGCAGAAATGAGATTACACTTGAGCTGATTAAAATGGGAAACAGCGACATCATTCCAACGTAGACGATCGGGGGAATTCTTTTCTAAAAGGGAGCTGAGGAGCGCTGAAATTGCAGCGAAATTCGGGATAAATCGCCGATAGTAAGAAGCTGATCCTAGGAATGATCTTAATTGCTTCTTGGTATTCGGGAGGGGCATGTCGGCGATTGCCTTAATCTTGTCTTCTTGGATACCTAACTGGCTTTGTCCTATTTGAAACCCAAGTATTTTATGGTTTCGTGGGCAAAATGGCATTTGCTGGGGCGAATGGTGAGGCCATTTTCGCGCAGTCGCTCGAAGAGAGCTAATAGGGTGGTTAAGTGGTGACTCCATTCACGAGTAGCGACGTAGACATTATCGAAGTAAAAGGATACATTCGGAAGTCCATCTAAACACTTCTCATGGGACGGCTATAGTTGCTACAAGCAGTCATGAGGTCAAAAGGAAGGCGCTTAAATTGCATTGAGCCATTCTCCGTTGCAAAGGCGGTATATGCTTTCACCTCGGGCCAGAGGGGAATTTGATAATACGCCATCCATAAATCGAGTTCTGAGATGAACTTGGCGTTTTCAAAAAGGTGGAGGTTTTGGGCTACCAACGGGATGGGCTCGGCGTCAAACACAGTTACCGAATTTAACTTCCAAAAGTCGATGCACATCCGATAAGAGCCATCATGTTTCTTGACCATGACGATTGGGAAATAATAACTAGAGGTGGACGGTTCTATTATGTCTTATCTTATTAAATTATTAACTTCGGCGTTAAAAGCTTGGCGTAAATGAATCGGCATGGGATAGGGTTTTGAACGGACGGGTTCTAAGGTTGTTAATTTAATATCATGCTCAAAACTAGTAGCGATTCCAGGCTTCTCTGAAATAACGTCTTTGAACTGACATAATTGTTCTTGTAGCTGACTCTTTTGATATGGTGTCAGCTGCGCGTCGATATCCAGGTCAGAGGGTTCAAAAGACTCACCTGGTAGGAAAGGAAGAGAGTAATCGGCATCAGGTTGGATGCACACTGCCTGTATTACATTAAGGGACTCCGCGGGGTAATCCTCTTCAAGTGCCGATGTTTCGTCCAGTGCTACGAACGTATCTGCATGGGCGCGTTGGGAGGACTTTTTTTCTTTGACGCTACGGACAGTCTCCGTGTCCTTGTCTTGGGCCTTATCCCATAAGGGTGTTAGTACTTCACATTCTTTCTGTGCCGTCCTAAAGTCCTGGTTATGGGTCTCCGAAAATTCGGACGGTGTCAGGGTTCTGAGGGGGACGGACTCCTGGGCTTCTTTCTTAGCTCGCCTCGAGGAAGGGTGGCCTGGGACACAGGGTAGGAGCTTACTTGAGGGCTCTGTCCTATAAGTACGGAACAGAATTGTATGGGTGCTGAAATGACTTCAGCCCAGCCATAATAATACTGACACTGCAGGTAACATCTAACGACGGGAAATCGGTTCGCCCACCCAAGGTAGTCATGTACCGCCGCAAATTTTTCTTGGTTAGGGTCCACTGGGGGGAGGAGCTCGTCGGACACGATGAAACACGTGCACCCCATGTCCCTGACGAGAGTCGATACTCGGCAGCCGTTCACGCTGCCCTCCTCAAATTTCAAAGTTCCCGGTGAACTTTTGTTCAAAATAAAATTTACCTGGTGGCCTGACGGAGGGGGAGAAGTTGCTGCTTGGGTCTGCACCAACGGGGAAGCTGGGGTGGCATTAATCTGGTGAACTTGGTGGTCTTGTCTGCTTTTAAGCCTAGAATTTTGGGGGCAATTCAAGCTCATGTGGTTTTCTACACCACAGGTGAAGCATATGATTGGTCGCTTCGGGAAGAGTGATTACGGAGAAATCTTAACGGGAGGTTTGGTGTCCCGTTGTTGGTTTGGGGAAAGAAGTTTAGGGGTTTTACGGGGCCGGAAACTTCGTCAGCTTTCCTGGGAAGGGGCGCGAATCCTTCTTTCTTTCCTGGTTGGGGGGTTGGTGAGAAGTTCGATTCTCCTTTGGGTATAAATTATGGCTTGCGGCATAGACATCTGCTTCTTCGGTACAGTCTTTAAAGGTCTGGCACTGACGATCCTTGACGAACGCGCGGTTCTCCTTTGGGCGAAAGGCCAAAAATTGATCCCGCAACACGAAGTTTGTTAAGGACTCGTAGTTGTGATCAAGCTTTGAGGATTCTAACGAGAATTTAAAATTCCTCTGAAGAATGTATCCGAATTGACGGAACGTCTGTCTGGGTTTAATACGACCTCCTCGAAATTCTTGTCGGTAGAAATCGGGAGTCATATTATCAGCGGCCAATAACTCAGCTTGTAAGGTGCTGTAGTTAATTGTACATTCAGATGGTAAGGATATAAAAATTTCTCGCAATTTACAATTTGACAAGGGAAGTAATCTGACTACACCTTCAGCCTCCAGATCCATGTTATTGATCTCGAGGATCTTTTCGATGTGGGCTAAAAATGCTCTAAAATCCTCTCCATCCCTGAAATAAGGGAGCTTAAGTGGGAGATTGGGCGGGGCTTCTGAACGTGAGCTGGCTGATTGTATTTTGGCTTCTACACGAGCTATTTCAATCTGATGGTGAAGCTCAGCTTGTCTTTTCCGTGCCTCTCTTTCTTCTCGTTGGATTTCTTTTTCTCAATCTTTTTCTTCTCGTCGGATTTCTCTTTCTTCTCATTGGATTTCTCTTTCTCTTTCTTCTCTTTCTTTTCTTCGCTCCTCTTGAACGTACTTAATTAATTCTGTTCCGGAAAGTCCCAAGGATTCTCCTTGCACTTTGAAGATTTCGAACTGAGTCAAATTTGCACTTAGGTGCGCAATAGTCAACCAACTAAATTACTTGCAATAAGAATTATGCCTTCTAGAGAGTTAGCCTACCAAAATATGGGCACTGACAAATTCGTAATTGGTTTCTCGACCTAGATAACCAATGAGTAAAATCGCACACAAAAAAAACACAAACAAATTATTATAACAGTTCCTTGAGCTACTCCAGCTTCTTAAGTTTCAAAAAAGGGGATAGCAATCGTTAAAACAAAAGGGAACTACTATACTCTATTCTTATAACGAATCACACTAGGCTATACTTGACTGAGACCAGTGTTTGCAAAGATAGAGCGTTGAACCTTACACACTTAGTACCAAATTTAAAAAGGTATACATATATATGTCGTAGAATAGACTCTCGACGATATACCATATATAACTATTCGTTGAGGGAACTATTCCATTATATTTAGAGAGCGTGGTTATCTGGTTGACCAATATTATTTATCTTCAATATGCGTAAAAAGTGGAACTGAGCTAAGTATAATAATATGGCTATCATTAATAAAATAGAATTTTATTAATAAAACTATCAACAACAAAGAAAACGGAAAATGTTGAAATAAACAGAGAATGGAAAGGGTCGTGGGAATATCTGGCTAATCCGAGGAATTAAGATTTGGGAGATATTTAAAAAGGTAAAACAAATAAAAATTAAAGGGATGGGATGGTTCGCTAAACCATTTGAAGCACAGGATAGGGTTGACAAAAAAAGTTAAATACTCAAAGGTAATGTTCAGCTTACGTAATTAAAAGATGTTGTGCAGAGGAAGGCGACGCGAAGGAATCTTCAGTCCGCTGGAGAATTCCAGCCGAAGAGGGGGGATTAAATGATCCTGACGAGACGTCTTGGGTATGGGAACCGTTTCTTGACAACGGGCTTGAAGAACAATGGCTGTTCTACGTTGTTCTCTTCTGAACAACAGGGGGGGTAAGAACCGTCTCTTGTCTACGGGCTCAAAGAAAAATGGCTGTTCTAAAGTTGTTCTCTTTCTGAACAACAGGGGAGAAGTGTGAGGACCGTTTCTTGTCAACGGGCTCAAAGCACAATGGCTGTTCTAATGTTATTCTCTTTCTCAACAACAGGGGGGGGGAGGGGGAGAACCCTCTCTAGTTAGCGGGCTCAAAAAATAATGGCTGTTCTAACGTTGTTCTCTTCCTGAACAACAGGGGAGGCCTTTTGGACTTGGCGTCTTGAAGGCTCGAACCTTGGCACTCAAGGGATATTGTCCTCTTCTGGACAAAATAGTGGATATCAAGGTAGAGGGCCCTGGTGCATAAGGTGAGACCGGATCGGCGGGATGTCTCGTGAAGATAATCTGGATCTCGAATCTGCTCTTATTGGTAAGGTTTCCATATAAATAGTCGAGCCATCCCCTTGGCGTAGGGGACAATGGAGTGGGGGGCTTCGAGGGAATGCCCAGCCACGCCATGAAAACATACCTTATCTGCCCATAAGCCTAACTCAATCTGGCTAGGCCGGTGCATGGGGCGAAACGGGGAGGGGGGATGAACCTCCTTGGTTAAATATTGATTCAGGTTGGGTGATAACGCGCCCGGCTTCAAGGCGAAGATGCACGTGGGTAGCAACGTGTTTCGAAATAACATGTGATAGCGGTTGAAATTAAGCGGCCTCAAACCGTTCTATCATATATATATATATATATATATATATATATATATATATATATATATATATATATATATATTGGTTCAGAAAATATTTACCTACATTTTGATTATTTATACATCATTATTAAAAAGGGTATATAAATAGGATTTAAATCGTGCAAACTCGTAATTTCCCGTCGATTACACCATCTTCTAACGAAATATTTGTGTCTGTAAACAATTTGTGTTTGATATTTTTTCCTGCAATAGCATAATTATTATTTGCAATAATTAAAATTAAATTTAACAGTTTAGATTTTCTTAATTTAACATATAGGTTGGTATAAAATATTTTCTGTCGGGTTCTCTTTATTCCGGTATGAAGGGGAAAAGTGCTAGAAAAGGAACATCTTTGAAGGCTGACTTACATATTTTGATAGTGTGGCTAAACCATGAGTCACTAGTAACTCTTTTTATTAATTTTCTAAGTACTGTATTTTATTTGGTGTGAAAACCATTTTAATTGTGTTAGCTAATCGTGTTGTGCTGCCCTATTTAGTTATTTTCTTTCATAGACCAGATTGAGGAATTTGAATTCGTAGTATTTTGTTTTTGTACAAATTTAAACTTGGATGAATTTTATGTTTGGACATAAAATTGATACAATTCTCTTCAGGGATGTTAGTTTGGCCAATTGGATACCCTCATTGTATTGGCTTGGATGAACAGCGTCTCCCAGGCGTCCCTGAGGCAGTGTGAAGGGGGATACCCATTGTTATACCCACCGCATACCATCACTGCATACAGTCCAGTTCTATTGGATGAATTTGACATCCCGCTTCTTTGGTGCCGGGGCGATGGGGTGGTAGGTTATGCGTGGACTTTCTTTATGGTTGACGTAGTGTTTGGAGTTATCTGTGTGTTTTTAGTCACGTGCACTTGACTCTACTAGTTACTCTTTAGATCAGCAGGTTGGTCTGTCGGATGGTATCTGTTTTACTTTACAATGTTTCTTTTGGCAATAACATCGTAACTACTCAGTGAATTCTAACGGAATTTGAAACCCTTATTTTAATTTATATTCTCTTTCAAATGATATAATTGCCAAAGTGCTCCCAAGGTTATTCCGTGAATTATTGAAAGTTTTGAAGGTAATAAGGATCATGTGGTCATAAGGTCATAAGACAGAATAATTGAAGGTACGCGACTTAGGTGTGTTGACCTTGTTATTGATTATGTTGGAGATGTGAGTGTTGAGGAGCGGAATGTGTTGTCTTGTTTGTTTTGGGCCTTATTTTGTTTTAGAATGTTACACTGCTTTTTGCAGTCTGTCATTTCCTTTGCCAAATTAGAGTTATGTGTTTTTAGGGGATGAATTTACTGCCTGCGAGTGTGATAGTATTGTTAAGGTAGTCCAGTGGTTTCTTTCTCTAGCGATGTGTAGTTGTTTAAGGTAAAAATGGCAAAGTTTGTCTTCTCTCTATTGGGTGTAGTTATGCCAATCTGCTTTTTTGTAGGTTGTATGTGTTGTTTTGAAGGTCGTTGCTTTGTAAAGGTATAATGATGGAGAGGTGGGCTGAAGTGACGTCGCTTATAGTGTCCCATGTGGTTCTGGTGTATAAGTGAGGTTAGCAGAGGGTTATATCTGGGGATGTGCTATTTTGTGTGAGTTGGGGCAGTTGTCTGGTTGGTGAGGATTGTTGTTGAGTATAAAGTAGTGAAGTTCTTCTGATATCTGGGTGCCTCTGTTATCTACTGTTTCGCCTATAATCTATGATTGGTGGTGTGCGATTAAAGTCGCCACAGATGAAGATGTTGGGAAGTTGTGAGAGGGCTTCTAAGATAGGTGCGTAGCTTCGAGGTATTGGGGGTAGGTGGAGGATATGTGTCTATCAGGTTGTCTTGTGGGACCTTGATCTTTGTTCTAATGGTTAATATTTTTGTGTGGGCGTCGTTTATTCAAGATAAAAATCCCAAACAACTCAAAATAATGCGACACTTATAAAAAATGACTACATAAACCATTCCGATACATCACTTCCACGCAAAAAATAAAATGCTCTCTTCCTCACACTCACTACACACCTCTTCATTCGAGCCCCCAGAGCTCCTAAAATCACACCCACCACTCCATATTATTTGCGAAACTCCCATCACTAACACTTACACGGAACAAATTAAAACGCGAACGCAACCAGTTCTCTAACATAGCTCTACAAACCCGACCCTGTAACGCCCCAATCCAGCTATCAGTTTCACTGCTTTGCATACGATCAGAATAGAGCCTTCTGCATCCCTTCCTCCTCCACCTGCCCCCACTGCAATCTTCAACTACCAGAAAATACGGTTCATTTAATCCTCTCATCTGCTCTTTTATCTACCACCTCACAACTACTTTTGACTGGAGGTCATTCGGAGACCTCTAGAAAAGAGTACTCGCCATGCCGTCTGGAAAAGAGTACTCGCTATGACGTCTGGAAAAAAAGTACTCGCCATGCCGTCGTCGTTCTTGACGGACGCCCGTTTTGACTGAAGAGAACCTCCTCCGGGTAGCAACAAAGCATGTCTCTTTCCTACTCAAAATTGCCGCTGGTTTTCAAGATGGATGCGGGCGTCAATTCTTAAAACGAGGCTGGAGTGGATGGATCGATTGATGAAGGCTGGGTTTGATACATATTTCATTAATGGTCTTACTAATTAATTGAGGGTGGTACCAGAACTAGAACGGGTGGTATAAACCTGATAAGGACCAATTAGAGGTCTGGTAATAAAAAAGTTGGAGGAAGGGGCCAGGACATGGGTCTGGAGAAAGCAAATGCCCATGTAGAGTGGTAAACATTTTGGCGGCCTATGAGAATTTGCTGGGAGTGAGTGGTAATCTGTTAAGAGAGTGTGAAAAGCATTAAGGATGGAAGTAGAAGTGCGTTCGGGTGAACGATGGTCAGATATAAGTGGTGGGTTAAGATAAGTAAAGGTGCGTGGTATCACCATGGCTGTTTAATTTCTTCGTGGATGGAGTAGTGAAAAAAGTACGATTGGGAACGAGAGAAAGTGATGAGAGAATGAGGAAGAATGGTTTCTATTTATGTTGTAATGTGTTGATGCCTGGGTGTAAATTGGCTGATAGAGTGTGAGAAGGATTTATTGGGGTATGCGTGAGGAGGAGGCTCAATGATAATGCAGAAAATATAAGGTCATGCTATTTTGGTGGTAGAGAAGTGGAGATAGTAAAGTATGTTGTTGCACAAGTGCCTTGTTTTAAGTATCTAGGAATAGCGTGAATGAAGAAGATTTGCGCCCAATTAAGCTGCCTTTATGTTGCAGTGGGGGACTCCTGATTACTGAGGGCTGCGAACCACGGGTGTCGTCATCTTCAGCGTATAGCAACCGTGGTGAAGGCGCCTAGAATCCGGAACACCATCCGGCTACTAACCTTAACCTATGTGGCTTAACTAATTTTACTTTAATCAGAAGCGGCTGTTCCACTCGGATAAGCCGTACCTCTCTACCCCAGTCGCGGGGTTTGAGTGGGGACTGTTCTAGGAAGCTACCTGCTGGGGGTACGCCAGCACTACCCCCGTTGCCATTTGCGGCCTAACCTGTGGCGTGGAAAGGGAAGCAAATTTCTAAAGTTAGCTGAGGGCAAGAGTGATGCTTGGCGTGCGAAGGATAGTGAGCGCGAGTAACGCCATCCATCCCTTTTCAATCGTGGACGAGATCCCCTGATACGAAATAGAAATTTGCATACAGATTAGAATGACAAATGCAGGCAAGCCGAATGGCACCAGGGCCGGGCCTACTTAGGGAGGCGGAGGGAACTCACGCTCCGTGGTTGATTAAAGAAAAGGTGAGGACTTCGGAAACAAGGGAGCGTCAAACCACCCCAAAATGCTCCTATTCTTAATGAGTGAGGATAGAAAACATTATGGATCTTATCGCCGCCTTAGCGCCCTTTTATCTCCCTTTGCCCTACCTCTTGGCCTAAGCTCTCGAGGAATGTTTTTCCCGCCACGACGCTATTTACTCGATGAATAAGCCCCTAGAAGGATGTGCGGAGGTTGGAGGAAGTGAAAATTGTAGGTGGGTACCCATTTCTGTCATATGGCACCAGGTTGGACCAGTAATTTGGACAAAACTGCGACCTCGGCCGTCGGAGAGGCCAACCTCTAATGCTAACGCCCACACCCGCCCTGCCAACCACACAAACAATCCTCTATACTACGTTGAGGAAAGAGTTTAATTTTTATTTAAATTTTAATTTTGTATTTTTCCCTGGAGAGGAATCAAACAAGAAACCTATTCTAGCAACATGTCGTGGCATGGGCTATAGTCTAAAATGTCTGCTCTCTGTTTTAGTTGTGAAATAACTGTTATTGCGTTCTCCCGGGAATATTATGCCGTTTCGAAGCTATAAATGATTCTCGTCCAAGGCAGGACCTAATCCGTAAAGAACATGTTTGGGAACGGTGCAGGTATTAGGCTAAATAGAAGTATATGGAGATGAGAGTAAAATTTGAGGATTCGAAGACAAAACAAAGAAAATGTAACTGATTGGAATAATAAACGTGCTTAAATATCCGAATATCCTTAACCTTTTATATCGTAGTTAAATTTGAATCGTCATTTTTTAAAAATTTTCCTTAGGCTTGTACCAGCGGCACAATAATTTATATATGTATTGGAAATTATAAAATTGAAAAGGTAATAACTCGAAAAATAGTACTTTGGGCGACCACAAAATAGCCTAAGACTATTAGGATAGTCCTGTGAAATAAATAATAAAAGCTGGTAAATTAACTCATTTCCTCCTCTGGATTCTGACTCGACGTCCAAAATTAAAGGGGTCAAGCTAAAATACTCAATTTTCCTTAAAGAAACACGAAAGGGGAATCCTCCCATTTCCCTGGGCATATCCACCCCCCCTGAATACGGCAATGAAATTTCCTACCACTCGAGTCATTTGCCAGCCCCACCATCACCTCCCTCCCACCACTTGCTCAGAAATAACAAGAATTGGACCTACTTAAACATGAAACTACACACCCCATTCCCCTAGGTTTGCTACTACCAGTTTAGGGTATCTCAGAGCCCCCCCTCCCCTAAACCCTCATGAATCCTGTGTCGAAGGGGCCTACCTAGCGTTTCCTCGATGGATCGATTTCTCCAACTGGGCTGAAAGATCGCCTCCTAATTTAAGTAGTATGCATTTAGCAAGGAGAGGGGCATAGGATAATTTTATATGGAAGAGCCCCGTTCCCCCTTCTCTTACAATCGAAAAACGGTCTCTAAATCGGCTGAGGTATTCTTGCCTTATTCGTCTTGAGTTTGTTGATTCTCGCCAGTGACGATCTGGAAGGGATGATACAGTGCATAGTGCCTACCTGCTCGAGCATGATCCCTGCCTGACAAATAAACCAGAACCGCGAGTTTCTTGCGATTCAAATTACACAAAAGACCAATTGTCAGATTTTGACTAATGGGCTTCATATGGAGAAATTTTTACATGCAAATTTTGGTAAATAAACAATTAAAACCAACATTAAATGTAATATATTTTCGTTTTCTCCCATTTATAGCCATGAATTAAGTAGATGATTCTGCTCCTAGCCTCAAGGAGTAAGTAACTTAGGACTGTTATTTAGTGCTCCTTTAGTGTGCAATTTATAAACATTCACTCTTAAGTAATTAAACCTACAGCACCCGTTATTCTTATTAATATAGAAAAATGGGAAAACGTTACTTTTTTATGACTTGGGACCTATTTCAGTGCTTAAGATTCAACAATCCTCTAACTTTGAGGCTTTGGTGCCTAAATTTATAAAGGATAGACTTAGGTTCACTCTGATTATAAATGTTAGATTAAATCTAATGGATTCTTTTTAATTAATACTTAACTTTTAGCTGAAATTTATGGGAAGAAAGAGAATAGGTTGCCGTCCTTTCTCGGCTATAACGTTACAGTATATTTATGAATTGATTTTTTAAATAGATTAGGATAAATGAGCCTATTAACATGATTTAAAACGTGGGAAATGCCACTAGGGCCTATCAAGGGCGATTTGAGTTCGGCCACCCAAACATAATTTAGGCTGGATGAAAGTTACAAACATTGCATCCAGGATAAATAGCGTATTCTCCTTCAGTCCCCTCCTCTTTCTATCTCCCTTTTTCTCACCTTCTTGATGTTCCCTTCTCTCCCTTTCTCTATTCACAATAAGAAAAAATAATATTAAATTAACAAAAAATCGCTTAAAATGAATATGCTTTCAAAAACAGCCCTAAAAAATTTGAAATAAAAGCAATTATGAAATAAAGTTATAAACATTGTCACCACCTACTTTAGAGCAGAGGTGCTGACACGCGTGTTCGCCGTGGCATTTAAGTGTGCACGCTGGTTTATTTGAGAATAGCCGGACTAAATCAAATCTCTAATGGTAATATAAAAATTAGGAAAATGAAACTTTACATGCCGAACGCTCGCATACATGTTTAAAACATGCCTGAAGCCATTGCTTTGCTCCGCCCATGTTTGTGCCGAATGCATATTTCGTAGCAATGTTTGCTACCTTTTAAAATATTGTGCTACTTTGTGAATTTTATGCTACTCCCTTTGATAATCGTGCTCCTTTTTGCGATTTTCAACCATACCTGAAAAAATGAATAGTGTTAATTATGAAGCATTCATTTACTTCACTCTGTATTTATTAACTTGTAAAATTTCTTACATGGGAAGAATAGGAATCGAGATTCTTTTCTATGCATTGATAAAATTGCATCTTGCCCTGTAATAATTTTATAAAAAGTAGTTTCTTTAGATTTTCTTCAATTGCTTGGAACATTTTTTATCAAGATTGAATTTAACTCAAATAAAAGAATTAAATGTTTTATACCCTATAGTTTTAATTACTTCAAAGCGTGGATTATTATGCCTCTTTAATACGAATCATGTTGACCTACCATTGATGAAAATCATGCAATCGTTGTGAAACGGATGAAAGCAGAGATCAAATCGGGTTTTCACTTTCAGAACTGTAGACGTGCACGCAGGCGTCGATTTGAATTTAAACTCATTTACCTGGTAATAATTTTGTATAGATCTACTTCAATTTATTTTTAATTTTTATGTGATTTAATATAGTTTAGTTATTTTCAATTAAATAGTTATTAGGTTTCCATTATGAACAAAGCGAATGAATTGCATTTTCAAAGATCGTGTCCTGTGAAACATGGTTCTAAGAAATAAATGGCACGACTAAAGCGTATTGTAAGGTATGTAAATTCGAAGTAAGAACACTTAAAACTGACATACTTAAACACACAACATCTGTGAAACACACAAAAATCTGAACTAATATCATTGTGAGGGAATGCCCTCGAATGATCACCGTGAGAGGGAGCCCCTTGGAAATACCCCTCTATTCTTTCAAGACCAGGTGAGCCAGCGTGAGAATTTTAGAATGTCGAGGAAGAATCCATCATTCGCTTGATAATACCCCCCAGCTGTGTTTACTTTCAGACGCCAACTGCCCCACCCTCCCCTGCGATAACGCCGTGCGCAGGCATATTGATCCTACCCCCGTATCGCGAGGCAAAATTCATCGTTTGGAACGACGCGTTATCATGAATTGTGTTTGCTTAGACTGACGCCAAGTATCACCTAGGGACCGAAAGGCCCTGAGGTGTATATCGATTCAGCCATTCGGGTATTTAAGCCGAAACTCACCAAGTCTTGAGGAGATTGAAAGCCAGCGATCCACTCCGAACAGACTGTGGTCTGTTTCTCGTGAACCCCGTAACTCGTCGTCGTACGTAGTCAAAGATCTCGTCAGCAGATCTTCCTTCGTTAAGCTTTGGCCCCTATTCACCACCATTTCAAGATTCCTGTTCTCTCGAGACTGAGACTCCCTGCCGATCTGCAGAATCGTCTCGAGTTGAGATTAAGTCTCTCTGGAGCAGAGAAAATCTCATTCTTCATCACGAAGTAATCCAAGCCCATCTTCGAGCCCTCTTCGTCAGAACTCCCTGAAGTATCTTCTTGACGACCTGCGCCGTTGTCTTCCACCCCCCAAGCAATTCACCGGCACTTGAAGGTAAAGCGATCTTGTATGGTCATCTCCAGATTACCTCGTTAATCTTCACGTAATTCATTTAACTGCCATAAGTAATTTGTTCCTCCTTTTGTATATATATATATATATATATATATATATATATATATATATATATATATATATATATATATATATATATATATATATATATATCTATCTATATATATATATTTATATATATATATATATATATATATATATATATATATATATATAAATTGCCCCCCTTTTATTATATTTATTAAAATTATATTTTGGTGGGTATTGTTTTAATATATCCTTTGAACTGCAACTTGGCAAGCCGTTAATCTAAACCCGGTCAACCGTAATTCGCATTCTTTATTAATCGCTCAGACATATCGCAAGTGGCTTTGGATCAGTTGGCTTCCCGTGCCTGTGTACAACTCTGAGCACCAAGCTAGTCTACACAGCCATATCTGTCAATCATTCGTTCCAAATTGAACTATATCGGTGTGTTTCATCGTTCGTTATGTATTTGGTTATTCGTATATATGTTTGGTTACTGGAATCCAATTTCGAGCTGTACTATGGGTCACTATATGGGAGTGGGACGAATCCATCTTCCCCCAGCTCGCTCTGCTCGCCCTCAGGAGCAAGTAACTAAACGAAAGATTTTGTAACAAAGGACGAATCATTATGGGTTAACAGGAAAAAATCTCGAGTCGTTAAACTAAAAGATCACTATCTATTTACTTTTTGGATATCGTGCCCTAATTTTCAGCCACTTTATTTTTTTCGGAAACTTCTCCCTGCACACACATACACACTAACTCACACCCAAAACTCAGGTTCTCTTTTCGTCTCTTTCCAATTCCACCCCCGGGCGAAATGAAGGAGCGATGAAGGAGACACGGCAAATCGATTGGCTTTTGGCCTGATCAGCCAAAACGGGACAAGGGTAAGGTTTTTGAGAAAATAAACGGAGAGCTAACGGTTATTCCGTATAATAGGTGTCAACCTGGAATTAAATTGAAATCATGCATCATCAGGTCTATTTTTATGTGCTGAAGCCAAATCTGTTTTTCGTTCGTTGTGCAAATGCTTCATTTTGTAAAAATCGCTACCTATTTGCAATTGCTGTTTTGTTTAGAAATAAGCTTTATTTCTCTGCTATTTTGATACCAATCATTCAGAAATACGTAAAGCCTAAATATGTGATTATTAGTGACGAGTGGAAAGGTTATGCCTCCTTAAAAGAGCTTAATTACCAACACTTGACATTAAATCATTCGCGCAACCTTGTTGATCTCCAAACTGGAGCTCACAGACAGAACCTTGAGAGAATATGGAAAGATGTCAAATCATGGATTTTAAGAGCTGGCAACAAATGTTAACATCGAGAAAAATAATTTGCGCGTTATTTATTTATACATTATTTTAATAGTGATATGAAGCTGCATTATTTCTTAAAGACCATTTGCAGATTTATATCCTTCAAATTAAATTATTATAAGTCTGTTGAAAAACATTTACTACCAATCTGTACTTAGGTTAGGTTAAGTTAGTTTTGGTTATTATTAAAATGAAGCAATTACACAACAAAAGAAGAGCGAATTTTGCTTTCGCACATAAAATTAACTTGGTGAGATAAACTTTATGTGCAATTATAGGTTGGCACCTATTATAGATAGGTACCGAGCTAAATATTGCGCTGATAAGGCTAATAGACATACCAAATGGCCACTAGGTTATCTGTGCGAGGAAAGAGGACACTAAAGCCCTCACCTCCCCGCGTGCAGCAGATACCTTGAGAAAACCAACCTACGCCCTCAGACACCCAAACAAATTAGATCGCACGAAAGTATTATCTACAAATAGTAAATGAAAAGCCAACAAAAATAATGTGTTGCATATAATAAGCACACATTACAAACCTGACGCGACTTGGCACCTTTGCCAAGGAAATGAAGACATTGCTAGTGAAAAACAGCATGAAGGAAATGTGGTTTCCCAAAAACCGTCCGTCAGACGAAGTCCTTCCGGGAAACCTCCAATCCACGGGTGAAAAAATCCTCCAGAAAGTCCCGGCCCCGAGCACTGCCCTTTCACGGGCTCCTCGGATCCAGGCTATGTCATTGAGGCAAAGTGATAAGGCACACAAAACTAAAACTTTAATTACAAAATCATCCACAATTTCACGTGAGGAATAGATGGAGGCTGCAGTTGTGAGGCCTAAAAGCGGGAGAATTCGCGCCGCCCCCAAAAGGCATCGCAGTCACGTCGTCCAAGTAGATCCTCGTCCTCAAAAATAAGGCTCCCTGGAATATGTATTACTCGAAGATCCTCACCCTTCAAGTATACGCTGCCGAAAGCCACCAATTTCCAGAGGATGCAGACCCAGAATAAATTGTCGACGGTCTGAAGACCGGACAATTCAAATGGAACTACTCTGATGAAAACCACAGAGAGACTGATGGAAGAGGCCCTTCTCCTTGGATGCGGGCAGCTCTCGTGCCTCGCTTTTGTTGTTCTTATTGATTTTGAGTTCCGTAAGTGAAGATCCGGCCAGGGGAGGACTCCACCGTCCACGTCCCAGGAGCAAAGGTAGAGCGAGGATAAACTTGTTCTAATACGAACAATTCCGCTACACTGCAAGCGTAGTGTCAAAAGTTTCCCCGTAATATGAAATAAACTTTACCAAGATAATGAAAACTTACTTAATTTGACAAAAAGAACCGATTTTCACAAACAATTATACGACTATTAATCTTCCCAATTACCTCCTACCGTGTAGCAGAAAACTCCGTTTGCTACAAAGGCTTGAATGCCACTAATCGATATTACCACAAATACAAATACTCCAAATAAATTATAAACAATGCCAGAGATACCCTTTCATCAGGGACCTTTCTATGTTCTAACACTATGATAATCTCTTTCTCAAACGCCAGCGATATCCTTTCAAGAGTCATTATTTTCTTAAAATAATCTTAAATTTTTCCGACATCCACAGATACTCGTACCCTTTCAACAGGGCTCAAAATCTCTTTTCGAACTCTGATTAAACTATATTTTTCTATCCTTTCAAAATTTTCACCACTATTCCCTCTATCATTATTTGTTGTGTTAATCTATCCATATTTCTACCTTCAATATGTCTAATGTCCATTGGGATGTTGTTCCTTGGGGAATGTCACCATGGTAGCAGGTTGGGACGTCGGAGTTGTAGGGTTTGGGGGGACTTGTTTGCTTACTTTAAGTGAGAGACTCATGGAATCAAATTTGAATGTAGAATAAGTGCAAGCGAATTTATTTTGGGGGGTTGGTGGCTTGTGGCTCCGATGTGACTTGAGTCACCAGGAAAAATTATTTTGGGGTGGTGATAGTTTCGTGTTTCTGAGAAAGAATAGCTAATTACAGTGATATCAGCCTGTCGAAGTATTTTTGTGTAGACCCTTTGGGTGTAAGGGCGCGTAAACTTGCACGGGCAGATAGCCGACACGAGACAGTCTGCGATAGGCTTTGGAGCAATTGAAGGAGTGGGGAAGGCCACCTCCATGATTGAGTGTATTTATAATTGGCCGGGATTTATATACGAGCGTGCCAAGTTGCAGTTCAAGGATATATAAAGATCAAGATCCCAAAATATAATTTCAATATAAATATAAACGGGGCAATATACATACAGTGGCGGCCCAAAAAAATCGTAACATTCATGCGATGTGGTTAATAAAAAACAAATATTTCATTTACATGTATTTTATTGTGATTATATGCCTAAACTTAATATTTTAACATACTGCCTTTATTCTATAACACCATATGAAGTCTTTTGGGGATTGATTTGGCTAACTTGGCAAAGTAGGAGCCGTCCCTATTGATCCATAACTCCTTTAGTGTCTCCTACGAGTCATTGATGCTGGTTGATTTGGTTCCTTGTACCCTATTTTTCATAAGAATTCCAGTCATTCTCTAGGGGTTCTGATCGGGTGAATTACCTGGCCAGTCAAGACATCAATTTGGTTGTCTAAGAAGAACTTTGAGGACCGCTTTTGACTTGTGTGTAGGGGCCCCATCATGCATGAAATAATTACACTCATGAATACTCCAGAAATATAGCAAATGTTCCTTCAACACATCAATGTAATTGCTTCTAATCATGGTACCGTTCTTGAGGAGGAAGTACAGCCCTGTTCTGCCCTTTCTACCCCTAATGCACACCACACCATTGCACTCTCCGGATGTATTACCGGCTTCACTGTGTACCGGGTATCGATCCGTGATACAGCCCTCGGAAGACGCACTGTCTTGGCCTCTCCCTAACCAGCCTGAAGTTACATTCGTTGCTGAACATTACCTTTTTCCATTCCTCTGAGGTCGAGTCCTTGTATTTCTTGCAAAATTCAAGGCGCCTTTTCTTCATAGCATTAGAGAGAAAGGGTTTCTTGGCTGCGCATCGTGAGGGTAATATAAGTTCTTTTAGCAACCAGTGCAGAATCGTCCTGATAGCGACGTTCTAGAGGATGCCTGGGTGTTTTTTCTTGAGTGTTACAGCTGCTATTGAAGGGTTTACCATCACTTCACTTTTTAACACCTTATCTTTTCTTACTATCGTCTATCTCGGTGCTGGGGATAATGTCACCACCGCGTCCCGGACACGATAAATGGCTTGTCTAGACAACTTAAGGTCAGTGGCTACACGAATCACAGACATGCCACTACCTAAAAGGGTGATAAAACAAGACCTTCCCTCCATTGTGTGCAAAGTGAATGGAATTATATGGCTTTTACAAATAGGGTTACAGTCAGGATGGGCGCTAACAAGAGCAGCGTAATATACAACCTTTCTACACAAGCAGTAATCGTGCACTGAAACATGCCTTGGTAAAAACGTGTAGCAACAGACGGGTCAGGGCCTCTGCATCAACACAAGCTCCACCCAGTCTATCTATGGTGAAACAGCAAATAAAAACCTAACACGGGATTTTGGCGTTACGATTTTTATTGCCGATGATGTGTTAGGTTTTTGGGGGGCCGCGACTATAAAAAAGGGGAAAGAAATTATGCTTTATAAGGATAGTTAATTCGATTGGGACAATTTTACAATGTGACAGAGCTAAGCGGGAAGTGCAAAATTACCGTTAATCCAAATAATGGATGTCGTAGAATAGACTCTCGACGATATACCATATATAACTATTCGTTGAGGGAATTATTCTTAAATTTCGAGTGCGTGGTAAAACTGATTGACCGAGGTTATTTATCTTCAATATGCTTAAGAAGTGGAACTGGGCTCAAG
The DNA here is from genome assembly GCA_963969495.1 of Ceratothoa steindachneri. Taxonomy (NCBI): domain Eukaryota; kingdom Metazoa; phylum Arthropoda; class Malacostraca; order Isopoda; family Cymothoidae; genus Ceratothoa; species Ceratothoa steindachneri. The sequence goes on from OZ018337.1 coordinate 61,637,354, forward strand.
GATAATAATATGGCTATCATTAATTAAATAGAGTTTTATTAATTAAACTAAAACAACACACAAAACAGTAAATGTTTACATAAACGGAGAATAGAAAGGGTCGTGGGAATATCTGGCTAATCCGAGGATTAAGATTTAGGGAGATTCAAAACGGTAAACAAATAAAAATTAAAGGGGGTGGAATGGTTCGCTAAACCATTTAAAGCACAGGGTAGGGTTGACGAAAGGTTAGATAATTAAAGGTAATGCTCAGCTTACGTAATTACAAGTTGTTGTGCAGAGCAAGGCGACGCTAAGGACTCTTCGGTCCGCTGGCGAGTTCCAGCTGAAGGGGAGGATTAAATTATCCTGACGTGACGTCTTGGGAATGAGAACCGTTTTTTGGCGAACGGGCTTGAATAACAATGGCTGTTCTAACGTTGTTCTCTTCTGAACAACAAGGGGGTGAGAACCGTCTCTTGCCTACGGGCTCAACAAACAATGGCTGTTCTAACCTTGTTCTCTTTCTGAATAGCAGGGAAGTCCTTGTGGACTTGGCGTCTTGAAGGCTCGAACCTTGGCACTCAAGGGATATTGTCCTTTTCTGGACAATAATGGTACATCTCGAGGTAGAGGTCCCCTGGTGCACAAGGTGAGACCGGATCGGCGTGATGTCTCGCGAAGATAATCTGGATCTGATCTGATCTAATCAGGAAAGTTTCATATAAATAGTAGGATCCATACACTTAGCGTAGGGGACAATGGAGTGGGGGCTTTGAGGGACTGCCCCAGCCACGCCTTTAAACATACCTTATCTGCCCATAAGCCTAACTTAATCTGGAGAGATCGACGTATGAGGCGAAACAGGGGGGCCAGGGGATGAACCTCCTTGGTTAAATATTGACTCAGGTGGCGATAGCGCGCCCTGCTTTCTCATCGCAGATCCACGTCGGTATCTATGTGTTCTAACAATCATGTTATAGCGACTGAATTTAAGCGGCTTCAGACCGTTCTTTCACAATGGAAATTATTTAACTTTGAGCGGGAATTCAATTAAAAAGGGGATTCAGGTGACGAAAGAAGGGGGTGTAATCACGGGATAAGAAAGCCAAATCGCTTTACTTTGAAGCTTAGAACTGTTTGGAAGGGGAAGACCAACGGCACGGGTCTTCAAGTTGACACTTCTGAGGTTGTTTACGAGGAAGATTCGTAGATGGGAGTTTGAGAGTACTTCTTGCAGAAGGACGAGATTTTCTCTGCTCCAGAAAGATGTGATCTTAAAACAAGAAAGACTGTTCTTCGGCATGGCAAGGAGTCTCAGACCCGCGGCACGGGAGACTTGAAGTGGGGTGCGAGACAAGGGGGGCCGCACAGATCTCCCGGAAGAAGATGACTCGATAAGCTTTCCTATATAGAGGGGCCAAACTTCATTAAGGGCGATCTGCTGGTGAGATCTTAACGACAAGGTACGACTCGAACAGGGGTTGCGAGGCTTCGCTGGAAATAGACACGCGGTATGAACGGAGGGACCGGCAGGCTCTCAATCTTCTCGAGGAATGGATGACGCAGGGCTAAATAGCTCAGTGGCTTGTACTTTAGATAGCTCCAGGGCATAGCCGTCCCAAGAGAATTCACGACGTTAGTTTGTGCAAACTAACCTATTTCGAAATAAGTGGTTGGATCGAACGGGGAAGTTTGCCTCGGGATATAGGGTTGAGCTTGTAGGGGCGCATTCGCGGTGGAAGAAAATGACTGCGAGGCATGGGGGCGAGGATTCGGTGTTATCGCTGGGTAGGGAGAGCGATGTGTGTTCCGCTCAAGTAAATACTGCGGGTTTGATGGCTCAGTGCGAGACAGCTTCCTTCTCGTCGATTCTTGAATTTCCATGCCAAGGAACACGTGGTCTGGAGCTCGAAAGGGCTGATAAAAGGTATTTCGAGGGGTCTTTCGAGCGACATACTCTCACATAGCCTACTAGTAATGACAATATAGACCTGAATGAAAATATGATAGCGAAATTAAGGATAACAACGGCCCATTTTTCGTGCAAATACACTATATCGGATTGATGGAAATATTACATGTTCGAATTTTTAAATTCGTCCTGTTCGCAACTCACTTTTTGTACTAAATTATGTGATTTGGCACGAGATACACTAAAATCCGGGGTTTGTGCTCGCGAAAGATAAGAGCAAAATTTGCCCGTAGGTCTCTTAAGTCTGACCGTCCCTGTTCTAGAGGAACCATTCTTGATCAGATCAGGAGAAAGAGCGATAGAAGATTTAACGTCAAATATTAGGACATTGCATATATAAAGTGAAGAAATATATAGTGGTAGTATTTTAAAGTTGTTATTTGAAATGTCAGCCGTGCATTTCAAGTAGGAGGAAATAAACCAAAGATTGTTTTGGCCGAGGATATGTTGCTAATGAAATAATTGGTCTCAGTGGAATACCTTATTTGTATAGTTGCGTTAGCGAGTACGAAGTTGCTAAATAGCTAGAATATATAAATGAATTATTATAGGTCTCCTTAGTAATTAGGTATTCCTGTTTCAGTCCTGTTAGAAATCGATTAATCTCGTCTTATCCTCGTTCGTTTTGGGTCGCTCATTTGTTGATCGAAATTTCCTACAATTATTCAGTATATGTATCAATGGCCTTCTGTTTATCCTTTGTATCTGTTAGCGTTTTTAATATCTTGCGGTCGTCAGATTTAATTATAAAATTTATAATCTCAGTGAAACAAATTTCTAGTGAATTCGTTAAAGAGGAAAGATAACTCAAAACAGAAATTACTAAATTACCCCTTAAGAAACACATTCTTAATTTTATGGGCTTTGCTTTCAAAGTAAAACAGAATTTTCGTCTAACGATCTTAAAAAAAAGAGTTTAATTCCACGACTCAATGAAAGCAGAAACTTATTTGAACTTTCTAAACAGAGCGACGAACAACTGCATTAAGTAGAAGTAAATAATAAATTAAATCCATAGGCAGGGAAAGGAATATAAAACTAGCCCAATAAATTAAATTAATACTGAGAGCAAATTTGATTAATAATAAAGTTATCTATTTTAAAATGAACCTAAGCTTAATCTATAATTGGCTTCTTGAGAGAATTTGATTATCGGTGACTTTACCTAATTTCTTTCAATAGATTTATGTAATCAAATGAGTGATTCAGTGTTTTGGAAGTCAATTTGAGGATTTAGGGTGGAGTGATGGATGAAAAGAGCATTTAAAATTTGCCCTAACCTGCAACTGTATTGATGCTGTTTAATTATATTTTATGACATTTTAATTTCTTATTCTTGACAATTTACTTGTTTGGTCTTGGCAACTGTATTGATGTTGTTTAATTATATTCTATGGCACTTTAATTGCTTGTTCTTGATAACTCAATTTACAGGAACCTCTATACACATATTGCTTCATTGGGAATGATTTCTAATAAGTAGGTTTTGCTTTAAATGATTTATTTCATTAAACAACTTTAACACTAAAATATTTAAAACAATTTGTTAAATGGGGGAGTTGGGCGTTAGTAGGAAGAGTTACAATAATGATCTGCGTGAAGGCCATCTTTTTTTGTATAAAAGAAATTTTGGGGTGTGTAGAACGAATCAAAGAGGGCTATGTATACTATAGTTAAATGTTACATACGACTAACAAACGTGTAGGCGGGAAACAACAGGTCAAAAAAGGGTGAGTTGCCATCTGGGACGTGAGGAAAATAAAAGAAATAACATAAATAACTTTCAATTATGTTCTTAATTCGATATTTGAGAAAAACCTATGGTGGTTTTGATCAGGTTGGATTAAATAGCTGCTATCTGAGAAATGTCAGAACAAACAAGTACTTCGAAGCTATATCAAGAGTTTTAACATTAATGTAGTGTCGTTGCCTTCATATGGAACACGTCGTCTTTCGATTACTTTACATAATCAATTGTCAATGTTAGTCAATCTATATGCTATATTAGAGGCAGGATCATAGAGGAATAATCCTATCATGAGCCAAACTGAAGGTAAAAATATAAGTTTGGTCTAAAACTTGCATCCCTCCTTTCTATAGAAAGGTGGTCAATCCCAACTATAATAGATAGATCAACGGGGATACAAACAAATTCGAAAAAAGAACAAATAATAAGATTTACCTTCTATTAGGAAGACTACTGTCCGCCGTTTTATTAAATTAAGTATATTCAAGGATGGGATATGAAGGGAATAAGAGACAAGGATACAAAATATCTTTGGCACTCTATTATTTAAGCCGTATCTCTCTTCGTGGGTATAGATTAGAATAGAATAGATAGAATAGAATCGTCCTGAACGAGATTGTAAGTCTCCCACTATGAATTGACTCTTAACTTCTAACATCTAAAAAAGTTGCCAAATAGTAAATAAAACAGTTATAGATAATCACTTCGCATAGCCCCTTGCAATGATATTTATTAGTAGTACAGAACTATAGAAGCCTAATTATAATATTACTATAATATAGTTATTCATTAACTTTACTGTAGCAATTATTTACTACAATTTGCCACTTAAAATGGCGTTAAATGACTAAATACGTAATGAATTCATAACAAACAGTTCTGATGCATTCACTCAATATATTTCACTAAGCCTTTGAGAAGTTTACATGGCTATAAAGGCTTTTAGCGATGGGATGTTATTAGGTTAAGTGCCAAGAAAAGTCGTGGGAATATGAGAGAAGCCAGAGTGAGGGAAGAGAAAAAAATAATTAACTTAAAATATCCTCATCACTGACGAACTCTTAATAAAACTTAAAAACTCCCCTTAATTTAGCAAGCTACACCATTCTTGAAATTAAATCATCTCGCTAATATGAAAGCGCCGTCAAAAATTGAGTTGCCCGTAAATTTTCATAATCCCTTCCTTACAAGTTCAAAGTTTTTTAAGCGTCATTTCAGGGCAGTCAGAAAAATGAGGTCCATTGTAGAATTGGACCCTGGTTTCTTAGAATAATTAAAAATATAATGAGAATAAATTACTACAAAATTATTTTTATAGTACGATAAAGTGGGGAAAAGCCTTGGAATATTTTAATTCTTTTACGCATTGTCTCTACTTTTCTTTGGTATTATAAAGGCTTCTGTATTTTTAAGTCCTTCTTTGTTTCTCTTTTTTTATTGATATAATCATCGTAGAGAGGTCAAATTATTTACGTCGAACTTTACTCAGTCCAATCGTTTTGTAGATGTGATCAATCGTTAGAGACCATTTTGGCTTTGTGTTTTGTTCCTGTTTGCGAATGTGTAACGAAAGGAGATGCGAGAATATTTATTATTATTGGCATACATTGTGTGGGATAGTTATTAGTGGTATTGATTTTCAGGTTGTCGACAATGTAAAGCGTATGAAGTTTATAGCTTAGGCGACCTTGGCTTTCATCAGTTTGTCGCCTTCTATATTTATTTCATGACGTCACCATCAACTAGAATATCTCAGTGGAGCGGGAGGGTCCATCGAGGGGTGGCAATTTTTGTACGTTAGTCAGAATTTTTTAGTTATCTTTAAAACTCACAATGTAATTTTGTGCGGTTACCATGATGTTTGGGGTTCTTTTGGGGGTTTCATGAATTCAGTTGGAAAAACAACAACAAATTAGAGGAAATAAAAATTAAGAGTTTTCTGAATAGTGACCTAAGCCATTCGGCAGCTAAATTCCTAATTACCCTTTTTCAATTTAGTTGAACTAAAAAATAAACTTTCAGCCAATAAATTTATGTTTATTCTACTCTAGTCACCTCTCCCGAGCACAAGAGTCCTCCATACACACCTTGGAATGAACCTGCGTTGTTTGTTTGTTCTCTCTGATGTGCTTGAACCCATGGGGTTAAAGGCACCAGAGGAACCCACGGTGTGCCTTTGGAATGCTAAGGTAACAAAGATTGCTCTCTTTGAGCTGCACCCCTCCTATGGTGTGTTTGGAAACTCAATGGTGCGAGTTGGGGAGTTTAATTAGATCAAATCACCACCTTTCACTTAATAATTCATTGAGAGTTTCATATACCTTTTACATACCATCACAAAGAGCTTATGCGGTAGAAGACATGAGTAAACAAATGAAAATCCCTTTACAAACCATATCTATTTTTTTAATGGTAGAGGATTATTGAGTGGTGATTGAGGCTCATTAGTGCGTCCCACTCTTCCAGACTTGTTAATGTGAAAGGAAAGCAGGATGAAAGAGTGGGGGGGGTGAGGAAGACTGAGGAAAAGGTGTAATATGATGTCGAGTAGAGTCTGGCTAGTGAAAAAAGAAGTCTCAAGAAGTGTTCAGAAAGGGCGCAACAAGTGCTAAGGGAGGGTTAATTTGTTGTAAGGAGAGAGATTAATTGTTATTTAGGGATGACTAAATGGACAGTAAGGAAGGGCTCAACGAGTATTGAGGGAGAGCACATGCCACAGGGGCCTTCAGCCGCCAGACTTTCTCGGCAAAACAGTGATTTGCTCTAGGATGGTCCACTGAGAGTTATGGGAGAGCTCAATGGGGTTTCCAGAAAAACCAATGGGTATTAAGGAAGGGCCTACTTGACGATAGGTTGCGATCGCCGCATGTGGCTTGGTTTACGGAGGGTCCGATCGGTCTTTAGGGAGTGCTCAATGGAGTTTTAAGAATGGTCTATACTACATGATAGACACACCGATGCAAATTCCCCCCCCCCCTCCGAAAAGTGCTTTACACCAGACAGGATTCAATGCGTGCCACAGGAGTCATTAATAGGTGTTCAGTAAAGAATCAAAAGGTGCTCAGAAAGGGATCAATGGCTGTTCAGTGATGACTCAATGAGATTTCAATGAGCCCTACCCACATGAAAACATGACTACCTCACCTTCTCCTTGCCAAAATTTGTTTGTAGAGTCCTAGATTGGTGTTAAGGGAGGACTTAAATGTTTTTATGGTTAGGCATAAATAGGTAGTGCGAAGGGCTTGATGGTTCAAAGGGTGTTACGAGATGGCTTAAGAGTTTATGTGCCGATTACTGGGTGTTACGGTCGAGACCAAATATTTTAGTGCTACGTGGCTGTTGGCAGGCCTCAAAGGGTCTTACTGGAGTATGCAGTATGCATAATGCATTAGCTAAAAGAGGGCTAAGGGACTGCTGGAAAGAGGAAAGAAAACGGAGTAACAGTTAGGAGAAAAGAAGATGAAAACTAAAGTAAAATGATCACTAAATAAAGAGGGGAAGAAAAAGTCATGATCAAAATAAGTTTGGGTTCAAGAAAACATGCAAACCCCAGTCACCTTGAAAAGGTGGGCCCCCGTCCACAGCTAGCCAAAGCAACACTGCGGTCCAAAAGAGAAAATCTTGAAGGAGGTCAGGAGGTTGTGACAGTTTATGGCGATTAACATTTCTATGAAATCTTTGAAAAAGAGCGGTGATTTTCAGATCCTTAAGTGTACAAATGTTATTCCCAATTTCAAGAATAATAGATAAGACGTAATTCTTAGATTAATAATAGTAAACATATTTTCAGACCGAGGACATCTTAACTAATAAATATTATTGAGTTTTAGCAAAACGTTATTTAAACACGTAAAGTGCGTTAATACAGACCTGTTCTACGTCCGCTTTAAACAACGTTCCTCAGCAAAGTTTCCTTTCTAATTTATAGAGAATTAGTATTCCAGATACTCCTAAAGATTTAGCGTAGATTGCTAGCTCGTTATTTATTGAAACAACAGGAGTGGTATAATAAAAAATGGCAGCTCTAGAACTCGATCAAATACTGTTAAAAAAAATTAACATCTTTAGGCGTCGCTTGACTCCCTCTTAACTATCGATTTCTGTTCGGAATCGAAGATGCCTCAATTTGACCTGCTAATGGAAGCTCCGTGGAAACCATGAATGGTTTATCTGCCAAAGTTCGAGCACCAGAATTAAGAAATCTGGGAATTCGTTTTAACTTCTTTGGATGAGACCGATAATTTAAGTGAATCTTCTAGCTAACTGATGATGATGAAGGCGAAGTTACCGTTTGATAGTGAGATTAAATTTGTGCATATGGCAGTTTCTTGAAGGGATCACTCGTAATATTCATATAGGTAATAAGCAAACATTTAGTTCCATCTTTCTGGTAAAGTTTAAACTAAATGCATTTTGTTATATGTAAAATTTCTCAGACTTATCAATTTTTTTAACAGTATTGGATTGAGTTCTAGTGCCGAATCGCTATAGATTTCCCTTCCTGGAGGTGACTCCTTTAAGGTAAAAGGACCCTTGCTTGTATCTCCTGTTAATCGACCCACTTTCTGACTTTTAAATATTTCTTCTGTATAACTGATTTATAGTATCCTATTTAAAAGCTAATTAACAAGTAATCAACGTTACACGATTGGCAATTATCTATATTCTGTCAGTATTATTCTTATTAACATTTCCTATATTCCCGTATGTGTATATATGCAAACTAGTGACATTAAAATTATATTTTTGGTTTTCACACTTTAAAAATAATGGTAAACTCATTAAACGCTATTGGCCCCTGCATTAAAATCGCACTCTTATACCTCGTAATCAAGGGATTACTTTGTGAACGTACTTGTACGTAGCAAAGGACGCTTACATTCAGTAGAGGATATATGTGTATATAATTGTATATATACATATTCTAGTGGCTTATATCTCTTTCCTCCCAACCAATAGATACATATATGTATATATATAGAGGTGTTACCTGGGGAGGTGACCTATTCCTCGACGGTTATTCATCATGAATTTAAGTCGCTTACTAAGATAAAATAATACAGGAGCCAAAGCTGATTGTGGAGAAATCAAAATCGCAGGAACCAAACAGACGCTACTTCGGTTACACAGCGTCAACCGCTACGTGCAATATGGGCCGATACTTTAGCCCCTCCCTCCCATTTTTTCCCGCTTGCACCTCAATCCTTGATAGCACTCGCAAGGAAACCTTATTATATTCAGCAAATTTCGTAACCCGTTAATATAGACAAAGGAGGGTGGTATAGCCTTTCGAATAAAAATCTCTGAACATGCTCACTGTCCATCTCTTATTTTTAGGTCTAGTTTCGCCAAATAGACGAAATTTCATTTTCTCAGACAAAAACAAGAAGAGACCATTAGGGCTAAGGGTCACCACGCTGAAAAGTGATGCCCTAAGAGAGAGGTTTAGACATGGATACTCATCTCCCCTTCCATCCTCCCAGGGGATAATTAAACTATATATACGTCGATCTGGAGAAAAGATAAGGAATTCGAGTTACCGATCGAGAGAAGACGAGTACAGGCGTCATTCCCGGCATTAAAGTGGAACCGAGTGGGAATTAAGAGGAAAAAGAAATTTCTCCCGAGGCTGTTCCTTTTGGTCACATTGAAAAGTAGACCATCGGTATAGAGAATCACTCTCATACCCCTCTCGTCAAAGAAACCTCCTATCTCAGTTTTCGAATAAAACCAGCGACATCCCTCGCCATTGGGGAATACCAAAGTCAAGTTCCACTCGAGGAAGAATTCACTCCTTTGTCAACTGTCACCTTTGAGAAGCCCCACAAGTGTAACCCAAGGATTGGAATAATTATACATCCAATATCCCCTCGTCCTATCGTCAAGTCAAGAATCATCGACTCGCCCCTTCTCACTCACCTCGCTTCACATCGACGCGCCTCCCCTAACTCGGGTTTAACTCGGCAATACGAACAGTTTTGCGTCCGATTCCACCTCCCGTCTGCGACACACTCGCCTCGCCTCGCTTTGACTCCCTCCCCATCTCAACGAAATATTCTCGGTCAAGAACATTCCCCGTCTGATTCCATTTTGTTTAAAGGTAAAAAGATTCCCATTTAATTATTTTCTTTAATTAACATTCCGTACTAATGTGAATTTGTGCGTCAACCATCGCGTAGTATTTATTGGTAGTAGTAAGATTTAGTTAGACCCTCTTATTATATCCTTAGTAGATTTAAAGTTTTTAATATTTCATTTTTATGTAATTAAAAGTATATTTTTTCTCTAGTGGTTTAATTGAATCCTCGAATCCAACCCTTTTATTCAACATCGTATACCAGTTAAAATACCGCTTCTAAAACTAGCATTTCCTTTCTTAAGCTTTTAATGGTTCACGTAATATATTCTTCAGGGCTTCACCGGGCTGTGATACCAAAAATTCCTTTTTATGGGTTGTTAAATATATATATATATATATAATATATATATATATATATATATATATATATATATATATATATATATATATATATATATATATATATATGTATATATATACACATATATAATGCATTTGTGTATTTCGCAGTGAACATCAACGAAAACAAAAAGGGAAATAAGATCCAAAATACGTAAAATGACTTTTTCTAAGACAAATTCGAAAAACAATTAATTATGAGCATCTTGATAATCATTTCGTATAATTTCAAAATTTTGCAACTGATAACTCTATTGCTGAGTTATTTGCTTTGGATAAATTGAAATGGCGAATAAGTGATCAAATCATTATTTGGCTAGTCTGATTAATGAAGGGATATAAGCAACAACCAAAATCCATACAATGGCATTTAAGGGAAAATTCGAACGCTTCTTTCCCATAAATTGAGGAGAGGCACTTTCTTGTAGATAAAATAAAATATAAAATTTCAATGAGAGAAAAGTACATCAAAGCAAATGAAAGAGGACGTAAAATAATATTCGACGAATATTGCATCTCATATAGGTAAGATGGGGGTGGCCGGTATTAAAAACAGAATTGGGTATTTGAGATCTAAACAGCTTTGCAAATGAGGGAAGATTGTGATTCCTGCTTTAGATGAGTAATGGCAACAAAACCCCCTCAAAAATTATCTAGAATATGTGAAGGTACTTTAATCATGACAATAAAATAGTCCTGTTAGAATAGTACAACTCTTTCACGCTTGTAAAACAAGATCAAAGACGTTGCGCAGTGAAACAAATGCATCAAATCTTGATTTTGCGGAAAAACTTTACTCTAAGGGATAAGAAAGTGTGGAAAAATGCCTCGATAGGAACAATAAAAACATATTTTGATCAACGGGTTGTAATAAAGTACCTCAACAAAGAGATTGCAAATGTTAAGCTAAATAAAGAGAGATTGTTTCCCTTTAAAATCTTTGTCTATAGGAAGTCGTGAAGGAGGAAATTGAATTATATCGAACATATGGAAATTACACGAAAGATTACGACTGTGAAAATGAAGGGAAATAATGTATAGAGTGGATTTATCCACCAACCTAGGATTAATGGCGCTATATAATTATATTCCTATCGGAAAAGAGTGCCCTAACTTGAGGAAGTGCTGCAGCAATAAAAATTAGTCATTTCCACCAACACTTGTGTTCAATTCACTTCCCTACTTCAGAATGGACTGCGTGTGGTTTTGGATGAATTTGAATAAAATCCCAGGAAACTAAAAAGTTGTGACATAATAACAATGAAAACCACATGTATAGTAAAGATAGGCACAACCTCACCTCTACCACTACATAAGCATCTCTTCCCGCTAACTATCATCTCACATTTTTATGTTCCTTAACAAAACCTTTAAATTTACTAGTCCCTACCACATTATGTCCCCGGAGAAAGTTGGGAGGGGAAAAATTAGTAAAACTTTCAATTTGGTGGACGAATTTACAAACTGGAGATAATCGCTCTATAGAGACATTCAACGCCCAGGAAATTTTCGTCTGGTTCATCACCCCATCTTCCCTCCGGAGGCATGTAGAGCTCGATCATCTACCAGCCACCATCCTGATTTTCTATAAAGAAAGGTATAGATAGATTATCTACCAGCCATCAGCATTTCTGGGACCTCAGATATCTATGTATGTTGAGAGAGCGCAAGATTGTATAAGAGGAGGGCTTTCTAAACTGGCTAATTATTCTACGATTGTGAATTAAAATATGTTAGAGGTGAATGAATTAATATATTCAGATATTTATATTTTTATGTCTAAATGACATGACTATTAAAGTGGTCAGTAAACCTTTGCTTTTTTAAACAAGCATTTCTTGTGAGAAGTTTTGCTGTGTGTCACTATAAGAGAAATTGTTCCGTGCACTATTTCAGTTGTCATATTTATGGTTGTAAATGTTTATTTAGTAAACTTTTGAAGTTTCATAATATATTAATATTGCATATATTAACCCAAAAATCAATTTTAATTACCATGGTCTATTAAAGTTAATAATCAAATTTTAGATTCTTAATTTTTAGAGATATATTAAAACTTTAGAATGCCATAAGGCATCAGAGTAAAGAACCATTTTTATAACTTCTCCAATTTAACCTCGATGGTTAACAAATATCCTGTACCTTCTAAAAATTCAGAATGCTTATCCGTTTCACGAAACTTTTAAAACCAGGGACACACTGTGTTTGCGAGAAGGGGCTCCTTTACCCCATAATGGAATTATAGGGAATCAACAGCTCAAGAATAAGAGTGGCAAAGTTTGAACTCACGCGAATAAATTATCCCCACTTTTATGTTAGAATCTTCCGGTTTAACGCTCTGGGAGGCTTAATAAACTTGAGTCGTTTTACTTTTGTAAAAAAAATTACATAGCCTAAGTTGATTACACAAATGAAGAGTTATAACACACAAAGGCTGCAAAGACTTGAAAATGCAGTTATATAGTCCGCTAATAGCACTTGGTATGCTGATGCAACGCGTTAATCCCTAACATACTTATAGCTCGTACAGAACCCAAGTACTTTTACTTCTCTGAGACACTTTATATATATATATATATATATATATATATATATATATATATATATATATATATATATATATATATATATATATATATATATATATATATGTACATACATGGTCTTTCGCCATATATATTCTCTGCCTTTGAAAACCATTTTGGAGACATAAAGAAAGATGCGGAAACCTTGTAATGCAGACTATGTAACAACATAATATAAGAGAAAGAGAAATTTGACGCGAATAAGCGACGAGACACAAAACAGGAAGGTTGTTTTTTTTAAGGTAATTCCATCCCGTTTCATTATACATTCCCATTCTGACAAAGCCTTTCGTTAAATAAACTTCCGGATTGGTGAGAAAGGGAACGGCTAGGTTAAATAAAGTTGGAATAGATTAAAGCTTTGTAATTATGGTGATTAGGTGTGTATTTCCACGTGATATTTCCTCTTAGGTAGTAAAATTTGTCCCAGCTTCAAGCTATCGCCTCTTTTCTCACTACGATTTGCACTTTAGACGAAGAGAAGTTAAAAACAGCCCCCGATTCAACTAAAGAACAAGCAGAAGAAACTTAAACGCGACACGACGCTTTGAGAATTTTCAGCTTGACGTCAAACCTTATAAAAATCATGTTGTTTTATGTAGGATATAAAATACATGTTCCTAGCGTTTGATACTAAATACTATCTAAAGAAAAATGCATTAATCACTTGTTTCGCAAACTAAGAAAAGTTTTAACATTATAAAAACTATGAAATGTAAAAAAATTGTACTGCTTTGGACTGCGTGGTTCACTGTGAATTCCTTAGCGAAGTTGGTTCACTATTTAAAGTACATCGAGATTTGATCATTTTGATGGTAAAGAAATATAGCATATTATTTATTGCTGTACGGTATGAAGCGCCGTAAGAGCCCGGATGGCCAAATACGAACACTTGAACTGCAGCAATATTAAATTACGCTAAAGGAGGTAGAATTAGCGCGGCTCCTGGCACCAGGCTTCTTGCCCGACCGTAGTCTGTGGTAATAAGTTATTAATATAATAAATAAATCATATCAAATAATTCTATTAAAATTAAAAATATATTTCAGTTTCCCATAAACCATCGCTCCTCGTTTAATTTGTGCAAATATTTGTAAATGAAAAAGAGTAATTAAATTTGTAATTATCTTAAAAGTTGCTTAATTATGATCGTTATTGATATCGAGCATCATCCTTTTTATTCAATTAAAATCCAATTAAATTTTCAATTATGAGGAACCCGAATTCTGATTTGCTTAGAATCAGAGAGTGATGGGGTTATTTGGTAAGTGTGGGTCCTCCCATATATGGTGCCCTAGGCCACACCCCCTTCCAGCCCCCCTTCCTTTTCAGAATGAGACCAATTTTATGGAACTAAAAATGTATAACTAAACATTCCAACAATTATGTTAAAACCAACTTGTTTATTGAGCGTTTGGTCTTAACATTTCAAAAATACCCACATGTACATATATGTGCGGGGTCATCGCTTGTATTTCACCCCCCTATCTGTAATCCATGCCTCCCTTGGTGGTTTCCCATATTGCCCATACCTAACTTCGCCTTTGAGTAGGATGAATAAGTAGTAAGGTAAACTGCACTGTACCCAATATTGGTATGCGGTGGGTATAGCAATGAGTCACCCCCTTTCCCCTCCCTCGGACACGCCTGGAATACGCTTCTGTTCCCCGCCAGTCAGCGAGAGAATCCAGTAAACCAATGGAGCTAAAATTCTCTTAAAACAGCCTCAGTTTGAATGACCTGCTTCCTGGAGTAATTAAGACCAGCATTGGCAGCAAATGTGATGTCAATATATGTGTCTAATATAAATGCTCTTTGGGAGGAAAAAAGGAGAAATAGTGTACGAATGGCTATTTTACTGCCAAGGTAACATTTGGAGATTTTTAATTTGTAAGAATGAATAGAGTTTTCAACATAAATATAAAAAAAAATATAATAAAGTATCAAAAGTATAGATGAAATATATGAAATCATTTTAAAAGTATGATGAAGGGAAATTAGATGTAACCTAATTTTAAATAAGATCTTTTCAAAGATTCTGGACAAAGGAACTCTCCCAAGAAGAACTTTGAACAATCTCTTTTCTACTTATGAATCCAAAGTTTTGGTGGAAACGGCAGAATCCTTCTTTACAAAATCTTGGACGGCTTCCGCAAAGTCATTTTTGTTGTAAAATTGGCCACCATCTGCATAAACGTCTGTCTCTCTTCAGGGTGTTCCACATGTTTCAATTGGATTTAGGTCGCAACTATTGGGAGTCCAGTCGATAATTTATTCTTATCCAAATCGTTGAGAACTTGTAGCGCTAACTAGGAGCATTATGCTACATGAAGACAAGAGACTTTTTCATCCTCACCTACTGTCTCTAGAGCCATGGAAATCTGGGAACTCCCGGTAGGCTTTTGAAACTATCCTTTACTTTCAAAGCTCCTACTACCTTCTCCTGAACAATAGCAGCCTCCTCTCCCTAGTTGTAGATTGATGATTGTTTTACCTGGAGTAGTCGCAAGCCCTTCGACCCCATTAACCCACGAGAACTTGGTGCTATCTCTCTCTCGGGTGGTCTTTATCAGCTCTTTTAAATTTCCCCCTATCTTTTTCTTGCAGGGAAAGACCCACCAAAGGGTAAAAGAGTGGGTTTAACTTTAGTAAATGAATACACAGACGTTTTTATTTTTTGTAGGGGGAGGGCGCTTAGGAACGGCTGTGTGGTCTTCTTATTCCTAATGGTAGACAATTTCCTGAGAACCTTCCACCTCGCTTCTCTCGAGAGCAAAGGAGCCGCAGCATCTTGGCAAATGGCTTGGCTGCAACCATGATGCTTTATAGGCTACCTCTCTTTTAATTTGAGGAAGATCTCTAGGGGCAAGAGCAAGACATTATGTTAAACGTTTTTCACTCTTCGTTGATTGGCATTCTTTACACTTTACTTCATATGCTTCAATTATTTACAAATTACACGGAAGACTTTCATTTACCTAATTCTTCAACGATATAATTCTTCTCTTCTTGAGAACTTTCCTTTTTCCTCTCCATTTTATAAGAAAATTCTTCTTGCAAAAAAAGTGAGCATAGTTGTTCTAATCCAATTTAGCCCTGGAACCACATCGTGGGGAGATTTTCACCCGAGCGCATGGTGTGGTCACCTGATTCATAGCCATGGAAGCGCGAGAGCACGCTCCGCCCCTCAGTACCATTAGTGCTTTTTATGAAGTATTGAAGGGTGGATGTGCGCTCTCACTCGAGGTTTGGAATTTTCCATCAAGGGCGAAAGTTTGTGATTTGGGGAGAAATTCACCCGACGTTATGGTGACTGTGAGAATTTTTACCAGGGTGATATACTCCCTAAGTTGTGGTGACCGTACTATTTTTTGTAATCTTGCATGTGTTTCTTTTCAGATATTAAGTTATTTATTTCAGGAATAACAAAATTATGGCTAGTAGAGGCAAGTGGCTCAGTAAAGATGGACATTCGGACATAATAAACAGATCAGGCCTATCATTGCAAGATAGTAGTGATAGTGAAGGTGTTGATGATGTTGAGTCACATATTGATAATGAAAGTGAATTCAGTGACAACCAAGAAATAGACGAACTATACGATAGTGACGATGACGAAGAATATGTGTTCGTGATCGAACCAGGAAGTAGTGATGAGTTTGAGGGAGATGATGCTCCTCCCAAAAAAAAGAAAAAGGAAGATTTTCACGGCCACACCAAGAAAAAGTCTGGCCCCTGCTAGTACCTCTGCTACTGCCCCTGACAGTGGTGGACGGAGAGGAGAACGCCACCTGGGGGCTGATGCTCCACCCGTTGGGGACTTTAACAAAACCTCAATTTCCACCCGAAGTAATTTTAGGTGCAGCTGTCAGCCCTAGCACGTTGCGACGACGAGGAGGTTGTCAAGAAACATCTTAGCAAGACACACTCCAGGGCCAACTCAGAAAGCAAGAGATATAATCACACCTGAAGAGGCAATCAAGCTCTTTATTACTGATTTTATTGTTCAGGAAATCGTCACTTGGACAAACAAACGTAGAGAGCGTGAAAGAATGCTACGTAGCCTAAGGAGATATTAGCACTCCTGGGAGTGCTCATAGTGGCAAGGCAGCAGACGGATAACCATCTCTCCCTCATTGAGATGTGGAGCACTGTAAGTGGGTGTCCCCTGTATCGGGCAGCAATGTTCAAGGGCAGGTTTGAGTTTCTCCTATCCTGCTTGAGGTTTGAAAACCCTGAAACCCGTGAGAAGAGGCAGAAACAGGATAAATTTGCCTAGGTGAGGAAGGTGTGGGACGAGTTCATCGAGAAGTGTGGCCGGCTCTATGTCCCACACGAAAACCTAACAGTGGACAAACAACTGTTGGGGTTTAGAGGGAATCGCCCCTTCCGAATGTATATCCCCAACAAACCTGCCAAATATGGCATCAAGCTTGTCCTGATCTGCGATCCTGAGAGCTAGTACATGCTTGGTTCCATACCCTACCTTGGCAAGTAGGGGCCAAGTCCACGAGAGGAGGGAAATTCGGGCATTACTTCACAAAGGAACTCACCAGGCCATACCACGGAACAAACAGAAATGTGACCACGGACAACTCGTTCACATCAGTGCCTCTCATCTCCGACCTCCTGAACAATTGTGGAATGACCCTTGTTGGCACAGTTCGAGCCAACAAGGCTTAAATTCTACAGGAGATGAAGGCAAAGGAACCGACTGCACGGTTCGAGTGCCTTTCTCTTCATCAAAGAGATGACGCTTGTGTCGTACGTGGCACAGACATGCCGCACACACAAGAAAATGGTGCTGCTCATGTCATCCCAGCACACCCAGCCTACCATTGCACCAAGTGGCAAGCCAGATATCATAGAATTTTACAATGCCACAAAAGGAGGGGTCGACACATTCAACCAAATGTGTGCAACGAGTTCATGCTCTAGGAAGGCACGACGTTGACACCTCTGGGTGTGCTATGGCATCCTCAATTCAGCAAGCATCAATGCCTTCATCATCAGCTGCGACAACCATGCAAAGAAGGGCATCAGCATACCGAAGAGGAGGGCATTCATGATGAATGTGGGGAGGGCACTCATCACTCCTTGCGCTCAGTCACGCCTGTCATCACCAGTCCTGACTTGCCAACTTCACACCTAGATAACAACAGTGTGTGACCTTCCATAACTGGGCAGCGCTGCCGGGTCACCAGGAAAGTCATTTGCTGATATTAAGTCACGCCTGGTACGCTGTTAATGAAAGGAGAATCTCATCATTTTAACATTTTTTCACACTTACAAAATCTTCAATGTTTTTATATTTTGTATTAAATGTGTCTTCCGAGAGGTAAGTGGAGGCGATTTCATATTTTGATTCAAATCAGGTAAGCAAAATTTCAATTTCCAATTACAAATTTAAAATGTGTTAGCAAGTTTCTAAATTCATTGTCTGTCTCTGACTAATTTCAAGCTCATCAAAACAAGGGAATTGTTCACTTTTCTTTCAAACGCTCCAGTAAGTTTTCCTTATTACACTTTTACAACCTCTATTTTTCCAAAATGCAAGAATGTTTAAGCTAAGGATTCGTCAATCTGAAGAAGAATTCAATAATTAAAGTTCAAACTCCTTTATTTTTAAACATTCGAGCTTAATAAAGGACGGACTTTGCCACCTGAAACAAACCTCTTCGAGTATTTAATTCATTTATTCAAAATAGTCAAAGCATATAATTTTTTTCTCTCCCAAGCTTCTAACTAACGAGTGAATTCGGGAATTTACTCGGTTAAATTCATCTTGGAAGAATGCATTTAAACGCTCCCAAAAGAGAATCAATCTAGGTTCTGCCTCATTCATAGTCCATTCTTAAGCTCAGTGTAATCCCTGCCACTGACTTCCGAGAGATCGAGCTAACAACACTCGTAATAGATTAATCGGTTTCTTTTCTAATTTAAAAATTCCGATTGATTTGAGAGAAGTTTGTCTCTCTTTCTGGTGATTCAACTGTTGGTTTCCCATCTTTCGCTCGCCCACTCAAGTTCTTTCTAAACTTTTTTCTGTTCTCCTTTCCTCTCCTTTCAAAATCAAAATGGTCGAAAGTAACCTTCTAACTATCGTCGAGGAAGCCAAATCTAAAATCAGAAACTTGATAAAAAGATGGCTTTATTCAATTGCAAAATTGATATATATCATTTTAATACTAATTAAGAGTCGCAAGTCGTTTTCCAGAATTGTTTGAAAAACATGATAGATTTAGTTAAAAACACACTTTACTTCTGTTAATAAATTAGACGTTCAAATTCTGAAGGTCTACGAATCTCTCAGCGTAGATGAGGAAAATAAATTCTTTTTTGATCGAGAATTCTCCGCCCATGTCAAGGACGATAAAGAAATTAAGTAACAATTAAACGCGACCTCGGTAAACAGGAAAGTCTCTTCACTATACTTTAATACCGTGTCTACGATTACCCTCTCGGATTTGTAAGAGCAGAAGAACTACGCTACACTACTCACCATATAAGCTAACTTGAAGCATGTTTTTTGCGGGGTGTGGATAGTAGACTAGCGGTTAGCGCAGGGGCTTGAAAAGCCATGAGCGCTCGATGGCATAGCTCTGAAATTTTCACTTTCTTTTACAAATAAAGCGGTTTGATTATTATTTCAATTGCTATCTCTCTCCTCCTTTGTCGTTTATTCGTCTTCTTTTCTTTGTTCTTTGTTCCCCGAAGTTAATTAAAAATTTAAGGTTTGGATCTTATGGAAAGCAATATTAAATTAACATACTTTTCTCTATTATTTTATTACACTGATGCGTTTTGATACGGCACGTATGATTTTAAAAGACAAAGTGGAGATATGTTCTAATAAATGGGTTTATATATGTATGTATTACAATATGCGGTACAGAATAACCAACAAAAAGTTTGGAAGAAGGTAAGCGAACTAAATCATATTATAGCAGGAGAGGGTTTGGGGGGAAGGTCAAAGGTGGAGAAAGTTTCCCACCCTGAACTTGTCCACTTCGTCTGAAGATGATACGTGTTGTATCGAAACGCGAAATAAAATTAATACGGAGTTGTAATTGATATGTAGAAATTTTGTGCAGCTTTGGAAAAGATAAAAATACATATTTTTAAATAAAATAATCAATTATATTTTTACCCGTGTGTTTCTTATCCTTCCCTCATTTTGGGGGTTCCAAAAAAAGAACAAAAAAATACGAAAAAAGTTAAAAAAAAAAGAGTAAAAGTATTTTGACCTAACACCACAGCCCTAATGAGCGACAAACGATGATTATCAGTACTCTGTTTAACAAGTTTTAACTTGCTTGTTTCAGTCGAAATTCACTAAGATGTTGTTGGTAATATGCTAACCTAAATCTAGCTAACAGTCTAACTAGGCTAACCTAGTCTTCATTTGTTGCTCATCGGGGAGATGGGGTGTTGGGAGTTCGAATATTTTGCATAGCAAATCATAATTTTTAGAAGAATTTTGTTCACTTTCTAAACCAATAAAATTGGAACTAAGGTTATAAGACAAAGTAGTAACTATTACTCACATTAACAGCGGGCCACGCCCAAAGAACATCATAACATAGGAGTATATGCAATTCCATGCAACGATTGCCATAGAGTTTATATAGGGTAAACGGGGAGAAATCTAGACAAGAGATTGTACGAACACAAAAGAGATATTAGAGTGGGCAGCCAAAGCAGTGGAATATTTTGCCATGTTAGAGACTTGAATCATTCGATCGATTTCAATGGAAGTAAAATGATACTTAAATCGGCTAACTATGTTAAGAGAGAATCGTAGAATCGAGCTGGATATTGTCAGTTCCTAATTTAGATCTATCTGAGGGTCAATTTTCTTTTAATCCTGTAATACGAAAGCAAATAAACAAAATATTAAAATGTCAGCCCTTCAATATGTTTAGGCCTAACCCCCCCCCTCCCTTCCTGATTAGCCACAAGTAGATGATTGGGGAAAAAACATAACACGGGGTCACCGTGTTATGTTTGTAAGCACTTTTCTAATATTTTCTATCCAGTGTCAGTTGAAAAAGGGTGTGAGATACACCGAAACTGTTCTGAATTAAATTGTCTTCGGCGAATGTGGTTTAATTCCTCATATATATATATATATATATATATATATATATATATATATATATATATATATATATATATATATATATTATATATATATATATATATATATATATATATATATATATATATATATATATATATATATATATATATATATATATGAGGAATTAAACCACATTATATGATCGTCTTTCAAGGCATGTTTTTATATGTTAATATATTTGCCACCGGCAACATCCTCAAATATTAAAAAAATACGTATTCTTTATTCAAATTTTAGGACTGAATCTTTGTATACGGACAATGCCTCCTCCAAAACGTCAATAAATTCGTCTACATAATTTTTAATGTCAGATGGAGCTACAGGCAAGAATCACAATGTATGAAGGGTCTGCATGATGTATTTTAAGGTCATAAACCACTAGTGGTCCAGCAAATTCCACTAACACTTTGATATCAGTTGCTCTTGACAGCTCTGGAGAAAAGAGTGTATTTTGCAGCTCTCTTATATTCTGTAATGTTTGATGATGGATACCGCTACAACTAAAGAGGGGTTACTTGTGCAAAATTTGCTAATGTGGAATATTTAACTTTTGCCCCTTTTGTAACGTGTGAAGATGTGATGAATTACTAACATTATGTGAAAATTAAGTTAAGATCATCAAAGTTGGAACCTACATCAAAGTCATAGCTGGCATGGTCATGAAGATATTAGAATACTTGTTCAAAAAAGTTCCCATTCCAACAGTTTTGGCGGCACGGAAAAAATAATTGAAAAATTATCGTGATAAAAAGGCTGACATCAAGTTACTGAACGCTAAGAAAAAGAACGAAGCATTACAGAGAAATCTTAAAGTATTCAAGAAATCAACTAAGACAAATGCCCTGATTTGAAAAAATAGTGCTGACCACCTGAACGACAAATACCACTACAAGAGCATCCGTTTTTACTCGATCAAAGAAGTAATAGAAAAATATCAATTGGAACTTGAGATGGTCAAACAACAAAGAGAAATGAGAAGAGAATTGAAAGAAGATTTGCTATGCTGAAACGAGCGGCAATATCCATAGACTAGTAAAATTTATAGACTAGTAAGAAACTGCTCAAGAGCAGCCTTCTTCGTCATCCGGCAGTGAAGATAAGGATACATCTAGCTGTTTATCGTCATCCTATGAACTACCTTCCAAGTAGAAACATGATATAAGGCAAAAATAGCAATGATACAAAAGATACTAGATGAAACATGTGATCGTACGGTGGTCTCAGACAAAGCTGCCTCGCTATCTCATTTTCGCTGTTGGAGGATATTGCTTTGATGCCACAGAGTAAAGCCAGTTTAGAGATTTATCGAATTAAGACAAGAAGAGAGCCAGTAAAAGGGTTCTTGCTGAGCATCTGCGAGATCACAAGATAATGCTAACATAACAGGGCATTTTCTTTGATGAACGTAAAGTTTGAACAATGATACATGAAGAAATTGACAATATTAAGCATAGAAGATCCGTATTTGAAAAGCATTAGTTTTACTTCAAAAACTAAAATTCCAGTCCATGGGGCAATTTGCTCCTACAATAGTTGCTGTCACTGCCAAAATATCCGTTATCATAAGCTTTATAGAGACTAACAATATTAAAACCAATGACATTATGGCTATCCGCTGTAATGGTACTTAAGTGAACACGGATAGAAAATGATTGAAATAAAGCTACAAATACTAGTTCATTGGAATATCTGCTTATTGCACTGTAATGAATAACCACTCTGATATCTTATTCAAGACTTGGACGACAAAACAACTGGGCCATTGTGTTTTACAAGACCAGTTGGAATTTAAGTAAACGAATGTGAAAAATATCCAATTAAAAATTCGATGCCATTCCATCTCCCGAAATTAAGATAGATGATGTCCAGTTGAGCAATGAGCAAAAATAATTGTTAGCCTCTACAGAGCATGTCTAGCAGTAGCTGCTCTACGACTCTGGAGGCCAGAAATCCAGGTAAGGAAAAGAGGAAATAGATTTTTACGCCTGAATATTTTTATAAAATTATCACTGAGGAGCTGTACTTAGTAATTATCGTATTTATAACATCACTCAACGGAAATATATTCAATATTTAGACGTTGTTGCCGATATAAACGTCGATTAACGCCATGGAGTCGATCCTAAACTATGAATATAAAATAGCTATTTTTCAATATATGAAGTTGTTGCTGGGTCAAATATATTAAAGTAGGAAAACACGACCGGGAAAACGATCAAATCTTGTCGGTTTTAACGACTTTATACCTATTAGAAACAATTTGGATGTATATCGAAATATTCTCAAAATTATTAGAAAAATACATTTATATATATATATATATATATATATATATATATATAGAGAGAGAGAGAGAGAGAGAGAGAGAGTGAGTGAGAGATAGTGAGAGAGACAGAAAGAGAGAGAGAGAGACAAAGAGAGAGAGAGGGAGAGGCAGACTCTGCATCGGCAAAAACTAAACGACGTATTTGCCTGATATTTCTAACATCATCTTCAAAAGAAATTTAGGAGTTATTACATAAAAAAATGTCTCTAGACATCAGATTTCTGGTCTAATGATAATTGTACTTGATACGGTATTGTCCATATTGTGTTACTAGCGGCTTAAACTCGCATTTTAGACGCCACCTTAATTTTACTTGTCACTTTATTATAAATTTCTCAAACTTTAAACGCTAATAATTCATAATATTAGAGATGTAAAAATTGCGTCGAGATCTAAAACTTAGCATTTAAAACGACGCATTATTGTTATGAGTTCATTTGATTGAAAGAATTAAGGAGAAAATGATACTCATAAATGATTTCGAGGTCTGTCATTAAACTCTGTCACCATCGCAAAAAATATTAGTTTACCTCAAACCTTTTAAATTCACTTTCCACAGAAATTTAAGATACGTCAATATTCGACAAATAGGTATGGAATAAATTATTAGCAGACAAAATTAAACAAATCTTATTCACTAGAACCACTACTAAGATTATTAAAATAATTTTATTCTGTACGATTTTTTTTACATTCGATGTGAGTTCCAAATAACATTAGATCTGTATATTTTACTTACATTGGTTTATTTTACAATGTTTTTATTATGATAGGCCCTTACGATTGCCATTTAATCATCCCCCCAAATTAATAAAATACTTATCCTTAATATTTACTTGATAAAATGGACTCATACTTACAGCGTTTAATAGTTTCAAACAGTCTTTTGTAGTTTAATTTATTGTTTATGCGTTCATTTTAATTATAGATATACCAGGCAATGGCTTCGCCCCCCACCCCCCTACGGGGGAAACTTGCGCTTCCCTACTAAGATTAAAAATTAAAACCCCAAAAAGCAGCAATGGTTAAATTTT
Source organism: Ceratothoa steindachneri (assembly GCA_963969495.1). Lineage (NCBI taxonomy): Eukaryota > Metazoa > Arthropoda > Malacostraca > Isopoda > Cymothoidae > Ceratothoa > Ceratothoa steindachneri. The sequence goes on from OZ018337.1 coordinate 61,661,621, forward strand.
TATAAATTTCCTGCACTTCGCCAATTATAATAATTTTAAAAAGCAACTCTTAACTAAATTTAAACCTTTCAAAATATCACGTTGCAAAAATATATAGTTATAGAATAGAATATAAAAATAAACTTTCTGAACTTCACCATTTGTAATTTTGGGGGTTTAAAAAATTCACTAAATTTCGATACTTATATTTATTTCTGAACTGCACCATTTTGTTTTTTGATATTATAAAAGAATTATCAGAAATAACTTATAAAAAACATAAGTCATAACTAAACGAAAATGAAATTATTATTCAAATACTAAAAAAAATCCCCTTCTTATATTATAGTCTTAGTGATTCATTTAAGCATAAATATAAACAAAGCCATTGTTTTCATTGTTTTTCTATAAGATTATTTATTTAAAGACATAAATTGGATATTTAATTAATTGACATGGTGATATCTTGGAAACATCGCCTCATTAGTTGCAAAAGTCCCCATATCTCACATTTTACGGTTCAAACCCCAAATTGTCTTTCAAATCCTTCATTCATTTTATTTAAATTAAAATTATAGACGTCATTGCAATGTACTTATTAACTATACTCGTTTAAACAGGTTTTTATAATTATTCAACCTAAGATATTATATTAGTGACTTTTGTTTTTTAAACATGCACTAAAGTTACTCAAATTAACAGAAATCAAAAAAATATTTAGTTCAAAATACAAATAAGGAACTGAGTACGAAAATGATTGAATTTTGAAAAAAAATATGATTAAGCTGTTTATTTTTTTCACGTTAGTGACATATTTATCATAATGTTGACGGAATTACTGTTAAGTTTAATATTTACGTTAAACTTCAGGGTAGCAGTGCTTAGTCCTGAGCTTAACGCTCCTAAGATCCAGAACGACATCTCTTCATTTCTTTAAATGGTCTTGCTGTATCTTTAGGCACACGTTATTGTTTTGCAGTTTTGTATATTTACTAATTGTACTTTGCACTGTTTTCACAGGTCACACCAAATTAGGAAACAACAAAAAAAACCTGTCATTTGACCACAGTTCATTCGCACTTTTCTTAAATAGAGGTATTAAGACTACGGGAACATTGCTTCTTTAGATTGTATGGGAAGGGGGAAGTGAAGGTTTGGATGATGAAAGGATCTCTTTGTTTGTCACCAGATATATTCATATTCCAGCTTGTTTTGTTATCCTCTTTGCTATTGCGCTCCCAATGAGATTGTTGCGAAACGTTGATCGTTAAACCGGATTTGGGTGATACGATAACGTTTCAAGAAATTATTACCTGACTCCAAAAGGTAATGATGAATACTTTTGGCTGGGCGATGAGCAGAAATTCTGATATGATTTTGCCTTCGAGCAAAATGGTGATGAAAACAAGAAGACTGCTGTTCTATTTATTTAGTGGCTTTGGAGGGCAAATGCAGGAGGAGTTCGAATTAGATTGATTATCGATTTCACGGGCTTATCTTTGATGATGCTTAAATATAACTCACTTAATGTTCGTGTTTTGGTACAATGAATGAATAACACTCGTCTTGATGTAAGATCAGTGGCGTAAATGCTACCTCCTAATGCGGAGTAAAGGAACTTAATTGGTATTACCCAAGCGATATATGAAACTGCTCCTCGAAATGATTTATATCGAATGAAAGATCTCTCTCCTCCTCGATTTGCTCGTTTTATACTTGGACACATTTACAAACATACACACATATATATATATATATATATATATATATATATATATATATATACATATACAAATACAATAATTTTGAAAACCTTTTCCCTCGTAAGAAAATATACTGTAACGATGATATTTGGTCTAATGCTTGGGTATCGTCTTCCTTAACAAAATTGAAATATAATATTGTGGTTGTAATTTGATGGTCACCGAGTGTCGTTACGAACGGGCTAACCCATTTTAATGTTCCTTTTTGTAACGACATAATAATTAGTCTCATTCCCGGTTTACCTTTTCAACGCGACTTTGGTCTTTTCCTGAAATCAAAATGGGAATGGTTCTAAAATATCCTGTTACCAGTTACAATGTTACATTTGAGTTTCTTTTCGTTTCATTTCACACACATAAATTTATTGACATTGGCTGAGTGTACACATTACTACTTCATGGGTTTGTGTGTGCACGTATTGTGAGCACGACAAGTGTTTATATATTCAACTCTCTTACCTTAACTTTTATTTAGTTTCGACGTGAACCCAATATAATATTTCTTAAAACATTTAATTGCTCGTTTTTAGGTTACTTTAAGTCTCTTATTCCATATTAGAATGTGGACACCACAGTTCTACGCTCAAGCAAGCAACCCAAAACCCCTTCCTATTGTTGAGGAGAAAGCAAGAATAATATAAAACCCATGCTATGGCTTGCTCTATATTATAAGCACTGAAACTAAAGAGAACGTTTCCAATATATGTTGAGCCAAATAAGGCAATAACAATAACTCTTACTCAAGATGTATTCCAACGAAGACACTATGATAATGTCGAGAAGCGGATTTTCACGACATCATTTCTGATATGGTTGGCTTTTCTTAGTTGGCAGGCAACAAATTATAAATAATTCGATACGATATACTTAAAACTACCTTTCTTTCCAGCTATCCACGGTTTGATACAATTCCCTCGTTTCTGCCTAACATCCACCTAGAAAAATGTTTACTTATTTTCTTCGAACCGATTGCCTTCGGTGGACATTATTTTACATCTCATCAGAAAACCGTTCATCGATTAAAATTCCAAGCATTGATATTTAACCTTCCGCCGAATGATGTCATAAATACTTGGATGTAAACCATCGTTGTGATTACCATTTCAGTTTCCGAGGATTAAGTGTGAGATGAAGGCAGAAATAGAGCATTCAGTACAGGATCAAACTAAAACTATGAGTAGAATTTAATTGCCAAAAAACATTTAAATATATTCAATGAATCGGAACTAACTAAGAGATTAAGCAAAATTATATTACTTATTACAAATATTGATAATAATAAAGTCAGTAATTACGCATACAATGAAAAATAAATAATTAAAGGATTAAAAACACAAAAAAGATCCAATGAAAATGAGAAACAAGGAAAAAGAAAAATGAATGTAAATGCGATTTGCATAAATGAGGAACTTTAGTCCGTGATATAGAACGACAAAAAATATGGATTGAAAAATTCCTAAAAAATACATACGGGGAAAAGAAGCGATGTGTGACATCAAAGTGGAGAGAAACACGGTCCGAAGGGACACACAGTTATATATATATATATATATATATATATATATATATATATATATATATATATATATATATATATATATATATATATATATATATATATATATATATATATATATATATATATATATATATATATATATATATCCCAATTTTGTTGAAGACCATTGTGTATTTTGCCTTAATTAATTTCCTTTGGCAACTTTCTCTTCTTCTAACTATTTATTTTATTCCTTCTTGTAGATGGTGGATTAATTGTCCAGTATTTATCTCTTATTTTAAATGAATGTGTTTGTTTAAACCAAACTAAATTGCTGAACTTTCAATCTTATTTGATCATCTTCGGAGCGTTTTGAAATGGTCTTGCCTCCCTTACCGATGTAATGAGTGGAGTGAGGAGGATCTGGCAGAAAGAGAGAGAAAACGATTTTTAAGGGGTATTTTTTCCGCCTTGGTTAAACGTAATGTTAGAGGAAATGAACTAATCCTTAAGTGGAATTTTCAAAATAGTTTTAATGTGCAATTTCAGCTTGTCGCTTAAATGTTGATAGGATGGCCGGCTTATCTTCATTTATTAATATGGCTTCTAAGATGTTAAGCCTCGCTTTATTAACCTCTTTTCTTTTAATAATGGTGTTATTAACTAGCATATCTTCATTAGGTTAACATTATGGACACTCCCATATGTTTCTTAGGCCCTCCTCTTTGTAGATGCATAGTTAACCGTCTCAAAATTGTGGTACTTGTTATTCCAATATCTTTAGTTTTTAAAAAGCTTACAGTCTTTATCGGGGTAGATGGACTCGTAAACTATATTGGTTGACTGGAGATTCAAGGAGTTTAGGTAGATGTTATTTTTCATCATAAGATTGCTGGCTTTTGTTGTTTTATAATAAATTATGTGTTAGATTTTATCCGTTTGATTTTTAACCTTGCTTTTGCGGTTAATAATTTCCTCGATGTTTTTTTTCATCTATTCTATAGGCCGTGGACATCTGGTTTCTGTAATATACTTTGATATTGCTGACTTCTCTATGATTACTTTCAGTTTTATCCGCATGTTTGTAATGCTTATTTAATAATGATTGGAGTTGTTTGTCAATCATGCTCTTTGAGAAACCATTAATCGCGAGTATTTGCTTACTCGTGCAATCTCTTGGTGGAAAAGTTTCCACGTAGAGCAGCTAGCTACATCACTAAAGTACATAGGAAAAGTACGGACATGGGAAGATGCGTCAATGCAGAGTGAATGCCCTGAAAGGTACAAAATAAGCCTAATCGGCTCATACATCCACCGAGCTTATAAATGCTGCTCTACGTGGGGACAATGGCATTCAACAAAATTTGCATTCAAGAAAGACTGCTACCCAACTACACTAATATATATATATATGCACATACTTTGCAACCTCACACCACTCGAGCTTATTTAGTGGCACTGAGAAGAGACTTGAATCATGTTGGTTTCATTCCCTACCTTCCGCTCAATTCACTCGCAAGCTGAAAACCATGTGGCAACCTCATTGTAACCTCCAAACTCTTCATTCACGAGAGCTGCATCCATATGACTTGAGCAATCAATAAATATTCCTACCTGACTATATGAATAAAGATATGATTGGAGCGCGTTTACCTAATCAACTACCCCAGACCGTTTAAGATGTTTAAGTATGACTCAGATCAATCGAATTCAGCATTGCCAATATCAAAGTTATTGTCTACATCTAATCCAAGTAGTGCTAATATTGAATTCTTGGAATAAACTAGTACTAGTGTGTAGGCATTCTGCTAAATTAAGGAAAAGAGCATCATTATGGTAGTCGAGGTTGAAGGTAGAAATGAAGGATTTAAACCATACAGGTTTGAAAAATCGAGCAACCAGTCTACTATATATAGAAATACGCAGGAAGGCGATCATGAAGGATGTAACTAGAGAATCTAAAGAAATTTATCTCTGGGTCCAAAGTAATTTTGTCCAGAGGTTCATATGTTAAAATCCTTCTTTATAGCGGAAATTCAGGATGAGGAAGGTCTTGAGCGAATTACAAGTGAAGATTGATAAACATATTCAACCATTTTTCTAATATAATATCTTAGCGTTTAGTTAAGTTATGTGGATGGAGCATCACGAAAAATTAGGTAAAATAAACATTTATGAAGCTTAAAGAGTGAAAAGGAACATATGTAGTTGAAGAAACTTTAGGCTACGAGTTCCTGGAAAATATCAATTTTGAAACTATTGTCTTAGTACCATTTGATATGTCAATAGAAATATCAACGTACCTTCCAAACTATATGTGTTTGTATGAAATCGCCACCCAAAATATACTGCTATTGCGTAACAACTTTAGGATAATCCCACGAAGTGATGAGGTACAGAAATAAAGAAGAAAAGAACAGCAGCACGGTAAAGAGAGAGGGGTAAAGAGTAAGAGGAAGTGAGTGAAAACTAAAGTCTGAATTCGAGACAGAGAGGAAAGAGACAGAAGAGAAACCTGATTTCTATTTTAAAGAGGCAAGAAAATTATAGCGTGGAGGCCATAAAACGCATAAATAGGCCTGTGTAGAGGGGAAAGTCTAGAGGCATTCGTGGTTTGCAATAAAACTTCAAAAATAAAATGGAAATGAATGTGAATAAAGGATTATGAGATCAAAAGCGAACTATTGGGGAAAGAAGGGTTTATGTTCTTCATTTTATTACCCTGAACCCTGATGGAGACAAGACTGGAATGATGGTGAAAAGACATCACAATATCCAATGATCCGTCGCTGTTCCAGAAGGATAGGAGGAAAATTGTAATCACCTTGATCAAAGTAATATTTAAAATAAAAATGCAATGAACTCCTTAAGTACTTAAGCAAAAGAGGAAACCTTTTATTTGAAAATTTGCACTCTTACTAGGGAGATGAAAATGTTTAAGGAAGATCACTAGGACTTTGAACTGAAACTGTGTTGGGGGGTGAAAAGGTGAAGGCAACACCTCTGATTACATCCCTTCCACTTGGTCAGGTTGCTATGCAAAGATGGAAGAGAGCAACGTGAGGGATTGAATAGTACTAGAAAGACAGAAAAGTTGCGTTTCAATCAACTTTATGAAGGATATGCCGTTAGATACAACTACATGGCTGATATGATCCTCTCTTGCACTAAAAGGACCAATCAACACTGGATTAGGGAAGAATATGATGGAGGTAGGGAAATAGAAATAGGAATTATTATGTTTGAACTAGAGACGAAGTAATGAGTTACATTTTTTTCAAGTTTATTAAAAAAGCAAAATATTAATAAAAAGGAAGTTTTTGTTAAAAAGGATTCTTATATGCGTTTTTACTCACACTTTTTCGCATAAAAAATAAGTATAAACATAATTTAGCTATAAATTACATTTACTTTTTAAAATTTGTAAACGATATACATATAGCGTTAAACACATTATTTTGCCACCTAATAATCGTTAAGGAATATTACGTTTGTATTATAAAATCACAAATATTAATTTAAACAGAAATATGTCTAAATCCCGCTTTTTTATATGATTAGCAATTTTCATTCTCTGCCGCAATTGCAGGAAGAAAACTAAGGTTCTAGGGATTTACATTTATGAAACAACCCTCTAAATGATAGCATAGCACATGATTTTCGCATATTTGCAAAGAGATTGACATAAAATTTGGAAGCCTTTTGGTATGCGCCGTCAGTAAGCCTGTTTGCTATTTATACAGCACTTGTGTGAATCTCAAGCTCCAGTTTTCCTCATACCGGCAATAATCACGTGCAAGTGAATCCATGCCACGTGACAGCTGGATATATCATTTATTAACATGAAATATGATTTTTAATTGACAGTAAATTTAAGGTATCCGTTTTCAATCACGTTTCACTATAGACACATGCTAATTTCTCTTCATTTCTTTACTCAGCATACGTAAAATAGATAGGCCCGTGCAATATTTTTATGATCTATATCTTCAGTTTTTTATTTAAAACTTAAAACTTTCCTAGTGTTTCCTTTCAATGGTTTTATAGCAAACACATTAGAGAGTTATAATTTTCTTATCTTCTCTAAAGTATCTTGTTAACTTTCTAGACTTTTCTAAAACCTAATTATTTTAATACATACTGAAATAGTAAGGATACATTTTTAAAATAGGACAGTGACACCTCCTTTTCAAAATGTAGTACTACTATTTCACGAAATATTTTAAATGTGTTTGTATAAATTTTAATGATAACTTTAATATAAATCCATCGCTTATTCACCCTAGATCCAACCGCTATGTATATAATTAAAGTGCAAAACAGAAAAATGTCCTTAATGTTCCTATGTCCCACCCATTATATATATATATATATATATATATATATATATATATATATATATATATATATATATATATACATATATATATATATATATAAATATAAATATAAATATTACAATTTTTATCTATTACTGTACATTTGTATTTGCATAATCCTCGCCCTAAAATAGCTAAAAGGAACGATCTCGTATCTCCCGCAGACAGCTTTTGCTAGTGTAGGATGAAGAATAAAAAGTTTTTACTTCTGGGGAATAGAATTTCGAAGGGTCGTCGTGTCAAGCGAGAGTTCGAGATGAACCGACCCAAGGATTTAATCATTCTAGAGATTTTTTAATATATTGCTTTAATATTCCATGCTTTACTGACTAATAAAGGTTGCAAGAGTAAAAAATAGAAAGTTTCTTGCAATAGAAAACAAAATAAGTCAGCATTTGAGGCTTGCTTTTTGAATCCTCTCCTTTTCTAAGTTCCTCAGGAAAACGCGATATCTGGTCACCAATTTTTCATTTTGATAAATTTGACTTTCTAAATCTTTGGCAGCAGTTTCTTCGTTTTTTATGTTCTTCGTGAGATCTTCTTTATTGGTTCTCATAGTTTCCAAGCATTGGGATATTTTTGAGTCTTTCAAATTTCGTAGGTTACTTTCTAAACTATCCAAAGATTTGCGAAGCTACTCTAGTTCTCTGTGATAGAACGGGTTGAGGCAGCGTTAGTTTTAACTCCTATCACATATTATTTAAAACCACGATGCTCCCACGTGCATCTTCACTTCGAAGCTTGGCGCCTTATCGCAGCCACCGAATGTCAATGTTTAAACAAGAAGGTTATCGTCCCCCCGTTCGCCCCCATACGCCGACCTTGCCAGATTGAGTTAGGCTCATGGGCAGATAAGGCATTGTTCCCAGCCTCGGCTGTACATTGCCTCGAAGCTCCCACGCCAAGGGAGTGTCTCGACTATTTAGATGGAAACTTTACCACTAAGATCAGATTGGAGATCCAGATTTTCGTCGCGAAACATCACCACGACCCTCTCTCACTTTGTGCGCCAAGGGACCTCGACCTCGAGATTCACCATCACTTGTCCAGAAGGAGGACAATATCCCTTGAGTGCCAAAGGTTCGAGCCTTTCGTGACGCCAAGTCCTGAAGGCTTCCCCCTCGTTGTTCAGATAGAGAACAACGTTAGAACAGCCCTTGTTCTTTTCAGGCCTTCGCCAAGAAACGGTTCTCACCCTTCCCCCTTGTTGTTCAGAGGAGAACAACATTAAAACAGCCATTGTTCTTGAGCCCGTAGACAAGAGACGGTTCTCACCCCCCCCCCGTGTTGTTCGGAAGAGAAGAACAACGTAGAACAGCCATTGTTCTTCAAGCCGTTCGTCGAGAAACGGTTCTTATTCTCAAGACGCCACGTCAGGATCCTCTCATTCCCCCCCTTCGGCTGGAACTCGCCAGCGGACCGAAAACTCCTTCACGTCGCCTTCCACTGCACCACTAGTATAAAGTTACGTAAGCCAAACGTCACCTTTGAGTACTTAACCCTTTTGTCAATTCTACCCTGTGCTTTAAATGGTTTAGTGAACCATCCCATCTCTTTAACTCTATATTTGTTTTACCTTTTTAAATCCTTTAATCCTTGGATTAGCCCGAGCCCATTTCCATTCTCTGTTTATGTCAATATTTTCCGTCTTGTGTTTGTTGATAGTTATTATTAATAAAACTCTATTTTATTAATGATAGCAATATTATTATCCTTGAGCTCAGTTCCACTTCTTAAGCATATCGAAGATACCTAATATTGGCCCGCCAGACATTAACGCACTCTAAAGATAATTAAAGAAGTTCCCTCAACAAATAGTTATATATGGTATATCGTCGGGAGTCCATTGTACGACATTCTCCTTCTAGCTAAGCTTTTCGTTAACATAGATCTTTTAAAAACTATTGTTCTTTTTCTATGTCTTTTTTGCTATCCTGCAATGAATTTATTTATTCTTCAATCCTCGTTTTCGTTTTTCCGACTTTCACTTTGGTTTAATAAATTTGTAGCTCAACTTCTTTAATTGCCTTCTAAAATTTGGCCTTGGTTTTCTTAAGGCATTTTTGCTTCTTTTTTCTTACTTCCAAATTCTAACACAGTTTCTGTTTTGTAAATTCTGCCTCTTTCCTTTCGCGACTACTGTTTCGAATATTCTGGTTTGCTTCTGCTACCGTTTATTGCATGACGCTGAGTTTTTCTTTCAAGCACTTTATTTCTTTACTTAATTCCTCCATTTTTGGCAATGTTGATTCCTCTTGTCTTCATACAGTTAATTTAACCAATTATTCTCATTGTTCAGGCTATCCCTAGTCTATTTCATTTGGTTTAGATTGATTTCGAGTTAAAAACTTTTCTTTTGTAAGTGGTTTTCGTTTTGTTTCTCGTTCATTATAGCTTTGAATTCATTTAAATACTCTTTACTTGTTTTATACAACTCTTTCTCTAAACATTAGATTTTGTTTTACGATTTTTGAAAGGTTTCTTCTAAAGAGTTGAAATCTTAATTTAGCTTATAGACTTCAGTTGAGTTCACCTTTAAATCCACATTAAGCGCTTAATTTTCTTTAAGTATCTGTTTCTGCTTCTGATTGCACAAAGAAGTCATTTAAGATTCAAGAAATTAAGGAGTACTTTCGTTCTGCTGAATTCTAGTCTTAGTTGGAAGCATTACTTTGATCATGTCAATGTCTTTCCTTCTGAATGGACGAACATCAGATATTTCAGGCTAATCCTCGCATTTCCCCAAGCAATCATAGTAATCAACCGATGAATTGACGCAAACTTCAAGGTCTTTTCCTTGAGGAAGCTCAGACTCGCAATACTTATTTTGTTCCTACTCGTTGGTGTTGGTATGAGACATCCTTTGTTGAAAATCTTAGCGAATGTAAACTTTAAAAAGCTTTCGAAAATACACCTGACACGGGTAATATTAATCAAGTCTGAGAAACCTCCGAAGAGAAATTTATTTTCTGCTATTGATAAATCTCATTTAATTATATATTTTTAAAGTTTATTAAGCAATATAATTATTTCTCATAAATTTTCAAATAACTGAAAATATCAGAATCAAACTTAAATTTAGAATATCAACTGCAGAGATTCTATCAATCGAAAGAACTGTTTTAAAAATAAATAAAATATTTAAACTTCCTCTTTGTTAAGCGAATAAAGTTACAGATTCTATTCTTTCGAACGTTCCTTTTCATTTCTAGAAATATGAAAAGTTAAAATCTAAACGGTTTACACACTTCAGACAAATTATCATTATTTACCTAACATTCTGATCATAATAAAATTAATGTAGATCAGCATGGAGAATAAAACAACGAATCAGGAGGATCTCGGAGCAGCAGGAGGATCTGGGAGCAGCAGGAGGCCCCAAGATGTTGAGCCTTGGCCCCCTCCAACGTATGGACACGACCTGGTCCGTCGCCAACTCCTTACCCACTATCTTGCGGATGTTGTTGACTGAACAAGGACTATGGGAGTTAACTCTTATTGCAAAACCTGCTGCGCTGACTCGCACTAGGCGAGCGCTTTTAGACCGATGACTCGGCACTCTATGCAATACTGCACAATGATTGTTTTTTTTTGACCACCTTGCCACTAGCCCAAATATGGAGTGCCAAGATAGTGGGCTGAGGAATGCACTCCCCCCATTCCCACTCTAAGTATCATTTTTGCAAGTTTCTCTCTATGCCCGACTTATTCTTGTTAAGGGCATGAAGGTGAGGTCATCGCCGAAATCGATGGACAACTAACTACTAATTGTCATGGTTACGCCCTCACCGATTGTAAACTCCGCTTCCGCTTACAGCCAATTTAAACCATATCGGCTGTGTTGTTTCTTTGGATGGAATTGCGCTTCGTTTTGCCTTTACGGTTAATATCATACGCTGAAGATACGCTGTAGATCCCCGTTGATCGGATCCCCCGCTAAGATTTTTCTCCCCAATGACAAAGAAAAGAGATTTTAAGGGAGTGCAAATGAAAACTTAAACCCAGACCCATTTCCTTTTTCATAATTGTCATTTATTTATGACACAAATGAATGTTTCATTTACATTCAAGACGAAGACGTGTTAAAACACATGCATGCTCCTATGTATTCGTGTGTAGGTAGTGTTATTTCGAATGCCTTCTTAATAACCATTTTTCATAAAGAATTATCTCCATATAAATGTTGCCATTCATGGGTTGAATTACCTTTCGGATCATAGATAATTGGAATTATCTATAAGAAATAGGGGCGATCATTTCAAAAATAAAGGCATTTGTGAGATTCCTTTTATACTCTAAACACCTCTTTATGGTTGACCTTTAAAAAATGGGGAGATTTGGGAGGTGCCCCGTACTTATTCACCGCAGTAGACGATTGTGAATTGGTTTCTAGATATGCCCCTAGACTTCCAGACAATGCTTTTTAATATCTTGGTGTTTGTTTGGGTTATTCACAGGATTGACTTGATCTGGAGACAACGCTTCTTCTCCAAAAAGTCTTATATATTTACATATATATTTCTCTAGACATTTTAAGATCCGTGTGAGCGGAGCTATCCTCATTATTCTGCCATCCACCCTTCTACGATCCGATACGGGTACTTATCCATCGCCTGCCATTAAAATACTCCTATCCATGAATGTTGACCGTTATTCCTCTTCTGGTGTCAGCAATGAGATCACGGACAATTTTTGGCATTAACTAGAATATGGCTAGAATTTTTCGCATTATAATTTATATATTGATCCTGTATTACTTGTATTCAAGTATGTACTTCTTTGACTGTTACTAGTAATAAGCCTTTGCAACAATAACATGTTATTAATTTTGTTTTACGGAGTAATGAAGAGAAACCAGACAAATTACTGGAGGCGATCTTAAAAGCTTGGACATCCATTAACGAGATTTTGCTCTTTCAAATATAAATATTGGTGATGTTTACGAGAAACCTTTCAAACATTTGTGTGTAATTGATGATTTAGAAATGCGTTTAATTAAGGCTTATATTGTTTGCCAGCAGCAATTTCTTTTTAATTACAGCGGTCTCATCTGACAATGACCTGCATATCATAGCTACAAAAAGCATAAGACTATCTTCTGGCTAATTTTATATATAATAAAAAAAGGAACAACAGAGAAAAGTAATAAAAAATAACCACAAATGCAATACATAAATCAAAGGAAACCAAAAAATTACTTAAGAATTCCAAAAAATTCAAATTAATTAATTAGCATAAAACTTCTCCGTCTCCTCTAAATATTCTGTCACACTAGAATCTAGTGTGGATACAGCACAAGTTAGAAGCAGTAGTGACCCTCCTCGTCACGGTGCTGGTATAAGTACCGGTCAGGAAACTTCAGGCGACTAACTTGAAACCAAAATGTGGCCTACATTCTGAGGGGTGAAGTAATCTTAAGGAATTGATCTGGGGGAAGCTTCATCAGGGGACACTGCCTTCCACGAGTGTGTCCCAAAGCCTCGGTGGCAGAAAAGTCATTCTCGGGTGCTATGTCGCCTATTCTGTGCCAAGCACTGCAAAGTGCTGACCTGGTCTCTGCCATGTAGTCACACTGTGGAGAAAAGAGAAACATTGGATCAATTCTTCGTCTGCTAAATAGTTCGCCCCTTGACGAATTTAGATGACATTTTGTAGATGAGTTGTTTAAATTGGGCGGGGGGGAGGATCTGAATCCAGATGCAGATTCGGAATCACTTTTTTTAACATTGTGAGATATGAAATTGGTCGGAGGGAAGCGCGCTCTGGTTGCTTCCTAGTTCCTACTATTTAGGTCGCAATTGGTTCGCGAACAGACAAATCTGGTTATTCCGTCCTCCAGTGAGGTCATACAGGTCAGGAGATATTTTTATTCGCGCTTAGGGTTTTTTTTTCTCGCAAAATGATATGAGATGATATTCTTAGTGCATGATAATCCAATGAAGGTATCTCTCTTGAAAAGTATTTAAAAAGATTTCCTTAAAGCAGTAAATATAGAAAAAGTGAAAGTGTGGAAGAAATACAGACACACGATCTAAGAGGACTTTGGAGCGAGAGGTTAGGTTAGATTAAGTAGGTTAATTTTGATCAACTAGGGTATACTAGATAAGTTTGATTATTACCTAGTAAGCTCAGTCAGGCGATGTTAATTGGCTTATTAACACTATAATTTGGGGCAAAATAAATTAGGCACCGAGTTCGCCTAATCTAACTGAACTTCGTAAAACTGCCACTCTAAGATTTAAAGAATGATAAAATTAATCATAAACTGAAAATAATATAGTTGAAGTGGTGCTGCTCCAGGCGATTTTTGTTTTCCCCGACTCAAAACGGATGGAAGCCCGCGTGTGTTTATGTTTCGTTCAAGGCGCGTAATAATAGGTTGCTTACGTCACATTTAATATCAGATGGCGTCATTTTTGTTTAAAATTCTGACTTAGGGAAAACTAAAAACCTCAAAAATGGAAAATAAATAACAAAAACCCCCAAATTAATGTTACTTACATTATTCTGGCGGGTATAGATTCGCAATAGCGCCGAGGAAGGCGTAGTATCTATCGTGAATTGTAGTTTTTGTTTCTAAAGGAAATCGTTTGCAAAAAAATGGCGGTTACGAGATACCGTCAAAATGTTTGCTTTGGCGGCCATATTTTGGAATTAATGCTCTCGCATCACTCCATACACGTTCGATATTTTGTCTACTTGCCCCTGTCTCTGGGTCCACAAAATCCATTAAATGCTTGATGGTTCTGTGCTAGTAACCTTCTAATTCCAAGCTTTAGTAGGCCAGCCAGCAATCAGAAATGATTAGAATTCCCAGCAAAATCCACTTTTTAATATCAGCCAGAAGTGTTTCTTTTGTTCGAACTGGAACGTCGACCCTAAAAACGTTTTTTGTTTCCCTTTCAAACCTAACAAAAACCTCCTGACCATCAACCATTCTTCCCTTATTATGTTTCCGTTTCCCAAACTTGGCCTCATCAATTTCCACCACTTGCCCGACCCCGCCTTAATTGTTTCAAATTTTTTCACAATAGTCCATTACTACCTGGCTACAGAAACTAAACAAGTCAACCAAAGTTTTTTCGGAAACAGCAACCTCCTGTGAGATGCGTTCCATAGTATTTTGGTTTCCAACAAACCAATAAATGATCTGAAGGATCGTTTTTATAGGGAGCCGAGCCCTTGAAAAAATTCCTCCGTTTGGAGCAGATCGATAAAAAAAATGGCTTCTGTTTTCACCGCTGTCTTCGTCGATTTATATTTTTAGGGCACTTAAATGTATAATGACGTTGTATTTCTAGGGGCCTAGCACAACGCTAACAAGGGATAGATAATGGGATTAAATTGTGCTCACCTAGAAATTTAATTACTTTCCCACGGTCACTAATTTATTTACCAAGGGATGAACAATTTATTGGACAAACTTCACATGAGCTTTCCATAATTCAAACTACTTAAACCCCTCGATTGCTTGCAAGATTAGGATGCCCACCAAAAAAGAGTTAAAACACAAAGATCGAATTATAATTATCAAATACTAAGGAAACTAAATAAAAAATACAGAAATTGCAAACAGAAAAAGTAAAAATAATTAAACTCCCAAAAATATATAAACGAAAACTTTAAGAATAAATAGCATAAAACATAGTTTTATAAACATTGAGTGGGAGCTTTGCTGACACAAACCCCACTGGGACATTTGCCCCAACACCTACTATAGTATTGATGGTTTGGGTTGGAGTGCGCCCTAACCCTCCCTTTTACTGCTATTTCAGTTAACTATTATAGAGAAAGAGGATGAAACATTATAGAAAGGAAACAAAATATAAAAGAAAAATAGCTTCAATTGCCCGAGGATCTTGTCAGAATCGCCCGGAGCAGCTAGTCTTCAGTTTTAACGTAATATATAGAAAAAATAAAATATAGGCGCGTAATTGTTAAGAAACTCACGAATGAATGTGACGTCACGCCGGTAGGGTTGGCTGATTCGAGTTTGGCGCCAAATTGTCCGTTGGAGAAAGATTTTCAGCCGAGAAAAATAGCGGCGATTTTTCCCACTCGCAGAAACGAGATATTCATACACAAGATAATGGAATGGTCTGAAAGCGACTTTTTTGCTTTGCCCCACGTACATGTGATGCATTATGCCCATTTTATATTCCCAAATGAAGACTTGATTTTATTTTATTTTTAGAAAGATAACGCCCTCTTTTCCCCTATATTAGGGTTATCAATGTTTAGTGTAAAATACGAAGTAAAAAATTTCAGCCAATCACAGGCTAAACTCAAAACCAATCATAGACACGTGGGACTGATAAGTAGCTAAGCACTGCCTCAGCGAGCCAAGGAATGCGAGCTACGCGTCGCCTCAAAAATGATGCTCTGTATAAATAAGAGAACATTTCATTCAAAGATCATTTTAATTATTATTATTATAGATGATTACTGACACATTATTGATTGATTCATTTAGTTATTCAACGATAAATTATTAGACTCTTAATTCACCGCTCTTGTTTTGCCATTATAACTCGATTTAGCATATTCCGTTGCGCAAATTTAATCTTTAACTTAATTGTTAACATTTCAAAGTGGTATAAAAATACATGTGTTTAATTCCTTCACAAGGAGCCTTTTACTTACAAACCTTGATCGGTTAATATCCCTTAGACTGTACGTCAAGAAACCTGTAAGCAAGCGACTTTACGAAACCTTTATAGGATCGACTTGCAATTGAAACAAGGCCTACTTACGTTGACCGCATAATAAGTGGCCCTTTAATTGGCATTCTTAGCCACCGAAACAAAACAGAGAAGAAAGAAGGATGAACAAAGAAGAAAGAAGATCGAAATCACATAGAACCAGCAAGCAAGCCAAGGAGGAGATTTCGCAAATGCGCTTAGCATAAAACCACCTATGTTTAATGAATCAGCGGTCACTGGCTGGTTCCGTATAATTGATGCTCAGTTCCACAAATCCTGAATAAAAAAGAACGGGGAAAATTTTTATCAAATCTTAGCCTCACTGCCCCAGGAGACTTTCAATCGACTGCCAGAGGATATTTTTGAATGTCAAAACTAAACCTGAAGACGAAAGTCATTGTGCTTTTCGAAAAGAGCAAGCTCGAACTTTTTAACAAACTCATAGCATCTTCCCCACATAGCGGCCGGCCCTCACTGAATTTGGAAGAACTAAGGAGGACAGCACTTCATGTAGGAGTCGTTGAAGATTTAGTGCGACATAAATTTCTTCAGTCCTTGCCGCCGAGCATAGCGTCTGTAATCGCGTCGCAAAAAGATGTATCAGTGGCCCAGCTAGATAAATTAGCGGATGAATTGATTATGTTAGACAAAGCTCAATGCCTGACTGTAAACGCAAGTGGGCTAATTAATAGTGCATATAATACTCGTGATTTTAATAATAGTGCCTTTAATAGTCGTGAATCTAATAATTATGCATTTAATGATCGCGCAGTTAATAATTGTAGATATAGAGATTCGTCGTGGTCAGGGTATAATAATCGTGGCTATAAGCATATTATCCTGGTGGGCTTACGGCCATTTAGAAGGGAACAAAAATCTATGGTGTGCCGCGCTCATATCTATTTTGGTGAAAAAGCAAAAACTTGTGAACCATGGTGCATAGAGCCAAAGAGAGGTGAGAATTTGCAAGTGCAGCCTTTCTGTAGGCTATCTGCGCCGCTCTCCGGCGGAAAACTAGCCAGGCATGCCATAGCTACTGCGTCCGCTGGCCTGCTATCTGTTTTCACGATCGCCGCAAAAATATATAATAAAAAATGCGAATTTTTAATAGATACGGGTGTGAGTGTGTCTATCGTACCTGCCAAACTGGTGCGATTCGGTGAAGTGCGTGAATCAAGAGTTAACATTTCCACGGCAAATGGTGGAAAAATTAAGGTGCATGGCGAGGTGCACGCGGATATTACAATCCCAATTCTCTGGCGATCATTTTGGTGGTCGTTCGTATTCGCCGATACCACCTCTCCAATTTTTGGAATCGATTTCATGAGGCATTTCCATCTCTTGGTAGATTGTACGCGCAGCAAACTACTGGAAAGGCAAACGAAGCTTGCGACAGACGTGAATATCTCCGAAAAGCCTTCAGTTGCACTGATAACTGGTGACCTCCTTAACCTACCCCCCTTCCCATGGCGTCCGATCGTGGAAATGTTTGAGGCTCTGTATAGGCCCGCCTCCGCTCAGCCGTCACCATCCCTGTCGCTGTCAGTAGAACACACTATTGACACTGGCAGTGCACCGCCGACGTTTGCACGACTAAAACCTTTGTCGGTAGAAAAACTTAAAGTCGTAAAGGCCAGAAATAAGGAATTATCAAAGGAAGGGATCATCCATCCCTCAAAATCACAATGGACCTTGCCGAAACATTTAGTGCCAAAGAAGTCACCTGGAGAATACAGGATGGTTGGGGACTTCCAGGTGCTGAATGACATCACGAAGCCCGACAGGTATCAGTTACTACGAATCCAAAGTTTATTAGACAACCTTCACTGGAAAAGGATTTTCTCAAGGTTAGATCTAGTCCGTGCTTATCATCAAATCCCGATGAGCTCAGCGGATATTGAAAAGACGCCTTTCGCAACAGCAGTTGGTTTGGGAAGTATGTCATTCTCCCATTTGACCTAAGGAATGCAAGCTGTACCTTCCAAAGACATGTGGAGTGCATCTTTCGTGGATTAGAGTTTGTATCATATATATATAGACGACATCCTAATCTTTTCGGATAACCAAGAGGACCATCTGAAGCATCTGGAAGAAGTACTCAAAATCCTACACGAAAATGGCTTAAGGATTTCCTTGAAAAAATTCGAGTTCGCAAGAGAAGAAATTGGATTCCTTTGGCACCATATATCGCAGGAGGGAATTAGGCCGCCATTCACAAAATTAAAGAAATAAAAGAGATGCCAGTGCCGAAAGACGCGAAGGGACTTCGCCGATATTTAGGCATGATGGGCTACTATCGCAAAATGATGCTCAATTTCGTAGCGATTTCAGCCCCATTGACCGTGCTTTTGCGCCTGCAACCAAAGGCTCGCGAATTAATTTGGAGCGGAGAGGATGGAAATACCTTCGAGAAGACCAAAGTTGCCTTAGTGGAGCCCGTTACACTCTGTCACCCTCTGCCCAATGAATCTCCATTCCAGCTGGTGATGGATTGCTCCCAATACGCGGCAGGTGTTGCCCTACACCAAATGGTCGTTGAAGGTTCACCGCGATCAATTCCGTTCTTCTCGAAGAAACTAAACGAGTCACGTACGACAGAGACCTACTAGTGGCGTCCCCTTATGTAATGCACTGCAAGTATAAGATCGAAGAGTGCCACGTAACCATGTGTACCGACCATAGCTCAGAGGTAACGGCATTTTCGTCGCCAATAAACGCCAAGACGGATCGACAGCAACGACAATGGACTGCTATCTTGGAGTTTGTGAGTCTTATCTCCTACATACGCGGGCAGGACAAGGTAGTGGCGGACTGCCTGTCAAGGGATGTCAAAGTGGTCCAAGTTAATTCGCTTGGCCTCCAATCTTTGGCGATGGTACAGATAAAAACAGATGAAACAGAGGAGCTGAAACTAATCTTGAAGCCTTTCCCCTTCCCGGATAAAGTTATGCTGTGGTGTGTGGTAAAATCAAGATACCCGCGAACATTTGTGCCAATAGCCTGCAGAAAGGTAATTTATGGGCAATTAAGAACTTGTTACCCCCGAGAATACGAGCGTTACTTCGCTTAATAAAAGCCCGTTACTTCTTGCCCAATATAGACAAGGACATACGCTCCTGGACCAGAGAGTGCCTGGCTTGCCAGTTATCAAAAATCACGGGCCACACGAAGTCTCTAGTGCTTCCCATCAACATCCCCTCCTCAAGGTTTGAGATGGTACATGTGGACATTGTAGACCTCTTTCCCCATGTGTGCCTTCCGGCTAATTTTACACAGCCGTTATGTGCTCTTTTGCATCGAACGTACGTCATTGTCGATCGAAGCGATGCCAATCGCGAATATAAGTGCCGCAACTATTGCTTTGGCCTTCCAGACGGGTGGATATCAAGATTTGGGGTCCCACTCTACGTGATAACAGACAGAGGTGCTCAGTTTGAATCTGAACTTTTCAGAGAATTATCAGCCCTCGTTGGTTTTCCCCGCCTTCGCACAAAATCGTACAGATCCACCACAAACGGGATGGTGAAAAGGGCCCATAGGATCTTGAAGGCCTCAATAATGGCCCACCAACAAGGTTGGCTAGTGGTACTGCCAATAATCCTGCTGGGCATTCGTGCCTTGCCTAACAATGCGGGATTTTCCCCCTTTACGGCAGTGAATGGCAATAACTTATTATACCCGCAACCATTCATTGTTCTCCTCATCTTCGTGAAAAACAGAATGCAAATTCATCAAAGAACTATAAACGATGGCCTAAAGCAAATTCTGAGAAGTATCTGAGGGCAACCATCACTCAATGCCAAAACCTTTCATGCCACAATCTCTGCAAGACGCCTCACCTCTGTGGGTGATAATAGATCGCGTTCGAAAGCCTATAGAGATGCCCTATGCGGGCCCCTTCCAGTGATCTAACGTGGTCCAAAGTCCTTCAAACTAGAGTTCCATAACGGCAGGAGGGACACGGTCTCTAATGACTGGTTGAAACCGTCAAAATTGCCTTCAACCAAAGAAGATAGGCCTTCCGCCGCCCAGCGTCGCCCAGGGTCACGGATTTGTTATGAACAACTCGGCTGTGAAACACATAATTAGAAAAGGCAACAGTAGAAAGGAAACTCAAATCCCTACCATGTAACGCTTCATCGAAAGCGAAGGAATTTCCGAGAAAAAGTGCGAAAACACGATCAGCGAGACAGGTTTCAATTTCAAGAAACCCAATGTACAATTATTATTTAACTTTACAAATTGTATATATGTACATGTGACATTGTTAATTGTTATCATCGTATAATGGCTTAGATATATATTTTTGTTAAAAATATGGTAGCTTTAAGGTTATATACCAAGTGTATATATATGAGTAGTAACTCTCTTATACGATGTAATTTTTGAGGGGTATCATACGTACCCCGTGGACTAAGAGGGGACGTGTGTAGTGTACAATAACTGCACACATACAAAGAAAGTGAGAGGGATAGAGAGAGAGAAGGTCAAATACAATACAATAAAATAAGGTCGTTGGGAGAGTTTGTGAATCAGTGAAATCTGATTCTAACGTCTAGCTTGAAATCCGACCACCATGTAAAGCTATCACACCCGAGTGTGAGAACAGATAGGAAAACAGAGTAATTAAAGCTTTCTGGAATGGTGAACAGCCGGCGACAAAAGATGTTTCGCCTGAATGTAAAATTTGATAAGGTCATCTTAGCTTTAAGCAGAAGGAGTTACTGTGAGACCTACGACAGGAAGTGACATCCAAATTAAGATACAAAGTAAAGAATTTTAGCCAATCACAGACTAGGACTCTAACCAATCACAGACACTTGGGACTGATAAGTACCTAAGCACCGCCTCAGCGAGCCAAGGAATGCGGAGCTACGCGTTGCCTCCAAAATGCTGCACGATATAAATAAGAGAACATTTAATTCAAAGATCATTATAATTAGTATTATTATAGATGATTATTGACACATTATTGATTGATTCATTTAGTTATTCAATGATAAATTATTAGACTCTTAATTCACCGCTCTGCGAATCTCCATTATTTTTGCTCTTGCCATTATAACTCGATTTAGCAAATTCCGTTGCGCAAATTTAATCTTTACCGTAATTGTAAACATTTCAAAGTGGTATAAAAATACATGTGTTTAATTCCTTCACGAAGAAGCCTTTTACTTACAAACCTTGATTGGTTAATATCCCTCAGACTGTACGTCAAGAAACCTGTAAGCAAGCGACTTTACGAATCCCTTATAGGATCGACTTGCAATCAAAACAAGGCCTACTAGCGCTGACTCCATAATAAGCGACACTATACATGTTTGTGCAGGATGGTGTGGGGAAAAAGACGAATCGAGAGAGAGCATTTTTCCCTTGGACCATTGTAACTTCTCCTCTAGACTTCAGTTTTAGCAGGGGCACTAACCCCTCAGGTGTAGCTAACACTAATAAAGACTCCTTCGCAGCTCTTTCTAAATGATATGGTGAGTATCGATCAAGGAGCTGAAATGGAAATTCTGCCTCTAATATTTTTATAATCTGGGGCTTAACCTAAGGTTCCCTGGGTATGTTTCAATGGCATAAGAGAAAGTTCTTTACAATTATTAGATTAGGCAATAAAAGAAACTAATTTCTTGGGCAAACGTAATTAAGCAAATGAAAACTTAACTTGTGCAATTATTATTTTATTCTAGGGACTACTCTAAGGTTATTTGGCTAGGTTAAGTTATGATTTTATTTGCATGGTTACGTTTGCTAAATAAATTCGAGAAAGTTTCTCTTATTGTTGCATCGTATATTTGTAAAAGACATAATTAAAATTATTTACTCAGTGGGGAAATCTATTAACATTTACGAATATGTTGAAGATGATTGATAAAATGGTAATTGGAAGGAACTAAAAAATAGGATATGTTTCTCAAGCTAGCTCGAATTTCTTGGCCTCTAATATTTTCCTAATCTGGGACATAACATAAATATTGAAAAATTTGGAACGCAATTTTGATTTTTGATTCTTTCGGTTTGTTGTTAAGAAATATAATCAATAGGAAAGAAGCGAATTATTAATTTATTACATTTCTCGTCATTTCAAAATTTTAATTTCGCTTTTGGATTCGCTCCTCCTCCAAATTCCACAATGATACCCTATGTTTCGTCAGGAGTTTTTCGTATTGATTAATTTTGCATTCCAAATCCTTTGTAGACTTTTCTTCTTCCTTAACCTGATCTAGGAGTTGTTCTTTCTATTTCTTCAAATCATTTATATTGTTTACTGAAAATCTGTACTGAGCTAGTTTCTTAATTTTACATTCCATCTGCCCCAGGACTTAACACTCTTTGTATATCTCTTTTTCTAAATCACTTTTTGTCACCAGAGGTCCTTCAAGGATTTGGTCTCTTCCTAGCAATCTTGCTTTAATTCCTGCAGAACATTGATGAAGCTCTCAATACTCTGCTTGGTCGAAGCTATTTTGCATTTTACCCTTCCAATTTACTATTCATTTGCTTTGATTTCGTCCTGAATCTGGAATTTGGCTTATTTCAGTCATTCTTACTTTTTACTTATTTTTACGTGCTTCTTTAATGTCACAATTAATATTTTCTCTTAATTATTAATATTCAGCTAAGGTGACCTCAAATTTAAATGCTTTCTTTTCCATGTTGTAAACTTTGTCCTACAGACATTTTGTTTTTTTCTGGGTATTTTCTACATGTTTTAATTGTTTGGTGCTTTTCATTTGGTATGTGACTTCAAGTTTATTTATTTCCAATGCCAAACTTTCTTTTATTTTTTTAAGTGAATTTAATTCCAATTTGAGAGTGAAACACTTTTTTCTTTCTATTTTCTTCATTATAATTTTCATTGACGAGCTTTTTTATAAGTTGTCTTAGATTTTCTTCAAGGACATATTGAGGTTTCTAATTTCATTCGACTTGACGCTGAGTTCAATATTGAGTTTGTCATTCTATTTGGATAAACTCACAACATCTCGTTTGAGATTGAATACGTTCTCCTGGAATGATGGGAGAAGATTCGAACAGATATTAGGATTGCATTTTTTCTCGTCTGGTGGGAACCTTTATAAAATGGCTTCCAGTTGTTTCTTTCCTGTTTCGTACACTGATTATTAATTAGTGAGAATTTTTGCTAGCAGTTGATTTTCATTAGGTAGACTGATTGCACTTTTATAGGTACAAAGAACCGTCCTGATAATGGAGGTATCACACTTTAGTTTCTTCAAAATGTTACCTCGAAATGAGTTATTTATCATTTTTGTCTGTATCGTAGATAACTACTTTTTAATGTTAAAATTTAAGATGAAAAATGTTTTTCCACGGAGTATTTGTCTTCTCTTATTGGACGGAAATCAGCTCTCTGGATTTGGATTCATTTCTGTGAAGCTGCTTTTGACATTTCCTAAGATATGAGCTTTGGTATATTTTCCTTTTTTCATCAATGAACAAATGCGAAGTTTAAAAATGAGAAACACCAATTTGTTAAAATGAAGGATATATTTCTTTGTTGTCAAGTTTTATATCTTCGCTAAAAAATATTAGAAAAATATTAGAAGTAGCAGAAGTACCACTGGTAACGAAGACAACAAATTGGACATTTGGAGCTCTAAATTTCTAGTACTCCTGCACCCAACTATTTAATATACCACTAATAAGCCAAATGAACAAGCATACAATTTTAAGTAATTGCTTCAATGTTTGATTAAGAAAATTTAGGGAAATTAATAAAATAATTTTCTAGTTAATGAAAAAAACTCAGTTGTCTCAAATTGTAACATTTGATATTCATTTAAGAATTTCAGGGAAAGTTTTAGATTTTAGAAGTATGACGTCAGAGAGATAAAAAAAATAGAGAATTCTGCTGCAATTTCCCCAGAAGAATCAACTTTCGTTGACCATAGATTGCAATCAGAGTAAATCAAAGGGTTGGCTATTGCCCGAAGAAGCAGGAATATTATCATATTTTTGCTTGGTCGGACGTAGAAAAAATTAACCAACTACAAAGAGCTCAAACGATTTTTTACACTCAATTAAAGATAAAAGGATAATGTAAACACCATGACTACTTTCACATACCATCAGAGAATAGATAGAATGGAAAAGACATAAGAATGGATAAAAACAAGCGATAACCAAGGGCGTAATATTTGTCAGGGAGATTTACAAATTATGTGAAAATGGTATTTAATGGTTTAAAAATTGGTTGCAAAAGGGTCATAAATTAATGGAAATGAAACGCTTGGATTACATAGCTCAAGTACCCTGAAGACGCGCAACTCTCTTCACGTAAAACGGCCACGATAGTCACCCAAGGGGGCGCGTAACAGTTAAAGGCAAAATAATGATGAGAATAGTGAAGGAGTGATAAAGATTACGAAGAAAGAACTACAATTTTATGTATATTTCCCGCCCATCAAAGTAGTAGGCATGGAAGGTGCATTATACACATTCTTACACAGAGCACAAATACTCCTAATTACTCAAGTATTTTCTTTAAAAAATTGAAAGTATTTACGATCAATCGCTTATATTTTCAAATGTAGAGGCTTGGTCGTTGTTTAATGATTAAAGTATAGTATACTCCCCCCTTGCCTTAAAAATATGCTCTAATTTTTAAAAGATGAAGAACTTGTCTTTCATTATTTTTACTAGTATCTTTGGATCAAGGCTAATACAATTTTAGTTTTATCTTCGCCTGTTCTTTGATAAATAATTTGTAATTCTCCCTCCTAAACCTTTTTATATACCCTAAAGCAACATCGAAAAATTGTATGAAAGCTATATTTAGTTCACCATTGACTGTCTCTATTAGTTCTTTCTGCTACGTTTGTGCGTCTACTTTCCTACTTTACTGTGGATAATATTATCTCTATCTATTGTGTATGCTTCGATTTGATATACAAAGTTGTATGAGAAGTTGGAGTTACAGGAAAGAGAGAAAATGTGGAATAAATAAAGAGAGGTTAGTAGGAGATGAGCAATTGGTTCTTTATTTCGTAACACTTTTTGTGATGTCTAACTTGCTCTTTCAATGACCATTGGATTACTATGTATCCAATGGATGAGCAATGAATGACTCTTCCTACATAGAACACTCTGCCTAGAAAAGCTCGTGGCTTCGAAATTGTCAGTCAGTATAGCAATTATATCAGTCACATTTTACTTATACAGAATCAAAGCAAGGCTTCCACAGGAAGACCGCCTTCTAAGTTATCTTCTCCATCTCTACATAGGGAAATACTCTCCCCTCATCCGTTAATTCACTCTCATCAGTCAAGCTATCATGCGTATTAATTGAGTATGAAGCTCTTGCTTGCACTCAGTCCTCTTATATGGAGTTAATTTCATTGCTTGCTGATCCTTCAACTTCCTTTAAACAACATAAATATATCACTCTACTTTCTTTTTGCGTCTCCATCATTTGTAATTAAACCCAATGCTTAATCAGACGCTATTTTTCTACTAAGTTTCGTAGGCTTGCATCTGATAAGTTTCACATTCTATGTCATCTAGCAGCACGATCCACCTCTAAAATGAATTTATTTGATTATTCTGAAAATGTAGATAAATAAAAACACGAAACTGGGTCACCTTTGTAAAATTCTGCCTTAAATAACCATTACTTTGCCATAAAAAGCCAACTTACCCACATATCACAACCGCTAATAACCGGCTTCACAGAGTTCATGTCGAAAACCTCGGTCCTTTTCTAACTTCTAGAGAAAGCTTTAATTACTTCGTTAAAGTTATTAATAGATTCTTTAAAAGAGTAGGGCTAGCTTCTAGCATGTTTCGAAGCATGCACGCCGCTCTACCTGACTGTCCTATTGTATGTGTCCTCATTTAATGGTAAGACTATGTGTAGAGAAATGGCTACATTAAGTATCCCGTAGGATGATATGTACATTAAAGCCCCCATGAGGAGACCACATAAGGCCCTTAAACGAATATCTAACGATCCAATTACCTACGAGACCCATAAACCCGTGGTTAGTTCACACAAAATTGCGGTGCTAGTCAAAAGGCACGCCAAGTCGTGGGGCGGTTGAGAGTCTCTCTAATTAGCAAGCCGACTTGGACACCTCAGTGCCAACCTCTGCACTTCTCGCCCTCACAAGATGCGAACTCACTATTCGCGCTTCCCTCTATGGCCTTGCCCCTTTCCCCTTAGATGGGGTGGTGATCCGCCTATAAACAAGCCCCACAAAGAAAGACAAGAGATTAGAAGTCGATACGGAAAAAGAAGGATCAGTTCGTGAAGATCGATCCTTCAGCCAGACAAGAAGATTAGAAGTCGATACGGAAGAAGAAGGATCCGTTCGTGAAGATCGATCCTTCAGCCTAGACAAGAAGATTAGAAGTCGATACGGAAGAAGAAGGATCAGTTCGTGAAGATCGATCCTTCAGCAAAACAAGAAGATTATAATTTGATACGAAAGAAGTAGGATCAGTTCGTGAAGATCGATCCTTCAGTCATACAACACGATTTCCGTGAGAAACGATACTATTAGATTAAGATGTCAATCCCCCCTTCCCGGGCCGAATTAACATAAATAGTCAATCTTGATATCGGTGCCATACAGAAGAATCCTTTACAGACTGGAGAAAAGTCTGACTGAAGAAAAGTAAACCCGCTCTACTCTCACTCCGTAAGAGTAAGAGGAGAAGAACCCAGCCCCAACGAGCTCCCGTTCTTTAATTAGAATTTACATCTTCTCATCTCTCTCCCGCCATACTACCTCTCCAAAATTCAAGGATCGGCCAAGAAAACACTCAAAAGTGATAGATAATCCCTCCAGCGACATCCGGCAATCCCTAATACCTCCTGTCATGTAAGTTAGAAAGAACATTTATATTCATATTGCGATAGTAAATGTTTAGTACGTCTCACGTTTTAAAGGGGAGTAGAAACCATTGTTCGTGAACCTAGGTCATATGTGTTTGTAGACGAGAGTACGTTAATTTAATGTTTAACGCTAATCAAATAGAGTAGCGATAAAAAATACTAAGCGGCAATTGGTGTGTTTTACGTGTAGCCTATTTGTTTATTTTTGTCATAGCAGGCTTTGTGAGAAGTCTAGATGCCAACAGGAATAGTCGAGTTTAGCCTTGAGACCATAATAGAAATATGTTAACTGTTTGTTTGTCATAGTTAAGTGTCTCATTGAAAATATATGTTTATTTTGGTATAAATTCTGTGTTTCCTCTTATCATTACGTGTTGAATTAGCTCTTTCTTAAGAACAAAGCTACCGAATTAGCACTCTTAGATCAAAGCCTACTTTATCAAAGAAGTACTTCACGTACCACAAAGCATACCGTGACAAAAGTGGTGTCAAAGAGTGGAGTAAAAAAGAAGGGCATCCTGCTACACTATGATTTGAGAAGTTTGGGAGTGAGTAAAAGATTCGGGGCAAGTTCTCTCACGAAACATATCTAAATCAATCCCATATTATAAATAACACGATTTTATAAGTAAACCATCTGCGTTACTCTATTTGTTTGTTCACTTTTTCCTAAGGGGGCTGTGCTTGATTTGTTAACATTTCTTAAAAAAGTAGATAAAATTTACTCTAATTTGATTCCGATGTTCTCATTCATCTCATTTGCCTTTATATTATTAATAGCAAGTTAACTTTCAATTGAAAACACCATCGCCAGAAGTTTAGCATATCGATGGAAAATTGTCCCTCCCATTTCCTCTCATGTTATTTGTTAAACTACTTCTTGGCTACCATTAAGAGTTACAGAAAACCGTCTATCAGTCATCACTTCCAATTTGGAATCTCAATTTATTGTTTCGAAATCCATAATTTCTCCTCTTTTAGCAAGAAGGCTGCCATCCCTAGCGTCAATGGTTGTCATTATTGCTTTAAATCATTTCCACTCTTCCTTGAATCTTACTCACACGGATTCATTTTAAACCATTAGATTCTAGTAGACCTTCAAATTGCATTGTCCTGACTCCTAGACAATATAAATAAATTAGAGCGAGAATCAGTTTTTGTATTAAATCAGGTTCAATATATTAAATTAACCATGGAAAAAATTACCACTGAATATCTAATCAATGTCTCCTGCATTTACGTCTCAACTCTTGACGATCCATGGTAATTAATAACCTGTCGAATTTAAATATTTATTATTTTTTTTCCTTTATGCCACTTCCTGGTTTACTTTGAAGTGAGATATATCGACTAAGCACAAAATGGGATGTTTTACTGAGTCTTCTAAAAATTTCATATCTTCCCATATTCAAACCAATGTCGCACCCTCTTACCACATCATTTTTTTTTTGGGGGGGGGGTATTAGAATAAACAAAAAACAACCCTTGTGCCAAAATTTATTATTAAATTATTGAAAAACCTAAGGTTATATTCAATTTGCTATTCGTTTATATTTGTTGGCTATCCTTCCTCCACCTGTAATCTATCCTGAATGAAAAGCAATTCTTTAATATCAGCACAAATCAAAGGCAAGCCACTATTCCTTCCCTTATTAATCACCTGGACTTATTTCTTGATTACCACAGATTAATCAGAAGTAGGGGGATAATTATTAAATCTAAGTGTAGCAGAATAAGTTCGAAGGGCGACCACGTGCCATTCTGTACCCACGTGGTCCCGAGATCACCGCATAGAACTTTGAAGGCACGGCTGAACAATGTCGAGGGTGCAGCCTACTCTGTTTATCACACCCCAGCTGTATTTTCTTAGGGACATATTTACTCGTCTCCCACGGCCACCTTTCAGCCAGTATTCCTGCCTTCCGGCAGAGATCGAAGTTCATCGAACATTATACGCCAACGTTATCTCAATTCCCCCTGAAGGAGTGAACGACTTTTCCGGAGGGGCAATCAAGCCATCTAAAGTTACCTCGCTGAGCGTCTATATAATCCTTCGACTCAGTGTAGTAAGCAGCACTAATAGACACTTCCCACTTATCACCGCGAATAAGCTGTAGAAGGATTCCACGCCTCCTTCCCGCGATCGGAGACAACGACGATTTTGATTCGAGAGGGAAGGCTAAATCAACATCTGTGAACTCTGCCATAGTCAAACGGCGAGTATCTGACGACGAGGATTCCTATCTCCGAAGGCCATCTACGTGTGCTCCCTCATCTGAAGCGTGAGGTAACCCGACTCCTCCCATCGCAGTTATTGCATCCCAACTTGCCTCTTTCTTTCAACGAGCACGTAAGCAATTGTAGCCGTTGCTGCTTGCAGATTGTTCTACAGTTTGGCTTACCCAATAGAACTATTCTTTGTGTGCGCGCCCAGTTTAAAATTCCCCTTTTAATCACCGACCTGAACTCGACCACTTTAATCCCCTAATCAACCCACCTGTATCTGACGTAGACATTTAGCTCCGTCTGTGCGACCATTCCCTTTAAATCCAATATCTGTGTATATTCAAATATTATTTTGTTGACAGTAAAGATATATTTTTGTCATTTTCTTTCTCTTGCAACCCCAACGTTTATCAGCTACCTGTTAATCATTGGCCAACTTTCACTCCGAAATATTTGTTTTAAAAGAACCCCACAAACTTGAAATAAACCATCCCTCCTGAAGTCATAACAATTTCATCATTCACCAACGGTCTTCAACCAACTTCGGCCCATGAAATTCGCCCAAATTCTTGTTTGAACCGAATATTGCTAATAGTGGGATTTAAAAACTGTTATAACAAACACCTCATGTGAATTTTTCAGTGCCGCAAAATTATTGAGAATGTGGTTGTAAGAGGACGACCTCGAAGGACAACCTTGACCCCCGCCCTCCCGTCAAGTAGAGGTAACCTGGCCTTAAGCAGGATTCCAAAAGCAAGGAAGCAAAGAAATCCTCGCGGGGGAACAGCAAACGCGACTGTCAAAAGCTGTGTTTGCTTCAGCCGGCCGATCATCTGCTGAGACGCTTAAACCTAGACCCACTTACTCTGCGAACATACTAATCCACCGCAGACACGGGTCTTCAGCTAATCCCCATGCCTTGAGTTAAAGATTTGCTGCCTAAACCAACGTCTTCCCAAGGACTTATCTTGACTTGGTAGACGAAGAACAGCGCCACGACGTCCCCTAAGACTGCCATGCCAGGAAGGCCTTCTAGTGAGCAAGCCAACAGAGTATTTAATATAAGGTCTCCTATTACTCGAGAGAGAGAGAGAGAACCGCCCTCATTTTGCGTGGATAAACACCCCTCGTCTCGAATCAAACCTTTGGGTTACCAGGTTTAGTCGGCTAGACTGATTGCCTTGAATTTTGGCACAGTCAATAGACAAATTCGCGAAGCTAAATTTCATCGGAGAATCGTGCGACCTACTCATCCCATCTCGTTTTCAAGATTACTTCGCCCCCTCGTTTAAGATTACTTATTACCGCACCAAAAGCATCTCGCCCCGAGTTCAAGAATATTTCGCCTCACCTTCCAAGACTCATTCGCCCAGTATTCAAGATTACGTCACTCGTGCCCGAGGTAATCCAATCCCCCCCCGTTGAGATTACTTCGCCCTTGCCGCAAGATTATCTGACCACGTAAGATTCTGAACTTTTGTTTTATCCCTCTTCCCCTCACCAAGCCTCAAGTCTTTCATCTCGTTCTCAAGCTTTAAGGCTGCTCTGCCATCATTCCTTGCACGTGGTGAAATCACTGAAGGCCTCTTACTAGACTTTACTTTTAGAGGCGGAGAACCATTCAACGACAAGTTCTTATTGAGTTACTTGCACTCAGCTCTCCCTTCATGCCCCTCTTTCCCCTTGTGAAGTTTTCTATTGTCTATCACCCTGCTGGCTTAAAAACATTCCTGGTAATTAGATCGATTAAATGAAAAGTTTTGTCTGACTAACCGTTGATCAACCAGCATAGGGAACAATATATTCTTTCCCCGGCAAAGAGCCTTGGATTTTCCCTCTTTACGAATCCTTCAAGGTAAGGTAGTTATTCCCTCCAAGATTTATAAATTCAATCATCTCACGATAATAAATAGCACAGTTGCACGGATCACTCACTAAACATTCCATTGAATTTTGCAAATGTGTCCGCACAATGAAATCGGGGATTATTGCCTTAATGACATTCCCAAAGAGCTCAATTACGCTGAGTCCGTCAGAGTTGCACGATATGTGAAGAAGGAAGTAGAGATCTCCGGATAAAACACCCGGAGTTTGTGCATGCTAGCTGAAATCACTACCGTGTGAAGACATTAGTGCCGCTACTGCGCGGCTGTTAACACATCCAATGCTTTAGCCATACAAGTCAATCATGTGGAAGTGCAAATAAGAGCAACACCATTTTTACATAACCTTCTCCAAGGTGGTGGATGAGAAATCACCTCATAGCATGTTCTAGATTGATTAGTCTTGAAATAGTTTGATGCCCTCTTAATTACCATAAAATTTAATTGCTGGCACAATTTGGTAGAGATACGTAGACGGTGTATTAACAATTATTGACACTGAAGTTGATCTAGAGATTTCCTAGAAAATCTAAATTAAAAATTTGAATAAATTTATCTTATTGCGGAAATAAACAAAGACAAATCACTCCTGTCTTGATATAATAGTAATCGGCTCAAATGATCAACTATCATGGAAATTATTTAGAAAAACAAGGCAGAGGGATTTAAATATCCATATATTTTCAATTTCCTGACAAAGAGATTAAATACATTAAATATTCTTTCGCCAAATTGTGCTTTAAGGAACAAAACATTTCACACAATAATAAACAAAGTAAAAAGAGAAAATTTAGTGACATTATAAATAAAAATGAGAATAGGCGTAAAATTAGGTGTTTTTTGAAGGTCCCCAGTGATCCTTCTTTCAGGACGGAATTCAAGCTTAATCAACGATAACAGAAATATCGTTACTTTTTAACTGATACTAATGCAAATTTAACTAGCCATAAAACTATTTGGTCGCAAAAATTCAGAAGCTATATTTATTCATGTGTTGGGTATCCTGAGACATATATGTAGGTGAAATCGTGGACCTAAAACGCAGAATTTACCACTATAAATGGGATGTTCGGAAGTGCAGGGATAGTATGTTCAAAAGGCTCATGCAATTGATTATAATCGGGTTGAAATTCCTAAAAAAGTTCAGAACACAGATTTCGAAACTTTTCTAACCATATCAATAAATTCGACACTTTAAATGAATACAAAGGTAACTTCAAGTTTGTAAACGTTATTTTTAAAAGACTTCAATATACTTTGATTAGAGGTGAATTTCAATAACTTTGTTTGCCTATCGCTAATCTACAAGATTAACGAGTGTTGGGTTCATGGGATATCCACACTAAAATGAGTGTGTTCATTTTTAATTTTTTAATTATGTCTTTCTCTTTCTTCTTTATTCTTTTAGGTTCAGACTTGCTGGAAGAGGAAACGTTTGCCACTCTCTCGAAAGCTCACCGTTGGTTTAATATCTTTTGTGACCAATGAATTATATCTAGTGAAGCGGTTATTGCAAGATTTTATATATATATATATATATATATATATATATATATATATATATATATATATATATATATATATATATATATATATATGTATATATATATATATATATATAGATATACATATATAATATGTGCAGGCAGGTAAACAAATATTCATAGTGCCTAGTGCCAAATAATTGTTTGGCACTTTAAAATTATCAACTAAAAACTTAAACTTATATTAAAAAGGGGATTAGAATATAGTGCACTATTTTGAAATGAAAAAAAACAAAACTTCAAGTAAATTACATCAAAATATAAATTATTCTATTTATGTAGGGAAAAAATATTTATATAGATGTATACTACAGCCTTCAGAACAAATGCAACCAGAAGACACTTTCAACCGAGGAGATTACCCCCTAAGAACAATTTCCAACGAATGAAATTTCCCCCGCAAACCGTT
The DNA here is from genome assembly GCA_963969495.1 of Ceratothoa steindachneri. Taxonomy (NCBI): domain Eukaryota; kingdom Metazoa; phylum Arthropoda; class Malacostraca; order Isopoda; family Cymothoidae; genus Ceratothoa; species Ceratothoa steindachneri. The sequence goes on from OZ018337.1 coordinate 61,694,865, forward strand.
TCCTCAGGTCGAGAATAGCTTAAATTAATTTATGAATATTGAATAATTTATTTAGTTGGATTTCATTTAAAACTTAGATTATAAGCTATTCCTCTCAAAAAAAGGCCAAAATCTCTGTTCTTTTAGTCTTTAACTAAATTCAGTATACGATGAGAACAATGTAAGTTTCTTCGTGATTTTTCGTTTGTATGTCTGCTAGTGTCAGAACAATATGAGCCTCCTGAAGTGATTTTTCTCTTTGGATTCGCGTAATTAATTTCCATATATTCGGATGAGAGCATCAAGGAAGAAGCAAAAAAATCTTAGGCCATTTTTCGTCAGAATTATTTGTTCTTGGGTGCTCTTTGTTTGCTTTCGTGAACTTGCTTTACGAAAATGGATCAAACAAAGGCTCTCGTTGTCATCACCGCCGAAGAGATTGTCCAAAAGATGTGTCTTCAAAGTATTCTACAGTCATGACCAAAAGATTTCAGACTAAGATATATTTTATTTTTTCATTAGTTTTAAAGTTTACGTGATAGGAATGTTGATTCTAATATTTAAATTCTTGTAGGGTTATTAAAACTCCAGCGTTTCATCAATAATAAGACAAAGCCGTATTTTCTTCTTTCTGTGAATCCAAGATAGCGCTCTGGTCACGTTACTGTATGAAATGTTTCAGTTCCTGGAGATTTTCTATTTGATAAAAAAGGGTAAAATGATGAGAAATATGGCTTAAATGAATTAAGTTATGTAATAATATTCTATTATGTAATAGTTTTTTAACTAAATGTTTGAAACTTTTCTATTATCAAATGATTCTTTCGAAACAAAAGCATATAGCCATTACTGCCTTACAACACGGTGAGAAGAATTGCAAAGAGAGAGTTGCTAAGTATATTCCATCAAGGAGCTCCTTTAGAATCATTATTGACTCTAAAAAGACTAATCAGATTTCTATGATTAAGTCTTTATGATGCCTAATAGCTTCAAATAAACGTTAAGATCACCTCTTGGGAAGATTAAGCAGAAGTATCGTCCTGCTCAAGAGTCAAGGTGGCACACGATGATAAAAGAGTCATGTGTGAACGCTTTAGCAAGCACAGTGAGGCGGACACTTTTTGACAAAGGTTTCAAGTGGAGAAGTGCTGCGAAAGGTTGAAAAGAATATACAGTATAGTATAAACTGATTCCAACTCCCCCCATTTTATTCTCAAGTTCTGTAGCGTTTTTTTTATTTTGTTTGCATTTTATTAATATAAATTTGTTTCAAATAGTTTCTACTGTTGATACCTTACTAGTTTTTTTTTCGTTTGGTTTTAGTTAACATAATGTTAATTCTAGTATTTTACCGCCGTTTGTGTCAACTTTTAATTATATTGTACTTGTGCCGTAATAGAGATTTAATTTGTTTTATAGCTCCTGACAATGGGTTTAGAAATAACCAGAAACGTAGAGAATAAAGATGGAACCCGCCTTCTTCGTTTTGTCCGTCTTACCTTATTATATCATTTTAAAGAGAATGTAAAACAACATAGGGCTTTCAAATTTCGTTAGAATCGGTCAAATAGTTACAATTTTATTACAAAAACAAACGACAAAGCAAAATGGGGACCGATCGACCGGCATAGTGAGATGTAGAGTCGCTCGCGACCTGACTCGCACACGATTAAAAATGAAAAAACATTAAGAAAAAAAGGATGAGAACCTGCAAATAAGAAGGAGTTCGATGAACTAAACAGTTCTCTACTGGCATACGGAAAATAGTGATACAGAGTACTCCATTACTTATTGAAAGAACAACGAAGAGACCACAAAAAGAAGAGGGTTACGAAAGAAAGAATCAATTGCTGAACTCTTAATGACCTCTCTAAATTTACTCCAACTTCTCATACAACCTTAAAGATCAAATCAAACTATATAAAATATATAAACATACTATTATCAAAGGTAAAGGAGGAAAGTAGTCGCAAAAGCCTACCATAAAAAATAATAGAGACAGTTAATCTTAACCTGAATCAATCTTTGTTACGAATTTTCATTGTTGCCTAAATGTATATAAAAATGTGCCTGATTGAGGAATACAAAGTAATTATCAAAGAAGAGGCAAGGAAGGATACATCTAAAGAAAATAGTTTTGATCCAACAATACCAGTGGAAATAATGAAATAGAAGTTCCTCATCTTAAACAAATTGGACCCTATAATTAATGTAAGGGAGGGTTGGCTTGCGGCTGACCATACTTTAACCATGAAGCAACGAGAAAGATCTAAAGTTTCCAAATAAAAGCGTTGACCGGAAATAATTTCGATTGTTTGAAGCAAATACTTGACTAATTAGGAGTATTTGTGTTCTGTGTACGAATATGTATAATAAAGCCTCCATTGAAACTACATCGATGAGAGATGTACATAATAATGGTAGCTCTCTCTTTTTAACCTTTATTCCTCTTTCCGTCTTCTCATCTATATTTTGCTTTTGTATGTCCTGTGCCCTCTTGAGTGACTATCTTCGTCGTTTAAAGTGAAGAAAGTTGTGGTTCTTCATGGTACTCAGCCTTTCAAGTTATTTACTTGATCTTTTCATCCACATGTTTCATTTTAATTAATATATCACCCATTTACAATCAATTATCAAACCATTCAATACCATTTTAACGAAACTTGGAAATCTCTCTGACAAGGATGCCCTCGTCGGTTATTGGTTGTTTCTTTATAAACTCTAATCTCTTTTCCGTTCTACATATTCTCTATTTGTAAGTGAAAGCGTTTTGAGTTTGTACACTATATTTTTTTTTTCATTGACTGTAAATAATTATTTACAGGTCGAGAGTGAGCTGTACAAACGAAAGGGCAAAGTTCAGAAGCACTTTTAGAAATTCATTTTTTGGCACAATTTCTTATGAGCTTATTTGTACCATAGTTAATATAATTATCCCGCGTGAGACAACTAATGTCATCATATTTACTATTTTACTAATTGTTTAAGAAAGTAGATCTGATAGTAGAATAAAACATCTAAATCATACTCAACAATGTGAAATTAGTCATGTAAGCACAGACACATAAGCGACAAGCTGGCCTGCTTCATGTTAAATATCTGTTGCACGACACAATTGACGGAATATTGAACATTTGGACCTATTTTATTTATTATACAACCTACCGTAATAGAAGAAAACAAATATCAGATTCAAATTCAGCAATATGAAATTAGTTGAGCGAGCATAATCTCATATGTGAACCATTTTGGCTGTTGACCACTTTAAGTTTATTATATTCCGCTCTTCTTTCCTCAAAAATAAACCATTTGATTTAATCTGATTGCGAATTTATGGGAAAAAAGAGTTGATTCTTCTGTGAGAATTGCGAGCCAATTCTCTAATTTTGAAACCCTATGACGTCATAGTTAAAAATCTAAAACATTGATTGAAAGTCTTAAATGAAAATCAAATGTTATAATTTGAGTGAACAGTTTTTCTCATTAACTACATCGAAAATCGTTTTATTAATTTGAAAAGTGGTTGTCCTTTGGGCTGACTACTCCTATATCAGATAATTGGTACAACTATTTTATCAATCTAGAGCTCTATATGTCCCAATTTGCAGTCTTTGAAACCAAACCTATCACTGCTATTTCACATAGATTTCTGGTAAAAAAAATTCTAGAGGAAATATTACATATGGCAATAAAGAAGAATATCATCCCATGTTTTATCAAAGTGTGATTCTCATTTTTAAACTTTTTATTATTCATTCACGGAAAAAGGAAAATATCAGAAAGCTCATATCATTAAATGTCGTAAGCAGCTTCCCAGAATTAAATCTAAGTCCACAAAGCTGATATCGGGCCAATAAGAGAAGGTACCTAGATTAACTTATTTAACGCTTTTTATCTTTAAAAATACTTATCTAAGATACAGAAAAAACTTATAAATATTTAAATTAGAGGTGACATTTTAAAGAAGATAAAATGTCCTACCTCAATAATCAGGACAGTTCTATGGAACTAAACAAGTGCTTTCAGTCTACTGTTGAACCATTTGAATCAGAATGAACAGCTAGCGAAAACTTTCAATGATTAATAATTAGCGTATGAAACAAGAAAGAAATAATTAGAGTTTATTTTATAAATGTTGCCACAAGAGAAGAATAAATGCAATTCAAATATCTGTTCTAATCCTCTCCCATCACTCCAAAAGGACGAGTCCAAACTCAAACAAGAGATTCTGAGTGTATCCAAAGAGAATGACAAACTCAATATTGAAGTCAGCGTCAAGTCGAAGGAAATTACGTCCTTGAAGAAAATCAAAGATAACTTATAACAAACCGCGGCAAGAGTACAATATCAAGGTCGGGAGCTTTACGAAGCCAGTAAAGCTTATGAGCGAGTTTCAAAAGCTCGTCAATGAGAAGTAGAAAGAAGAAAATCTGGAGAAAAAATGTTTCTTGGCCTAATTGGAATTAAATTCATTTAAACAAATGAAAGAAAGTTTAGCAGCGAAAATAAATAAACTTGAAGAAACTTACAAATTAAAAAGCACTCAGTATTTAAAAGATGTAGAAAATACTAAGAAAAAAACAATGTATGAAGGATAAAATTTGCCACCTGGAAAAGAAAGCATTTGAATTTGAGAACAACATAGCTGAACATTAATAATTAAGAGAAAAAATTAATTGTGACATTAAAGAAGCTTGTAAAAATATTAAAAGAGATCAAGAAAAGTAAGAATGTCTGAAATAAGCCGAATTTCAGATTCAGGACGAAATCAAACAAAATGAATAGAAAAGCAATGGGTTAAAATGCAAAATAGCTATGACCAAGAGGAGTATTGAGAGCTTCATCAATGTTCTGCAGGAGCTAAAGTAAGGTATTTAGAGAGAAACAAAATCGTTGAAGGACCTCTGTAGACAGAAAAATGACTTAGAAAAGAGCTCTACGAACAGTGTGAAGTGCTGGGGAAGATGGAATGTAAAATGAAGAAACTAGCTCAGTGCTCATCTTCAGTAAACGATATAAATGATTTGTGGAAATAGAAGGTGCAGCTTCTGGATCGAGCCAAGGTAGAAGAGGAGGCTGCAAAGGATTTGGAATGCCAAATTAATCAATACGAAAAACTCCTGACGAAACACAGGGTATCCTTGAGGAATCTAGAAGTAGAAAGAAGAAAATCTGGAGAAAAAATATTTCTCATCACAAGAATCAAAAGTCAAAAATGAGTTCCCCAAACTTTTTAAATGTAGCTTAAACGACTAAATTCTGCCTTCAATGCGGGAAGGGGAATTCGATCAAGGTTTAGAAAGGTATCCTCTTTCTCTGCTTTCCCCAATTACCATTTTATCTTTCCTCATCAACTATCTATAAATATTCGTTTATGTTCCTACTAAGTAAAGAGTATAAAAATATGTTTTACAATTATATGTTCTAACAATAAAAGAACCTGGCTCTCATTTGTTCTGCAAACGTAATAAAGCCCAAAAAATCCTAATCTATCTAACATAACCTAACAAAGTTACCTTAGGAAAGTCCCTAGAATATAATGATAATGCAAGAGATGAATATTATGGGTGATGGTAGAGACAAGGAAGAAAACTAAGAAATATATGTATATAATGAATTAAAAGAAATTATGAAAGGCAAAGAAATTCATTTAAGTGCGTATTATTTCAAAAACCTATTTTAAATCAAAACAAATATTAGAAATTAGCTAGTTTACAGGCTAGGGAATTTTACTTGGAAGTAAAAGATTCCTTTTGCAGCATTTATATAGGATGACCTCAGGAAAGTGAGGCAGTTATGAATGCATATTCTGGTCTTTCAAATCATATAAGTAAAGAAAGCTTATGTTTCACTGGTTTAGAAACAAACTTATACATTTAGCCCTATGTTCTCCATCATTCAGTAAACTCCTCTTTTTGAAGTACACCTCTGTCAATTTACTTTTGTTTTACTCATATGAGTGGAAGTTCATTTTTTGACCTTTCTATAACATTTTAGAGTTAAATACTAAAGATATTTGCCCCCTAAATTTTAAATAGACGAGATAGCTTCACTTCGCTTTCCGGTTACTTTTTTAGATTTATAGATCTCACTGAATCCATTTTAGGGGGTGTTGTAAAACGAATCTAATCTGTTGAATTTTTATGCCGCTAAAAACAAGTCTGGAGTCTCTCTCTGTTTGTTTCAATTCCCCTCTAAAAGACAGAAAATGAGACCTATAAATATAAGAAAAAACATATTCTTTTACCTTATTCAGGATGCACTGAAAGTTCTGGTTGGGTTTGTTTTTCCTAAAAGAATAGCGTATATATATAGCCCGTTTTAAGGTGTGAGAGATAAACGGGCGATTAGTAGGGAAAAGACTAGATTATCTACTGTCTCTCATCACAGAAAACAAAAGGAATAAATGAACGAAGCTGTTTTAGAGAAAATCTTGTCTAATTTCCTTGCTTACGTTTATCTATTGAAATCCCAAACTCACTTTATTCAAATAAATTCTTAAGTTTTTACCAGATTTCAGGAGTCAGTAGCGTTTTGAGCTTACTAATGTCGCCAGATCAAGAGCAAAACTGATTTATTTTCAAGGATAACCCAATGCTATTATCACCCCATGCCTCCTGGTTATTTTCTAAATATTGTACCCCCTCCTGCCCCTTTTCGGTGCTGAGCCGCTATTTTAAAAAACACAAAAAACAATTATAATTATCTTCCAAACTCAAAAGAAAAAAGAAGACTACCCATAACCACGGCATCCACCTCTTCATCATCTGTTAAATGGCTAAAACCAAACAAACTAATCAAAACCCACTAAAGGTTCCTTTTTCCCTCTAGAAAAAAAAACAACTACAAACATACCATTACCTAACATAAGAAACAGTAGACACCTGAGATAGGAAAACTTTGTGGGCTTGTATTTTTGTGGAAATTGCGGGGGGCGGGGGATTCGGGTACAAGTTTCCTGGTGGCTTATCTTCCGGTATAGATTTCCTAGGTGCTTAGATTCATATGATTCTATTTTTAACAAAAATGTTACCAGAAACCCTGGAAACCATAAATGATGGTAACCGTTTGTGAAGCCTCGCCTTATGGCAAAGATTTCAACAAATTCGTTCTTTTTCTGAAGCTCGATTCATTCCACACTTTAGTTACCCCACAAGGAACGGGGGGGCTGGTGTGACAGACAGGGGTAATACCCGTGCTACAAGTGGAACTTAGAGGGGTATTACACACACCCTAATCCCAGTGATCCCTGTCGGGTCGTCTTTTGCACATCTTTCAAGTCCCTCACAATCTTTGACGCAACTGAGTAGACCCAACAGAGAAGGGATACGAGAGTTGAACTTTCTGCAAAACAAAACCCTTTTCAACGAGATTAAAGCGACTAATAACGAGGCATCTGCAGCATAAAATTTATAGGGAGGGATTTGTAAAGAAAGCGGTGTAGATCGTCTTACCGGTCACGCAATTCTCCAAATGTCACCTACCTGCAGCATAATCCCCATCCTACATCTTAAATCCCGAGCAGGCCAGAAATGAATTTGTTTGATTTAGTTCCTAAACAATTAATTAATTTTGATCATAATTTAGTTAATTTTCAATTTAGTGCTAAGAAATCGTCTGGGAAGAAGAAATCGTATGATTTTCAATGGAGACTTGAAAATTTGAGTCCAATTTAGGCTCGAGGAGTCAGAAGACAATTCTGTCTTGTCTTTAAATACGATGGGCTTGACTTTATGAGCTGCTGTTAGGCGATGAGGCTCCTGACATTGATCGGGTAACCACCCCTCCTCTTTAGGCAGGTGTCCCCCTCTACCACTCGGTTACTTTTACCTCAATTCCTAACCATGTGAAGGTCTGGTCGATAAGGTGTCTATCGCACGGTATCTATCTATCGGAGATTAAATCCATTTCATTATTCTATGCCTAATAGTTCGAACGGAGAATAGCATCCCGCAGACAAATTAATCTTTCCAGGATACGATTTCGGCTTTAACTTATTGTTGTTTAGACCTCTCATTATCTTTAGCTGGTAGCATGATACCTATCCATTTATGATCACTCTTTGTGTTTCCAGATAATCAGGTAACGCCTCTTCGATAAAGCTTTATCGTGACAGGTGATTTTCGCAGATTCGAAAACGATTCTTGTCTGAGTGACTTTGTTGAAAGTGTTGGGGCAGAGAGGCGACAAAACTCATTTTGTCAAATGTTTGATGTTATTTTGATCAAGTTCACCTTTGTTTGGATCTTTTGAAACGTTTTTCATATAATTGAGGTCAATATTATTTTTTAACCTATATATATATATATATATATATATATATATATATATATATATATATATATATATATATATATATATATATATATATATATATATATATATATATATAGGATGGTCGACAGTTTTGGCGTGACGATAGGTTAATATTGTATTGGTGTCGGGCTAAGGCAGTAAAGTTGGCCTTACAGTCGAGTTTGTTCTGACTCCAAAGTGTTCTTTCCTGTAATCAGCCTGTAGACTGTGTTTGAATGGTAACCTGGTTATTGAGGAATTCTGGGGGTCTAGCAGCCCTGATGGGCACATTATAAACACCTATTATTATTATTATTACATGGCAGAAGGAAGGATTCGAAGAAATAATGGCAGTTTTGTATCCTATCTCGGCTAGGGGCTTCCTCAGTTCGTGCAAGCGAAATAGTTGAGTTTTCCGTGGTTCGTTTGTGCGTTCACGCCTTTAGGCTGAGTATCAGTGTAAATGTTGAGTGTTTCTTGTAAGGCTCCTTCTTCGTCGGATTTTGGGACTATGGACAGATGGATTAAGGACAAGGAACGGACATATGATGCTAATAATAATAACGCTACTAATATACAAATCAGAATGAGAAATCATAATAAGAATGTTTCCGCCCGTCTATTTATACCAACGCCAATTAAGGAGGAGTGACTTTTATTCTTAATCTAACCTCGGGGCGGAGCTTATTGGGGGAGTGTGTTCTCTACTAATACTGCTGGGCGGAGTCAAAGGGTGTGGGCATTTTCATTGTAGGCACGTGTGCACTTATCAATCCGACATCTATAGCAAGATGATTTGGTCTTTTCACAGATTCATGTAAACTCTGGCTAGTCAGATCAGATTCCGTTCTACATATGTCTGTCCCGCTACATTCCACTTCCTCCGGTATCTGTATCCAGACCTTCGGCTCACATCTATCTCATAATGTGTGTATGTTTGTACATTCGTGTGTGAACCCAACGTTTTCGTTTGCATCATTACAACATATTCTATTTTGCATTGATACATATTAAATTGAGATTTGACATTATTTACAAGTATTTACTTTGTTTTAGATTAGTTTATTGTTACAACATGGCAGATTATTTCAGTGTTCGATTCGTGTGCCAAACCATGAAATTGGGCGGCATATATATATATATATATATATATATATATATATATATATATATATATATATATATATATATATATATATATATATATGTATATATATATATATATATATATATATATATATATATATATATATTAATAGTTAGATTCTTAAAATGCCAATCATGTAAAGAAGAATATAATGAGAAGAAGGGCCCATATAAATAAAGCAGATATTCCCTTATCTATCAATTATCGGCATTTTTTTTATGTGTAAAACCCATATTTATTTTCAAACTTGAAAAGTAACTTCCGTAAAATTCTTTATTATTCGATTTTTTTCTTTTTCCTTCCTTCGCATCGATGTACCCGTTTGGTCACGGATGCATCCTACACATAAGAAAGCGATAGGAGAACGATGAGACAAGGATGTGGTGGAATAAAGCCTTTTCTTGTTCATTAAGTAAAGGTTTTTTATCATAAATCAATTGATTTGTTTGTATTTCCTTGTTATTGATCAAAAATAATGGAAAATGCTTAGTAGTGGCTAAGACGCATTTCAAAAGAATGAGAGACAAAACGATTCGCTTCGTCGGAGGTCATCACAAATCCCAAAATATTTGAGGACAAAAAGGAAATTCGGACATGAGAAAATGAGCCTTTCTGGCGATGCGCCTCAAGAGAGGACAAAATGCATTTCGGAGATCATAACTTGAGAGTGACGGAGACCAGTGAAACTCCAATGGGCGAAAAGATATTTTCTTTTTGCTGTATAAATAAGAGCTGCGCCGAAAGAAGAATAAGAAGAAGAATAAAAGGAAGAAAGGGAGGAAAATGTGCAGGAGAATTTTTAGGAAAAAGAACCACAAATATTTCTCCGGGGTAGTTACCGCATTTATTGGGGGATACATATTTCTCTTCTTTTTCCAATTTTCTTTCGTAATTCTTCTCCTCCTTAATTATCATAAATTAGATTAAATTCAGGCATTTTTAATTAGTTCATTATATTGGGTACATACGAATTCCTTGAGGATGAGCTAAGTTCGAAAGAACTTGGAAGACGTTGTGCGAATATTTCGGTGTGTTAACTTGGTATCGTTATATAATTAATTATTATTATAACAAGGAGATGGTTATTACAATCTCTATTTTTTCTTAAAAAAATTGAAATGCAGTAAGATTTACAACGTCGCATTCAATCAATTGATTTCATCATGGCCATTCAACATCCCATCATTGATCCGCAAATCGAAAATGCCAAATAACGCCTGAAATGATGTATTTCGGACTCCATATTAGACACAGTCTCTACAAAGAAACTTAGACTTTAGTAATCTTTGTCTCCGCTAAAGTAAGAGTAGAGTCGTCTTCAGTAATTATACAAGTTCGATGTTGAAGTCGTTACATTTAGCCTTATACCCAGACATCTAATGTCATGCTTAAGTAATACAAAACATATTTATATAAAATGACATCACAGATGTCTTTTAATATCAGAAACACAGCTATTGAAATTTGTAGTTCATATCCTGGATGCTTGGCAATTAAAGATTGTAAATTCTGAAGTAATTAGTTTATTAGAATTATAAATTACTAAATAATATCTTTGGCCAATCATTCTAAATTATACACTTCTCATCATCTTCTGTACATTAGACTTATTTTGATAGCCACAACTGTTATTTGCTAATCAATCTACAATATTATTTTCTCGTATTATGAATTTAATCATTCTCATCAATATTTTGAAAATACACATCTATAAAGGCATGTATTAATACTATTAAGAGGGGATAATGGTAGAAGGTAGATGTTAAAATCAGGAAATTCAAATTTCTTTCTACTCTAAGGATGTCACAGGGCAGAAAACAACCATTTCATTAAATGTATCACGTCGGCTTTGCACGACGGCAGGGTAGTGGCGGTGGAGTGGGGCGGTTATTGCTCAAGCAAAATAGGGTAAACAATCTTCTCTCTGAATCGTACCTTTCTAACATGCTTTTCTTTTCCTGCCTAACTGCCACCCCACTCTCTCACACATACGCACTCTAACAAATCAATCACTCTTTATTCTTTGGCAAGAACATCTTTAAACTGCCCTTGCACATACTATTATTCACCCTCTTTAACATATATCTGGGGACAATTCAAACAATTTGGTATTAGTACCTGAAGATTCCATTCTATCCCTTTATTAGTTAGTTTAAGCTGACTTAAGCCCTTTGAGTCAGTCGCTAGATGGGCACATAAGTAAAAACAAAAAACACTAATAATAATTTGTTTTCAGCCACATAGTTCTGTCACCTAACCTTTTTCTTTCCTCGACTCATTTCATCCCTGGCAATTCCTAAGAATCATCTAAAACCTGATTCTCTTCCAACCTCCATTTTCATCGTTATAAATTACAGTTGGCATCAAACTATCCCCATGTGGAAAGATTCCCGCTCCTACAACACGCGTTTACCATTTACAAGTCCCTTGTCCAGCGACACTATCTCGACAATCTTTCGATTCCTTGATACTTAATCATTTTTATCTTCCTTCGTATCACCATTGTTTTAGGATCGTTTCAGGAAACTACTGAGGCAGGCAAAGTGATTAAATCTGAATTTTCATTACCTGTTCTCTTTGAAGAACAGGAATGTTCTGCAATTTTTAGAGTTTTCAGCTTCCTAGAATTCCGGTATCTGCTATTAAGGAAATTTGCTTCCGCAGCCTTTGACAGCCTTATACTCTTCATCATTCACATTTGTCCTAGATTTAAATGTATATATTATAATAGAATGAGAGTCTAACCTCATCGTCTGTTACTGAGCAGGAAAAATGTATAAAAATAAACCCTCAGTTTGCCAACAAACACCTCCTGACAAAATAATAGGGCATCGGAAGGAGGTGTTAAAAACCCTGACCAAACAATAAATGTGGTTCGAATTATAAAAGGCTCTCAACAACAAATTTGGGACAAAAGAGGCCATCAGTTTCCCATTTTCGTCTCAATTTAATGATTTTTTTATTTCTTTGAGCTTCACTGGAATGAGGTAGGATATGAAGCAAAAGAGAAAATATTCGAATTTTAAAGAGCCTCAAATTGCTGCTAATTTTCGTCCCTATTTTAGTGGTATGGTTTTAAAGTCCTTTTATGAGATACCTGAAAGAGCAGGTTGTGCTTATCCTGGATCCAAAATTTGATTCTATAATTCATATGAAAATAATTTAGTTAAGGATAAGAGGGAATAAAGTGGAAAGAAATCCGAAGAAGCGATTTGTAATAATCTGTTTAAAACGTTGCAGATGCGTGCATATTTATAGTCAAGGCCGGACATGGTCAATGTTGGGCCTCACTTGTATATTCATTAAGTTTGAATCCGTTTTTCGTGCGAAAATTGAGGCAGGACCAATCTCTTCCTTTCATTGTATATTTAAATCATTTAGAAGAAGAGATTATAGGAAAGAAATGCTGCTTTCGTATAAGAGTTAGTGTTATGCTCATGCTAAAATTAACAAACATGGATAAGTCTAGTGTTTTAATCCTAAACTATAATTGTTATAGTACTCTTTACGTTATCGTACGATTCTAAGGAAAATTTGAAGTTCAGGAAGGATATTAGCTGCTGATTTAAAGGCGAGATTTGTCATTCATTCTTACTAATTTAACGAGGAAATATTTTGTTGATGATTAAGAATCTGCAGGACACAGGTTTTTAAATTGTACATGGCGATTTACTAGTATCGAAGTGTATGTGCAAAAGAAGCCTAATTCAACTTATTGAATTGGAAAAGTTTGCTATAAAAGACTCATCCTCCTCTTTCGTGATCCTCTTCAGATTGACATCCAAACAATCGGATCTCATAGCATTGGAGCAACAGGGATCAACACTAAGCAGCACAGATTTGCTTTTCCTAATTTGGGGAAGAAGGAATTAATCCATGTCATTGCTTCCTTCACAAACGATTTGCAACAGAATCTACTATGATAGTAAGAAGAGACAACCCATGCCAGGTAGCATGAATTCGTGGAAGTCAGCGTCTCCTTATCACTTTGACTGGTATTATTATCTGGGTTAACAGGAAGAATGATGGCTCATTACTTTATATTATTCTTAATGGTCAAACAAAGTTTGTCCGTGTATTCAAAGATTTTAATTGAAATAATAATTGGAAATGGTATTATTTATAAATTATGTGAAAAGAATTTTTTATTCCTTTCCTTTTATTTGGTCATTTATATCTAACTTACGTTTTGATCTTGATGTTGCTCTTCAGTGAGGTGGGGTCCCCACGAACTCCCCCGGATTCCCTGGCTGGACCTGAGGTCTAAATATGAGGTGGTAGAGTCTGTGCTTTGTGTTTCTATGAGGTTTTGTGTCAATTTGGCCATGGGTACATCGGATAAGAGTTGTGGTTAAGTTAGTTCGCTGATTGAACTTTAGGGGAACAGAAGAGTGACCTGAGCTAAAATGGGCTAAAATTGCCCTCCATATCATCATATCTGAAGAGGGGTTCCTTGGAAGCCTTGAGTTCAGTGAGAGATAGTTATATAGTCTTATTTCTGTTCAAACTGATATCAAAGTAACATATTTAACCCGTTATATCGTTTAAAACTTTTCAATTAAAAGTCATTTATAATTAACTTTTGTTTATTTTTATGATTGATGCAAAATGTGTGAATTAAACAACCTTATGGGGTGGGAATTTTGTCTAAAATTCTTTTCGTAATTTCATTTATTGTTCCGTGAAATTAAATCGACTTATTATTATTTGACAACGTCGCACATTGATATCATTTAATTTGTTTGCGAGTAAATAATGGTTTTCTTTTATTATGGCTATCACATTATTTAACTCATTCTTAATTTTAGATTTATTTAATTGATGGCTACGAGTAATTTGTGGTCTTAATAAGTTTTAAATGACATAACCAATATGTCCTTAATTAAGTTTTGCCTCTTAGAGAAGGGAATAGTCCTCATATATTTTTTTCCATTTGCTCTGTGGTCAATAGAAAATGCCTGAATCACTACCAAGAAGCTTATCGTTGGTAGGAGTTGCTTATTTGGCAAATTTTTGGTACCATTATTTGTTTATATTTGTGTTCATGAGACCAGATTTGCTTGTGCCTACTTTTCGATTGCTTGGATTTCGATTTATGCTGAAGAGAGTTGGATTTTTAATTTCGAATCCAGGAATATATATGGTTTGCGGATTCTTACTGGAGGATGAAAATTTTTCCTACATTTGATAATATAACTTTAAATTAACAGCGTTAAAAAAAATAAGAAATATATAATCAACTGCAGAAAACAATTGGTTTGTGTTGCTAAAAAGTAAATCCATTGATAACCCGAGTCTTCCATTTGTGGATTCTTCCCGCGACGTGTGAGATTGGTTTCTGCCGAGCAGTTCACCACAATTCCCGTAAAGTTTTCAACCTCATATTTTGCTTTACCCTCATCCTTTTATTCACTCTTTATATTTTCACACCAGTGTTCTTCCTCCCTGAGGGGTTCTATATATTGTTGACTCGATAACGTAGGAAATAGATCGAGCACTCACCCGCCTGCCATAGAAAGGAAAACGGGAATATTCATGGCGACATTTGTACGGATGAAACGTTCATGGTATGAGACAAGGTGACTTTTACTAAAGGCCAAATAAGAAAATACAAATAAAAACAAACGAAATTAGTAATAGATAAAATGTTTTCCATTTAAATTTGAATCCAGTAAAAAATAGTTTATCTTCCAGAAAAGCTCAATATCTCAGAAAAGCGACCCGAAATGTCTCTTTATTTCATTTGAAATTCCAAAAAGCAGACATTGAATTAAGGTTTTAAGCCCCGATGCGATTTTGTGCTAATCTTTCTCTGGCTTTGGCGAAACATTTGACCTCATTTTAGATTAATTTAACGTTCGATGCTCAAAATTAATATTAAATCAACAAATGTACACATAACTCATGTCTTGACCATCTACCCTAAATCACCTTAATTTCACAGTTATGTTGCGTACCATTATCTGTTTTTATTGAAATGTTTTTCCCATAAATTAATGAAATCTTTGGTTTAAGTAGAATTTAATTTTCTCACCCCGTATAATTCTTGACCTCTTGTTTGTATATATGATTGGTGGTCAATAGATTTATCGTATGTTTTGCATAGTTAAAATAGCCTGGGGTTTATGGGGTGCAATTCACCTTTAGATCCACTGTATTTGCCTCCACTATCTCTCCTTCTTCGAATGACAATAAACCAATAATTATGAATCAACGTTTTGAAGGCTCTAATTTGCCTACACAAAATGTACACTACGTTTATTTGACTTCTGTTTTGTTACTATAATTGATATTTACGGAATTATTTTTAAAAGTTTATCAATTTTGTAAGAACATGGACAGAAATTATGAAAAATTAAATAAATTTGATTGTAATAGTTGTAATCGAAAGAAGGGCATTTTTTCTCAGAACGTATTGAGGAAACGGATGGAACAAGGATGAGATTATTGAAAAGAGATAAATGTCAGAAACTCCCAAATAAACTCTGAAACCCTAAGTGGAGGGTAGAAGAATCTATTATAAACTTTGTAGGAAAAATGTTTACTAGCTTTGACTTACTCAGAAGTATTAAAGTGGATCCTCAAAGTGCAATTCATTATTTTGAAGAGCTAAATATTTTCAGTGATTTGTGCTCGTCTCCAGGCTATTAAAGCGTGATCACTGGAAAGGTATTTTGCAATACTCTCTAATTTTATTCGTATCTATAAGCGAAATATTTTCCAAGCCTAAATAATTCAGTTTCTTGCCCTGAATATTGTATGTTTCAACACAATATTCTCATATAAAGGTTTCTTTGTCCACGTTACTCCTCGGCTTCATCTTCATGCTACTATATTATGATCAGGAGGCAAAGCCTTGTATAAATTAAAATTTACACGTCCCTACTGACCTTCAAGCAATTTGCTTGCAACGCTTAAATCAATTTAAGCTAAAGAGTTTGATTAGATTAGTGGCAATGGTTTGTTGATATTGAAATTGGTTAATTAGAACGCTCCAAAGAATAGTTCCTCTACACGGGGCAGCCAAATATCTCACTATGGATATGACCTGCTATGGATATGGTGGACCCCTGAAAAGTCTAAGAACCCGAGCTAGGTCATAAGTTTAGGAGGGTTAGTTGTTTGTTAGGTCTTCAGAAAATATATGACTAGGTATCCGTCTGTAAATCATCGCCCGATCTTGGTGTTGGAGTGGAAGAGGAGCCAAGATACAACACGACCTTGAAAGGTGGAGAGACTCTTTTTCTACCTTCTAAATTCGAAAAAAGAGTTTCCCTTTCACCATATTTTGAGCTCCCTTTGACAGCTTCAACATTTGGACGTATACGCCCCTCCCTGTGGTTTCTCAGAGGCCCCTCTAAGATTTTTCTAGCGGAGAAGGCACTTCTGCTTCTTTGTTGCGTTCGGGGATTTCTCCTTTACTCCATTTTACAGAGCTGTCTCCGGGCAAAGTTCCACTTACAGTGTGTCTCTCTTTGCTTCGTCAAGGGCTCGATATTAAGACAGTGAGACAAAGGATGCACCGCCGTGATTCCAGCCCTACCCGTTGTGGTATCAGGGATACCTGATACCTGGCGCGGGTAGGGGCATTGTTCCTTATTCATGACCCGTTAGGGTGTTTTTTTTTAACAAACTGCTTCATCCCCCTCTTACTAACCTGTCTCTCCCTTTTCACTGGCTATTAATTTCATGCCCAGCCTAAAGTGGAGCCGCCATGTTAATAGCCTGCCTGGTTACTGGGCGAGAAGGGTGGCCGCTAATGAGGGTGGTTGGCTTAGCCGGCCGCGTATTTACCCCCTCGCAGAGGCAAAGCGGGTTACTTTGTTGAGTGATTAGCCATTACATCCTGTAATGATAATAGGGTCCCAATTCCCATCTCGGAAACATCTAAAACTCTTGATCACCCGTCCCTTGCTCCCTCACAGGATACGATTATGGACTTCTCTTCGGATCAGGCGAGTTCAAGGCCTACAAGCCACCCTATATCCCGGTTTCAAATGGAAATCGTCGCAGTAACTACTTCGAGGTCGCCCCTTTGCAATATAATACAACATTCTACTTCTCAACAGCTCTCATACCTTCGCCGAAAAAGTACGACAAAGATACAGAGCTTCCTACCTCTCTCCCACTGTTTGTTCTCGCTATATCTCTATACGGGTTCTAAAAGGACAAAAGATCTGTATTTAACACCTTACATGAAATATTCCATAAATCCTCCCCTGACTTCTCAATTGCTGACACACGCTCGGATTTAATAGTCCAAACCACTACATTCCCACAAAGCATGCTCGGTTTACATTCTCTCGGCTCTCTAATAATCTCGGCCAGTGAGAGGAATAATTTTAGTGTCAGGACCTGCACGATCTTAGTGGATAAATTTTTCCCTGAAACTGATGCCACAGAGGAGTTTATCGCTCCCGTCATCAAAGACGTCTTCGCCAACCAACAATATAATGTTGAGTCGCTCAGGATTTAAAAAGTCCTTTCTCTTTTACTCCACTTAGGGTCGCTTAATAAACGCTAAAACAAGAAACCCTAACAATTTTTATAAAATTTGCTAGAACACGGATACAAGCCCAAAGAAAACTCACCACCATCACTACAGTGCCCTAATGCCCGAAGATTCATCCCCGCCGCGAAATAAAATATTGTAAGAACACCGAAAATTACTATTTTGATATGGATCATTGGAAAATGATGCACCAGAATGCACAAAAGAGACGCACTGGCTCAAGTGTGGCGGCTCTCATCATGCCCGCTACAAGAAGTGTCCTCATTACACGACTATAGCAATGCCTCTGAGCATTCCTATAATAAAAACCTCCTGGGAAACTCAAATATGTATATACATCCATTATTATGTAAAATTAATTATGCATTACTTTAACTTGTCAATTTATTCATATAATTATTTTACTTTAACTTTATTAATTTAATCATATAATTATTTTACTTTAACTGTTAATTTAATCATTTAACTTAACTTTGTCTATTTAATCTTCCAAATTAATTCACTTCAACTTTTGTAAATCAAATCATTATGTTAAACTTAATAATTAATTATTTCATTTAGTTTATTGTCATTTAATTAACGTATACTGTTCCAAACAACATCTCTTAAATTTCACACACAAACAAACAAACACACTTTTCCAGCTTGACCAAATAAGCACGCGAACCTTCCCATTTGTCTCGGTGCTCTCGTCGTCTAAAGGTCGGTAACCATTCTTTCTACAATTATTCATTTACCTCCAAATAAATCATACTGAGTTAATTCCACTCTCACATTTTTTGCAAACGACAATACGATAGTAATTCCTAATTATTTTTACTTATCCTTGCAGTTCCAATTCACAGTCCATTATAGATACTTTAAAATACTCTAAATTACTACACTATATTACTTACAACTTAATATTATTTACTATATCAAAGATACTCTATTATACCCTATATTATATATTATTATTTACTCTATCATTCGTTCTATATTTTTTCACCATTTTATTCACCATATTTACTTAACCTACTTATCTCTGTACATTCGTTGAATTTTATAAATATATTTATATAATTGTCTTTCTTAAAGCCCAAGTCTTTATTCTAAAATTTACTTCGCTGTCGCATTAGGCCTAAAGCTAACGGCAGACATCTTCGATCAAACAAAATTTATGGTTATGGTTATCGAAACGCTATCTAGGCCGATTTATTAACCGAAGATAAATCACATTGATAACCATACACTATACGACTACCAGACGATCCGCTTCCGCTCCCTTTGGGCGCCAAGCAAAATTAGGCATGCACAAAAAAGGATTACACTGGCAACACCCACTTTTTCCACTTTGATAGGTGGTACTCCGAGCATTCTTGGTACTATACACACCTGTAGCGCATCATTGCTCAAAAAATACCACCAGGCATCAGCCTCTGTATGTATATCCATCACTCGACCCTCCCTTGAAACGATGCATTAAGATACCTTTTCACAGATCCAGTTACGCCCTCCCATAAAAATAATGCAATACTTAGAAGAGAATAAACCACCTCCTGATATCGATGAAACACACCACATCTCTCCCAGTCGCAGAGTAGCACTTTCGCTACCAATATGACATCTAATAACCCGACATAATATGCCGCCCCCTCTCTGAGCCCGTCTGGAGTAATGCAGATGAACCATACTGCCTCCGGTTCTTTGTCGTTCACTTCAAACATTACCGCTCCAACGTGCTCAACCTTCGCCCTCAGATTGAATATCCGCGGCCTTAGGGCCAATTATGGCTCTCTGCATGCCCTTTTAAAATTCTTTTTTTCTGAAGTCGTTTGCCTGAGTAAAGCCATCCACCTAGATCTTTCTTACTTCTCTCTTGCTGACTGTTAGAGATAAAATGAAAAAAACCACGCGGGCAAAGAGGCCAAGAGACTATCTCCTCGACGAAAAGACCTTCAACCAGCCTATTTTGGTAAACTTCCGGGGCGATAACGGAGCAAGAGGGCGCTAAACCCTTGCCCTCCACGCCTTTGAGTCAGAGTGAGATCCGCTTCCGACAGCAAACAAACTCGCTTCAGGCGATGTCCTATATATTTCCCAGCACGGTAACGAGCCAAGCAGTATTCAAGCAGGAATCAGGCAGTACTCACGCAGTATCAAAGCATAGGTTGTATCCAAAACTATAACACTTACTCGACAAAACTTCACACTCAGTTTGATGCAATTGGCAGACAATCTTTCGCCTCCTTTGCTATGAATTCGACTAAATTGACGATAAATTCGTTAATGAAGTGGACTTCGTTCCACTGATAATCAGACCATGTAACCTGCTCCGTGGCTAATGAGAGAGGAGCCTTTTTGTTCTTCTGACTGACCCATAGTTTGACTGTAGGGGGTGTTAGAGTCAATATTGTATTATTAAAAAGAATGGCAATTATATATACTTCAGTCCATTATTGCGTTAATTTTTAATAAGGAAATAAGATTCTAATGACTACAAATATTGCCCTGAAGCACCTTTCGATAGAATGCGACACTCATAGAATCAAATGGTTGGATTGGTTGTATTGCATGGTAATTATGCACCCATTGAATCTTTCTCTTTTAGTTCAGACTTTGAGGAAGTTTGGTAGACATAAGGAATCAAATTTGAAGATTATTACCGAAGATTTGGAAAAGTTTGAGCGAAGAGGATCAAGATAAGCTCCTCAAACCTAAATTCTTTAAAATAATGATTGATTTGAAAAAAAGAAGACTTTTCTTCTCTGCTTACACCCACATTCTGTACATTCATCTTAAGATTAATATGGAAGTTTTTATCTATTTACTTGCCTTCTCTGTCCACCAAAACACCCATTGTAATTTAAATAATTATCTTATGCTCTGGCAAGGCCCTGGTGCGGTTAACACCTAATAACGCGGAAAATGCTTCCCCGACCACATCTTCACATATATCCGCTCCTGCTGCCATCAAATACCAATTCAACACATATTCACAACATATCCACAATATATCCATAATAGTACATCCGTTTATCCTTATAATTTAACTATGATCTTCTATGTGTGTATGTAGGCACTCAAGTGTGCAATTTTATTTAATTTTATAAAATATAGCTTTTTGTTCAATTCACCAAAAACAATGTGAAATTAAATTACATGTACTAGAAATTATTACTATTAATTTTGGGATCAACTTGCTTCTAGCCCTCAAAACCTATAAATAACTCACTCGGATAGAGACCTTTAAAGTGCTGCTTCTTTAGTATCTCTTTATTATTTAAACCTTTATTGCCCTTTTTTTAATTCACTTTTCAACATGGTACGACAAATGTCTGTAATTTACTTGGTAGCAGCTGGTGACAAATATTAAGCTATATTGGACAGCATTTCTCTCATTATGAATGCCGACGCCGTGTTACTGTCAAACTGAGTTGAAAATGGAGAACTTAAAGTTACTAACATCAATAACTAATTTTGTGGGAGAAATATATGAAGAAGAGACCTGGTGTATTCAGCCGTACCGTTTGTTTCACGTAGCAACGTTCGTAACTCAAATTCTGGGCATTTCATAAGGACATGCCACCTGTCAACATTTGAAACGTGCTTGCCTCTCTTCTTCCATCAATGAGAAAAAAGCGACTTACTTCGTTTCCTTCAATGACTCTCAAGAGGCTTTAGGAGTAGATGTCTTCTATTTCCATAGTATTTTTAATTTTAAGGAGCGTGAAGCCACGTTACAGAATGGCAACAACAGGATAATATTTCGTTTTGCTTCCAATTTGACTCAGAATTAGAAATGTGCTTCTAAACTGTCTAATTGCTAAAATTATATTTTTCATGTTATCTCCTTTCTCTTCCCTGTTTTTTATACTGAGTGTAATATTTATTTGAAAGGTGTATATTTTTCGATAGAGTATTTTTAACATATACATTCTCGCGTAAGTCAAAATGAATCATAAATATCGCTTCCAACTTTATTTCCGACTTTTTTTTCTTCTCTCTTAGTTGTTAAATTTCTCGTTCTATATATCGTGGAAATAATTGAAAAGGAAAGAACATTGAGAACTAAAAATGAAGCAAATCGAAAAAAAACGTGCGAAATTCAGTTTTCTATTTAGGGATTTTCATCTAAAATATCCGAGGGCGAAAAATAAGAGATTGGTTCTCTGCTGAAGTTTCCTCATGAGTTAGTTCTAAATCGATTAGCGAGTCAGATATTGCAATATAACCAATGTAAAGGAGGCAAATGAAGCTTGTTTGCTCTATTTCAAAGAGGTTTTCCCAATCCTTCACTTAAGTAAATAAATTATACCAATTTGTTACCATTCTTGAAATATTTATAGGAGAGCGATGATCATTGGAAGGGAAAGTCTCCGTATTTTAATATGACTTAATTATAGTATAAAACAATAGTTCATAACATATTTAAATGCTCTCTTTAATTTAATTTCTACATTTAATTTTTAATATGTTAATATAACATGCATAAAAGCATCATGATCGTAGGTAACGTTAATATGAAAATTTAACGGTCTTGATCTAGCTAGCCTTGATTGATGCACTGGCCTGGAATTGGAGGCATCTGAATGTGTTCACTACTCTTCCATAGCCGGTCGTTCTTATAATCTTGTGATTTTCTTAAGAATTCATTCCAATTGGAAGTTTGAGCTAAACTCAAGGAATTATAAAATTCAAGGTAGTTATTTCTACCTTTTTTTAATTAGAAATAAATATTAATGAACTACGGCATAAGTAGAAATTTATCATGGGCTATGTATGACCTCTGACAGGAGTGTAAACCTCGCTTTCCACCTTGAGAACTGTTAAGCTAAACTGGGTTCGTTTCGTCGCTGGATGTGCCCCCGATTTAAGCAAGGCAGCCATGTGGACTGCCATCTTGAGTTGCACTGACCCTCGGTTGGGCTATCACTTTAAAAATGTCGATCTCACTTGACATAAGCTTAAAACGATCGGGTTGGAGGTAAAAATGGTTGATAAAATATATCTATCAGAGATGGCACATCTCACCTAATGTCCTTCTATTAATTTTTCTGTAATGTGATTAATTGACCTTCTGAAAATTAGTCGAAGTCCTCATCACCACCCATCGGGTGCGTTTGAGTACCTAGTTAACTCGAGACCGGAAATTGACCCAGTGACACAAAACGAGTCAATATCCTGGGGCAAATTGGAAACTATATAAATACTTAACAATATGTTTGTTAACAGTCATAGTTATCCTATTTGTTTGGTCCAAGTGATAAATTTAAGAAAATTATTTGAATCCGGGTTTGGTTAAGTTAGTTTAATTGGAGTTAGCAATTTAGGTAATTATGTATATTAAGCGGTTAATTCAAATAATTCAATTATAATTTATCATATTGCCAAGGAAGCTCGGTACCTCAGAAAATCGCCGGTTAATTAGAATATTACTTATTAAACGGTTAAGTAAAATATAAATTTTACTTAAATTAATAATAAAATCCATAATAATCACAAAACTAATTTTAAATTTTATTATTGAAGCTAAATTTATTCGATCATTTAATTTATATAAATCACTTAAGTGATTAATTTTGATTCAGAAGAATATTTTATATAGGAACTTCTATGGTTTTAAGGAAAATGTCCAAAGTATTATGGCCTAAATAATAATATCTATTTACTCATGTTAAAATGTGATGGGTGGCATGGAACCACTTCCTTTGATTTGCTTTTGTAAAGCTCTAACTTTTTGCCGAAATATCTGGTTTGAAGGTAATTAATTACCTGCGGCGAAGCGCCAGGTCGAAGCGTCGCTTCTTCTATTTCAAGAGGAGCAAAGTTCAATTGTACCCATTTAAAGCAATGAACTGACCCATATGACCATGGGACATAAGGTTATTCATCCTGGAAATTTAAAATCTGCCATCGCATTTGGCGTTGGGTGCCCTTCTTTAGTGGCAGAAGCCTCATTTAGCCATTTAGCCATTCAAAGCACTTGCAAGTGATTTGAACCATAAGAAACCATCGATGCAAAAACCATTCATCATCTTATCACTAAACGCCGAAGGTTATTGTAGGAACTTTCCCTCTTGTTTATAATGTCACCATTTTTTTGCAGATTTGAGATTTGAAAAAGAATTTCTTTAAGCGAGAAAAGAGTAAGAGATTTATTTCTTTGGCAGAAGAAAACAGTTTGCTATTTATTTAAAAGAAATTCTTCATATGTGCTGATCACGTTTGTTAAAATTGGTGGAAATTGATACTCCGTTTGAAAATATTTATATAGGGTCTTTCAATAAGGTCGCTTGACTTTTAAATGTAAATAAATCTGAAAATTCATTTCACGTTCGCTTGGTGGAACGAATTCGGGAGGCCCAATTTTCGATGACATTGTCGCATGAATCTGGCTGAAGTTGCTGGATGGTGTTCGTTATGTTGACTTTGAGGACATCAACTGTTTGCGGATTATTCGCATACACCTGCGATTTAAGGTAGCCCGAAAGAAAGTAGTCTAATGGCGTTAAATCGCATGATCTCGGTGGCCAGTTGACGTCGCCGCCGCGCGAGATGACCCTGCCCTGAAATCGCTGGTGCAAAATGTTTATCGTGGCGTACGCAGTGTGACACCAAGCGCCGTCCTGTTGTACCCGCATGCCGTCCGTTTCCATATCAGGGATATAATCCAGTTGAAGCCACAAGAAGTTGCTTATCATCGACTTGTAGATCTCGCCGTTGATGGTTATGGCAATCCCATCTTCGTTCTCAAAAGAATACGTACCGATGATTCCGTTAGACGAAAATCTGCACCAAACAGTAATTTTGTTGGGATGCAATTGGTGCTGGTGTATCTCATGTGGATTGTATTGTCCAAAATCCGACAATTTTATTTGTTGACAAATCCATTCATCCAAAATTGGACCTCGTTGCTGAACATGATTTTTTTGGGGAAACGTTTTTTGAACGAAGCACTGATTTTGATAATAACATTTGATGATTTTCACAGGCAGTTCAACGTCATAACCTTCCATTGTGACTTGCCAACTACTATTGAACGGTTCACAGTAGGGTGCCAGATGTCACTTTAACAACATGGCCACTATCGCCTGACAAAGTTTGAGCGTCCTTGTTGAAAGACCCTTTATTAGTTAAGTTTTGATACTCTTATAATTAATACAAATGGGTTGTTATTCAGAAGAAGCTGTTAATAGCTCAATAACTTTCGTGAACCATCATGGTAATGTAAAGAAATATTACAGTTTGTGATGTTTTAATGTAGGTATACATGGAACAGTTAAATCTATTGCACTTTTGAATTCTGCAAAGGTGATTAAGGTAATTTATGGTTTTAAAGAAGAAAGCAGCACGAATGTTCTCTGATACATCAGTTAAAGTTCACCCCCCCCCCCCCACATGGAGAAAGTATAGATAAGAGATCAGAAGAGGGTTATTTTCAGCAGATAAAAAAGTAATTCTGAATACAGCATAGATTTAACCAAATAACCAAAAATAATCTGAAAAGAAAATAATACTTTAAAAAAAAATTCGCAATAAAATAATTTGCTGAATCGACGTAAGAAAGAACGAACATTTAATTAAAACTTCTCACCTAATGTAACTGGTAAAGAACGTAAGTACATAGAGTCAAGTTAAGCTAAAAATATGTTAGCAACGACAAGTCACCTTCAGGTACTCTAGCGATAAAGTTCTTTACAACGTCCAACAACTTGGTGAGTGGTATTGAGGAATGGTTTTAAAATAAAGCCAATTTAGATTATTGAGTAAAACAGTCAATCCACCACATTAAATCTTGGTAAATAAGTTTAATTTGCACTAAAAAAGACGAACCATAAAAAGTGCAAATATTAATGATTTTAGGCAATTATGGGTTGAAAAATGACCAATGTCTTCTCTTAAATAGTGCCAGTGCCTCCTTTCTAGATCCTCCCCAACCCACACTAAGCAGCAGTTGCAGACATTCTCCAGGAATTGGGGAAAAATGCCTCTCCAGGATTTATAAATGCCTATATCGCCTACCATTTCATTTCAAACACTTTTACGATGTTTATTATTTCACAAACTTAGTACATAGTTCTTGCCTCAGTGCCTGCAAGAGAATCTGCAGCTGTATATCTTTTACAAAGTCTCACTCCATCTAGTTTTATCATTTTATTTCTAGTTTTTCCTTGCAAACTCTATTGATTCCGCCCTCGTTGATTCTTAAAGTCAAGGAAAGAAAAGAGAGAACATGATTTCATACTTTGCTGGAGTGTCTGACAGAGAAAAACTCAAAATTTTCCATCATTTCAAAAAGTCATTGCATCGGCCCAAAAAGGTATTTTTTATAACAATCGAAAACTATTTGAAGAGTATAGAAATAACAGGAACGGACAGCGATGAAAAGCTATATAAACTTTAGTTAACTTCAACTGGGATTTGTTCAAGAAGCCTGTCTCACGACAAAGGTGTTACAACCGAGATACGACGGAGAGAAATAGAGACAACACCAGATCCGGACCGAGAGGACGTCGACCACTGCATGGTCAACGTTCTATTACATGCTCTACCACATATATCAAGGTAGTGGTTTAACCAAATTGAAAGTATTTGATATAGTAATTATCGGTATATGATGGGAAAAGCTTCTCTTCTATACATGTTTTATTAAAGACAGGTTGTAAAATATAATTGGCAAATAAAAACATGTATAGAAGAGAAGCTACTTCCATCATACACCGATAATTACTATATCAAATACTTTAAATTTAGTTTAACAACTACCTTGATATATGTGGTAAAGCATGTAATAAAACTTTGACCATAAAATAAAATTGGCAAAGTCAAAACATGGATATAGTAATTATGAACCGTTTCTTAACTCTTGCCCAATATCGCTGTCGTAGAATGGACTCTCGACGATATACCATATATAACTATTCGTTGAGGGAACTTATTTAATTATCTTTAGAGTGCGTGGATGTCTGGGTTGACCGATATTATGTATCTTCGATATGCTTAAGAAGTGGAATTGAGCTCAAGGATAATAATATTGCTATCATTAATAAAAAAGAGTTTTATTTATAAAAACTATCAACAACACACAAAACGGAAAATATTGACATAAACAGAGAATGGAAAGGGTCGTGGGGAATCTAGCTAATCCAAGGATTAAGAGAGATTTCAAAAAGGTAAAACAAATATAAAGTTAAAGGGAGGGGATGGTTCGCTAAACCATTTAAAGCACAGGATAGGGTTGATAAAAGAGTTAAATACTCAAAGGAAACGTTCAGCTTACGTAAATAAACTTGTTGTGCAGAGGAAGGCTACGTGAAGGAATTTTCGGTCCGCTGGCGAGTTCCAGCCGAAGGGGGGGGGGGGAATTGAATGATCCTGACGTGGCGTCTTGGGAATGAGAACTATTTCTTGACGAACGGGCTTAAAGAACAATATCTGTTCTACGTTGTTCTCTTCTGAACAACAGGGAAGGTGGTGACAACCGTCTCTTGCATACGGGCTCGAGAACAATGGCTGTTCTAATGTTGTTCTCTTCTGAACAACAAGGGGGAAGGGTGAGAACCGTTTCTTGGCGAACGGGCTGGAAGAACAATGGTTGTTCTACGTTGTTCCTCTTCTGAACAACAGGGGGGGGGGGTGAGAACCGTTTCTTGCCAACGGCCTTAAAAGAACAATGGCTGTTCTAACGTTGTTCTCTTTCTGAACAACAGGGGAAGCCTAGTGGACTTGGCATCACAAAGGCTAGAACCTTAGCCCTCAAGGGATATTGTCCTTCTTCTGGACAGGTGATGGTGGATCTCAAGGTCGAGGGCCCTTTGGTGCCCATTGTGAGACTGGACCGTTACGAAATCTCGCGAAGAAAATCTGGATCTCTAATCTGATCTTAGTATAAAGTTTCCATCTAAATAGTCGAGACATCCCCTTGGCGTGGGGGCTTCGAAGGAAAGCACAGCCGAGCCTGAGAACAATACCTTATCTGCCCATAAGCCTAACTCAATCTGGCGAGGTTGGCGCATGGGGCGGACGGGGGAGGATAAACCTTCTTGTCTAAACATTGACTCAGGTGGCTGCGATAAGGCGCCCGACTTCAAAGCAAAGATGCACGTGGGTAGCATCGTGTTTTTAAATAACATGTGATAGTGGTTAAAATTAAGCGGTCTCAACGCATTCTGTCACAAACGCTTATGTTGTTTTCGGAATTGAAACTGATTGGAAAAACAATTCGTCTACCTGTGATAAACAAACATAAGAAAAGTTAGGATTTAACAGAAGAAGAAGGCTTCTTTCCTTCCTAGACCTTTAGTTTTCCAAGTGTAGGAACACCATTAAATTAACTGGACGCAGAAATTACCTATTTTCGGGGGTCGCCAAAGTAATTCTTATTTACTGTTACCTTGAATAATACAATTTCTTCCTTACGACTCTACAGAGTTTTACTCATACATTTTTTTATTCATTTCTCTCATACAGAACCTCGGATGTACCATAAGCAATCATGCTGAAGCTGACATTTGGGTGAATGCGTGGCCTCCCTGCTCAATTCCAACTAGATGGTGCTGCGGCTCTACATATCGTCTTCCACACATATTCACTCTGTCTATCTTCCTCACTTTTGTTACGAATCTCCTTTTGAAAAAGTCTGGAGCTGGTTTTCGTCACTAATTTTGAGTTAAGTAACAACAACAATCTCTAATAGGTAAAGAGTTGGACAAAGATCTATTTTCCACAAACTATTTTTTCCATTTTACTTTAACAAATCAGGCGATTAATTTCATAGTTATTTCCATACAAGAGCTTAGAATGGTTGACTTTGCCTCTTTCCCTTTGCCTGACTTAGAAACAGATCTAGGGAAAGAAAAGAGAGACAGACAGCAGAAGAAAATTTCGGTATGTCAATATTAACGCCGAGACGTCCCGTTCCTTTCCTTTTGGAGACAGGCCTGTTTTTGTCTCCTTGCGAAATAGGTAGGGGGGTGTTTCCTTGTTTTCTGCGAGATTTTAGACAACCTATTTTGGGGCCTTTCGTTTTTAGAGCATAAGTACCGCATACCGTCGAATCTGAACCATGGGTGACCACTATACCTTATGGCAGAGGCAGTAAACTCGACCTCCCTTGGGACTCCTTTTTGCACTTCACTACACACGACGTGACTTAAGTTGGTCATATTGGAGGCAGTGGTCTTACTCCTTTCTCAGATTAAATACATTGTAGAGATTCTGTGATATGTCTAAAAAACGAAGTGTTCGAAATCTTAATTCTAATTGGATCTGTTTTAGATCCAGCCCTCCAAGCGTGTCCCGTGTTGCCTTTGCTTCAAGTCCGATAAGATTGGTAGCTCAAAATTGTCAAGATTATTTTAACTTAATATTGTGTGTCTAAACTAACTTGAATAAGCTTAAGAACTCCTCCTTCTTAAAAAAAGGCTCCTAAAAAACGCCAAGTAGGATGGTCTAGAAAAGATCCTTCTGATTTATTTTAATAATTTCATTCCGTCAATAATCTAGCCGCGTGCTAACACTGTGCCCCCACTTCATAGGTTGAGAGAAAAGACGATGTATAGGATTTCGATTTCTTTTTTTCGCATAAAATAGGAAACAACTAAACAAAAGAGGGTATATATTCAGGGAGAGCATGGGAATAGGTGGATAAAAGTATATACCTAGAAAATAAACAAAATAGAATAGTGTTAAGGAGGGGAAAAGAAAATTAGAAGAAATAACAGAAAATAACAGTTTTAAACGTTAAAAATGCCCCAAACTACAACACCAAACTCTTTATTCCCCCATGATAAATATACCAAATTATTTAATAATTTGATTTTCTGTAATTTTTGCATATTTTAAAAATGTTGAGGAAATTCTTAATTATACATTTATTGACATCTTTACTTTATACGCTTACCTTCTCCTTGAAACAGAAGTAGTGTAGTCAGATTACACCATTTCGCCAAATAAAGCATTTATCGATCTCTCACCGTCTTTTCGCAGCCTTCATTATTCCAACTTTCATACTCGAACTGCAATTAAAATGTCGGTAAAATAGTTAGCCAGGGGGATTAATATCAACTTCTCAACAGGGAAGCTCGACCAAAGAACGAAAGCAACATCATCAACACCATGGGGAAGTTTAACCCTTCACGCTCTTCTTATAAATAATTAAATTACTATCGATTCCGATCTGGGGTTCCACGCAACCACACGCGTCTCCCATTCGCCCTTTGTGCATAAGGCGACGTACCAAAAATTAGAATCGTTTTTCTATTTCTGTCAGTTTCACTCTAGAACAATGATTATGTTAAGCAAGAGGTTCCCGCTCCACTAGAAGAGAGAAATACTTTGACATCCGAAGTAAACAATTCCACAACGTTTAACGGAAGTTCTTTGTCGCTCCGCTACAACAGTTATTACAGCGAGACCGACGAATTTATTTCTCGCTGTTTTTTATCGTAATCCTTCACTTAGTGTTGGTTGTGTCTGGTTTTGCTGCCATTACTTGACCGGTGATGGCTTTAAAGGAATATGAATATTTCACTTTTTAGGTTAACTATATTTTTCCGGTTTTATTTATTTCATTATAAAAACAACTTTCAAAATGATAGTAATTAACTAACCAGGGATGTACATATTCAATTTCCTGAGCAAAGGGAACGCAAGATAAAGTGCGCGGTGCGTCATCCAAATTAGGTATACACTTTGTCCTTAAACAACGCGAGGGATCGAATGCTGAAAACGAAGGAAATAATTACTCATATAAGTGGATGGTGGAATAGGAAAGGCAGGCAAATTTTCCTACATCTTCTTTATATCAAACAACAAAAGGCTTTGTTCTCGGTTATGTTTCTTCTATATCCATAACATGATGATTCAAGGGCCATCACCTGACAAACCTTTTTCTCCCTCTAAGCCTCCCCAAGCAACCAATTCAGGTATATCTGCTTTCTTCAATCAAAGCAAAGAACGAAGAGTATCATCTTCCCTCGAAACCAAGGGTGTACTTTCTAAATCGCCTGCCTTTCCTTATTCCGCCAAGTCTCCCACGTAGGACTACCACCACATAGGAATAAATAAAATTTGCATTCAAAATGATCTATTTTAAAAGCTTTAAAATATTAAAATTTGACATTAAAATAAACTAGGTGAAAACGTCTAATTATATTGAATTAAAGTTAGGATTACAATTTCCAATCACACTTGATGGCTCTTAAAAAGTATTTTCCTTAATATTCTCCAAGTTTGCGATGATGATTAAGATTCTTTGGAAGTATCTTCGCATTTTCTCTTTTTCGCAGGTTCGTGAAGAACAGGAAGCAATTGGAAGAATTAACCTCACTGCATCGCTTCTTCTTCCTTTGATATAACAAAGGAATTTATTTCCATAATGGGCGAGTGTGTGCTCTGGCCTCTTCTTCCAGGCCATTTTGCAAGCCTAGATTAACTTTACTTAAGCTCGCCGACTCTCGCTTCTCAGCAAATTTTAACCTTCTCTTTGCAATTAGTTACCAAACTAAATACATTGCAAGTAAATGCCACTTCTCAAAAACTTCATGTCAATGAAGGCATATCAATTAAAAACATGAGTTATTTGCGTTATTGCGACAGTCTTTACCTCGGAAATAGATATGAGGGCTGCCAATTAATTGTACAGGAGAGATTGTGTTTTTTTAAGCGTTTAAAATTAGGATTCATTTTCCTCTAATTTTGTGTATATATATTTTTTAGAACATCTTTTTTTCCGACTTTTTAGTCATATTTGACGGACATTGTCCTACGGCGGCAGTTGTTAGGGGGTAATAGTAAGATTAAACTTCTGTAAGCTCCAGGAAACAAAAGAAGTTAAATGAAATTGACTCGGGTAAAAAATAAGGACTTGGAAGAGTCTAAATATTAAAAGTTGATTTCCAGTATGAACTTTTTCTATTTAAATTGAAAGTCGAAACCAACGAGTCCAATGAAGGTTTGTAAGAAACATGTGTAACGAAATTGGAAAAGATAAACAAAGTAAAGATGTATGGAAGATATATAGCCTCAGATCTTACTACATCCATTGCAGCCACTAGGGCACGCATTTCTAGAGATGTCAGCTACAACGTGATTACCCGTTCCACAGCTGAGACCTCCTTTCAGGGAAAAGTGTGGGATTATTTTGTACTTTTCTCATTCCGACATGGAAGAAACTCTTCTCCACATGCCGTCCAGATTTTAACTCACTTTGCTGCTATCCGGCTTCATTCCCTCTTTCGAATCCCTGCCGCAGTAATCTTTGCTAGAGCTTCGCGCCCACGACATTCAACAAACGTGGTCAAGACTAATTTGGAGTTCTTTATTTGTACCCTTACACATTAATTAGCATCCCTAGTAAGGCTGGGGCTGAACTTAGGGTGACGTCACTTTTACACCAACAGAGGGACGAGTTCTCAAAAAAACCCAAACAAAGAGAAATGGGCTTCTCACAGGCTTCATAAATCGCAGCACACACATTCGTCCTGTTTGTTCAGAAGTGGATTTATCACCTTCCTTTTAAAATTTACATATTTACACTTTTCCAATTTGGAGCAAGTTCCCTTTATTACCACAAAGTTATCTATGTTAATTCCGCGAGAAGGTTCTGTCGCTTTATGCTCATCTTCTTTGAAAACCCTGCAGTTAAATTTAGTAAAATTAATCAGATTCCTATGAACTTCGGAACAATTCAATGCATGGCTCTTTCTAACACAATATTCTCATCCGAAATTTCTGCAAAGAAGAGCCTCTTTTGGCGCAAAATTAGCCAAATGATCGAATTGGTTTGGCGCAGACCGCAGGGTATAAATTTCGGATAAATGGCGGTATTTTGTAATTACACCATTACTGAACTAACAATAGCGGAGACAAGTATGGTCGGCTTATCATCACTTTTATACAAAGGCTACTAATTATAAATGGATTTCACAAATAGGTTTGTAAATGAATTAATCGGAAAAATCATTCATCGATAATGGCTGAAGAAGAGATATCCACCCTTGGCCATTCATATAATGTAAGTAGTCATTTGTGGTTAGTGCATTTTGTATTTATATTTATTTATTTTTAATTATTCATCACATGGATTAATAAAATAACAAATTTCTGTCACTCTCTTTTTCCAATCAGCTTGTAATTTTTAATAGTTGTTTTATATGTATTTATGGTAATTTTCTTGCTTTTTCCATGTTATAACCACAAGTTTCCTATTGGATTTAAGTTGTCCTCTGTGGTGGCCACTCCATATGAGGAGGTCCCTATTACTCCAAAGCTAATTTGGTATCGTAGAGTGTATGGCATAGGACATTGTCCTGCTGAAATATAACTTCTTTTATTGGTATAGTGGGATGCAATTGCAAGATAGATGGTTCTAATACTTGTGACAGCTTGTGAATATAAGTAGTGAAGCGCATTCTTTCCTGGAAAGAAGTCATGAAGCACCATTTCATTATAGAACCACCTCAAAGCCTCACAGTTGGTACGATACAAGTAGCTTGAAATGCCTCTCGAACTCTTCCTCTCACAAGAGTAGCCCAAGAAGAGACGGATATCTGCCAAATTATTACAAAAAAGATAAATTTTTAAATACTTTTCTTTCAAGAAATGTTTAAGTGGAATTACATAAATTACATGCAAATAATATTGCAATATTGTTCTTAAATACGTAGTAATTAACTTATTCTGACCAGATAACTTAAGACCATTCCTCATGTGTCCAATTTTGTGGTCTTTGGTCCACAAAAAACGGAGTTTTTCTGTTGCATCTTTTTAGCCTTGTGCGATCTTTTTAAAGGAAAAAAACAAAAAAAACAGAATATATAAAATCTTTGGTGTTAATATAAATTCAAAAAGATTTCTCATTTTCTTATGTGAACTGTATGTAAATTTGCTTGGTTCTGTATAGAATCGTAGAATGGAGTGCGTATCTACTAATTAAAGGACTGAGATAAAAGATGATTCTTCATGGCGTGTTTGGTATATAATGCCTCATCAGAGAAAATGTTTTCTAACATTTTTTTTACCTTTTCTTATTCATAGTTAAGCATAGAAGTAGATATTGAATAATGAATTTTTCTCCTGTATCTTGAGGTTTGGCTGCCAAAAGTTGAACTAGTGAATCCATATATCCCAGATTACTACATCTTTTTACAAAGCCTTTCTTATATGGGTTTATAACAGTGATCTATACAGCACACATCTTTGTGATTTCTGCATTCCAAGTTTCAGGTTAATATAGGAAAAAGTCACGATGTTACAGGGACTTAGTATATCAACTAAATTTCTCCATACGATGGTAATTTAATAGCCAGAGAAAGGGTTCAATTCATCTCATTTACTGTATTACAGACTAGAAAAGATCCTTAAATTTACGGAGGCTAGTCGTGAAAGGGATAGAACTAAAAAGTTGAAGGAACAATTGAAGTGCACTTTTACGTACTAGGAAAAAAGTTATATTCATTTTTTCTTCTCTTTTTGATCAGTAAGAAGAACAATTCATCAATTAAAGTGTTATTAACTAGTACATCATGCAGTTAGAAGATTTTACTAGACGACTTGGTGGGCACTTATTTACATGTTCTCCTTTATTAAATTAATATCGTTAATGACTCATGTTCTTCTGATTGATGATCGGATGCTATGTATAAAAGATCCAAAACAACAGAAAAGGGTTTTCTTGGTTATATTTTAGGCAGAGTAAGTGGCCATGTTATCGAGTTTTTACTTAATAAATGAATTTGCTCTTTATGTAACACAAAACACCGCCTTTTATCAGTCTATCAGTGATTAATGGTGCATAACACCCTCTTTTATCAATCTATTAATGTTTAACCCGCAATTCTAAATGAGGATTCAGTCACAATATTTTGTATGTAACCACGACTCCATAATAACTGGGATTGATAATAATAATTGTTAATAATTAAATTTATTGCATTAAAACCATTCATGATGCTTTTAAAATTAAACTAATAAACACAATGTTTTATTATGATTTTAAATAATATTAACCTTGTCCTTTTTACTGCTCTTAGCAGCGTTTTAATCACCATTATTACTACTATCGTTAGTATTAGCATCATAATTATCGACAATGATTTTATACATCCATTAATTAAGGATGGTTGCCACTGCGCCGCCCATTTCCGTTAAGGGGATCTTTCGCCCTCCGGTCATTAGGGACATCCAATTCCGCCATCCTTAGTAAGGAAGATGCCATGTGGGCATTGATGGCATGCGGTGGGTAGAGCAAAAGATTTCTTCATACTTTAGGTTTTTCTCTCCTTTTTTATCATATTTTGAATGAAAAAGGAAAATGGCGAAATCCTTTTTCATTTTCCTTGACTGGGGTCAGGATTCATATATAAATGGTTGTAGGGAGATTCAAAAGGAAACTAAAAATCAGGGGCCAAATGATGAACATGTATTATAGCATTATGGCATCAGTAATCAACTTTACGACCAAATGAAAACCAATCTTTGGTTACTCGTCCAAATTAGAAGAGAGAAGCGTCTGGCCATAAATTGAAATCAGTTTATTTTATAAAGTTGAAAGAAATGTTTTTAAATCTAACACATCTAAAAGGGTTAACGAAGAATTTTATGTTCAATTACGCTCCCGAAAGGGAAATGATAACCATTTATTTATAAGCATATATAATATGTATAAGCGATTGAGAGAAATTAACCAAACAGAATAGTGAAGAAAACCCCGGAACGAGATTTACTTTAACTTAGAGGAGAATAATGTTTGATTGCGCTATTATTATTTTGTACATAATGGTGGCAAGTGTGCAAAATATAATAACGCTCTCAAGCAGTTTTCTAATCCAAAATCACAAAGAAAATAAATCGGTTAATCAATTTTAAGATGACCACTGAGAGAACTCGCTCGATTGCGAAGGAGAAAAATTAAGGGATGGGAAGAGAACAGTAGACCACAGTTGCAGGTTCGATTCACTTATCACGTATAAAAGGTTACTACAAGGCGTTTTTTGTTTATATTTGTTTTTGATAAAGAAACAATGATAAATTCAACCAAAAGCTATGATATCGCTCACCTATATTGACCCAAGGTGGATATAAATAATAAAAAATTAAAGCATACACATTCCTTCAAGTAGTACGTGAATACACTCACCGGCTAATGTATGGGAAGTAATATGGGAAGAAATTTCAGATGTGAAATTAACAATTTGACTTACTGGGTAAAGCAAATAATCTAAAATTTAATATGCAGTTCAAACTATTGTAATAGAATGAATATCCCCTTAATTAACTTTCTTTGTGTCTTTTATATCTTTCCTGTTCCTTTTGATCGAGCTGATTAAATTGTTTAGATCAACTTTGAAACCCTCCAACTTAAATAATAAAAGCCCTCATATTATACCTCCTATTAAACTTCCAAAGTTATTCAGAAGACGCAGGAAAAAAGAATTTATTTAGGGAAAATAGTTTAAAATTATTTAAATAGTTGTCATAAATTCCTTAGGTTTACCTGAAACAACGCGAAAATAGACAATTAATTTCTCCGTTAAATCTGATTCAATAAGAAAAAATACGAAACCAGAAAATGATCATCAGATTGATCCAGGTTTAGCTGAACCTTTTGAACTCTTTGATATTTCTTTTGTGGTTGTTGAGACCTTCTTTGTGGATCGCCCAACAATTACGAAGCAATTTATAATTAAATTATTTCTTATTCAATCGTAGCTTCATCAGTTCAGTTTATAGGTGTTACCTAAGCGATAAATCAATGCAAGTATATGAAGTATTTTAAAATAAATATTGACTGTTCCAATATGAATTTATGGTACTCATTTACAGTGTGCTCCACAAGCATATTCACACTTTCGTGTACCTACTCCATTAGAACTTAATTATAACTAACCAAAGTTCGGGATTGTGTTTCAGGAGGCTTTCCTATTGATACAGTGAAAATTCAAAATACTACTCATCTTCCAACTACCCTCAGATTTATCTAGACTATTCCTCTTATATTTAAGATTATGCGCCTTCAACACATTTTCACTTCCCCTAAAAAAATTTGTTAGCAAAATATTTTAAAGGACTTTTAATTGGCGATCCCCTATTAGTTTTGCTTTGTTATGCAAGCGAAAATAAATGTTTTTCTAATTATTTTTTTCATTTTGAGGTAAAACTTGGAGGACTTTCACTAAAAATGGTTCTTCTATCCAAAACCATGTTGATGGATTTCTATTAGACAATAGTGGTCCATTTTGGACTGGCTTCTTGATTTCTGCTACTTGGAGACGTAGAACTAATCGACCTGAAGAGGCCTCGTGAAGCTTCTGGAATACTAATATCCCTATTTTATCCCCTTCAAACAATTGATTTTCGCAGAAGATTAAGAAAAGCCTGTTTAGGACTCGCTGAAACTGTTGAATTGAAGCGATTTGCATCTCCGAAGTCAGGGTTGGATAAATGTTGAGCTTCCATTTTTCAGTGTTTTCTAAGAGCCGTGTTTTCTAACGGCTCTTCTACTTTTTAGGGTTTTCGTGGTGCATTCATGCTAAGTCCACAACACTATGACGCATTTCACAATATTTTGGCTCCATAACAAGCAAAAAATCACCAAATACAAAGGAAAACTTTTCGAGTCTCTTTCGAATAGATACTAAAAAAGGCAAATACCAATTATTTATTTTGCTTCCTAAAAGTGAGAAAGCGGAAAATAACTTTAATAAAGGAAAACCTGATTACTTTTGTTTCCAAGGCACAAAAATTAAATGATTAGATTGAGGAC
The DNA here is from genome assembly GCA_963969495.1 of Ceratothoa steindachneri. Taxonomy (NCBI): domain Eukaryota; kingdom Metazoa; phylum Arthropoda; class Malacostraca; order Isopoda; family Cymothoidae; genus Ceratothoa; species Ceratothoa steindachneri. The sequence continues at coordinate 61,732,545 of OZ018337.1, forward strand.
GAGCTTAATTGAGGAAATTTTATTAACATTTTTCTTATATATAAATATATATATATATATATATATATATATATATATATATATATATATATATATATATATATATATATATATATAGAGAGAGAGAGAGAGAGAGAGAGAGAGATAAATAGATAGATAGATAGAGAGATAGTTACATATATAGAAACTGGAGTTGGTTCGTTTCCTCTTGATTAATTTTTCTTTACTCTACTGAAGTTGGATAATTCAGACAGATTAGTGAAGAATTGCTCTTTCCAGAGAGAAAATAACGATAAAATTGAGAACTTTTAGGACTGAAAGGAGAGAGAAGAGAACTAGTGATATAAATTCATCATCTATTCAAGCTAAAAGGGGGAGAGGTAGGAAGGTAAAGCTCCTACTTACAATGGCAAATTAGATACCAGGAATCTTTAGTGGGGGTGGTGGCTTCTGTGGATCTGAAATGGGCTAAATCGATTCTACTCAATGGCTTCATCTCACAAACCCTCAAGCTTTGCTTTCTCTGTTCAGTTGGTCATAATTAATCATCGGCTCTCTTCTTAGGGTTATTTGTTGATATTCTACAGGAGTGTTATTAACTCCTCCCCTTGCATTTAGCATTCTCTCTTTCTGCTTAGCATTTATGAGTGTCATATTTGTCCACAAAACTTTAAGAGAGGAGATGACTTTTCAAGGCACGATTAATGGCGTACATTGAGGGGGTAAATGTATAGCAGCAGGCAGGTTATTCCCCATCATAGAAGCAAACATTTAGAAGAGGCGCACCGTGTAACACGACAAAGAGTAACGTATAAGTTCCACAAGGTAGGCTTTCCAGAAGTCGGGAGAGACTCAATCTATGTAGGTGGATGTTGCGTGGGTAATGATTATATATGTGGGAAGGAAGAACTTGAAGCGCAATTCTGGTTCGAAGGAGCGGCCAGTGGTGGTTAGATGACAGGGACGTCGTTGGGCAGAATAACACTAGTTGAAAACGAGTTGTTTTTTTCTGTTTAATGTGAGTTAACCCAGAAAGGGAGGGGGAGAATCGTAGTAACCTATCCTCAAGGAAGGAGTTCCATGAGTCTCGCAAGGAGGTGGTGAAATAGTGAATGGCAATCACGGAGCTATTTTGATCAAAGTGGAGCTCATGTTTTGCGGACAATCGAATGTGGCATCCATATTTCTAAGATGATCAGTAAAGGCCATCGGGAGTTCCTAAGGCTAAGAAAAGGCGCAATTGTTCGGAAGCGAGCCATATCTGGACAAGGACCACCGAGGAAAATCTTAGTTTTGTCAGGATTGATTTTCAAAAGGTTGCTCAAGAGCCGTTTGCTAACGATAGATGTGGAGAGTTGGATTCGAAAAGGCTTAGCAAAGGAGTTTTGGAATAAGGCGAGAGAGAGAGAGGAAGAATGAGACAGTGAGAGTTGAGAACCATTAGTATAGATGTGGAATGAGAGACAAGGGTAACATTTAAGTGCATTTTCCTCTCGTTCGTTTCTTTTGCGTTAATCGTGTTTGAATTCTTATCCAATGATTTATATTTTTCATGTACGTTATATGGCATCTGAGTTCAGTTTCTGTGCTCTTTGGGTTAAATTCCTTTGTTTCATTTCTGTATTAAAGAAGTGATATGGTTTATTGAGTAACAAACTATTCATTAAGGATAAAATCTGTCACTTCTAAATACACTGCTTGGATTCCTTCTGCCCTCAACCGAAGTTTTAATATGGTGCTGATTTGGTAATTTAGGGAAGGGGGGGCATCTGGCCATTAAGATTAAAAGATTTTAATATATATTTGTATATACTCCTTTAAACCTTAGTAATTACTCAGTGATATGAAGATATTCATTCGTTACTTCAGGAATAACCCAAAGGACTGGTCAGGATCTAACCGGCACCTCCACCCCATTTATTTAGGGACACTCCAAGATGGCTCATAGAAGGAGAAATTGCGTAGAGATTCTGGCCAGCTTTTTGACGGAGGAGGAAGGTAAGTTGATTATGTTGCTTAGAGCGATTGTCTGATTGTGGAGATGAGAGAGGAGTTTGAATTTGGTAGATGATACAAGAGACAAGAGATCTGAATTGTGTTTATATCGCGATCCTGGACCTAAGCTCTACCTTGACGGATGCAAGGAAACTTGTTAGTCTCTCTCACTCACTCTTTCAACCACCCCCCCCAAACAGAATAGTCCAAGATATTGCAGTCTGAGGAATTGGCAGTCCAGATTTTCCATGTGATATGGTTAAAGAAATGGTCTGACACCGAAAACTACGGGCCTTCTGCTTTTGGGGTATTGTATCGATTCAGGCTGACATAGGTACCGCCTTCCATCGGCCACCTCCTGGATCCTGGACAGCACCAACGCCCCCATACACTTTATGTTGTCCTTGCTATTGAGTCTGAAGCACTCCGTAAAAATATGTGGGAGCATAACGGGCACTTCGCTAATGACCACTTCAAACAACATGATGTGGAAAGGGAACTTGGTCTTCATGACTCTCGGTACACCTTAGGGTAACACAGAAATCCAACAGATGATTTGCGAGGTTACCTCTTGGTCCTGGCAGATAATCTTCCTCACTGTGTAGAAGCAAAGCAGGTAAGGCTTGAGTGGATGCTTCAGTTATTCACAAGCTCCACACCACTTTTCTTCTGCTTGTGTTTCATCTTCAGCAACACAAACTGCCTCTTTCTCATTTTGTATGAGTTGTAGAGGATGTGCTCTTCCACAACCTGCCTGAGGAGAGACTCTAACACTCCCTTGTTCCTGGCTATCGACCTCATTCAATTGCTGGGATCGTTCTTCATGATTGGCTGGTTCTCCGCGACAAATTCCGGGCGTCTTTTCGTACCAGAAACTAAGAGTGAGCTTTCAGTGCCGCCACACAGGCAAGATCACATCCAACTCGTCTGATCCTCTGCACTGTCTACAAATTAATACGCAAACACTCCAATATCTTCGCGATGGAGTTTTCTGCTTGAATCCCGCGCAACACAATTTTCCTCTTTCCAAATCTGTGGAGGGTTGGTTTAAACCATGGCATCGCTTCATTTAAAGACGATGCACAACTGAGTCTACTATCAAAGGAGAAAAGAGATTCAACGATAGGCCAAACGCAGGCAAGGGAATAGGATTTGTTAAAGGCGATAGATTACCCACCGCATCCTTTACCTATAACTACTGATTAGAGGCTCCGTTGTGTGTGGATAGCTAGAGCAGTTCCGTGATCAATACCCATCAGGGTGGGTGCACAGGGAAATTCACTACAAATGCCAATGTGAATTCAGGTTTTCAACATTGCACGTCGACACAAATGTTCCTTTTACTTGAGGATCCGAGGAACTCTTAAACAAATATAAACGCCTAATAACCAAGCAAAAGTATATACGTTATTGTCCCGAAACTCGGGAACCAACTACCCAAATCTACATTTTTTAAAAATGCTTGTTTTATGTCCATGAAAAATGCGCCGAATATTCTTAGATATTTGCCTCTGATTCTGTCAAAATTTCATTTTATATAACAGTTCACACATAAAATTCGTGAGGTATGTATGCCAAAATAACTTACACAAAAACGTTTAAGTTGTAAATTTAAACCTAAAGACAAGGGAAGGGATAGACTCTAAACCTCTGCCTAAGCAGGAAAAACTAGAATAGACGTAACCAGCAAAGGCATTTATCTATCTTTTATGGACTTTACAACTCTATCAAATCATAATTTAACCTAAGGAACATAAAGTCGCTATATCCCAACTTACGATAGACGAATTCAAACCACAATTAACCTTAAAGGTAAGATAGTTAACCATAAATGCCCTCATGATATACAATAATCCCATAAATTTTATATGTACTCTACGTGGGAGGGAGCAAGTACTCAGGAAAGTATGGTTCTGAAACCTAGCTTAAAGTGTAGTGCCCCATTGCAAGGTGGATTAGGATCAATAAAGAAGCTTCACAAATGAGCGTCATGTGAGTCTTATGAAGTCTTGAATGGGCACGCACATAAATATGCACTTGCCATTTAATATACTGAAATTAGATAACATTTTGTCATGGAACCATTTGAAAAATATCGGCAAATACTTTATTCTTGTAACGTCTATATAGGCAAAAATTAATTCGAGACGGTTTTACACGGTCACACGCATACACACTCACACGACCAAAAGGCGCTTCTTTTGCTATCTTAACTGACCATTCGGGAAGCGCCAAAAATTCTGGGAGACGAAGAAACAGCTATGCAGATATATTTATCAAACTCACCAAGCTGAAAGACACGAAAGACGCTGAACCTTTGTTTATTGTCATGGAACCATGAAAGACGAAATCTTATTTCCTAAAATTATCTCTGCACCCAACTGATATATGTATGGCTCTGGCCCATTCGTCCACTCAACAACTCTGAAGAAAGAATATGAAAAAATTAAGCTGTTTGTAGATAAGCTTCTGTATCATAATTATAAATGGGTCATCTGCGTTGACTTAAAGATGCTGAATTATCTCATGGAACAGCAATCTGGTTATACTAAATACCGATGCTTTTTTTGCATGTGGGACAGTAGAGACCTAGTTAACCACAATGTTATGAAGGACTGGCTGCTTCAAGCAAATATGACTGCATGTAGAGCTGCCAATATATTGGAAGCATCTTTAGTTATGCGAGGGGAGATCATTTTCCCACTCCCCCCTTCGCAGATCAAACTCGGATTGATCAAGCAATTCGTCGAAGCTCTTGACAAGAATGGGGAGTGCTTAAGGTATAACTGTAGTGTATTTCCTGGAATGACGATTGAAAAGCGTAAAGCAGGAATTTATATTGGACCACAGATCCGTAAGCTCTTGAAGGACACAAAATTTGTAAAAACGATGAGCGAAAATAAAGCATCAGCCTTGGCCAGCCATTGTAGATGTATTGCAAAATTAGTAGGAATAAACAAAAATGAAAACTATAAACACCTTCCTACCAAGTGGATATTAACTTTTCGTGATATTAGCGCGAATATGAGAAAAAAATACCTTTTCTTTCTAGTGATCTTGATCGTTTTCCTGAAAATCTTGGTGATATTAGCTACGAAAAAGGTAAACGATTCTATCAGGACATCAAGGAGATGGAAACTCGGTACCAAGGACATTGAGACGCAGTGAAGATGTCAGAATATTGCTAAGGTTTAAAACCTGATACTCCTGTTGCTTAACATTAACAGTGCGCAAATAAGCGTAAATTTATCCCTTGAATCTTTTGCCAAATCTCTTTGCCAACGGGCGTTTTAATTTTTATTCTTTTGTCTGCTCTCTTTGTTTAGGTACTATACTCTCGTTATAGCTTCATATTATTTCCTTTTGTATGAATAAAATACCTTGTTAAAGAAACGATCTTTTTTAATTACACTAAAAGTCACTAATATCGACTCATGTACACCATTGGAATTATTTTTATGCGCATATTTGCATTTAATTGAGCGAAAAAGGAGATAAAGAAAGAAAGAAAACTAGACCTGATATAGAAAAACCAAAGTTATCTTCGAATTTAGCAGGAAAAATCACTTAATAATTTGTTGAAATATTCCAGGCACCAGAAAAATAGTTTATTGTTGCCAAGTGTAATCATATACAATTTCCATTAAATACAGAACGAAACATTTAGTTTTTTATTTAATCTGCCTATGTGTACATATTTCAAAAGCAATGGAAGATTTGGTTATGCAAACATGCTCAAGATTAATATCATTTATTGACACGAATTCTTCTGCTTGCCTCAACTGAGGGGTCTTCAGCTTACGTGGATGGATAGCTTCTCGGAGGTTGATGACAAGGCTGGCACTTGGCGTGAATCGATTAGAGATGTGTGAAGAAAGATTAATGCGCGTGTCCGGAGTGCTAAAAAATAAGTATCTCAAAATAAATTTGGTTTCCAGGTGTCATCATCAGTGGAGATGCCAGCAACCTCTGTTTCCAAGTTTGGCGTTGTCACGTTTATCAGCTTTTTTCAAGTAATAAAAACGTACACGAAATATCTGCATACTATTTAGCCCCAAAATTAGCACTTCAAAAGAAAGAACTCAAAATATATTCATCATATAAAGATTAGATTAATAAACTTTGCAAATGGTGCATGATACTAATTGAATTTTAATAGAATTAATTTTCCACTTTTGCAATTTAGAATAATATAATTTTATCAAAACTTAGGTAATTTGAGGAGATTATTCTATTTAATTTTAACTGATATAATTATCTCCACGAGCTACCTTTTGAACGGAAATTTCATATATATATATATATATATATATATATATATATATATAATTTAAAACCACATAATATCTAATAATACCAGAAGGATAAAACAATTTTCCTGGTTCAAATAATAATTGGTTCATCCTGAAATTTTGGAAATAAATAAAAATGTGTTTTATTAAATATTTAATAAATAGGAACTAATTTAAAGTCGCATCAACAAGTTTCACACGCGACCACATATGTTTAGTTAGTGAAGACAATTTGCCTATTGCCAAAACTTCCTTTGCCAATAGGAGTGATAACTGATGCTCATTTAACATTCATGGATGCCTTTATTATATATACACAGAAATATTAAAACTTCCACCATTCACACAAGGTTTTCTTCCTTCTTTCTTTAAATCCTTAAAGAACCAATTTATAGGTCTCGGTTCTTAGAAGCAGGTTGGTCGGGGAGTGTGACACTTTGTCTTTAGTAAAGAACTGTGGAACACAATAGAAGGAAACTTTAGTCCCGCCACGCTATTCGGCCATTACAACCAAACATTTGATTGAGAAATACTAATAATCTTTCACTTATAATAAGCTAGTGTACACGACACCTGGGCTCAAGGTCACAGCCAGAGAAGAGAAGACAGAGAGTGGATATCTTTCATATGGGCAAAGACTACGTGAATAAAGATTGTGCCAGCGAACTCATTTGTATATTTGAATCTTGTGTCGCTTCCCTACCATCGCCGCAGGACTTTCAAAGATTGCTAAGGGGAAAGGGATGATGGTTAGTGGGTGATTGGAGAGGAGAGAAAGCATGCGCGTCGATAGGATTAGGGTGATAAAGTGGTTATGCAGTAATACACACTTGGGCGACCACAACTGGTGCTAATGACAGGACGAGTCGTCTGGGTGCTGGGGGTCTCCAAAAAACCTGCTTGTAGTCAAAAGAACTGCTATCTGGACACACCTTCTCCGCTGTTTATAGAGTTGTGCACACTTCTGCGCTCCTGTATGGCTGTGAGGCCATAGAGTGTATACAGGGCGCACATCAAGATTCTTGAAGATTTCCAGATCAGATACCTTCAAGGAATCCTTGGAATCACCTGGGCAGACCGCGTTTCCCATAGCACCATCCTCCATCGCACAAGTTGCATCAACATTGAAGTCCTTATCATCCAGCGCTAGCTTAGATGAGTTAGCCATGTCTATCTTATGGCAGAAAAGCGACTCCCCTGCACTCTCATCTATGGAGAACTTGCAATTGGTCGCCGCAGTGTAGGAGGGTTTAGGAAGAGATTCAAAAACCACTTAAAAACAACCCTCAAGATATCTGGTGTCGACCCATCCAGCTTGGAGCACCTTGCCAACGACCAGGACACTTGGATGGAACCTGTTACCGAGCCGTAGAAGGCTGTAAGGCCTCCCGGGTGCATGCCCGTGAGGAGCAGTGCCAAAGGCAGTATGAGTGGCAAAATGGAGATCCCCCTCCCACTCCACACGAGGGCATTACATGCCCCACAGGTGGAAGAAGGATTGCCTCAGAATTTGGAGTTCGTAGCCATCTAAGATGTCACCGGGGACACCAAACCTGATCTCATCTTCATCACACATCTAGTTATCACAATTCATCGCCATCACGATAGGAGAGACGTTGTCGTCGGAATTCTATGCACCTCCTAAGCAAGTAAGCATTATATCGTTGTGTCATGAGGTTTCTCCTTTATTCCCTTTCGGCTGGTCCCCCCTAAGCAACTCCCTTTCTAATGTTGAAAGAGCCTCCTCTGTAATGTCTCAGAGGTCCTTGGTGACAACTGCCTGTAAGCCTAATCCTTTCCCTAAGAGGTCTCTGGAGAGGAGAGCGGTTCGCCCCCAAATAAGAAAAAGAAAAGGAACATATAAAGCATGAGGCTCTTCTTAAGGGAAGAACCTCAGATACGGACGTGCCCTTCCACTTGAGGGATGTTCGTACACTCAAAGTCACACTATCGATAGTAAACCCACAGTCTATCCAAATGTCAAAATATTGATAGTCTTTGACCGAGGATTGATAGACCACTTCCTTGAGCACATTAATGAAGAGTTGACCGACCAGGGATTGTCAGGATTGACCGTATGTCAATGAAAGACGGCAGTTTATAGTCAATTATTTATAGAGGTGAAAGGTTACCTGTATACAATTACTTTTATTTTAACGTGTTTATAGCACATCTGTGCGTGATTCTTTGATTACTTGTTTATATAATATATATATATATATATATATATATATATATATATATATATATATATATATATATATTCACAATAAAATTAGAGTTTATCTATACTTTTAGCATCTTTTAACTCCTTTTTTTATATTATTTGTATTTTTTCACAACCCAAGAAATATTTGTTTTCGCTTCTGATATCTGAGATCAGTTCTTTCATAAGGATTTCTTTCTGCCCCTCTCATGACCCAATAGACGCTGGGATTACTGAGATGTCTCTCCTTCGCTCCTTCTTGTTGTGTTCACATTTCCAAGAAGTTAAAAGAGAAATATCTTTACAACATATTATTCCATGTTCAAATATTTCCGGATATTTGTGTCAAAGAATTCAATAGGTGGATTTTTTAGCCTTTAATATGGCAAATTTGTGTCTCTCTTTTCAATTTCTATTAAACATCGATAGATGTTAATTGACTTTTCTTGATGATTTTAACCTTTTTTTATTCTGGTCTTTTTAAGCGCATTTTTTTATGTCACATATCTATTTAATTTTTATCGTCTTTAATGAGTATTATCGTTCTAGCATGTGGATGATGAATCATGGCCGATTCGGAGACCGGGTTGAATTCTTTACCGACTCACAAAGCGCCCTGAGGCTCTTGAAGCATTGCAATACCCGCACTCCTTGTTTCGTGGGATCCGTGACGCAACAGTTGCCGCGAGTTGGGCGTGAATCGAGATTTCTTTCTGTTTGGTTGCTGGGCATGTAGGCATTGCGAGGAATGAGCGAGCTGATGAGGAGCTTCAAGACCAACGTTTTACTCTTCTCACAGTGACTACATTGCTGAATCAGGTCACCGCTCCAATCTACCTGGCACTAATAAAATGGGAATAAGAGTATCCAAGGTTTCTTCTGAGAATGCCAGCTGAAATCGAAAAACGATACTCCATACTCTTGGCCCTCTAGGCCGCGAGAAGCGTGAAGGGGATTGTAAATCTGTTGAGCTCAACGAGGATCCTCGTTTACAAAGTGAAATGGCAATATGACGAGAATGAGAAAGACTAAGTTCCTACGGTTAGGTACAGCAAATTTCTCGCTTTTTCTGGTTCTTGGTGTGAAAAGCAAACAGGGCGACGTTATGCTTCCTCATATTTTCCCCAAGGGAATTTAGGTCAATGCGTATATTTAAACTAATGGCTGGAGAGTGCAGTCGAGCTTTAGATGAACAAAGGAGCCATTGAAAGGCTTTACCTTAGTCAGCAGATCTCTTTTCCCGTATATGCAAGGACCACTGGACCCCATATTTTTTGGCACCCAGGACCTCCGACTATTATGCAAAGCATTCAAAAAACATCTATGAATTTCAGAAAAAGCTAAGACGAGTGGGACAAAATTCCAGCCCGAGTTTGTTGTCCTATTCAAATATTATAATAATCGTGTGAGGAGAGTCATTAAGTAAAATGTTATACTATTAACTATTAGTTATTAAACTATATAGTTGCAAATACTCTATGGTTAAAAATAACTTTCGTAAAAAGTGTTATCATTTATTTTTTTATCAAATTAAATTAAACTTTATTGGTGTGTAATTCGTCTCACTCAACCTAAATTTTATCACTCTTAATAGACTGCTGATGAACTATGCCACGATATGAAGACTAAAATCCCTTTTGCTCTGGTATTTGTCCGGTGACCGTTCATAATATTTAAAAAATCATGGCCGTAATCCAACACAACATTCCATAATATTAGAAACATCTTTTAACTTGAGCTATTTTATATATTTATTTTTTTAAAATGTGCCTATTTCAGAGCTCCCCTCGTAGTTCTATGTATCCCCAGATCATAAAATAAAAGGAATTTAAAATACTCCAAGAGCGCTTCAAATCTGCTGGTTGTCATAATGAAACATCTAAAGATTTTTGATCATCTTTCACTGTCAGTTTCATCCTCAGCGAGAAAAGAAAATTAGACTCAATAGAATTTTTATAGATGAGAGACGGAAAATTGAACAGAAAAGAAAGTCCCACAGAAGCATGTAAATTGTTGATGAAACGAAAACTTAACTTTTGTGTAGAGTTTAGGTCACGGCTAATTTCAAAGTCGATTATAATTACCCAAAGATTTCCTTAATGAAGAAAGCAAATAAAATTTGCATAAGAATGCCTTTACCTCTCTTTACGCTGAAAATAAAAAAAACATTCTTTTTGCGAACTAACGTGCGCTAGCAATTGTAAGCCCCCTTTTTTGTCATGGTATTTGGACGTGTAAGTAACGGAAAGCTTATGATAAATACACAAACGAGAAATATTGAAAAAAAATGGTTTCAAAAAATTATTTCTAAATTGCTTACGTCATTATACCCTAAATCTACAAAAATAGGAAAGTTTTCTGACCTAAATAATTTTGAATCCCGCTTTTCTATCCTAATGCAGATGAAAAATGGCTTCTTACACTGAATATAATGTTCCTATCCGTCTTCTAAGCTCTTTCATATTGCTTCCTTCTCCGAATTCCATTGCTTTTTCAAATATTTTGGTTCAACAACAAAAAGAAATTCTTGTTCACATCTTTCCTATGAGTGTGGGCTGAGGTTTAATGGAAGCAGAGTGGTCAAAATAGACTTCTGCATTTCCTGTACTCGGTTGAAATCTCGCATTTGTCAATTTTTATTTTCTTATTCAAGAAAAAAATTGAAAGAGAACTGAAATAATGCACGATAAATTATATTATTTTTAGTAATATGGGTAGTAATAAACGCTTCAATATTTTAATTTTCTCTTTAAATGAGTCCAATAAATTATAATCCTTAGATGATCCATGGTAAGTGAATGATTACCTAAAAAATGATAATGAGACGAGTATTAGAGGCCGTTCTCCTTTAGTAGCGGTATCGCAGGTAAGTGAATTTCTTATTATACTCTCTTATTACTTTGTTTCTTTGGTAAGTAAACAAAAATGATTTTATTTTTAGAAAGATTTTAAACAGAATGGAAGCAGATAAGGAGGCCGTAAGACGAACAAGCTCATTGCCCTCTGGAATCTCCTTCTAGGACCAAAAAAATAACCTCGTTAAGAAAAGTTCTCTTCCCACAACGAAACAGACGAAAATTTTACCAGCCAATTAACACTATTATTACAGCTTCTCTTTTACTATAATATAAAAATATTCTGAATTATACTTTTAGACTGCTAGAATCATTCCCATGTTACTTTCAGAGAAGAAAAGAGGACGTGGAATGAATGAAAGCATTCAACGTGCTAAAACGGTAGGATTAGAAGAAATTGGGACAGTTCTCACCGGGAAGGATGGTACCAGTGGGAAATTATTGAACCAAATAAAAATGACACATGGAGATTTGGAGCTCAAAATATTCTTCTAGAATTACCTGGGCCTACACCACTTGCAAAACGACAAATTATTGAAGGTAATGTTCCGAGTTCTTTTAGGTTGATGATTGATGATTTCATTATCAAGCACATACAAAACTGTAATGAAACTGAAGCTCCCAGACAATTAAAATGTGACTCTTGGACTATAACATGTGAAGAGGTTTAGGCTACTATAGGCATCATGATTGCACGAGGAGTTCTAGCTAAAGGACAATCAGTGGAACATCTCTGTTCAAAACAATGGGGTGTTTCATACTTCCGCAAATCAATGACACAAATGCGTTTCAAACAAATCATGAAGTTCATCAGATTCGATATACGATCAACACGATCTGCTCGATTGAAAACAGATAAATTTGCTCTGGTATCCCAAATTTGGGAAAGATTCATTGGGAACTGCATTGCTTACTATAAACCAAGCGGCAATATAGCAGTGGATGAGCAGTTGTTTCCATGTAAGACTAGGTGCCCATTCACACAATATATTGCCAGCAAGCCTGATTAGTTTGGTATCAAATTTGGTTAGCAGACGATGTAAAGTCTAACTACTTGGTGAATGGATTCCCATACTTTGAAAAAGATCAAGCTCGTCCTCCAAATCAACCACTCTCTGAATACGTGGTTATCTGTTTAATAGAACCATACATAGAAAAAGGTAGAAATGTGACAACTGATAGCTTTTTAACGTCAGTAAAACTAGCTTAAACACTATAGGCAAAAAGTACGAGTATCGTAGCTACATTTAATCGTATTAGAAGAGAAATTCCAGAGACCATTAGAAAACCTCGTGAAAACCGATACAATTCACACATACTGAAGAACATTCAATGCACACTTACAGTATATCAAGGTAAAGCTGCCAAAAATGTACTCTTACTGAGCTCCCTTCATAAAAATGTTGCAATTGGGATGATAGAAAGAAATTTCCTGAAACTGTGAAGTTTTATATCTCTACAAAATATGGCGTAGATATAGTAGATCAAATGACTCGAAAGTAGAGCAAAAAATGTCCTTCGCGGAGATTGCCAGCGCAAGTTTTTTACAACATTTTGGATCTAGCTGGCATCAATGCAGTAGTTCTGTACAGAGAAGTTACTGGACAGAAAATTTCTGTTACAATAAGCTGAAAAACTGCAGATAAACTTCAAGAATAGCGATGCTGTAGATAATAGTAGCGATGACGATTAATCGTTAGAGACTTCTAGGAAGAGAAAACAATGCCAAGTAGGAAGTTGCAATAAAAATAAAACATCTGAAACTTGTTACAAATCTAAGAGACCTGTATGTGGCAAATGTACAAGCAAAGTGAGGAAGAAAGTAATTTGCACTAATTGTAACAATTAACTATCTATGGAAAAATCGTTTTATGTGTGAGAATGTTTGAATCATAAAGTTATTTACCTACTGTTAATGAGAAGGAATAGCATTTCTTGAAATAAAATGAATTGTAATTAGTTTTTTTATTAAATACATTCTTTCTTACTTCAGAATTATATCGAAGATTTATGGAATGTATTATTAAAATTTGATGTAAAATATATTATTTTCTTATCCCATATTGCATATATGACTGATATGTCAACAGAGATATAAATATAAGCGTATTAAAAAAAGTGAGAAAGTGCCGTCAAAATGACCGCTCGGTCGTTCTAGGTGGTGCAACTTTCCGGACGTTCTAGTGTTAATTTAATGAGCAAATACATAAAACTCTAGAGAATACGATGTTCTAAGTAGTAATTACATCTTCTCGGAGTAATAAATACGGACACACATTAACCCATTTACGTAGGTACATACTATTTATGACACACCCAATCAGAATATTATACACGGAGGAGACTTGAGCTGATATCCCAGTAGATTAGCCAACTAGTGATAAGCTTAATCAAGATATAAACTTAAACCCTTAATGGCCATTTTCGATCATGACAGAGCAAGAACTTAACAAAGTACGCGAGGGTCCAGAGTCTCCTAGCCTCCTTTTTTTCCTCCATGCCTTTCTCCAATACTATGTATTTACTTCGCTTTCGTAATTATTTCTTAGCTTATTTATTTTTCATTGCTTTTATAACGCGTAACTAATGAGCACTTTAATATTCAGAGACCTAGATCACCTACCGCAAGGATCTAAAATCACTAGAAAATATCCATTAACGATGTCAGCGCACCAGACAAAACTTCAAATGCCACGACAAGACAACTAATTTGAGAGTTCTAGACCAGGCAGGGATCTCTTGCATAGCCTCATTGTTCAGAACCAGCTGAGATGGACCGAACATATTGTCAGAATGGAAGACACAAGACTGCCCAAGCAAGTTTTCTATTAAGAACTAACAGGGGGAAAGAGAGATGTTGGAGGATAGAAGAAAAAGGTATAAAGACAATCGAACTCTAACCTAAAGAAGTGCAGGATCAACAAAAACAATTGGGAAGAGGTTGCAAAAGACAGAGCAGCTTAGAGAGCTGAGATCAAGACAGAGGTAGTCAATTTTGAGGAAGGAAGAAAGCAATAGTAGAAACTAAAAGAAGATGAGATGGAACAGTAGGAACAAACCAAGGACCCGTTTACCACCAAGGTTGGACTATCCAGTGTGCCACATAATGCTCATGGACCAGCTGAGTCTCTACCCTCACTATAGAACATTACATTAAACGCATCAATCATCACTGACGGACATCTGACCCAAATCGTCTAGAAAGAATTGTAGCCAACGACCAAGAATGAGCACCCTCACTCAATCCTCACTAAACACCCTCCACCCTTTCTTCTTATCTTTGATCTAGAGTCCTTCTTGCTGGTTGCAATTTGGGCGTCGTACCTTTTAATGAGAGGAGAAAAGAGGAATTCTATTACGAGTCACCCGGCTCCGTGGCGAGTGCGAAAATTGAGCCGAGTATCCGAATATGAGGCTGATTCTCATCGATGAGATTTCACGATCTCACTTTCTTTCCGAAAAAACTCGCGGCCCCACCATTTGCGGTAGCGTTGGAGGAAGGGGGGGGGGAGCTCCAACGCAGAACCTAGGATTAAAGGCTATCTCCCTGTATTTCCCAAGTGTTGCAGGTAGCGGAGATGTCTGCTGCTCCTAAGAAACTATTAACGACAACCTCTACTTCCGAAGAACAATGGGAAAATATTTCATCAAAATACTTTTCAATACAAAAGGATACAAATGACCAAAGGATAGGTCCTGATGTCCCCCCGCAGGGGCTTTACGTGGCATCTTCAACACCCACAATTTACCCTTCTGTTCTTAATGCCTGCAGGAAAGTCTGTGGGTATAAATCTTCCACGCATTTTCACTTTATCTAGCTTCACTAGTTTCTTTACCAGTCCCTCTTTAAAAAACTCCCTCTTAATAAAGCCTCGTTGCTATTGCGCTTTAAACTCTAGAAAAACTCGGGATGATCCATGGGTATTGCAATCTAGAAGTTCTTCGCTTGTACACTGAATATCCTACAAGAATTTCTCGTTATCATTGCAGAGCATCACATCCTTTAGGCTTCCATTCGATTAATCATTGAATAAGCGGCGCTAAGAATGGTCACGATCAGGCGATAGGCTTCGGAACAAGCCATCAATGTCATCGCCAAAAATATAAAGGTCTTTCAGCTGTAAAGTATGAATTGAAGTTTTGACTCGTTTTCCTAGAAATATGTTACCGAAACGTCCTTTATAAGTATTGTTTTCTTTTATACGAGATGCGAACAGTTTAATCTTTCGAGGTTGCTATATCATGGGCCAAATTATTTAATTATTTTGAAAGACTTATCTCTATCCGTCATCATTAACAGGTACAAAATTGGAGACCTCACTTCTTTCAACCATATAAGTATTAAAGTCCTCTCCAAGTTCGGAAAACAGTGTGACCTCATCGTGGCCTGTGAATCAACATTTATTCCAAGCAATAGCCCACGAAATACAGCTTCTGACACTAATATTTGTGCCTACTTCTTGGCCCAAATTTTGTATGCACCACTTAAACAAATTGTATGCTAGTAGCACCTAGTTGATTTGGATGAAGTTGTATGTCCACTTTCTTTCCATTTCTATTAGCTGGGACAATGTAACAAATTTCTTGTTCGCAGTCCTCGCCACTGTGCCGATTTGCACCAATGTTAGAATTGGATTCTCTCCACCACTCTTTGGATTTTCTCTAACCAATTCATTCTGTCAGATGAATGGAAAAATAATGGTAATTAGAAGAATTTTCCTAACAAATATTCATAAAGTGGTTGAGTAAATATTGGTTTTTCATACAGTGCTGAGCTGGCTATGCTCATTCTATGGTGGGCAAACCTATTAAATGGTTCTCGTTACCTCACTTCTGATACAGTACACTATTTTTATTAAAAGAATATTAAAACGTGTCATATTCTTTAGATTGTTGGCTGCTAACTTTTTTCTATTTGCAGTTAAATATTAGGGTAATATTAATTTTATATTATATTCTACCTAAATTTTATTTCCAAACTATTTGTGACGTATATTAATAGGCACTAAATTTGGTCGTGTGGATTATCTTGTTTCCTGCGCTATTACGGAAACAGAAAAAAAGCTGTTATTGGGCGCGTGGGAGCCATATTAGAAAGCAGTTAATTTTGGGCGAGGTCTGCAATGGAAAGAATAGGTGATAAATCCAATTCAGATTACTATTTAAATCTTTCAAAGAAGCAAAAGTGCTATTTGATGTGCGCCTGTGAGCGGAGATTTCATCGTTTATCCACTCATAATTGCTTAGCTAAATACAACTTGGGATGTTTCTCATGCGGTTTTGAAGAACCTTTTGCTGTTTCCGCTTTAGACAATTGTGTGATTTGGAACACGTCACGGATCGTAACAAATTAGCAATCAACTTGATTGCAGAAAGGAGTTTATGTAGTTTAGCTGAAACAAAAAGAGACATAGCCACTGAGCGGAAACTATATTTAAGGTCGTAGGTTTAACTGGAAATAATGAATACCTTCCCTCTTACCCATGATTTATAACTTTAATTTATGTTTTCTCTTCCATTTTATTCTCTCCAATATCCTTTTATTTTGTTTCTATTCTTTCAATCAAGTGTCATCTCATCGAACAACGTTTTCTAGTCACGTATCTGGTCCCCATCACCCCCATCCCTTATTTTATAAACTATAGATGTGTGGACAAGACGATGTCTACTTGCCCAAACATCGGAAATATAACGCAGTTTTTAACAAAGTTAAAAAATAAGAAATTAATAATTTCATTCATTTCTTATACGGCAAAATCCTTCAGAAAAAATGTCTTTATGATAACTAATATATAATCCTGTAATTACATCTTTCATGCAGCATTTGTGACCCTTCCTTTGGGAAGATAAAGTTAATCACTTGTTAACTGGTTTTATCGAGCTGAATGACCCCACTTGACCTATTTTATTTCATCGAGGGCTCCTTGAAGAGACTCGTCCCATTAAAGCATCGGAACGACTTACGTCGTTTACCTGCCTTTCCTATGTAGACTATTTAAATGGATACCTATCTTACTCGTAGCCCAATGCTCCTGTAAGCAACCACATAACTATTATACCTGGCCCAAGAAGCGTCGATACGTCCTTCCGTATAGAGTGGTTGGGTCATGGAAGTGAATTTTGAAGAACCTGGGCTTTATTTCTTTTTACTCTCTCTCATCACTCTCTTTACTATCCTATCCTAACCTCTTTTTAACTACCCCAGGGGATGGGTAGTGTAGCACAGGCAAAGCCACTGCTACACATTAGACCTGGAGTGGTAGCACGCCCTCTTGGCTCAATGTCTCCAGTGGTCTGTTGCTGATCTTTGAGTACTGATGCTTTAATTCTACAAGATCCATTCTAATATTCCCTTTCTCTAACTCCATTACTTCATTCACAGATGTCTCCTTACAAAATTTCTGCCTAATAGAACCTTATTTTTATGGCGCTAAACACTTTAGAAAAATAATTCTCGAGAGCTGGTTTAAAATTCCTATAAAAAACCTATTAGATCTTTAGAGATAGGACAGAAAAAACATTCGGTCATTAATTTGGCTGTGCGTTTCTTGTAAATTCAAAATCAGGTAGAGTGTACATAGTATAGGTCGGTCCGAAAGTTTTATCACCCCTATCGAAAAGTAATAAGAACAATAAAGGAAATATATAATAATATCAAACACATGTACTCGTTTTAGTGTATTCACTTTGATTGACACAGTCACACATCGTGGACATCTGTAAGAACCTTGTCTTGTTTGATATTTTACGAAACATTATTAAGCATTATGTATCTATCTATATATATATAAGATAAATTATTGCAGTAACACAATTATTTATGCGGTTAAAAGGTTGTAATAGGCAGACTTCGACACGAGACGATTTATTTGGGTAGATGAGAGTTTTCATCCAAATTGTTTATGGACGTCTATAAAATAGATACTTTTCCTGGTTAAACCGGTTGTGGGAGATGTTATTCGGTATGTTTTTGTCGTTTAATTTTTTCTCATGTTTTACTATACTCTTTTCTTTATTCATTCATGTTTTCTCTTCTCTCTGTCACATCTCACTCATTTCGCATTTCTCTGCCAACTCTGCACTACAACAAACTTTCATTCGTTCCCCTGTAATAAAACGAAATAAAATGTTTTCCTTAACAAATCCATGCATATTTTGATACACTTTATTTAAAGTCACAACATTACAACTTTATATTTGAATAATGTTCTTCTTCAAAATGATCTGCAAAGGTGGGCAATTTTCGATTTGGGGTTTGTTGTATTAAGTTTTCAAAGAAGCGGGCAACATCTCCCCGATTTGGGTTTTAGGGTTTTCACAAAGGTTTTATGCAATCAATGTCTTTTTGTTAACCTTTTCAGCATTATTTTTAATTTTTATCATATTTATTTTCTCTTTTTTCTCTCTCATCCGCTCATTTTACCATTGCGTCGTTCTTCTCGTCCTAATTTGAATAATTTCCCTTAGATTAAAATTGGGTTGATCGTCTTTGTACACAAACCTGGGATTCCAATTACATGGGTCAAATATCTATGTACTTATTTCAATAATTTGACAGGTTTATTTTAGTCTAGAAATAATTTCCGGAGCCCTAAAAGTAATTCTAAAAAATAAAGGTAAATATAGTAATTAAAATCTACACCAAACCAAATTTCATAGAACTTCAAATTATTACTCAATTGTTAAGCTGGACTGTAGAAGCAGAAAAAAAGAATTACCAAAAAGACATGGATCGAGAAGCGTCGGTGAGGTGGCTGCTCTTAAGGGTTGTTACTGTAGTGAATGAAATGAATTTATATAATGTATTGTGTAATTCGAATATTACAGCAATGCAACCCAAATGCAATTGTTACTCAATAATGGTATTTAAAAATATAAATTGCAACACTAAAGGGATCACTCCCCCCAAAGATAAAATTGGTGGAGTTTACATTAAAATATGAGAAAGAGACACTGGCAGATAAACCCCAAAAGTGACCATTTTGAGGCGCCAGGAAGAGTGCTGAGGCTCAACCCCATTAAACCTCAAGCAGCCGAGTCTAATAAAAATAATCATCACCCTCAGCATTAACCGCTGCCTAAAAAAGGGATCGCCGTGATCAGCGTAAATGATGGGGCCATCTGCACCCTCACCTCTACCCCCGATTTCTGATCAATTAAACCTAAAGCTTCTCTTCATCCATTTATCCGCGCCTTTTGTCCTTCATAGTAATGAGGAGCTATGTGGCTTGTTACCTCGTTCAGCCAGGGTTCATATCCATACAAAAGGCCCGAATCCCCTCACCTCACAAAGGGTCGCGCCCCAGAGTTGAGGGAATTTATTTTCGGTACTTTTTTATCATAAAAATAAGACCAAACTAAAGCCTCTGGACAGTTGTTCCTTGAATACATGATTATATTCAAGTTAAGTTATTTCTTATAATTGGTACTACTTGATTTTGCTTACTAAACGATATTTAAACTAAACATTTTAAATCAATATTTTGCTAATACTTTTAATAAACAAATAAGGTAATCGTTAGTAACATGTTTGCTTTAAAAGTCGAGATGATTAAATGCTTGGTTACCGTTGTGGGGTTTTCTACCTTTCTTGACCCGTGTGTTGTGAAATCTTTATTTAGGGGCTCTTAGCGCACTTAAACTACATCAGTTGTCATTGTTTCCTGGAAAGGGCTTTTTGGCCCCCTTAACTCACGCCCCTGAAAGAGAAAACATCCTAAAACGATTCGTTTATTTAGGGATTAGGAATAATAAAAAAGTGCTTTCTCTATTCGTCTGATTTCTCATTGGGTCTCAGGCAATCAATCTCAAGGGTAAGAATAGACGTAGATAAGGAGTGAATGTGTATGAATTATAGGAGAGGGTATTTAGATCCATCTAGGTGGAGGGACATACTCTGTCATGGCGAGACGACTAAGTCATAATTGTTATCACTAATGTTGCATTTAAGTGGAATAATTCAGGGCCAGCAGGTGTGTATATGTACATCGCGCACAAAGGCACGTCTGGTTTCCCTATTTCATCAATCTTCATCCATTATTTTTCCTTTTATTTTCTGGGAGATTAAAAGATAGCAATATCCATTTAATCGACATCCACTAATGTTGATGAAATATTTATGTTTGAAAGCAATCAAGTAAATTAGATAACACAACAACCTAACAGTGACACTACGAAGCCTCCACTAGTCACCATACTTATCACTATTTCCTATGAAGGGTGTGAAAGTCAGTCTAGTATCTAAGTGATTTATAACTTAGCCAACAAATAAGTAAAACTATCTAATTTCAAACTATACCATACTACCAAACGGAAAGAGATTAGTATGGCCTCCATGCAACCTACTTACTACTTCTTACCACAACTCCCTACACTTTTTCTTCTATCCTTCACACATTACGGGCTAACACTTTATATGTAGGGCTGGAGCACATTAGAAAAATGAGTAGGTAAAGGATATAGTACTCAGCAGGGTTCGGAACCCACGTAAAGCAGTAGGTCCACCGATCAACTAAGACAACTGTCAAGTCTACTCCAATATCTCCATCTTTGCTATCTCTAATCTTTACTCTTCCTCTCCCTCTCTGTCTCCTGGCCTCCTCGCTGCCTCTTCCGGAGCCCGCATAGGGCTCTGGAGGAAGCACTGTCTCTCCTCTCCCACCTTTCCTTTCATTCATCCTTTATTTATCAGTGTGAATGGATTATGTACTTCTGTTTTGAGAATTTCACTAAATTTCCCTTTTGAAAAGATTTTTGCTCATGGCACTTTGTTATTATTAAATTTTAGAATTAAGATGAGGTAATTATGATTTATTCTCTTAACAGTTGTGTTTTCTTTTTCATAAACCTCTTTGCCATTAGACCAAATTTGGCTTATTCGTTGTCACTATTTTCTTAGTGATCGGAGCAAAACTAGGCGTTAAAATTAAGTTGTAACCGAGTCATGAATGCGTACGATCATTTCTGGTCCTTGATGAGGTATTGAGAAGGATGAATTACGTGAAATTCAATTTCATCAATGAGTAAGAGAAGGTTGAAGAAGCCAATTTTAATAAACTCTTAGACAAGATGGTTATTTTTCCTACAACGCTAATTCGCAGGATTAAGAGGCCTAAAGTTCTTATTTTTTAAAGCGCTGAAAAATTCACGTGCTCTTAACTAAAGCTTTTTTGCAATCGCTGGTTTATTTTTCTTTTTTCTGCACTTTAAACGCTTTTGCGTGCAAAGTTCTTTCACTCATTTATTCTTTCACGAAAAATGTTTCAAACCAATTTCCTGAGTTCATTCTCAAGCCATAGCACCTCCTTAGAACTTTAGCTCATAAGTTCTATATAAAATAATTAGCACTACATGGTCTAAGCCACGGTCAGAAATTAAAGTCTACGGAAAAAACTAAAATCTCTCGTTTATCTCAGTGTGGGAAATATAGATTGCGTGAAACCATTGTCTTCTCTAATTCTTATTACAAGAGAATGCTTTCTGAATAGGGTTGGTCACATTTTACTTAGGAGTATAATTTCTCATTTACACCTTTAATAAGTTACCAGATGCTTCGCTTTAGATTTTGATATTTAGGATGTTGATTTCCCTCAGAACAGGTACAAAATTACGATGAAAAAGTAATAAGGAAATATTTTATCATTATTTCTTGTTTGACTTTGTGAGCTGCGAACAACACCTATACAAATACGAATGTTAGTGTGTACGATAACTAAAGTTATAATGTCGGTCTAATTTTGCGGATAGGAGCTTTAGTTCATAACCATTGTTTGTAACATTAATTTTATTCCCAATTAAGACACACTAACGTGGTCAGAAGCAGTTTTCTCTTGTTCTAAAAGTCAAGGTTTCAGATGAACGTGCTGAACCCATGCTAAAGAGAACTGACGGTGGTCGACCATGTCAAGAAAGGAACCCCACTTCCAGGAAAGAGCTGAAAAGCATTTAATTTCAGTTCCATTAATTATACTGCAAAAATGTTATTTTATATTTTCCAGGAAAAACTGGGTTTGGGCGAGACAGCCAAATGTTATTTCAAAAATAAGTAATTTTGTTCTTAGAACCAAAAAAATATTCATCGCTATCGATAAATGTAACAAACTAATAAAAATTGGCGAGTGTTTACGAATAACTGTGGGCAGACAAATCAATTATAACTTGCATACCAGAAAGTTTAATGTAAAAACGCTAGAAAGTTTAAAAATAGGAAAATCACTGCTTTTGCACAATACCTTTGCCCACCCCGATCTTGAGCTGACGCCACAATTTTATTTCCCCGTAAATCTTTTAAATTATTTCTAAACCTCCCAAAACTGAGGACAAGCGTCTTGCACCTCGTCTCCCATTTTCTTTCTTTAGGCCTCATGACCATGAATTTTCATTCTGCGTCGCTCTTAAATGCAATAAAACACTTTACCACACACAGTAGATTCAGTGCGGACTTTTCAGAGAGAGAGAGAGAGAGCGTGGACTGCAAATCTTCAATCAAACAAACGATGAATAAGTTATTTTATATATTGTAAATGCTATTTCGCTCATAATTATAATATTTTGCTTTTATCTCTGAGTAATAAAGATTTTGGTAGACAAACGTTAACGTTACTAAAAGAGATAAAGACGAGATACGAAATCAATTAAAAAGATTCAATCGCAATTCATGGCAATTTTGGTTAGTTTACTGCATCACATCTGCCTCAATTAATACTGGGGTGTAATTCTTGGCAAAAATGAACGGACAGTTCCATCTTTGAACTTCAAAAAAGGGAAGGTTCTTGTTGCAGTAGGAATATAAGGAATTTCACAAAGGACTAAAAGCAATTAACAACAGAAAGTTTTATGGATCATCTTTGGATATCCGTGAATACAAATTTGACCGAATTTGAGGCATATTCAAAAAATGCTTAAACAAATATTTAATCAAAATAGCTGTTTCCATTGCTAGTAGAAATTTGATATCAATAGGAGGTTTTGAGAGAAGGAGGCAAATAAAAGTGAAGACCTGACAAACGGAGCTAATGAATGTCGATGAAAGATTCGTGATATTCGAGTCGAATAACAAAAAGATGTGGAATCAAAACTTTGTTTATGACAATGAACAATAGTTCCAATTATTCCGTCCTCTCCTTTGACTCTCAAGATTCTATCAAAATTCCATTTTATGCGATCGTTAATTCCAAAAAGGAAATTCATGAAGAATAGAAGCATGACGTGATTCGGATATTTTGTGGTGCAACATCATTAATAAATACGTGAGAAACAAATGTAGAATGAAATGCCTGGCAAGGAGAGCTAATCATATGAATTTCACCAAGTTCTAATCGTCTTTAAAATTTTGGATTTGAATTCCTATTTCAGAAATTATCTCATAGATAAACAGCTAAGAAACTCGACCACAATTCAAAGTACAAATGACACTGCTTATATTTTATCTTTTTCTTTATTGAGGTGT
Source organism: Ceratothoa steindachneri (assembly GCA_963969495.1). Taxonomy (NCBI): domain Eukaryota; kingdom Metazoa; phylum Arthropoda; class Malacostraca; order Isopoda; family Cymothoidae; genus Ceratothoa; species Ceratothoa steindachneri. The sequence goes on from OZ018337.1 coordinate 61,756,341, forward strand.
TTTTCTCTTCAGGAGAATTGGATAAAAACATTATAGGTGCCTTCACGGATTTCTCTGTTGCTTTGGGGCCCATTTTATACGGTGTTTTATTTGTGCCCTATTTGCAGTTTCACCGTTATCAGTAAAGAGTTGCCAAAGTTTTTATTACAACAATTTTGTCTCTTCAGTCTATCCAGATATTTACATACCTCTTTACCTTAAAAGGTCTTAACGTATTTTTAAATCGCAACTCCGTATTCTTTAAATCTCTTTTATACTATTTTTTGTCATATTATCAAAAATAGATGTTTCCTCATTTGACGAGATAACTTGAGCCCAAATTTCAAGATTTTGCCTAACATTTCTCAGGATCATTGAATCCGTAAACAATAATCCTATACATGTAATGCTTCTTACATCTTTATCAACAGGACCTTTTCTAAAAAACTATATCTCATGATTTAAAAGAGAAAAACTGAATGTATATATAAAACGGATAATTTGATACATGAGAAGAAAAGATATATTTCCAATTTAATTAGGCTTAATCGAAAAAATCAAGCAAACCCATGTAATTACTTCTCTGAATTATTGTTTATTTAGGTCACTTAAATAGTAATTAGAAATCTGAATGTCTCAGAAGCACAGGGCATATAATGGATTTTGTATGTCGTTTAGTCTACCCTTGTTCATAAGTAACCTGACACTAAAGTCTTACTGACTAATAATCTTTGCTGTACTGCAGAAACTTCTTGAGATAACTGTGTCTAATGCACGTCCTTACGGCACAAGTGCCTAGTGTTAGGCATACTATGGCACTGCCTCCCGGCCCAGTAGCCTCAGCTGTGCATAATTACTGTCCTGTTTGCGGCTTAACTTCTTCTGTTATTTTGGATCGGTTCTACTTTCACCAATTCCTTTCAGATCTCTCTTTATTGAATTGTGACTTGTAAGAAGTTGAAGAGTGTAGTCGGGGTTGTGGTATGATGGTGCACGAGTATGATAATAATAACCGCTCATTCACCCTACTATTTTGATAATGCTCTTATCTCTTTTCCTTTTTATTATATACCCTTGTCTACACCTTTCCAATTTTTTCTCTTACTAACCAGAGAAATTCTGGTGGCTCGGCCGACTTTCAACCACTCACTATAACCTGGCCGAGTGGCAGGAAACACCTTGAACTTCCTAACTGCCTCGAGAATCGAAAGTCCAATGGTAGGAGAGGTTATAGGGAAGTTTTGGTAACCTGTTTATGGAATGGATACGGCACCAGATTATGAGATCAGCGTAATTCACTATCTTAGTAAGGGAAGGACTAGTTCCAGTTCTGAGGTGAAGGATGGCTTTACGGTGAATTATTCATCTGACACCAAAGGAAAATTGTTTTTACCATGTTCTTCTTGGCTGGGCTTGTCAAAGGTTCAAGGCAAAGATGGACTAAAAAAATAAACTCTTTATTTTAATAACGGAATCTTATGATTGCAATCGACGAGAGAGACGGAGCGTATTAATCGAGAGACTAGTAGTCTATATATTATTCGACGCGAGTTAGAGTTAAAGGAGAGAGAGACAAGACTCGGCGGATATAAATGGAAGCGTGAACGCGACAGTATTTGTTATTATTCTCTCTGATTCTATCAGATTAACTACATTTTTTTACTAACTGTTTTCTTTCTATTAAGGACAGGGTGCTCTTAAAAACTGACTCTCTTCAGGGTTACAGTGGTGAGGAGAGCGAAGCCTCGATGATGTTGGTGCCCTTCATCGAGTGGTTACCAAGCGTTTTCGAGCACGCTGGCTTAAAACACTTCTTCTCAGTTCGCTCTTCTGATTTGAACATGGCCTTGGGGCGCCACTTTTCAAGATTCTCTTTTAGAAAACCGAAATCCCTCGTTTCTCAGGCAGGAAGCTTCTGCTGAATGGAGCTGGTAGCCCTCAGCTTGCCATTGTGAGTGCTCCTCGGGCATTTTGTTGCTTGCCTGTAGAGTAGAGATCGTATTCTTAAAGTATTTCGCGAAAAGAGTAGTCTATAGTAGGGAACTTGTAAATTACTCCTTTGAAAATATTACAGAACAGCTAGCTCAGCAGGGACCGGTCAAGTTCTATCATGTGATGAGAAAACAGGGCGGGTCTCGAGACTTATCCCCTATATTCTTTATCACGTTCGATCTTGACAGGTTCATTGAGTCGCTGCATTCTGTTAGGCATCACTACACCCTCAAGACATTCGTGACTGTGCTGCAAATGTATTACCACTACTACTGATTCTGCTACACATATTGTTAATTCAGACCTGTCAATTCAGTTCAATCTGAAATTGGCGTAAACTGTTGCAAGTTCGTACATGATGAATCTGCATTGTGAAAGGTTAAGTGTAAATTCAGAAAGCTGTACCATGATTCTTTTAACCAATGGAACTCGTATCTTTTCGATATTCAGGTATTGGCTCTTCTGACTGCGCCGTTTGTGCGACATGGAACTTACTTCGCCTCTCTGATGGAGAATAAACCCTCTTGCCCTGGCTTAGCCAAACTTACGAGAACACTAGCCGATGGACAAATTCGAAACCGCCCCGGGGGTTCTACCACTCCCGTGCCAGCCACACTAGGCTCCAAGGGTTCACTCTTACCCGTGCCAAAACCAGCCTCCCCAGACTACCAATTCCCAAAAGGCAAAGCCACGTAATTCTACCGATTCGTTAGTCTCACAAGAGGCGAACTCCCAGAATGTACTTGATAGATCATAAACTGTGCATGATGAGGCTGTTACAGACCAAGGCGCCAAGCAATCTAAAGTTTACGAGTCATATGGGGCGAAGAGCTCGTATGAGCAGCGACAAACATACATCGGTGGAATGCCTGCAGGGAGGGTCTTTTATTTCCGTGAGTGTCTTCACTAATACAAATTTATGTAAAAGTAGGACCGTATCATTGAAGGCCTGATTGTAAGCAATACATTTACGAAAAACCAACCAGATGTAATTTGTAAATTGTGTTCTAGTTGAATTCTTCTATGTTATCTACTTCAATTAATTCCATAGCAAAGGTCAAAAGAAAGTCGGTTCCAGGGGCAACAAATGCACTGGCGTGGAGCCTCAATGGTTCAACAGCTTTTTTTCACTGTGCCAAAAGTTATATCCTACAAATTGTATTTTTTTAACTTTCGCTGACTTACCCATTTTAGATAAACACAGAAATTGATAATTTTTAATTGGTAAAATAAAAGGAAATCAAACAAAGAATTGACCATGAGAAATTCCAAGGCCAATAAAAAGAAGGGACGTAGTTCATTCTTTATGAAACATATGAACTTGCAAACGTTAGTGGAACCACAACATTGTGATGCTGTCCTCAAATGTTTATGGTATTCATCCAATTTCTTCCGTGAATCGAATTGCTTCTATCTATAATAATTTTAAGGTTGGTATGGACAGGTTTGATGACAATATTTGTAGTTAATAGATCTCTTTCAGAATAAAAAAGTGTTTTCCCCGTTTGTTTTGAGGATTGATGCTGCGTGTCAGAATACATAGAAAATATATTGTCATCATTGAAGAAAATTATAAACTATGATTCATGCCTTAATATAGAACATAAGCATATCTAGGAAAATATAAGAAACCCTCTAAAGAAATTGACATCTTGGGGCTCTTCAGTAAGCCTGTGGTTCATCAATTAGAACGCACTGATAACAGTTTGAATGAGCACTTAAAATGAAAACTCAATCACCACATTTACCCCCAAATGCCCAAATCTAATGAAAAAAAATGCAAATTTCGCCTTCACATTAGCTGCCGGTTTACATACATTTCCCAACCAATAATTTAAAAGGCACAGGAATATTAATCGGTAATTTGATCTTTGTATTGAGCATTTATTTTTTAAATATTAATTCAGATAAAATAGTAAATAAATTGTTTAATAATCGTATTTTATTTATTTTCCTATAAGTTAGGTCAATTTGATGCAACAAAAAATCTTTGGCCGTTAACGGAATAAATACATCCTTTCTGGCAGTGATAATGCAGTTAAAAGCACAGCTACTTTGGTTTCTTCAGAGATTTAAACGCTAGGCACCTCGTGGGACCACACGATCAATCCCAGGGGCCCTGTAGTTGACTACGAGATCGAAGGGCAGTAGATCGGTGTCCTAAGTGTGGATGAATTCACTCATCATTGTCCGAGAACAGTTTCATTTTCTTGTGTTCATCTATACATGTTCTCTCCGAGCGTGGAGCTTAAATTTGCGATACAAAGGCAAGCGACGCATGACCTTTCTGGTAGCTCTTTTGAAAAGGATCCGGCGAAGGGTATCCACCCAGACGTACGGCGAGTAGCTCTCATGCTTGCTTTTTTCTTGTACAGGGCAAAACAAATACCCTGTGCACAGTGCGGTTTTCGCTAGTTCCACTGCACATCAGATCGTCCGTTAAAGCTGTAAAATGCTATCTGCGAAAGATTTGTTCGTGAACAGAACGACGCCGCGTTTTTTTTGTTCTGAAAAATACTTACGATACAGAACGGCGATACGCTATCATGGAAACGCCCAACACCATAGGGGTGATGAGACGCCTCGCAATATTAGTTTTTGAGTTTTTGCGAAATCATCGATTCAGTTTAGGGGAGGGGAGTTGCTCTCTTTGGTCTTATAAGAGAGGTTTAGGTTGTCTCATGGGTGTATGACCCCAGTATTACCATGTTTGCATTGAACGTCAATGGTATCACCTGGTTGCTGATGGAATATGATATTGTTGATCTGTACGTATACTTACGTTAGATCTCCTTTGGTGCGGCTTAGATCTTACTCATGGTCTTCGATCCAACAGGCATTAAACCGCATCTTTTTTTATGCTACAACACTCAATGTTTGGTCTCACTTAACCAAGACTAAGGTAGTTCATTTATTATAGTGTAATAAGGAGGAGACAATGAGGACTTACCCAGGTGCCACAGTAAACAATTCACTATCTTATCTGAGTCTTTTCTTAATATCCATTCTTAATCAGGCCAGCTTTTCAATGGTTTAGTTTAACTCGTCAAAGTGGTAAACCGAACGATTAATTCCAATTGTTAAATTGCCGTGGCTTACGGGTAAATTGAGAGAAATAAGGGGCACAAAATACTCTCGGTAAAATGTCAAAAAATATTACAAAAGAAAGCCAAACACTTTCATAAATATAAATAGTTTGAGAAAGACCAATAGTTAAAGAAAGCCAAATATTTTAGTAAATACGAATATTTTTAAAAGATAATATTTTAAAACCATTAAAAGTAGACGTCGCTCTTTCCATGGTACTAAAGAATACCATTCACTGTACACTATACTATGGGTAGTACGAAACTCTACCACTTTCACTGTAGAATTTTAAGGTTCTATCTACGTGGATATTGAGACGCTAATCTGGAAAAGAGAGATCTTTCATTAACTGCAGGGAATCTCCAAGTACGGATAATTTCAAAAGTTTTTTCTGAATAAATTTCCCAGTCCATTTAGGGTAAAACCCTGATCCGTCCTCTTGCTCAATTCATCCTTAAAATAGCCCTCAAATCCGTTGATTGGCTCATGGTACTTCATTGACCCTTTGCGTAATGCAGAGCCAGTTCCGCTCTTCCTCCTAACACAGGGTAAAAAATCCTTGAGCTTTTCCTTAACATAACAGTAGAAAATAATTGGCTTTATTTGGGGGTTATTCATTTGAGAGCTATTGAGGTCAAAGCTTTCTAACTGGAAAAGCCACAGGAATAAAATTAACATTTTGTATCGTCGCTAGGACTGAAATAAACATGAAAAATAAAATTGACCCGCTTTTGAAAATGACTTGGCTCCCTCCTTGACAGTAGCAACGAATAGTCACTTTCACACTTTATTTCGCAGGCGTGTGGGACGCTCATCATCAACGCCAAGAAACTGATTGTATCCAGTAGAACAAAATAACAGCTCTAAAAAGAATTGTATTTATTAGGTATTTTAAACTTCACTGTTACCGTCGCAGTACTACTCATTGTTTCCTGACATCATGCAAGCACTTTTTAAATGACAGTTTACCATACTAAGTTACTGCACTTCGGTCGCCATCCACGCTTCTAACACGAGCTTGTTTCTAAACGTGGTTCTCCTGGATGTGATAGATTCACATCGTTTCATTAGACATTTTGGGACTGACCTCTTTAGTGGGAGGGCCATATCCGAAACTTTGGGACCGGTTGTAGCCACGCAATAGACATTATCCCTTAGCTTAGTTATTCTCTCGTTTATTTGTTCATTAGTAGCTTGACTGTGGGTGAGAGTATTACGCATCTCAAACCGAGCGTAAATTGTATAAGTTTGATACGATGCAACACACCGCCCTACGTTTGGTGTCCTATATATTTGCACGTCCCCTATTGAGAGGCTACCTTGTAATCTCGGCCGAGAGATGATGCTCGTTCTTTGCCGTACAGAGTGCATTGTCCACTTTTACGCACAAGTCCAGTGTCTCCCTTACTCCTTAACGGCTCTCAATGCATACGCCGCCAATCTCAGCAGTTTCTAAGCAACTTTGAGAAACCAATCATATACCAGGACTTTAAAACTTAGGGCAAGGCAAATCCTTGGATATATATATATAGATTTTAGGAGGCAATGTTTATATAAAAGATTGGTTATATTCAACAGCAGAAGAGGGATTTTTTAACTTCTTTAGAACTTTACACTTTCCATAAGTGACTATTTCTTGGGAAGAAATAGTATCTGATGTCACACTTTCTCCATATAGAAAAACTACAAGAGGTCTACGTCGTTTTACCAACATTCATTTCGTGTTGGTGGCAGTACGCACCACAACTTTAGGTAGATAGGCGTGACACCGGGTACTATTTCTGATAGAGAGGTGTAAATCTTTCGTTTTTCCTGCTGTTTTTCTACAATTATAGCGTGAAAATATCTTCATTTTAAACTCAAAATTTTTAATTTTAATCTCAATTTTTTTTTCATATTTTAATATTAAAAATATATTCAGTGTTGCTCCAATGTGGGTTTGTATAGTATCTACAAATATTTTGTATTTAAATCGCTGAATTTCTTCATAATTTTCATTGTAGCCACAGAAGATGACCAGTTAGGTCGAAAGCTGCCTAGGGCAAATTAATAAATAATGAGTTAAAATGATCTTTTACGATCTTTTTCTCCTCAAGAAATAGTCACCTATTGAAAATAAAAAGTTCTAAAGAAGTTAAACAGTACCTCTTCTGCTCTTAAATATAACCAATCTTTTATTTATATATATATATATATATATATATATATATATATATATATATATATATATATATCATAGGAATATGACGCCTCTGATTTTACCCAAGACGCCCTCCTTCCTGAACTGTGGCACTTCGGAAATTTTGTCGATACGTATCTGTTCCCAAAACTCCTAAGCTTCTTAGAGTTTTGGGGTCGAAGTTCTTAGAAAACACTTCAGGTGACGCTGCGGCGGGTCCACTGTGCAAAGTTAGCTTATCTTTCGGCCGGTTTCAATATATCATCACTCAATTATGAAGATTAGGCGTCGTGTCCGATTTGGAGACCAGATTTTGGTAAATAGCGACATTCAGAGCGGCCCTGGTGCTCTTGACTATTGTAATCCCTGGACTCCCTGGTTTGGGGTATCTGTGATGCCAATGCTGCCGACATTGGAGAGTGGGGGTGAAAAGATTGTTTTCTTCTAGGTGCCTTTAAATGTATAATTTCGGGAAATGAAAGAGATAATGCGGATGAGAAACAGCCGACAATGCCTGGAAGATCGCAACAACCTTTTGCTCTTCCCACACTGAATACAGGACAGTAATCAGGTCAGCATTTCGGGCTTCATGGCAGAGAAAATAGGAGGTAGCAGAAGGAAAAGTAAGGTTGCGCGTTAATGAACCGCGACTTTTCATTTTGACCTACCATTTAATGCCTTGTCAGCTTCTAGTCGCGTTCTGTCGACCTCAAAACAGGAACAATCGCTAGGCGCATTCATATTTGATGGGGCGATCGTCTGCAACTTATTGCGAGGATTGTCTGGTCTCTGAGACTGCGTGGGGCAATCTTGTCGAATGTCCCATTGAGTAGAATCTTCGCGTACTTTACCTGTCTCGGTACCTGCACGAGCAGGGTCACTTTACTGCTTAACCTTTTATACTCAGCAAGAGTTCAGGCACATCCTATTGTTGACTTTCCGAGCTATTTGAGGAGGATGGCCACTTCAATTGTTTGTCTTTTGGTGGCGTTTAGGGTACATGCTCGTACTCGGGGAAAGCCGGTTTCCCTCTAGCACCTGAGAATTCTATTTATCTTTAAGTTTTGTCTTTTAGTCGTACTATTATTTATTGTGGTTGCGGTTTTATTTAATCCTTAAAAAAATTAGCCTAATTTTAGTCTAAAAATAAGAATAATAATAATAATACGTAATTGCGGCAAATCTTCCCTTGTGGCAGTTGTCACAAGAGTTCATATAATGATCAATTCAAAAAGAAAAGCAATGGTGATACGATTAAATAGAGGAAAATATATGAAAACGATTAAGGGCTTTAAAAATATATAATAAGAGGTCTTTATGGGCGCGTGGCAAGTACCTGTAGTTAGGGTTTCGTTTTCCCATTTTTCCTATCCTGCTAATCGGCTCCATTATTCCGTGTGTGATTAGCCTCGCCTTTTTTTAGATCAATGCATGAATGGGTGGAGCCTTTTACACTGGAACGAACAAATAGTTCACCCTACCCCAGGCCGCACTCTGAGTCCCCTTAGAAGTTCTTCCTCTCCCCCATCCAGGCATTTCCATGATAATTCTGGGGAATTATTTCCGCGTTGGCCAACATATTTTTAATAAATTTGGAGAATGGGTTCGCTACCTATCATAGCACTTCGTCATCCTATATGTTTCTCATTCCCCCTCTCTCTCTCTCCTTCTTCGTCTCTCTTTCTCTCTCTTTATCTTTCTGTTTTGACGTTTCATACCGTTTTGTTTGCTTATTTTTCCAGAAATTTATTTCCTTGTTTTATAGGTCTCTTTTTTATTAAGAAAAGATATAATCTAAAATAGAACCCGGAGGAAAAGATTTTGAACACCTTCAAAATTTTAGGAAATTAAATAACTGATGGGTCATAAATTATTTATTTGCTTATCAATATGAATATAGGATGGGATGATGAATTTTTACCTTAACTTAAACATAAAAGAAAATAAAACAAAGTTCATTTATCCAGATTTATATTTACCAGAATTACACGATAAAGACTTAAAGGATTTAATTATTCACTTTATGCAATTAATTTTCTTTATACCTCAACAAGGACTTTCATGCAGCGTCAGAACCTGCCGCAAGCCTTCTTGACAGTTCCTCTGGTTAACTAGGTGAAAACTGGGGTGATCCTAGACCTAAGCTCCACTTTGGTTGTACATGGAGCGTGCGTGTTGGTTTTTCTCTTAACTACATCTCGCACATAATAGTTTAGAGGTTTACAGTCTGGGGAGTTATGAGGCCAGATGTTGTGAGTAATGTGGTCAAAAAACTTGTCTGACAGCCATGACGTAAGCCTCTTAATTGTGAGGTATCGTGCCGAGTCCTGCTTCCACACGTACGGCCGGACCCCCTATTAATCTAGGCTGAAGCCAACCCCTCCGAGCACTTGATGGAGCCATCCGTAATTTAATCAGGGGTGTTACGGAAAGATAACTGAGGGCACAACGTGGCTCTCGTGGTTTCACACTAGTAGTATCGGCGTGATCATAGCCTGAGTAATTTCTAACTCAGGCTATATTTGTGAACTGTCCCTGAGTCGTTCAGAACAAGGTCCGTCTTAGATGGTACCACTTTCTGAGATCTTCCGCAACACCATAATGTGATGCGCCCATCCTAGACGCGAATAGACGAGAGCCGAGAACTCCATTATGTGCCACACTTCTTTTCCTCACGGGATATTTTAGCAACATATATGATGCGCTAGAGGAAGACATATTGACCGTTACATACTGTATACTGATACCAGAACTTATACATTTAAATAGCGTCGTCAATTTAGATATTTCAAACAGGTTCTAAGGAAGCTTATAGTTATATTTACCTTTCCACACATCTATTAGACGCATGCATGCAAACCAAAACCAACATATTGATAGATAGACCCATTTCGTAATAAAAATTGCAGATGTCCCAAAATATTTGGCCGCTGCTATAAGTGTAATTTTGTTGCCACCAAACTCTCATTAAATGCATCATTAGTAAAGATCCTTCGCCGACATCCGCTTTTTGCTCTCACTAAACTGAAATTCATTAACTTATTTGCTCGACTTCAATAACGTAAATTATATTTGCTTTTTAAGTTATTATAAACGAATGCCGCATTAAGCTTTCATTTCTTTTTACATGGGTGCGGGAAGTGATACAATCAATAGAGCAAAACTCTAAGGAATGCGAGCGTATTATTCGCTTGCATGTTGTACTGCATGCGATGCTAAAAATAAGCATTGGTTATTTTTAGAAATAAAAATTATCTTCCTGGAATTACGTATGCAAATATCTAATTATACGGACATAATATATGACCAATACTCCGCATACATACATACTGAACAGACAATACTTCGAGAACAAAAATGGGGCTTCCAAAAAAAGCGCTTGTCTTCCCTAGCTAATTACTCGTTCAGGATGATTAAATGGCCAAGAGGGCGGAGTTAATTAAGCAGAATATAAGAAGAGCATCAATTACAAGCAGACAGTTAGTAATGAACAAAGAAGGCAGCTGGTTTATCATCGGAAAATTGGGAAAACTAGAGGAAAAATGTTGTCGGCAGTATATTCTATGTGTAGAGAAAGGTACTCACTAGTAGTGACATCAAGATAATAGAAAGTTTAGTGTTTTTTTAACAATTAATTTCTTACATCATCACAGTTGACGATATGTGTTCCTTTCACATGGCTCTTTGTAAATGATAAAATAGAGAATCTTTTCTGATTGTTAAATAGCCTTATCATAATTTTTAAAATCTCTAAGCCCATTAATAAGAATTAATTGTTTTAAATACTTTCAACCGTTAAAAATTATCAGTGGCAAAAATAATAAATTGTTAAAGTTACCAGGTTAAGGTTAATAATAAGAAAACGTTCATTACAGCATCATCGTTACGTTTAACACAAAGGCAAGATTAACCTAACTATTCCCTCTTTACAAGCAACTTTACTTATACCTTTTTTAAAACTGATTTTGAAAATATAATGTGTAGCAAAGAATGAAGTGAAGTTTTTCAAATTAAAAATGAGGAGAAAATATCTCCCGAGCTAAGGACCGGAAAGGCAAGCATCATTTCTGTACATACTTCATCTCCGCCATTATAGCCAATGTACTTGTAAGTTTTGTGGTTACTAGACTGAAAATGCCCCGAAAAGCAAGCAAAAAAGTGAATAAAAGCGGAGAATAGTGAAAAGATTTAATGCTAACAGGACCTTTCATCTCTCATATTTTGTTTCTTGACCACATAGACTAACAGATATATCAGCAATTGAACCAAAGAATATAAAAATTCGCAAGACAAAATCCTTCGTGTGGAGGAAGATTAAAAGACGCTATATTATATAGAGGATGAGTAAAGGAAAGTGGGCCCCAACGAAAAATTTATAACTATCCGTTAATCTCACTAAAAGATAATTCTTAACCGATTTTGTACATAACAAAACTAAAAAATTCAAGAGTACAATAAAAGTCACAAATGTATACAACCTCACATGGCATTCGTCAGTACTCAGCCGTTTGAGACGGTAGCTATCTTCTCGATTGGAGTTTCAGACGTAACTAAACTTAAACTTGAGTCATAGCGTAATTATTAAAAAAAATTCCCGTTATTCAGGATCATATTTCAGGAGCTAATTTAAGCGAAACACATGAAGGAACTTCCCTGTGGACCAAGCGTGCTTCTTTCTTCTTGTTACTTTTGTTTTGTTTTCTATTCTTTCATTATTTTGTTTATTTTCGTGAATATATAAGTTGCCTAATACTAGGCAGAAGTTTTAATTTCAGCGACCTAAGCCCTTCGTCATAGGCACCAGATGGACGCTGTTAAGAAACAAAATGCCGAACGATTTTAGATTAGGGAAAAGATTGTGCTAAATATGGAATACACAGTGACATAGTCAATTGGAATTGCATTATATTGTATTATTTATAATTTTGAAGGGAATTTTTTCTGAATTGAAATAGGATATGACCCTTTTATATTTCTTAATATTTAAGAAAATATGATTGATTTAATTAACAATCGGTGGCGGGGCATAAAAAAAATGAACAATAGAGAGCCTAGCGACGTCTGGCAAACGCATTTGAATTCGAAACCAATGCTAGGAATTTGTATTGTAATACTAATAGTTGATTACAAATAGCAGAGGAGGGGAAGTGGGTGCAAACCCTATTATTTAGGAGTTATGGGGAGCGAAGCCCCCAAATTCATTGTTTTTATATAGTACTCTGCCCTTTAAGGGGTGGGTTAGAAAGTGATTACATTTAATTTAAATGGGTGACTGTGTATTCCAAATTTACTGAGATTGCATAAAATATGAAACTATTTTCTCGAAGTTATTCAGATCCTGTTGGAAATTAAGGCAATTATGAAAAAGCTGTATTGGGATCGGTCGAAAATGTTTTCTGGAGATTTAATATCAAAATGTGTCTATCACGTTTCCTCAGGATCCTCTCAAACAATAGTGCCATTTACAAACTTGCATTTTCTTTTGATTATTTTTGTTACTATTTCTATAGTTGTGCCATACAAAGGGAACTGACTTAGTTAGCTGGTCTAGCTGTTTTCCACACATTTACTCTTGTGTTAATTTTCCCCCTTTGTTTAAAAATCTCCTTTTTCCATCTTACCACCCAACATTTGCCATAACTTTCTTGTTTACTCTAATTCTAAGGATCTTTCTAAATTTTAAATTTTGATTTCTTTTCATGCAGTAACTGAGCAAAGAAGCCATAAGTTCTCTTTTCTTTTTCTCGGCGTGTCACAAGGTGTGCTTTACACCAGGTAGTTTCTAGCCCCATTAAATTAATTGTTTTTAGAGGGAGCCACAAGTGTAGGTCAAATTACCATCGTCATACCTCCCGTCTTTCTCTGCCTGTAATTAATTTATTTCTAGCTTTTACAAGGCTTCCTTTTTCTCAGTATTTACAGTTATAAGTGTTAATTTCTTGCAAAATCACGGAATAATATTGTTCCATTCCTTTTTCAATAATTCCGAAGTTTATCTTGATTTTTTGAATTTCTCTTTCGCGCCCCATTGTCACTAATCTTGCAAACATTTTCTTTAGGTCTGATGAGATCGGGACTTTGAGGTGGCCTGTCGATGAGATCAACCCCTTCATCATTCAAAAAATCTTTGACTCCCTTCACAATGTAGCACGGGGCGTTGTCTTGATTGAAGATAGAAGGGTGAACTGAGGAGGATTGGAGATGAGGAAGGGCATGCTGCCTAATAACCTGTTTGTAGATTTCAGCATTTCTAATCCCTTGTAGGCGAATAAGTTGACCAGCACCAGCAGCAGAGGTCACTCTACATAACATTAACTTGAATACTCTATATCTCACTGTCTTCTTCACTGTCTTCGCCACATCTTCGTCGGACGTACAACCCGACATCAGGAGCAATCAAATTGAATTTCGATTCATCGCTAAAATCAACCTGCGCCCACTGTTCTTCTGTTCAAAAGAAATGTTCGTGAGCGTAACGAGGACGGGCTCTTTGATGCTTCTTGTAGATCAGAGGTTTCTTTGTCAAAGCCCGAGCAAGCAACCCAGAACCTTTTAATCTCAGGGAAACTGTTTTGCGTGATACGGTGACATCGAAGGTGGAGCTGAACTCGCGGAATATCTCAGCAGCACTCTTAAACCTACCTTTCAGTTACATTCTAACCAGAATACGATCTTCTCTTGGGGAGGTTTTACCAGGTCTAATTGGTTTAAGTTTAGCATATGTTCATCCTAATGATTTAAAACGAGCTACAATTAGCTGCACAACACTTCTAGCATTTCCTAGAGAAGTTGCTATCACAGAATTTGAATTCCCTTCTTGATGAAGACACATTATCCTTTGATTATCATCAAAGGACACCTGTTGTGTCTCACAATCCGCCATGTTGAGAGTTAAATGTTACAATAATGTATGATCATAAGAAGTAACTGCTAGTTCATTACCAGTCTTCTGAACACAAATACCTCAGGTGGGAGTTCATTTAACCTAAGGGACCCTTAAATTTTTGCCGATGCAATTTGGAAGATAGTTTGTTTATTTCCTTATAACTTACGAAATTTATTTCATTCACTAAGTATCTAATATATAGTTTTAAGTTTTTTTTCAACTTTTATAATAAATATTTAAATACACTTGTTCTTACTGACCATTATATTATGTCCGCTACTGTATAAATGAATGTATATATATATATACAGTAGCATAAATAAAGAATGCAAAGGGGCCTTTACTCGGCTCCTTTGATCCTCAAGAAGCAACTCTAATTGGACGGATTAGCCGCGATCTTCATGGGAATCTAGATACATGAACAGAGTGCGATTAAAGTTGGCCGTAACAATATACTATCTTGGTTCTTCAGCGGTTTTAAAACTTTGTTAAAAAAATATACTTTACTTCTAAAAAAACAAATATATATATATATATATATATATATATTCAACAGCCACGAAGGACAATGAAAAACGGAAGCTCTACAATTTAACAAGGGAATAATTAAATATACAATTGAGTTTGGTGCAAACTGGGGATGGAACAGGATAAAGTTTTGACATTTCAATGAAATACAAACCAACGCACGCTTGTCACAGGTCAAGAGGCCTGATTCACAAACGACTTGCAGGTAGCCCCGATTTAGCAGGAAGGTATCTGGGGAGTGGACAGAGAGAGAGAATCCTGTCAACGGGGACTTATGATTACCAGGGGTGACCTCGAGAATAGGAACCGAGAGAGTATGTCAGCGAGCTAAAAGGAATGCCGGGTTTCAGACAATAGCCTCTAGAAACTAGGCTATTAAATAGCTGAAAGGGATTCTTGCCTCAGAGTGGGATCCGATCGGGAGAGTTACGTGACTCGTTCGGTTAAAGCAAAAGTGGACGAATACTGGCCATGCTCGCGGAGAGGGGACCATTCACAACTTCTTAATTCCATCGTCTGGGTATTTATATGAGGCAACCATAAGCGGCTTGTCCGTGGCGATGAGAGAGAGAGAGAGACTCCCAGTTATCAAGCGGGTCGCCAGAAGAGCAAATCTTTACTTGGTTCACGGCGTCGCGGAATCCCTTTTTTCCGCAACGCACGACCGTTGGAGTACCCAACACGGCGTCTTATCGCCGGAAATGCTTCTGGGAATTTTCCAGGCCGGTCGATGCTCTCTCTCTCTCTCTCTCATGAAGACACCTCGTTGCTCTCTTCTAGGACATTTCTTCCCTCCCAAGATGGCACTTTGGGGGAAAAGTGACATCAGACAATTAAAAAGGGGTTTGCACCTTATAGCTTCGCGACCCAACAGACATAATTAGACTAGTGGAACAAAAAGGGAAAATATACCTACAAATTATTACAAAAAAATAAATAAATAAAAATGATTGATAATGGTTACAGTAATCTTGAATACCTTTTAAGTGGTGATCATCTGCCTCAGTTAGTTTCACCCTAAATTATACAATAGTAAAGAGAATTCGAACTACACAAAGGCAAATAATACAAGAACAAGAATATACACGTTTCTATAAGAAGTTATTACTGAATATTTACAAGAAAAAAAATCAGTCTGTAAATCACAAATTGTTGCAGGATTGCTTGGGAGGAAACCCACAGGGTTCCTGCTCCGGCTATCCGCAATGCAGTTATCAATTCCCTTCTTGTATAAGATTTTAAACTATAATTCCTGGAGGAAAAAACTCCATCTCATTAATATACCATTATTCTTTTGGATATTACGCGGGTATGACAGAGACTGGTGGTCGGTCTCTATTACAAATTCTTTTCCTACAAGGTACCTCCTAAATTTCGGTATCCCCTAAGTTATCACTAGTGTTTCACGCTCAATCACAGCGTAGTTGCGTCCTCAAGGGATTAGTTTTCGGCTCGCGTAAGCGACGGAAATGCTTCTGTCAGCTGCAGATTGAGGATTTTCCAGGCAGCTTAAAGCTCTCTCTCTCTCTCTCTCTCTCTCTCTCTCTCTCTCTCTCTCTCTCTCTCTCTCTCTCTCTCTCCTCTCTCATCGAGAAACTTTGTGGCTCTCTTTTTTGACACAGAGGTTTGCTAATTTCCCTCTTTTTCACTCTCTTACTCTCAATTTTATATTTAATAAATTCCTAACAACCCCAACTAAAACCAAAAGACCGCAGGCATACTTGCGTTTGGTCCTTTTAAGACGAACTGAATAAGATAAACTAAAATAACGGTTTTATAAAAACAATTTAAATGGTGTAAACGAGGCAAATAAGAATGTAGGGTCACAGCTGTCAAGAAATCGCCTTAGGGGTCGGCGGATCACATTCCTGTTGCAGAAGTAGTGAAGAGGATCCGATTAAGTGGGAACATCCAACACTGACAACTCGTGTCTACGTCCATTATAAGGTGGCTCTGAAACGATAATATTACGTTAGTGGTTTAACCACATCAGTGTCTGGATATGAATACAGCTGGAGTATGCCTGTGCTCCTCTCGACGCTGGGGTGTCCTGGCGCTCTTTTTGACGCTGGGGTTTGCTTCTTACCTTTTCTTGTTTTGTTTTGTTTTTTGACTTTACTATTACTTTTTTTTTTGGCGAGAGTTGTTGTTTTCATAGGTCTGTTTTGTTTTAGAATGGGGCCTAGTATTAGGCTAAAAAGTAATTACGGCGAGTGACTTTTGCCACATGGTTGCTATAAAAGGGTGTTCGAATGTACGGAGCATCTCCCAAATCTCCAATTTTTTTAAAAGCTCCGCCATAATTTCTTATACTTAATTTCCATTATCTTAGCGTCCAATAAAGAGACTTGAATTCTGCTCTAAGTTGAAGCGGAGTCTCCACTCAGCGAGGCCGTAACTAGGATGATTAAGATCGCAACGTTGTGTAAATAACGATAATTTGTCTAAAAACTATCAACTTCTTTAGAAATGGGGAATTTTGGACCAGCTGTATACTATTTTACGACTTTTAGAATAACCCTTTTGATTTTAACTTTTGTTTACATATTTCTGGGATAGGTAAAAACATTCCAATAATAAAATATTTAACTTTATTCGCTTACCAAAGAGGAAGTTTAAATATATAAATTTTTAAACGGTTCCTTTCGATTGATCGAAACTCTACAGTTGATATTCAAAATTTAAAAAGGGGTATAGGGAAATTACGTTTGTGAGAATTTCATTCATGTTGAAAAGTCAACCAAATTTCATTTTTCTCAATTTGTCGGAAATAATTATTTTGCTTAATAAACTTTATAAAAATAGGATTCATCGATGGTACAATATTAACGTTTCTTCGTTGCATTTTTCAGATTTAAATAACATTACTCGTATCAGGTCTACTTTTGAAAGCTTTTTAAAGTCTACACTCTCTAAGATTATAAACAAAGGATGTCTTAAACCTGGACCAAACAGTAGCAACAAAACATTAAGTCTTGCGAGTCTGAGCTTCACCAAGGAAATGACCTTGAAGAATGCGTCAACTCATCGGTTGATTACTATGATTCCTTGGAGAAATTCGAAAATTATAACAAAACACCTGATGTTCGTCCATTAAGTCAGAAGGACATTGACCAGAAAATAGAAATGCTTCCATCTGAGGTTGGAATTAAGGAGAATAACTGTACTCCTTAACTTCATGATTTAAAAATGGGTTATTCGTGCAAGTTGAAGCAGAAGGGGATACTTATGGAAAAAGAACAGCTTAATGTAGATGTAAACGTGAAATAAAGTCAAATTAATAAACTAAATTAAGATATCAATTCTATAGAAAATGCTTTGCAATAATCAGCAAACATAGTTCAATGTGTAGAAAAAGAGTTGATTGAAATAAGTAAAGAGTATTTAAATGAATTTCAAGCTATGATGAGTGATAAACAAAACGAAAATCACTTGCAAAAGAAAAGCTTTTCTCTCGAAATTTAACTAAACCAAAAGAAATAAATAAGGGATAGCCTAATTAGTGAAAATAGTTACATAAATAAACTGTATGAAGTCAAGAAGAATGAACACTGCCAACAAAAGAATGAATTAAGTAAGAAAATGTATTGTTTGTAAGAAAAACTCTAGTTAATAAAATAAAAAGTAGCCGAAGCAAACCAAAATATTCGAAACAGTAGTCTCGAAAGAAAAGAGGCAAAATTTACACAACAGAAACTGTGCGAGAGTTTTCAAGCAAGAAAAGACAAACAAAAATGTCTTAGGAATACCAAAGCCGAATTTTAGGATGCAATTAAAGAAGTTCAACTTCAAATTGAAGAATCCAAAATGAAAGTCTTGAAAACGAAAACGAGCATTCAAGAATCGATAAACGCATTGCAGGATAGCATGAAAGAAATATTAAAAGAACAATAGGTTTTAAAAGATTTATGTCGACAAAAAGCTTGGCAAGATGGAGAACTAGATTAGCTATGCAAATCTTTGGATAGTTTAGAAAGTAACCTGAGAGACTTAAAAGCCTCTAAAATATCCCAATGCTTGGAAACGATGTAAGCCACGAAAGAAGATCTCACGAATAAAATAGAAGAAGAGGAAACTGCGGCCAAAGATTTGGAAACTCAAATTTATCAAAATGAAAAATTGCTGACCAAATCTCGCATGTCCCTCAGGAACTTAGAGAAAGAGAGAATTCAAAAAGCAAGGCTGCAATGCTGATTTATTTGGGTTTATATTTCAAAAATTTTCAAAATACCTTTTCATATTGTGAAAAGTGAAATGTGAAAAGTTATTTTATTTTTTCTGTAAAATTTGGAATATCAAACGAATATATTTAAAAAATTACTAGAAAGCTCAAATTCTTGGTTTTGTTTATAACGAATTGGCGTTGAACTTATAGACGCTTCAGAATAAATAATCCTAGGAATCAAAAACTATTCATTCTACACCCTGCAATATATATATATATATATATATATATATATATATATATATATATATATATATATATATATATATATATATATATATCTATATATATATAAATATATATATATATATATATATATATATATATATATATATATATATATATATATATATATATATATATATATATATATATATATGTGTGTGTGTGTGTGTGTATAATCTAAAGACACACTAATGAAAATGAACAAATAATTTCGAGCGCTTTCGTCCTTTTTTAGCAAAGACGTTATTGGAATGAGAACAGAGGCGTTTGGGAGAGTTTAGAAGTCAGAGGAAGATTGGCTTGCCCTTCTTAAACCGGTTGGACGGGACAAAGAATCTTAATGAATTATTTGGGGGGATTTAAACTTTAATTATATACATATGTAGCGATTGGATTTATATTGAAGTTATGAATAAAATTTATACATAAAAACATTCAGAAATATTTGGTGAAACAGTAATGCTACATTTTGAAATGGAAAGATCACTGTCCATTATTCAAAATGTACCGATACTCTTTCACGAAATATTTTGAAATGTTTTAGAATTATTTTCATCGATAGTTATAAACAAAAGTTTCTTTACTTAGGATACAATTGTCCTGCGTCTAAATAAACTCTATTTATTACGAGTATAATAAATACACGAAAACCGATGATAGCGAAAATGTTATATTTTGACGATTTCCTTTTAGCAAATTAAAACTAAACTTTTCATCCAATGTGTCACCGTTGCTATCACCTACACACTGACATCCTTTGCAACATGGGCGCAAGAACCGAAAGCATTCTTCTGGTGTCAATTTTCTCCATTCCTTTTGTCTTTTTTCCCAAAGATCTTCGACGGTGCTTTTGGTCCTCTTCTTCTTCCCTCTCCTTGCGTCTTCCACAAATTCTCAATCGTATCGAGGTCTGGGATCTGAGCTGGCTAGTCCAAGGCAATTACCTCTTCCTGATCCAGGGAATTCTTCACTAACTTTGCCTTTACACATACACTCTGCCATGCAAACGTACAAGTGGGCCAGTATCTTCAGCCGAAATAATGCCCCACACCATGACATTTAATCCGCCACTTTTTCTCTCAAGGAGTTAAAGTTCGACATTGAAATGCCCATACGAGGTTTATGAACTTATTCCTGGAGTTGGTTGAGGTACTCACTTCCCCTGGCGCTCATTTGAAACCTCCTCCACTTTTAGCATTTTTAAATTAGGTTTCCTTCCTTTCCAAACGCCCCCATTTCTCAACTCGAGCTTACTCTCAATTTAGCCAATCCTTTATACGCGGCCAAACAACCCAGTGGAGGGGTAACTTTCCTAGCCATAGTCCCACCGGCAGGCTCAAACTAGAATGAGATTACCTTGGTTTTATTTAGTCTAGACATTTGAATTTTACAATTTATTCGTTAATTTCGTCTTACCTATTTTCTTGGCCGGTGGCCACTAAGGCAGGCTGGTCGTTAATTAGCTTCGTCCAATTATTCCAGGTGGGACCAGGAGTGGTTCTCCCATCCTTCAACCCTTTGTTGCTCTTAGTGCCCACCTCTTGTGCCCTCCCTGCCTTAACACTCACACCTGACTCATCCGTCTCCAATATCTACAGAAAGGTCTGTGGTTATATATATATATATATATATATATATATATATATATATATATATATATATATATATATATATATATATATATATATATATATATATATGCACAGGGCGATTAAAAAGTAACTCCCGATTCTATTGTGAAATACTTATAATTTATATATTGTAATATTTTTTAATTTTTTCGTGTATGTTCTTTGATGTATGAGAATTGAATCTCTGTTTTTGTTTTCTTTTCAGAGGTGATTTGGGGAAGTGATGCCGGCTCGGTATGAACATGTCTCCTTCTGGGAGGGAAAGGATACATACGTCCCACCGCTTTTGCGCTTTGATCAGGAAGGGGGGAGGGGAATATCTCCTTGAAATGTTATTTCTTCGGTAGCCACAGCGTTTTTTTTAACATCAAATTATTGCTTTCATCGCTGCCATTTTGCCATTCAGCCATTTTTAATGACCTGGAACAAAATTGGCCCAAAAATGCCTCGAAATTCTCATCATTAACCTTGCCAATTTTCTGTAAAGGACTTTTTATAAATTTATTTTTTCACAAATAATGGCTGCAAATCTCTACATAAATTATTTTGAAGCATAAGAGCACCAGCATGGCAAAGAGCTCATTTATGCAGGAGGCCAACTTGATCTCTTTCATTTAGCTTGAATTGGCATTTGGAAAATCTCAATTTCCTACTAACTTTAGGGGCTCCCCCTATAAAACCTGCCTCCAATTCTTAAGATAATTTAAATAAACATCTTTTTCCACGAATCTTTTTTCTTTCATTTGAATAATGAACTTAAATTTTTTATTTTTGATCTTAGACTTCATATCCCCCATTTTTACTTAGGTAATCTTTCCCCATTTAATGTGAGGACCATTCTACACTTTTCGAATATTAGGTTTGGTTGCGACAACCGTTAACAGCCTTACGCGGAAGTCAAGGAGTTCGCTGAAGTATAAATTTTAGATACAAAATTTGATTATAATTATAAGCTTTATTTATCCTCGAAAACTCTAAATTTTTAGAACGGGATATTTTTTAACAAGTGAAAAAATGGTAAATTTAGGGGTTGGAGGCTTAGTTAATGAATGCCCTGTTATTTTTTTGCAGTTTACTAAAATCAAGATATTATTATGATGATGATTATTATCATTATTATTATTAATGTTCATAACTTCTCAATGAATACCTTTTAACGGATGTATAACACACGTTCCCTGAAGATAGTTGGCGGGGGGGCTTGTCGTGCTCTTTTCGAAGAGTAGCTCGTCCATTATTGGTCTCCATTTGGCACTCAACCCTCATCTGCGTCTCCAGTAAGCTGTTGCATGTGACAGCGGCCACATCCCGGTACACCGCTTCGACAGGCAGCTAAACCAGGTTGAGGCTGGCCTGTGGGTCTCAAACCATCGGTGAGTTAGGACGTGTCTACGCTAGCATTCGAACACGACTCCGGCTGATTGGGCGGAGGAGACCTAATGGGAGATCTAACGGTCATGAAGGCGATGTTGGAGGGCTTTGCAGAAAGCCGAGGGCACTGACCAGGCACCTAAGATGTCTCCAGTCGGGACGGTCCTGGCTACCACTGGACTCCGATCCTGAGGCCGAGAGACTGGGCCTCCCCCAGTGCAACGGCTTGACCACTTCCAAAGCATTCACGTCCAGGTTCTGATGACATCTTCGAAAACGAATGACTAATATTTATTATTATTATTATCGGTGAATTTGAGTAAATTTAGAAAAATTTAACCATGTCTGCTTTTTTTTCTTTATTCGAAATTTTCATCGATGTTATTTCTAAAAGAGATTTTAATCTTTATCAAGAGGAAATATCTACTTGCACCTAAAAAGGACTAGAGCCAATTGAGGAGTGTAGAAGGCGCTCATTTTGCCCCTAACAATATATTTTAAGAAGGGGAATTTGAGGATGGGGTAAATCCAAAGTAGTGCATGAGGAAAAGAAGAAGAATAAGAGTATGGGAATAAGAAGAGAAGGAAGGTGAGAATAAGGAGAGGAAGAAGAATGAAGAAAGAAGAAGGAGAAGAGAAGAAAGAAGTGAAAAAGAAGAGGAGGAGTAGAAGGAGAAGTTTAAGAAAGGAGAGACGGAAGAGATGGAGGAAGAAGAAGAAGAGAAGTAGAGGAAGAGGAGGAGTAAGGAAAGGAGATGGAAGAGAAGGGGAGGAGAAGTAGAGGAGCAGAAGCGTAGCATAAATAGTAGTGACAGAAGAAAAAATTGAAGAGCAGGAAAAAAGAAACAAAGAATGATGAGATTTAGAAAGAGGAAGAGTTGAGGAGGAAATAAATAGGAGATGGATAAGAAAAAGAAGAAAATAAAAGAAGAAGACAGGAGGATAAAGATAAAAAAGAGAGCGAGACTAAAAGAAAAAAGGAAATGGAAGAGACGTAAGAGAATGAATAAGAGCAGGCGGAAAAGATAAAGAGAAGTAGCAGGAGAAAGAGAGATCAACAAGGAGAAGAATAATAATAGTAATAATAACAAGAAGAAGAATAAAAAGACAAAAGAAAGAAGAAAAAAGATGAAGTAGAAGAAAAAGAAAGAAGAGGGAGCAGAAGAAAAATAAAGAAGAAGAAGAAGAAGAAGAAGAGCTCCACTTCAGTTGTCAATGTCTCGAATAAGAAGAGAATGACTGAATAATATAATTAATATCTTTTTAGTTCTTTATTTTCCGCCAACTCTAATTACAAAAGCCGCAAATAATCTCAAGTTAATAAAAATAATATAGATTTTTGGATGGTGCTTTTAAAGATGGCGGCGGTTCAAAGAGAGACCCTCGACGACCTAAGAAAAAGAGAAAGAGAAGAAGTGAGTCTTAGAGTCACGTTTGAGGCCACCAAAGGTAGGGTAATAAGTCTAGGCTTAATTGGTAGAAAGGCGCGACGAGAAAGCCCGCCGCCATCAACAACACTTTACAGAAATTAATAATATATTACTAACATTACACACGAGGACCGGTAGATTACCTCATTACCTCCCCCAGCAGGCGATAAGCTCTACCACGTCAACTCATTCAAACAGGACCACCGACGCACCCATGGAGATACGTTCGTAGCACTGGACGAAACATCGGCGCTTGAAGAGGATTACCCCGCGGAGTCCCTTAATGTCATACAGACAGTGTGCATCCAACCTGATGCCGAGTACTCTCTTCCTTCCCTGCCAGGCGAGTCTTTTGAACCCTCTGACCTGGATGTCGACGCGCAGCTGACACCACATAAAAAGAGTCAGCTACAAGAACTATTATGTCAGTTCAACGACGTTATTTCAGAGAAGCCTGGATGCGCTACTAGTTTCGAGCATGATATTAAATTAACAACCTTAGAACCCGTCCCTTCAAAACCCTATCTCATGCCGATTCATTTACGCCAAGCTTTTAACGCCGAAATCGATAATTTGACTAGTTTAGACATTATAGAACCTTCCACCTCTAGTTATTGTTCTCCAATCGTTGGGGTCAAGAAACCTGATGGCTCTTATCGGATGAGCATCGACTTCCGGAAGTTAAATTCGGTAACTGTATTCCACGCCGAGCACATCCCGTTGGTAGACCAAAACCTCCACCTTTTTGAAGACGCCAAGTTCATCTCAGAACTTGATTTGTGCAAGGCGTATTACCAAATTCTCCTACGGCCCGATGTGAAAGCATATACCGCCTTTGCAACTGAGAAAGGCTTAATGCAATTTAAGCGCCTTCTGTTTGGCCTCGTGACCGCTTGTAGTAACTATAACTGTCTCATGAGAAGGTTGTTAGATAGACTCCCGAATGTCTCCTTTTACTTCGATAACGTCTACGTCGCTACTCGTGAATGGAATCATCATTTAACCAGCCTATTGTCTCTCTTCGAGCGCCAACAAAAAGGGCCTTACCATTGGCCCCAGCAAAAGCCATTTTGCCCACGAAACTATAAAATACTTGGGTTTTAAAATAGGACAAAGCCAGTTAGGTCCACATGAGGACAGGATTAAGGCAATCGCCGACATGCCCCTCACGAATACAAAGAAGCAATTTCGCTGCAATTTCAGCGCCCCTCAGCACCATTTTAAAAAAGAATTCCCCCGATCGACTACGTTGGAATGATGTCGCTGTTTCTCATTTTAATCAGCTCAAGAGTAAGCTCATTTCTGCCCCCATTTTGAAGTTGCCCAACTCGAAAAAATCCTTTGGGATTAAGACCGACGCGAGCAACGAGGGCATTGGAGGTGTACTCCTTCAATATGAGGATGACGGAACGAGTCATCCAGTTGCATATGCTAGTCGCCAGTTATTACCACTCGAAAAGAGATATGTCACTATAGAGAAGGAAGCTCTAGCAATTATATGGGTTATTGACAAGTTTAAAATGTATTTGATAGGAAAAGAATTTCAGATAGGAACTGACCACCGCCCGTTGGCCTATATTTGGAATGTACAACACTCCAACGGCCAAATTATGCGCTGGAGTCTACTCTTGCAAGAGTACCAATTTAAGATAAATTATATAAAAGGTTCCGATAATCAGGTCGCTGACGCACAGTAGGAATGCGTTACCAAATAGTGTAGATTAATTTAAAATTCGTAGGATAAGGATCTCCATGAATGTATATACCGTCTTGTACGACTTAAATTAGATTCTGCTGTAATATAATTAGTTAATGTATATGTCTGAATTTTGTGGCTCAATGTCTATTTTTTTTCGTATGTGTATATTTTTGTATCCATTAAATTACGTATAAATTATTATTTCCCATATGTACTAATTTTATATTATTTCATTGTTCCATGTCTCTTTTATGGTTAAGTTTGTATTGAAGGGTAGTTTTCCCTATAATCAAATGATCAAAATAATCATATGTATTGAGGTAATACTAGCTAAGTGCATAAAGGTACGGTTGTTGCAAGAAAGCGAGCTCTCCCCAACGGAGCTCTATGGTTGTCCCTTCTCTCTTTTTTTTCGAAGTGACAACTTCCCTTTGAATGGAGAGGTGTGATAGAACGGTCTGAGGCTGCTTAAATTCAGCCGCTATCACATGGTTAGAAACATTGCTACCCACGTGCATCTGCGAGAGCAAGCAGGGCGCGTTATCGCCACCTGAGTCAATATTTAGCCAAGGAGGTCATTCCCCCCCCCCTCCGTTTCACCTCCATTCGTTGATCTCGCCAGATTGAGTGAGGCTTAGGGGTAGATAAGATATTTTCCCAGGTGCGACCGGGGCATTCCCCCGATTTTCCCCACTCAATTATTCCCTATGCCATGGAGACGGCTCCGGGTACTTATACAATAGCATTTCCCAATAAGATCAGATCAGATTCAGATTATCTTCGCGAGACATCACGCCGATCCAGTCTCACCTTGTGCCCCAGGAAGCTCTGCCTCGAGAACCACCTTAATGTCCAGAAGAGGACAATATCCCTTGAGTGCTAAAGTTCGTGCCTTCGAGACGCCAAGTTAATAAGGCCCCCCTGTTGTTCAGAAAGAGAACAACGTTAGAACAGCCATTGTTCTTTGAGCCCGTCGACAAAAAACGGTTCTCACCTTCCACCCCCCCCCCCATATGTTGTTCAGAAAGATAACAACGTTAGAACAGCCATTGTTCTTTGAGCCCGTTGACAAGAAACGGTTCTCACCCTCCCCCCAATTGTTCAGAAAGAGAACAACGTTAGAACAGCCATTGTTCTTTGAGCCCGTTAACAAGAGACGGTTTTTACCCCCGCCCCTGTTGTTCAGAAAGAGAACAACGTTAGAACAGCCATTGTTCCTCAAGCCCATTCGTCAAGAAACGGATCTCATTCCCAAGACATCACGTCAGGATAATTTAATTCCCCCCTTTTTAACTTTCTTCAAGAGAACGATTGGTTTCAACGATAACCTCTATTGTTCATCTAGAACATCCCCGATTTGCTGTCACAAAGATCGCTCGCACTTCCGAGTCCCACTTCGCTCTCACTCTTCAAAGACAGTCCTTGCCCTTCGCTAAGGACAACCCCCAAAGGAACCCTTCTGCTGGAACTCGCCAGTGGACCGAAGATTCCTACGCATCGTCTTCCTCTGCACAACAACTTTGTAATTACGTAAGCTGAGCACACCTTTAATTATCTAACCTTTTGTCAACCCTACCCTGTGCTTTAAATGGTTTAGCGAACCATTCTTACCCTTTAATTTTTATTTGTTAACCTTTTTAAATCTCTCCAAATCTTAATCCTCGGATTAGTCAGATATTCCCACGACCCTTTCCATTCTCCGTTTATGTAAACATTTTCTTTTTGTGTGTTGTTGATAGTTTAATTAATAAAACTCTATTTTATTAAGGATAGCCATATTATTATACTTGAGCTCAGTTCCACTTCTTAAGCATATTGAAGATAAATAACCTCGGTCAATCAGATTACCAGCACTTGAAATAGTAGAATAATTCCCTCAATGAATAGTTATATATGGTATCTCGTCGAGAGTCTATTCTACGACACCGAATCACTTGGTTATACCTATGTAAAATATCTGAATTTTATGAAATAAATCACTACCATGCTTGGGATGAGAGTGATTTATAAGGACAGAAGGCCACTTGGAGGTGTATTTAAAAACAAAGTTGGCATCAAAGTGCAGAAGGAGACGTAGTGTGCAAAAATAGTTGGTTGAAAGTGAAGAAGATGACACTTTTAATAGGCACAATTCTCAGAGCAAGTAAAACATTGTAGTAAAAATATTATGTTAGAAATTGCTATGGTGGTTAGAATACAAATGTTCATATAAATTTTTGAATGGATAATTTTGTGATACCGTTTCTATTTCAAACAATAGATTACAAGAAATTAAATAACATATCTAAAAACGGAAGGGTATCATCTCTTCCTTTTCCAACGGTGAATTTTATAGAAGGGACTAGGAGATATCAGCCGTGCTAAAATGCATTCAAAGAGAGTTGATCAAACAACAAACATACCACAGCATAAACATATATTAACCAAATTAAGTGGGTGTCTGTGGTTAAAAACTAGAAGCTTAACTCACAAAATCTCCATTTATAAGATGACCAGGAATGGCAATGGCAATGATATTTCAATCGAAAGTAAACTTGCAATCACTTTTATAAAGGGAAATTAAATAAATTAGAACATAGGAATCAAATCAAAGTAAATTTTATATGTTTTTTGAGAAATGTTAACAAATCAAGGAAAGCTACTTGGGTAAATAGTGAAAAAACAAATAGAGTAAGGCAGATGGTTTAATGATAATTTATAATATGGGATTGATTTACATATGGTTCGTTAGAGAACTTTTCCTGAATCTTTTACTCGCTCGTACACTTCTGAAAGAGGAGTGTCACTATTAAGTGATGACACATACATTATGACCGTCAAGAAGAGCGGTATGCATCCTTCGAAACATGCAGGAAGCTAGACCTACTCATTTAAAGAATCTACTAATAACCCTAGAGAGGAAATTAAAGCTTTCCCTACTAAAGAAAAAAGGACCGAGGCTGTCAACATGGATTCTGTGAAGCTTGTTATAAGAAGCTGTGTTTTATGGGTAAGGTGTCTTTCTATGGCGAAGTAATTGTTATTTTTTGCAAGATTTTTAAAAGATGACTTAGTTTCGTACTTTTTAACGTATACATTTTAAGAAAAATCGACTAAATTCATTTTAAAGGTGCTCCTAGATGGCATAGATTGTAAAACTTATTAGATGTAAGCCTAGGAAACTTAGGAGTGAAATAAGGCCTGAATAAGCATTGTTTAATTAATTACAAATGAAAAAGACTTAAAATGGAAAAAGGGTGATTTATGTGGTGTACGAATATTTGTTTTTCTCTCTTCCAAGCAGGCTCCACATATAATTGTACAGTGGGTTAAAGTCTGGGCGAGTTGGAAGGACAAATGTTCAGTGACATTCAAGACTGTGGCCTCCACTTTGTGTGACATGTTGCATAGTACGGCTGCCACAAGTACCGTTTTTCATGTGCAACCTACTGGATCAATAGCAACATTACTGCTCCTTTACTTGATTTAACCCTTCCTATTAATTATGAAGCTCATTGGTCAGAAAAACTGAGGTATAACGTGCCCCCTTACAATTGAGCACATCAAACACCTTGATGTGGACTCGGAGCTTGTACTTCATGACACGCGGTACATGTTTGCGGTCCACAGAGAGCCAGTAGTTGTTTTGCGAGTTCACAACCTGGTGCTGACAGAAATTCTTTTCTTCTGAGAAGAACCAAAGTATGCTAATCTTGAAGGGATACCTCAGTATGTTCACAAACTTCACATAACGATCTTGTCGCTTGTAATTAATCTTCTACCACATAAACGAACGTTATCTATTTTGTAGGACTAATAGCAGATGTCCTCATTCACTTAATATCTAATGAGGAACTAGGACACTTCCTTGTCCCTGGCGATTGCCATTATTTGTCTTGCTGGAATGGATTTCAGTGATGGCCCCTCTCTTCACGACAAATTCTGGGTTTGTTTCGTATAAGAATAATTAAAGTGAGTTTTACGAGCAACTGATCCAACTTTTTCCTGATCCTATGCACAGTCCTCAAATTGACACTCAAGCACTCGGAGATCTTCGCATTGGACCACGCGGCGTGAGTACCGAGCAGCACAGCCTGAATTTTCCAGGGTTGGAGGATTGAATTCAGCCATAGTATTGTTTCCTACATAAACATTCCACAACTGTGTTTACTATGATAGCAAGATGAGAGAACTGACGTCTGACAATACTCATGCGTGGACTTCAGACTTGCAAACGGCGAAAAATAACCACCAAGCTCTGTATAAAAAATTTGAAATTTTGCCCACTCAGAAACTAGCTTGTGGAATCTATTACCTCAATATGGCTTCCATGGAGTTCGTTGGTATGAAATCATCTCTTTGAAGATTAGCTAGTGCTTGCCTGAGGCTAAATTTAATTTTAATGGCTTAGGATTTTATTGTTCCTCATTAATGTATTTACCAATAATAAAATTAACTTTATAATACCCTAGATGTTTGTTAGCCAACAATTTTGACACAGAATGGAATGAGGGGCAAGGAAGAAGACAGGATAAGATGCCTAGACAATAACCTTCCCTCGGACATCAATTCAAACAATCAAACGCAAGTATTGTAACGCAACTACAATAAAAGCTGTGCCAAGTATTGGAAGAAAGCTCAAGCGATTACAAGTCCATTCCTAAAGAAGATTAGAGATGAGACACAGCCCCATAAGAAATAAATATTTCATGGTTTGACTGCAGCTAGAATTAGTATTTTAAAGATGATATAAAGGAGATTCCAACACTAACAAATTACTCCCATAACTACCAAGTTTAAGAAACCATCTCTATGCAAAACACACGTAAAAAGCAGGGGTTAAGGTTAGCAAAAGAGATTTCGCTTTGATAAAAAATCTTACAAGAAAGTAAAATTTAGCGATGAAACGACACAAAAACATTATGGCAATTTTTGTCGCAAACTTGTTTGGCGAAAAGCTAAAGAAAGAGCTTGCTTAGTACGACAAATGCGATGTACCCGTAAAAATGAGAAGGCATTATTTTTTTCAACAGGAAAATGATCTAGAGAATAAATACACTGTATGGAAGAACTGGTTTGAAAATTAACCTTTTATTATCATCACACGGCGAAAATTTAAAATATAGTCTTCAAGAACTAAATTTAAATTTAGAAGGATCTATATCGATTAGAGAAAATTGAGGATTTAATGTAAGGAGAAAAAAGCATTTGACAAATTTACATACTTTCTAAGCAAGATCTCGCAAAAAAATATTTATTAATATGTTTATTTCTTCGGGATATGTAAAGTTTTGTTATGTTCAATTTTGTAATATTACTGAAATAAAAGTTATTTATTTCGGAAACTTTGCAATAAATTTCGTCATTATCATCGGAATGGTTAGACAACATTTACTATATGTTTTAGAAGATAAAAGGTTTATTAGACTTGTCGATTCTTTCTAATTTACTGAATCCGTTTTGAAGATAACTAAGGTCGTGCCTAATGTTTTTTCTCTAGCAATATCCAAGCCTATTTAAGAAGCCATCATGTCTAGAAAATATCCGTAAGAATGATGTTTGGGTGCCAATTTTTCTGTCTGAAAAACATCGTTTGCTATGTGCAAATATTGCTAAATCGCTTTGGCTCAAAATGCCCGTGTGCGATGACTTGATTGCAAACAAACGTGAACCCATTTTTCAATTTCTGAAACAATCCCAAGAAAAAATGAAACATTACTTCTAAATCTGACCTAAATTCTAATGTTTGGACAGTTCAGCATTTTATTATTTTCACATAATAGATTAATTATATCCTTAAAACGTACATTCAGTTAATTATCTTTTTTAGACTACATTCAGTAGCTTCTCTCCAAATTTTATCAATTAATTTATTGCTTAATAAGTTGTATTTATTGAGTTCAACAAAATTATTGCTTATCATAATTTGCAAAAAAAAAAAGCAATACGATTTTGGCATACATATGTTCGATTTGTTTTCTTTGAAACAAATCACTGCAATTCAATGATATCAAAACTTCCTTTTCTTTCCATCCTCACTTTCTCTTCTTTTCCTCCCCTTTTCTCCGTTTCCGTTTTGTTTTAAATTAAATATTTTAAAACAATATTGTTTGAATTTATGTACACTGTGTTACCATGTAATTATAAATAGCTTTTATGTAGAAATCAGTCTGCGATTCTTCGTCCAAGATGCTTTTCCACATTGAGGGGTAACATGGTCTGATCGCCTAATTTGGTGGACAAAACCTGTAAGTTTAAAAAATAAATTGTTTTCTTGTCATTTTTCTCGGTAAAACTGAATTTTCGTTTGGGAAGGAAGGGAATATCTGAACTTTATTAAAGTAGATATACGTCCCTTCTGGATTTTCTCAAATTTAACAGGAACTGTGTAGGTAGGCCTCGTACATAATTGGATATTCCTTACCATATTTCCTTTAAATGATGAAGTCCCCCCATCAAATTAGGGAAAGGTGAAATGTACGGTAATTTTACAAGCGGTTATCAAGTGTATCCCGTATCGGATGTCGGATAAGGGAGTTTAAGTGCATCTTACCAACACCCTACATCCTCTCACACCTTACTTTTCTTTATTGGTTATGCTAAACAGACATGAGGAGGTTTGCGTGCCTTCCCTGCCCCAATGCATATTGCTGAATATGCATCTATATGGTTCACCACTCATTTTCTCTTCCTCTACCTTTATCCTTTTCTTTTCATGACTGCATGTATTTTACAAATTGCCTGTGAGAGATACAGTCACTGGATTTCGTTGTTAATAAAAAAACCGAGTTCATTTCTTTTCTTACAGTTTTTTTCATTATTATTAAGATTTTTAGTTGTAATATCAGGAAGGTCTTCAGCGGATTCAAACCTTGTTGCTTCATACAAATTTCTAAGCTCCAAAACCTTTGTTCCTGAATTATTTGACTTTGCCATTTTATTCCTCCCTCTTACGTCCCCTATTTACTTAAGCCTCGTCCTATTAACTTAATTAATATCGTTTTCGGTCGGAGATGAAGGGGGGGGCTTTTACTTCCCAGCCTCATCTCTTGATGAAGAGCCTGAGTTTGGTGAGGTTGGGTATATTGGGGTTTCATTTCCTCGTTAAAGCTTTAGGTCTAATGAACTTCAATACTATGGAGAAAACCGATGATGTCAGTTTTACAATAAAGTGTTTGAAAAAAGATATAACAAAGACTTGGTCGAGGTGAGAATGTATTGAGGATGCATATTCTCTAGTAGCGAAAATGGAAGACTCATGGGCGCCGTAGCTATAGGGAATGAAACGTATCTAAATTTTTAAGTCCGTGATCGAAAGATCTCTCCATAATCATCACACGGCGTTTTATTACTCAATTCTTGTTTTCTTGATTATACCTTTGCATTTCGCATTTATATATTTGGTTTCTCTACTTTTTTCTCATTCAAACGGCAAATTTCATTACTTTTTCAATTACTTTGCCATATTTATGGCTGTTATGATTATCAGATATTGGGTCGTTGGATAGCAATTTCACTACGCAGACATGGGCATCGTTTTATTGAGGTGTTGATGACGCTTACAACGACTTCTTTGCTCCAAAATATGAATAAAGTAATTTAGGACGCTATATGACTTTATATTATTGTTTTATGAATATGAAGTCTTATTTTAGTCATATTAAGTCACCCTAAGTCATTCTTCATAGGGAATTGTTACCAGTGACAAAACACTTTTCTGCTCAAAAGGTCGGCATTTACTTTATAATTTGCATAGAGACCTCGAAACCTCCACAGGGTTCACTTTACTCGAGGAGGAAAAGGTCTGACAGAAGACGTATGTGTTCAGAGCCCGCTTACAAGTGAGAAGCGGGAAAAGGGAGCATATACCAAAAGTAAGACCATTCCATAGCTTATGGGTAACTACGGAGAAGGCAAGATCGCCCATTCAGTTGAAACGAGTGCGAGGAACTGAAAAATGAGGGACTCTTGCCGAGCGAAGGGCTCTTTATTGCCTGGACACAGCCAGTGATGATGACAAGTAAGGAGGAGTTCTGGGGCTTAAGATTTTAAATGTGTGGAGGAGAACTTTTAAAAGTACTCCGAAATTTAATAGACATCCAGTGTAGTTTATGTAGGTGCGTGGCACGAGAAAACAGTACTCGACTTAGGAGAACTCGAGCTAGGAGAAGTCGAGTCACAAGGTTCTTAACAATTGAAAGTGGACGAATTGTAGTCTTGGGAATTCCAGTGACAAAAGAAATATAATAATCAGAGTAACAAAGATATGGACAGTTATCTCGAAACTGTTTCGATCAAAGTTGGACAGTATACAACAGAGGTTATCGAGGAAGCAGAAAAACGATTTGCTCATATTAGTAAAATTCTTTTTAAAATGAAGTTGACGGTGAAAGGAAACACCCATGTTTCTAACATGGCCAGAAACGCGATCTGAGAGGAATATAGATTGAGATAGGGGGCTAAATTTCTACAGAGACCAATATTTGCCGAGGTACCAATCAAATAACCTCATCTTTGTCATGAGGATATAAGCTTAGTAACAATTACGGTGAACGAGTTTGGTAAAGAGGAGAGAAATATTTCCGTGTCATCAGCATAAAAATGTAAGGATAGACCAAGGCAATTCAGAAGGAGGCCTGGAGGAAGGAGGTAAATATAAAGAAGCAGCTGGCCAAGGAAAGTTCCATGAAGAACACCGTAGGATATAGCCGCTGGCCGAGAGACATCTCCACCGATAGGAACAAAATGAGTATGAAATGACAGATACGAGAAAACAAAGCTTAGAGCAGTTTCAAAGACATCCAGCAAATCCCCGAAGGTGGTAGAGAAGAACGGAGTGTCAACAGTGTCACATGGCGCCGAGGGATCGAGAAGCACGACAATTAAAGGCCTCCCAGAGTTAGCTTTGCGCTGAGGTGCGTCACTTACATGTAGGAGAGCCGATTTAGACCTGTGACTTTCCTTGATGCCCGACTCGAAGGATACCTCCATGCTAGCTAAGAACATGTGTGCTTGGATGCGATCAGCTACTACACTTTCAAAAACCCTGGATAGGAACGGATGTTGAGAGATAAGATGATAAGTTAAAGGATTATTTCGGTCAAGATATTATTTCCTTAAGATCCGACGGACAGCAGCAGGTTTAAGCTCATAAGTTACATCACATAGCGACAGGGAGTTGTTGAGATACGCAGCACTTGTGGTAGAAGGAAAGTGAGAAACTGAACATAAAGACTGGGTGAAACCTTATTTTAGTGACAATTAAAATCATCTTCTCTTGCTTTGTATTTGAATCATTTACATTTTAAAGGAATATTCTCTTTTATATGGAAGTGCTTCCTTACACTTTCATCAACAGCATCTCTAAACTTCAAGGATTCTAAGATTCAAATTAGACTTTTAGTGAAGGACTAACATTTTTTAATTTGTTAGCCCCTTCAATTTTTTCCGATGCAATTTTTAATTATTTTCTGTTTAAACTAAATAAAATGCGAAAAAATATTGAAAGATCAACGTCATATTTAGTTTAACTTAAAAGTTTTAATTTCATTAAATTATCATCTAAAGGAAAGATTTTCAGATGTAGCTAGAATTTTAGACCTTTTAGGAGCCTTTTTAATAAGGGAAATAATAAAGTTTTCATCAAGAACATTTGGGAATATTTCAACTTGTTTCTTTAATTTCAATGACTCAGGAATATCATTTTCGTGTCTTTTAGTACTAAAAATTGTTCTGTAACTAAATTCATACATATTTCAATGTATAACAGACAAAACTTGTCCATAGGTTGTTTTCTAAGAGCAATGAAGAGTAATGAAGTCAAAAACTGATCTTAAATTGAGCACAGATCATGCAGAATTCATTATAACTGCGGGTTTAAACCTATTGATCTATCCAGACGTCTTTAATCTTCTTAGCAGTTTTCATTTTTATATTCATGAATACTAATACAAAATAGTCAGGCAAGCAGAAAACATTTCTCAAAAACGAAACTTTCCGAGCCTTGGACTTTTATTTTCTCACTTTCATTCATTATGTTTAAGGTCTACTTTTCTTGTGTCATTTTATCTCTAGGAAATTTAAACATTTTTCTCTTCAACTAAAGAATGCGCTGCTCACAGCCTTAAGAGGAGGAGACCTTTCTTTATTCGAAGAAATCTGATGAGTGATTTCTTCATTTAGGAATAGGAAGAAAAATCGAACTAAAGTATCAAAGCTTTAATGGATTGAGAGGAATGGCAATGATCTGGATTTATTCTGTAATAACGACTTTTAATGATCGAAAAGGCCATTACACTTCTCTCCTGTAGCGATGCTTATTTAATACCATGCTTGGTTTAGTTCCTCGATCACGTTTTTAAATGTTACCACTCACTTTTGACGTCTAGAAAAGGAATATCAGTGTTACTTGTCATTTGACCCTAACTAGTTGTTGGTCATTGATTTTTATCAGTTTATGGATTCTTATTTTGTATTCAAAGTCAAACCAATGAGGAAATCTCTCAAAATTGTTTTACAAAGATAGATCGATAAAATGATGAAGATAGAAGTAAAAATGTGTAGAAGATACATAGAAGCTGTATTATGATAGCATTTGTTGAAACTAACGCCCTTTTTGGGGTGCACAATGGTGTGCAGAGGCGTCACAATCCTCTAGTACCGCATCGATTTCTCCCACTTCGTGACTCCAGACTATTAGAAAATGTGTTTCTTTGATCGAAAATATTAAAAGAACGAAATAGAGAAAGATCGAACAAAATTAAAAATGTTAATTTATGTTTTCTCAAATTCTTCTTTTGGTGACACACAAACAAGCGTCTACAGGCAATTTATTTCTCTCTCACAGTTCAAGTGGTTCTAAGATTGAATAAGAATAATTAATATTTTTGTAGGAATTAAAGGTGGCGAATTTTTCTACATAAAATTTTCAAACAAGATGGCAAGGAAGATAAGTGAACGCTTCTAATGAAGTTTCGGTCATTTTTTTCTAATTAGTCTTTGTTTTTGCCGTTAAATTTATCGCGTTGTTTTCTTTGAGACCAGAGAATTATAGAAGCTATAAACTATTCGAAGTATAATAAAAAGAAACTAAGAAATCCAATAATAGCGAGCCTACCTCAGAAGTGAAGAAAGATTTAGCCTTTCCCGGAATTCGAACCTGTGCGAGGCAAACTTTTTTGCCATATTGAACTTTCTGAGGTGATTAAAACTTCCATTGCATCCCCGAAATATTTTTATTATATATTATTTTCACTAGAGTGGAGCATACTTTTATTTTAACCTTCTTTACTCATTTTGTTCATTTATGATTTCGGATCACCTTATCACACTATTCTTGCCCTTTGTCTGTCCTTATCTTCGAAGAGGACGCGTCCTGACTCTGATGCTTCTGAAACCTTTTCCTTTTGATTTTTGAGCTGAATTCTCTCGTAGAATCTTTGACATTAATAAATCGCCGCCGGAAATTTCTAAAGAAAAAGGGAATAGAAGAAAATAATAGTAAAGACTCTCGAATTTAGATGTAAATTTAGCTTTAAGAGACAAAATGCTTTCGATAAATTTCCTATTATTTTTGCATGCATATTCTTGACACTTGCAACTGTATAGAGTGGAAATAATGATCTTTAAGGGGATACTACATATATATATATATATATAAGGTTGACTTACTTTTAGATTTTGCCTTTACCTGCATAATTTTGTTACTTCCCAGGTTAGTGATGCACGCATTGCAATAAATCAGCAGCAATATTAAACTTGCAAAGCGATTGAGACGATAGTGAAGCATAATAGATAGTTAACTCCCTAGCTTGTCTATTCGCTGGGCGGCCCAAGTTGTGGAAGAATATTGTTTGCTGTTAGATAAACACGTTTATTCGACCGCTACCTGGCTTGTTCTGTCCTACCAAGGTAATGCCTCCTCGCGAGTTAGTTTATCTTCAGCATTTGTGAATAAAGCTCTATTTCTACTTGCGATACCTTATCTATGTCATTAGAATATTTCAAAAATTTGGCAAACAAGAACCAGCCTTTCTGATTCTACCTAGCACTAATACACTACAAATGCATTTCTTAAAAACTGATTACATTTTTTTAAATAAATAGACATTTATAGTTAGTTGTTATTAATAATGAATAGATTCCGTAAGTTAGCAATATTTTTCAAGCGTCTTTGAACAAAGATTTTCGCTGCTATCCAGTTAATATTCGTTATAACTTTGCCAATATTCTTCAGGCGAGGGACATGTATACATACAAGCGACTTCTTTACTACAAACAGTCTTAAAAGCAAGAGAAGGGAAAAGAGCAAGGGACAGCTCAATTTAGTTAATTCACATTAAGAAGGATCTTAGAAAAAACGATAATCGAAAGAATTTAAAATATCTTGGCCAGGAGGTAAAGGTGGGTCTCCCAATTGCTGGCCGGTCTAGTGCTCTAAAGTCTGAACTAAAAAGCACAGTATTCCAAACGTAAACAAGCGTCCTTATCAAACTCATTATCTCCTCAGGCTGTAATATATGTAGCAGAATGAGGTCAAATGGCGACCACGCGCCCTTCTGTAGCCACGTGAATACTGAGCTCACTGCATGGGGATGTGAAAGCATGGCTGAACCGGGGCAAGAAGACAGCCTACCCCGCTATCACACACCCCAGCTGTATTTGCTTAGGGGCCAATTTCATCGTTTCCCACGGCCACCTCTACGCAAGTATTCTGCCCTTCCGCCCCAAGATTAAAATCCAATGGACATTCCAAACAACGTTATCACAATTCCCCCTTGCCCTGAAGGAGTTGCCGACGGTACACTTCTCATCTACACCGGAAAATGATCTAAAAAACGCCCTCCCCCCTCCCCAAGGGGTGATTTCGATTTGAGTCAAGGG
Source organism: Ceratothoa steindachneri (assembly GCA_963969495.1). NCBI lineage: Eukaryota > Metazoa > Arthropoda > Malacostraca > Isopoda > Cymothoidae > Ceratothoa > Ceratothoa steindachneri. Next base: position 61,794,434 of record OZ018337.1, read on the forward strand.
CTAAATCCAGCCGTAAACTCGTCCATAGTCTTCGGCAAGTATCCCCATCCGTGAAGTAAGTCATAGTTAATCGGTAAGTATTGAATTAGGTAAACTCTGCCATAGTCAATGGGCAAGTATCTGACGAGGATTCCCAAGTGCGAAGGCTCGAAAAGTGCTTCCTCATCTTAAGCAAGAGGTAACCCCACTTATCCTGTCGCATTTATCGTACCCCCAACTGGCCACTATTAAGCATCGAGGAGGTAAGGTAATCTTAACCGTTGCCTCCTGCAGATTGATGTTGAATCTGGCTTACCCCCTATTTGTTACAACGCCCCTGTTTAAAATCCCTCTTTCAATCATCAAACTGAATCTGACCTTATTATTTCCTTAATCAACCTACCGGTATCTCATGTAGAACTTTAACCCCGTCTGCGCGACCATTCCCTTTAAACCCAATATTTGTTTAAATATAAATATAATTTTTGTTGTTAGTAAAGATATATTTTCTTCATTCTCTATCTTTTGCAAGCCCAACGCATACCAGCTACCTATTAATCTTTGGCCAACTTGCACTCTGAAAAATATGTTTTAAAATGACCCCGCAATGTTAATAATAAACCATCCCCACTGGACTCATCGCAATTTCCCTTTTCACTAACGGTCTTCAACCAACTTCAGCCCCAAGCCCCAAAGTACCTACGTAGGTATATATATATATATATATATAGAGAGAGAGAGAGAGAGAGATAGAGAGAGAGAGAGAGAGAGAGACAGAAAGAGAGTGTGTGACTGGCCATTCCACGACATATACTTATATATACATTTCTCGATTATAAAATCTGGTGATCAGATGTGTCAGGGTCTTTAAAAGGTCTTTAGAGAGATTTTTTAAAGGTAACCCTTTAACTTTATTGTAATTTTCAAAGCGGAGTACCGTTTGAGTTGCAAAGAAAAAACAAAACAGGAAACAACCCTGCAATATTTAGTTATCGCTTAGACATTTTATGTGTTTGGACCGACAACCCTTAATAGGAAAATTTTGTTAGGCGACAGAATATCTCCCACTTTAATCCCCCAGGGATTAGTAGAGCCTGAGCCTTTCTCATCTCACGAAGACTCCATTATTTTTTGCTTTATTTATTTGTTTAATCGTGTATTATATTAGTGTAATTATTTGGATAGCAATGCTTTCAAGTTTAAACAAGCATATTCCTCCGTTTGTCACTAATTTCTGAGCCAAGTTTCCTCCGTCCCGTGCCGACGGCCCATGAAAACCCTTTCTTTAGGAGAACGTACGTCCCGTGTTACGAACAAAGTGTCCTCGTTCTAGAGATTTAAACTGCAGGTAGAATCCCTCGGTTTAAGTCCCAAAGACTTTGTCAGGAAGACGAGTGAAAAAAGAGAGCTGAACAAAAAGAGATTAGAGAATTAGCTGAACAAAAAGAGATTAGATAAAGAGCTGAATGTGAACAAAAAGCGATTAGAGATAGAGAGAGTGAAGAGCGCCATAGAATTCGCCAATATGAATTAGAATTAAATCGTGCTCGGCCCGAAACCCTTTCAGTAAATTCTCGTATAGGAACACTTCAATCCGCCTCCATTAAACTCCTCACGTTCAAAGAAGGAAAAAATTTCGGATCTTTTCTCACTCACTTCGATGAATTATTGAAGTTAATCATTGGAACATCGAGACAGACGGTGTTGCTAAGCTTCTTCCCCTCCTTAGCTTGCCGCTCTGATGCCTATGCGCATCGCTCCCCTCGGAAGCTACGGTGGATTACTCCACTCTCGAATCCGAACTTCTCGCGGCATACAATATGACGCCCGAGTTCTACCACGCCAAATTTCACCACTCCCGCATCCAACCAAATATGACCTTCCGTCATTTCGGAAATACTCTTTCTCGTACTTTTAATTTTTGGTTAGACGCATCTAAAGTTCCCCACGATTATCAGTCCCCGGTAGATTTTGTTTTACGGGATCATTTGCTGTCCTCGCTACCTCCAGAGATACGCTCCTTTAAAAAGGATCATCGGTGAAACTCCTTTAATGAGTGCAAAGAAGAAGCAGATGTCTATGCGACGAGTCACATCTTATACCCGAAATAAAATAAAAAGCCTCCCCCTTCATCCCCCAAGAATAAATTTAATAACTCACGGATCCCTCCTAAAAACTCCCCAGAATTCGCTAAGGTTACGGGCCACTTTAAGCCCAGAAGTTTTCCTCCATCGGAAACCCGTGACTTCAAGCTCCTCATATCTAATCTCCCGGCATCAACTTTTCCCCGTGGGCCATTCATATGTTTTGTGTGCGGCGTCGAAGGCCACACGCACCCAAATTGCCCCCCAAATTCTCAACTCCCTGGTAATTCCATTCACCAAGTCCACCAGGTAAATGCTACTCCCGCTCCCGCTCCCCCTCCATCGCGACCCAGAAACCCCAGATCCAATCTCGTCTCCCAGTGCCCCAGGGAACCATGTAAATTTCTTGTTCGACAAGAATTTGCCAGGAAGTCTTTAAATTCAAAACAGAAGCGTTAATGGGTACCGGATCTCCACCCTCGTCCGCGATACCGGATGTACTTGTATCATAGTATCGAATGAACTTCTTCCCCTGGTGGCTCCCGGCCACAAAAGGTTTGCGCTAGTCCGTGACTACTTGGGACGCGCAAACTGCTTCCCCATTGTAAACTGTTACCTTGAGTGGCAGTACTATTAGGGGTGGGCTGAAGTCGTGTCAGCGCCTATCCAATTATGTTCCGTTTTGGTAGGTCAGTGCCGCCAGGTCTCGACTAATCCTGTGGCTCAGCCACTTATCACGAGAGCCCAGGCAGAGAAGGAATCTCAGACGCCCGCTGCCCTTGAAACTCCCTTAGATTCAGGTTTTAACGGCGTTATGTGCAAAGAATTCGCTCAAAGACAAAAGGAGTGCCCAAATCTCCTTCCGTTGTGGGAAAAATCTCGGAGCCTCGAGCAGAATTCGGTCAGCGGTAAGAATACATCCTCTTATATCGTGAAGGAAGGCTTGCTATATCGCGCTTGCTCGGATGGCGCCAACCACGAGACTCATGCCATCTGTGTGCCCCATTCGCATGTCCACCTGGTCCTAAAAATTGCCCACGATAGTGTGTTTTCTGGCCGTCTCAGCCACGATAAAATTGGTTTGAGGATTTTCCGGTATTTCTACTGGCCTGGTGTGCAGTTGTCATTTCAGAATACTGCCAATCCTGTGACATCTGCCAGAAAACCAAGGGACCAATGATATCGAAACCCGTTCTTTTAAGACCATACCCCCTTCCAATGCATCTAAGAAATGCCTTTAACGCCGTGGTTAACAATCTGCTCAACCTCCATATCTCTGAACTCTCCACGTCAAATTACTGTTCTCCAATAGTTCTCGGACGGAAATCAGATAACACTTACCGCATGTGTGTAGATTTTCGCAAATTAAATTCCGTGACCGTTTTCGATGCTGACCCGATTCCTTTAATCGACCAAAACCTTTACTTGTTCGAAAAAGCGAAATTTATTAGCGATCTCTATACCAGCTAAATTTTAATTGTAATTGTTCTATATCGATTTGTCCATCTTCTAGTTATTATAACCGCCAGCTAGAGATTATCTTATATTCAATTATTTCTGTTTATGTCCTTATTTTTTTCGATGTGTACGTCTATGACGCACATTGTGCTTGTATATATGAAATTAGTATTTTGAAGCCTGGTCCACCCCTCCTATATATGTATTTGTACCACCGTAATCCTTCTGTCATTTATGTAAAATGTATCTTTGAATATCTATTTCATTCTTTTTTTTTTAGCTTTGTATAGCTTAGTGTATAAATATTATTATTTTTATTTTTTTAATTATGTCCCTCTTAATGCTCTTATGGTCGGGAATAATTAATTTCATTTTCCGTTCATATGGACACACAGTCGGGTAGAATTAGCTTGTACACCTGCACGACGACAGGTAGGTATTCCCCTTTTTCTTTCTGCTTACCCAGTGACCACTCGCGTAAAAGACTCCGATTCCCAACGTCATTCGTCTTAGGTGATATCACCTTTCTCTCCCCAACTCTGAAAGTGCCATCATTTTGGATAGGAGTGATATAGTAGAATGAGGGCAAATCGTGACCAGGTGCCCTTTTGTACGCACGTGGATCTTGCTTTCACCCTATGGAGAAGTTAAAACATGGCTAAACCAAGGCAAGGAGAAAGCCTACGCCATTATCACACGCCCGATCTGTATTTGCTTAAGAACCAATTTCATCGTCTCACACAGACACCTCTTCACAAACATTCTGGCCTTTCGCCCGAAGATTGAAATCCGTTGGACATTCCAAACAACGTTATCACAATTCCCCCTTTCCCTGAACTAGTCGCCAACATTTCTCCAAAATCGCACGCGCGTCTGGAGCTACCTCAGCAGGCGCCTATATAACCCTTCGACTGAGTTTAGAGAGCAGCACTGTTACACTGCTTACCTACTACGGCGAACGAGCTGAAGGATGCCTTCTTCCCCCTCAGCGGCGATTTCGATTCAAGTCGAAGTCTAAAGCGATCCGTGAGCTCTGTCATAGTCAATCGGCAATTATCTCCATCCGTGAACTCTGCCCAGTCAATGGGCAAGTACTTCCCTCCGTGAACTTTGCCATAGTCAATCGGCAAGTATCGACTTCAGTAAACTCTGCCATAGTCAATCGGAAAGTATTTGACGAGGATTCACAACTTCGAAGGTGCGACAAGTGCTTCTTCATCTGAAGCAAGAGGTAACCTGACTTATTCCGTCACATTCATCGTACCCCAGCTGGCCCCTTTTCGGCAACGAGCACGTAAAGTAATCGTAACCGCTGCCACCGGCATATTGATATTGAATCTGGCTTACGCCCTATTTTTGTGAACGCCCTGGTTTAAAATCCCCCTTTAAATCACCAAACAGAATCTGATCTCTTTAATCCCTTAATTAACTTACCAGGTATCTCGTATGAACCTTTAGCTCCGTCTACTCGACCATTTCATTTAAAGCCAATATTTGTCTAAATATAAATATCATTTTTGTTGTTAGTGAAGATATATTTTCGTCATTGACTTTCATTTGCAACCCAACGCAAACCAGCTAGTTGTTAATCTTTGGCCAACTTGCCCTCTGAAATATTTGTTTTAAAATGACCCTGCAAGGTTAATAATAAACCAACCACACATATCGAGAGAAACCGCCGAAACACTTAGAGCAACCTAATCTGCTCAATTAATTTTACGTTTAGGTGAAGTTTCTTGGCAAACCCGATGACCTGATTTTACCCCTACAGATGTTGAGGGATACTTTAAAGAAAAGGTATACCTAAATAAACCTAATAATATTCAAGAATTGAAAGAAAACATTAACGATATTGACAAAATGACTTCTGTTTCTGTAAAATGTCATGGAAAATATGATGCAAAAAATCCGCCTTTGTTTCATCAATAATGGAGAACACTTGAAGGATATTGCATTTAAATAATAAAACTTCAAGATATCCTGTTTCATTTTTCTATAGCAAACACATTTCTAAGTTATTTATTTGTTGATTATTAATTTTTAATCATGCAAATTAACATTTGGGCAACTCTTTATTTATTCAGGATGATGATTTGAAGTCTTCTGCCACAGAAACGAGATCCAACACTTAATACTCTCGCGCAGTAATCTTACTTCCTTCATCTTCATTTCTTTCTCAGAGTTCATAAACTATTTTCGAATTCCTAATTTAACAAAATAATCGAGAAACCACTTTCACAGAGGTAAGTCGATGAGAAAGGAATGAGAAACTTCAGCAATTAGAGCTACTAAACTGTTGTTGTTACTGGAACTACTCTTTGGCTGCGGTGTTGTTGATGAGTTATCTTGTGTAACTTCCATTAGCGCTGAGGAGTTCCCCATTACACGTGGCTTATAGAGAGCGAGAGGCTTCGTACGAGACGATAAAGAACAATAGTCGATGTACCCACAATGCACTAGCGTTTGTGCCAACAGCTGAGACTGAAAATTCAGGCTTGTATCGGCGAGCTGAATTTACATACAGTTGGATCCTTCCATAACTCCTAGGAAAAGGCTCATGACCTCTTTTGGGGCCCTGACCCTCAGTTTGGTAAACTCCGCTCTACTATTTATCCTGGGTACTCTAAAGTTACGCGAGGTCATTTACGTCTTTTCAAGGAGGAGGTAAAATTTCCCACCATGGAGTCACTCTATGTTCAAAGCTTCCTGGATATTTTTTTTAATTCACCCAAGCCTTTCCTAAAGTATAGATGTAGGGGGCAATCCAGTTGTTTTTTAGCCTGCAATTTATTTAGGGTTTCATTCGCAATTTCTCACTTCCCAATTCTTGTTTTCCTTCTAACATTTAATGTTTTCATCCTTAATTTTCCTTCCCAATTTTCTTTGCATATCTCAATTCTATATTTCCCTCTTTATAATTATATTTTCTACTATTATATAAGTACATCAATTCCTTGACTACATATCAACCCACAAAATATCATTCCCTAATTATAAACTTATCCCTCAGCCTTGAGCTTCCAACGGTAGAAACATCATCAAAGCACTGAAGCCAACATACTTAAAAGGTTAAGATCTATTTCGCTTAAGGACGATGCGACAATAACAGCGCCAACTATAATTATTTCCTTCATTGTAATTATACTCGTTGATAAATTGTCAGAGCCTCTTATCTTATCTAAATAAGCAGCCGCTTCAGTAAGAAAGAAACGAAGATCGAGTTTCGTATAAGATTATTATCCAAAAGCGTTATTGATATTTGAAGAACGAGTGAGAGGAAAGATACATCTAATGAAATAGTTAGATTTTTTCGACATTTCTTTATATTAGTTTAATTAATTTCTATTTACTAAAGGTATAGTACAATAACAAATAAATATTTTGTCAAGTCACCTTTCCTAATGAGAACACGTAATAATCATAAGCACATTTGTGAACATTTGCAATTATCTTAAGTGACTCCTACATTTAAACTCCTCTATGAAACACAACTTTTAGGTGCATAATGACATGAAGAGGAATGTTTATTACAAAAACTAAGAAATTCTAGGGTGCATTCAATGCACCTTAACATTCAATTGCACCCTGCAACTTCTTTATATTTCTCCCTACACTCTTCTTCTCTCCTTCACGCCTAAAGTGGGTAACACATCATACATAGGACAAGTGCACTATAGCAAGTTGGAATAGTAAAAGGATATAATAAACACAATGGTTCGGAACCCACGTATAGCTGTAGGTCCACTACGCTATTTCAAACTTTTCTATCTCTATCCTCCACTCTTCCTCTCTTGCTCCTTGTCTTACTCTCTCTTCTTCGGTTGTCCTTTAAACAGGGCACTGATGTGGAGAGGGGAGGCCTGAGGGGCTGGGTTCTCTTTCCTCTTCCTCCGGTCATCTTTCTCTCTCTCTCGTCCCTTTTCCATTAATAAAAGGTGAAGGGGAAAACTGAGTGAAAGAGAGCGTGGAGGCAAAGACAAGTAAAATTAGAGTACGCGTGAACAGACATTAATTAATAACTGATATAGATCACTCATATTATTTCTCGCTAATTTACCACCCTCTGATGCTGTCAGAATTGGGGTTTCAACTAACTTTGGAGGTGGATACAAATAATGTAGCAGTTCATAATTTATTTATTAATATTTAGTCACAATTTTCATCGTAATTTTCCTATTCCTTCCTATGCAATCTTCCATGGCGTCAATTTTCCTCCACTATTTTTCAATCGTTTCTCTTGTCCGCCCCCGAACGGTTTTTTGTTTACTTCACTTCTACTTTCCTAATTAATAATTCATTTTTACAAATTGCTTAAGTAAAATTATTTAATAGTACCACCGATATCATAAATGTATTACTAAAAAGCTATCTTAAGGACAAAATTAAAAGGAGAAAAAATATAATTTAATCGCTACTTATGTAAACATACTTAAATTCCCAATACATTTCGCTGTGGCAGAATTTTTCTCAACGCTTAAAATAATTAATCTGGTAGTAGAAAAGTAGTGAAGTTACTCTTTATCCTCAAAGATCTAGTTGGAACTGCCTAGTTGTTTGGTAGCACATGTAAACGTGATGAATCTCCCCAAAAAAGAGTTTCATTACATCCAAAACGAGATCAACGTTGATTATTTTCCACCTCGAAAATTATTTATCTGAAAAGAATCCAGCCCAAATTTTCCTTTAAATTGGTAATTACTAAGTAAATTATTCAATTTGGAATCTGTTATAAAAGTATTTCTTTTTATATCAAAATATATATTTTTTACATTCAAGTTCTATTCCATAATTATATAGAAAATTAGCTAATCTTTTTTTAAATAAAAGATTAAATAAATTACTTATTGTTTTCATAACGCCTCCTTTATTTCCTTATGAAGCGACACTCACTGATGTAGAAGTGTAAGTACAATAGAAAAATGAATATGAATGCATACAAATTGGCCCAAAGGTGAGAAGAGGTGAATTATCTGATCATCAAATCAGTAAATGAAGTATTTACACTTAAGTTATATGAAAATTATTATTGGATCAGGAAATTATTTGATTAAAAGATGTTTGAAGGGCTAAAAGAGGTCTAAAATATGCAATGGCGCTGGGATAGATGATATCTTAGCAGGATTATAAAATGATACAAATTTTCAATGATTATGTTATGTAATTTGTATTTGTGTTCAAAGCCTTAGAAAATGGAATTGTATCCACGGACAGGAACTATTCTGTTATAGTATCATTTATAAGTGAAAAAGAGTGATAGTGCATGTAAGATATTAAGATGGGGACTAATCTTGTTTTGCCAAGGTGTATATAAAAATATTTCATATATGCGGGTAATATAAATCAAAGTAGTGATAAGGGATTTGCCAGATCGGTTTAGAGCGAGGATAACTTAAGTGGATAAAGTGTTTCACTGAAACACCTAAATGAAAAGCAAAGGATAAGGCCTATAACGTGTATGGTGGGTTTAAAGATTTTATTAAAGTATATGGGTTTGTTGATAGGTAAGCTTTATAGTATGAACTGTGTGATTTTTTATGAATTTTTGATCAATCGTGGATAGTAGTGGTATGGAAGAGACTCGTATCACCTACAAGGTTTTGAATAATAGAAAACATTCAGTGGTTATGAAAAACTAGGGCTTGTTTATGATTTGTGTGTTGAATCTGTTAGAAAGTTGCATGAGATTAGGCTGTTCTAATTCTTTCTTTACTTGAGTCGAGATGTGATATTGAAGAAAAAAGGAATCAATGGAGAGTGAAAGCAATGCAATTTGACCATTGATTGTTAGAACGGAATTAAGAACACATAAACAATAAGTAATACAAAAATTTCTGGAAAAAGAGCTTTTGCTTGAGGATAATCTGAAACGATATGTGACTGGTAAGAGGAATGGCTAAATGTAGTCCTGTAATGGAAAGCATTGGTTATATTGAAATTTGTAAATAAATAAATTTGATCAGTTCTTTTCTAAATTTACTTCGCAGATTTAATATAAATTCTTCTTCCTTGCCTTTGGATGGCAAATCATAATATGTTCAGAACTCTTACATATGTAAATATACATATGTGAGAGTTCTGAACATTATCCTATATATCAATTTAAGATGATAGAAAAATTCATCTTTCTTTGGTTTATACCAATTTCCATTTGTTCATGGGAATATTTCCCTATCGCTAACTTTTTAGAAATGTACTGTAATTTAAATAAAGCTGTCTGAAATTAGACTTAATTAATAGTGAGGCAAAATAATTTTTGTACCACAAAGCAGATAAGGATGGAACCAAAATATTTTAATATTAAAAATTAAGATTTATAAATGAAAATTCAGAATTCATTTAAAAGGTCCAAGATAAGACTTAAATATACGGTGATTGATCAAATCATCCCAATACCACATTATGAAGGATTCTTGTGGAAAAGAGTATGTGATCCAAGAAGCACAGCAATTAAACAGGTCAATCTCTGATATAGATGAAAAATCATGTCTGTGACATTCCATCGCTAAGATTTTTGTTACGTCCAAGGAAGAAGATTCCATTTTCCAAATAACTATACAATTACAGCAAGAATGCTATCAATTAGAAACATGACACTTAAAAGTTCTCATGCAAGTTAATTATAGATAAGTAGATCGATTCAAAGTTACTTTATGAATAATTTCCCTAGAATAATGGACCGCGTTGAACCAACCTCTCTTCTATGGCGAAGAGTGACACTATCTGAGAACCCACTTGTCACCCACGTTAGGCAATCACCTTAGCTCCTGCCTACTTTATTTCTCTTACTATACCTCAGCTCAATACATACCTTTTAAATATCAAAGTAACCAGACAACAATCATTTCGCTCCTCAAAGTATTCAACCACGACACACTTTCCAACTTCGAGCTTTAGAGTGGTCCATCTTCACAACAGGAAATAGACCTCTCCATAACTCTTCACGGTAAGCATCTTCTTTATACAGTTTCATTTACCATGGTCGCTCTCGTTCGAACGCAACTCTTTTATAATTAACCAATTTATGACCTTTTTACCTCGATAAATCTACCATTTATTTGGATTATTCTTTGGATTAGCGTTCTGATATATGGACATATTGTTCTTAATCTTACAGGTATTTTAAGTTTGTTCAGGCATAATTCTGGACGTTTCTTCCCATGTGTTCATTTATGTTAATTCATACACGATTTCACTTATTCTACACAATTCAAAGAGGAAATTTAGCGATATGTGTAAAAGGTTTAAGGTGATAATTATATAAAGACTTTCTCTAAAAAAGTGAAATTTTGTGAAACTTTTGGTGAGGCATTTACATAAGGGTAAACAAACGACTTTTTCAGTATCAGTTGCTATTGATTTTAGATAAGAGTTGCTACTCACTCCACAAAACTAGTACTGTGATAAAAAATTATGAACGTAAAATTCGTTGACAATTGTATAAAAGTGTTTGTTTGTCGCAATTCAATGGTGTCAGGACGCTCTTGCTTTATACAATCGCAAGAAAAAGAATTTTACGGGGATCAAAATAATTTCTCTATACTCTTTATTTAAATCAATGTCTTAGTGCTTTGGATTTACACAAATCGATGTAATTTATTTGTGTATGAAACAAATATGTGTAGTGTGGAAATTAGGAGATATCCCACAGAGACTTAATGGGGAAAAAAGGGTGAAGAGAGACCAAATCAACCTTAAACTCCTGAATATATTATAAACCTCAATTTAATTTCTTTACGCTTTGTAAATACCACATAAAACTACATTTGAAGTTATCTGAGCACCAAAGTATATTAATATTCATAATACGTAATCAATTATGAACGCAAAAGCATTAAGAAATGAGCTATGTAAACCCCCCAAAACAGGATGAGTAGAATGAATCAAATTAAACAAACGACCGAACGAAGGGTAATAGAATCACTGAAGGAGAAACAACTTAGTTGAGCAAAACTCACAAGAGAATCGAATGCCTCCCAAATTCTTACTTTCCTGTGCCGTCTAAGGGGGAAAAGTGACAGTTGGTTCGTTCTGAGAAAACCGAGGGTAGTTGAACAAATTGTCGCATAAATTTGCCATAAGTGTAATGCATACTAAAATTCAGGCTACAGTAACTAAAAATTCACAAATTGCCTGCAACCTAGATCAAAGCAGCTTATTAACTGTGATGCAAAAAAACTCACTACTAAACTGTTTATTATCTTAATCGTTCTTTCCCATTATATAAGGCCCGTTCATTAGTCCCTTTTTCGTTTCCAAGCCAAACGCATTTAACCTTTAAATTAGGTCTTTCATCTTTGTTTTTTCATTCTGAAATACTCTTTAAAAGAATCAAATTTAAAGATTTGCTTGAAAATTACTCAAAGTCTTTGTATTAGCAAATGAAAGTTTGCCATCACTTATTTAACTTTGATTTTTATTCGATGCTTTGAAAGCTCCTCAAATGGTTATTTGCGACAAAGTCACATCGCTCTTCTAATCTTAATAACCGGTAAATCATTTTCACTGTCCAATAATTCTGAAAGAGAAAGATTTATTGGAAAATAAAAAATTAATGATATGACCTAAGTGTAGAATGATTTAAGCAGCCTAGCATAGAACTTTAATATTCCGTAATGGATTTGAAGAGTAGTAAGTAAGTTGCTCGGATCGAAACGTAAATACATATATAAAACCGCCTTTCAAGAACAATAAGGCTTAATTTTTATTTTCATTTATTACGTTTCCTTTGATTATGTTTATTTTATTTTTCTCACATCCTTAAGTTTGTATTCTTCGATTTTAGACCAGGAGCTTAGGATTAATGCGGGAGGGCCTTGAAGATTTTATCTTCTCACCTTCCGAAAAATCCAGATCTTTCTATTTATTTATTTTTATCTTTTCGATGCTTCCTCTAAGGATATGTAGAAATGCTCTTCTTACTTAGAAATTTATCCAGTGTTTTCTCAAATGAGGAATAATGTATTCATCCTTTGTTGACTTAGGCCATATTTGCGAAAAATATAAGAAAAAGAAATAGCTTCCTGGTAATAAATTATGAAGTAAAGATTTGGCTTTAGTTTGCCAAATTTCCCATAACAAGTCTGATGAGAAGCAAACAAACATGAATGGAGAAGGAAGACTGTAAACAAAGAGAAGCCCGGCATTTTACCCCTTAGCTTCTGGAAAGCTTTTAAGAACATTCGGACTTGAAGAGCCAAATTCGAATAGAGGAAAAAAATTCTCTAATCATCCTGAGATTTAGGCGGTAGTTGGAGGAAATTTGATAAGTAGATAACATTTTTAATAGTTTGCAGGAATTGTAAGACTAAGGAAAAATATTCAAATGTATTATTTCGCTGATATCTAAAGAATTATTAAATAATTCTTGATCCAAATGGGAGATAAAATAGTAACGTAAAATTATTCCTGGAGTATTGCAAGAAAAAGGAAGAATTGATGGCGTTTTAGCATCTTTGAGGAAACCCCAAGTGGCCTATCACAGAGCTCTATAAAGAGCATCGAATTTAATACTAAATAAGCGTTTTATTAGCCATAGGTGCGCCATATAATTTGAGTAGTTGTAGTTTAGATTGTTATCTTTAGCTCTTGGGAAACATAATCATTTTAATCGGCCATTATTGATCGCTCCGATCTAACATTTTCATATTTAATTAGATTTAACTTTCAATTGTGTTTTGAAATGATTTAAGTGTGGTACTTACTGACTGTTACGAGCTCGTTACAACTAAAGTCTCAGTTGTGATCTAGGTTAATTAAGGCAGGTAGAAAATAAAGCAGTGAACCAATGAATTCTGATGAACCTAAAAAAATAAGTAATTCATAAAATTAACCACTTATCTAAAAATCAGAGATGACAGAGAAGAAAAGTATTCGTAAAGAGAATTGGGTTTTATATGATATTCTTTCTCTCTCTCTCTCTCACTCTAAATAAACATATATAATCCCATCATAATGTAGTATATAGAATTTTTAAGGTGATTTCAAAGTGGGCCCGCTATTTTGAAATAAACTCTTAATATTCCTAATTTGAGAGTCTATCATTAGATTCGAATTTAAAGGTGATTGCCAGCCGTCGTTATGCCCCTAGTTTTTCTATCGCGTTGCTTGACTTAGGACATATAAGCCTCCCTCTTCCCCCTTGATAATTAAATGAATCATATTTTCCTTAAAATTAATAAATATAAAATGTCCATATAATATTTGAATTTAGAATGAAAATCCCTTCAAAATGATATATAAGACAATATGATGCGATTACAGTTAACAATGTGGCTCCCAAGATGGCGGCCAATCAATTTTTCGTCCTCATAATATCATAATTGGAAATTTGCTATTTATCATTTGTGTATTTTTTTCACAATAGAGATATTTATAACAAAGCGCCCACAAAAATCGAGGGCAGGCATTTTCCAATATTAAACTTAATTTCCTTTAACAATTTTTTTTCGCCACTTCCTCACAAGCCTCTTTTACCCCAATTTGCAAGTTGTCGGTGGTCGCCAACCATTATCTAGTCCAATCACATCTGCTCAGGGCCAGAGAAGGTATTTTTCGTCCTCCTTTAGTCTTACTCCGTCGTTTGGGTATTCAAATGCCTGATTTATTCCTACCCTTAATCCCTCTTACTCTCATACCATTTTATACATTTATACACTTAGACCCTTTTTGGTGGGAGAGGAGGAGGCCCATATTTTTGTCAAACAGGCTTAACCACTACCATATATACCCACCTCAAAGCGATAAACTGGGGTGAGTGTTCCGCATTTTACGTCTCTTAGAAAAAAAAGGAACTCATGCAAAGTAAGGATGACCGATCCACCATATAACGGTGAGAGGGTCTCTCTCACACATACCTTGTGCTTAAAACGCTTCCCATTTATCTACTTTTGCGTAAAACCACCTCGAAGTTGCTCTTTATATAGGCAAGATGTGCCTTATTCTCACCTTTTTATCCCAGCGAGCCTCCCTAACAGGGAAGGGGTCGTCATGCTATCTCCATTGTATGTATGTAAAGTTGTTTCTCATTTTAAATTCTTCTTTGGATTCGCTTCACAAACGCTTCCAATTTCTCATGACGGAAAGTTGTTTTCACACTCTTACACCGGCCTCACACAGCTTCCCCTCCATTGATCATCTACTAATGACGTTTTAGGTGGATCGGAATGACGGTCTCAAATGTCTTCCATTGCATAGGCAACACATTGGCTAGACTTGGAGGGAATAGAGCTCGGAAAGGTGGAGGCAGCAAGAAAGGAGCTCTAGCCTCCTCACCATTAATTATGGTTGCACGAAATGCCACAAGTGACCTATCCCCGTCATAAGACGAAGGAATAGCAGTTGCACAAGAGCCCAGTCAAGGATGAAGTCGGGGAAGAGAATGATAAGTATCCTAAGCCGCAGCTTTTGGAATAGATCTTCGATGTTATCAGCGACAATGGTGCGTTCCATGTCCAAAAGCCCCCCAAAGTCTGAATATATGAGATCAACTTTCATTCCCGTGAAGAATTCCTCGGTTCTTTCAAGATAGATACGGAAGGAAATTTTCTTCAGTTAGAATCACCTTAGACAGCTGGTTAACTGGAAGAAAAAGTGGAGGCATGTGTCCTGCCATTATCTTTTAAATATATGTCTGCCGGGGACCATGTTGGGTGCCTCGCCTCTGCCTGGTCTCTCGAGATACTAGTGCTTCGTGACTAACCCAACTTAGGTAGCGTTGGGGGGGCGGGTGTAATTCTATAGAATAACTGCTACACCGTAAAACTAATAATCCCTCAGGAGATTGTTCTTTCAGAATCACAGAAACGAGAGATAAAATGGAATGTGTCACCAAAGAGATAGAGAAAGAAAGAAGAAGAAAACGATAGATAAAAGAAGTGGGAGAGATAACCTGATGAAAGGGTCTTTAGTTTTTCGCTAAAATGCTGGATATGTAGAAAAAGGTCTTTATGGAAGGATTGATTTCCGATTTTCGACTAGTGATCTGCATTGTTTGGTGAAGAGTTGGATTAATTGGTGCAATGTTTTAAGGAAAATTGTATCGCATAATTTTGCTATTATTTTCTGAACAATCCGGAGCAGCAAATCGATTTTTTAACTTTAAAAAGATAAAACACTCAGCTCACTGTTTTCCGTTCCTTTTAGAGCTTTATTTACTTTGGTTTGGGTAAATAAATTGTAAGATAGTATTTTACTGAATTTTTTTCCTGTTATGATTTTAATATAAAATTGTTAGGGCATTCCTAGCCAGGTTTTAATTAGTACTTGGATTTTGAATCTGCTTTAGGTAAATGCTATATTCAAAGTTATGATCTCATAAGTTTACTCTTCTGATTACTCTTTCCTTTCAGCTGGATAGCACTGCGATTGATCCTAACTTTCCCTGTGATTAATACTGATCTATAAGAAGAACTATACCTAATTATTTATCCATTTGCATTCTATTATTAACTTCTTGATTGAATAACCAGCAGACTCAGACTGTATTTTCTCCTATAGTTTACTCCCTGATCGTGATTTTTAGTTTTAGGAGAAAATAAAATAAAATCCTTGATGAATGATAATGAAAGCTAATGAAAGGAAGATATTTGAGCGTTGTTTTAGGGATAATTTGATAGCTTTAAGACACTAAGAGTATTAAATTTTAATAACGATATTTTGCCCTGAGGCCCGATGTCGCAAATGACCCTACCATTAACCTTTGAACGACTTATGTAAAAAACCTTTTTGTATCTTTTTCGGGTGCACATACTTCAGGAGTTCAACTCAGAGGCCCTAAAAATGTTTAGAAGTATCGAGGTCATGGCTCTTACCTATCGGTATCACGTTTAGCCTCAAAATATACTAGGATGATGAAGACGAGCTAGTTGATGAAGAGGGCAATCACAGGATGGCTGATGAGCTGGATAGTCCAGAAATCACCTGGGGGGATTCGAATTTATAAACTCCCACGAGGCAATGTTTTCGACTAGCTTACCCTCCTGTTTTGAACTAGAAGATGTTAAACGAAGTGCCAGTTATTATCTGACAAATTACAGTCTTCAAAATTGTTCTAAATCAGGATTTCCATTTAAGTATGGGCCAAATTATTTGTTCTAGTGATCAAAAATCGAGCATTATGGAGAAACAGGCAGTTATCAATGTCAGAATATGTAGATTTAAACAAATATGAAGGTCACAAAAGATCTTAAGTCACCTAGCCAATAATGACGCTTCAAAATGTCGTCTGAGTTCGATTTGTCAGCGTATTGAGATTCTCAAATCAATGGCGCCTAATCAAATTTGGCCACCTAAATGTCAATGTATTCCGTAAATACAATTAGAGCGGCTGCTACAACTCTTCACATACTTAAGTGATCGATTCCTTTTATGCTGAGTAACTGATTCATATACTAGTAAATTATGAATTGACGGAGAACACGCGACTTATATCATAGGGGAGAATTTAAACGTTTGCCTGAGATTCTTATTAACATTACTAGCCACAATCCTTACAAGACGATCGAACACGAGAACCTTAAGTTCTTTAAGAACCTAGTTCATTAAGGATGTTTTCCATTTATGATGAAATATCATAGGTACCGTGCGTTGCCTGGGAAAAGTCCTATCGTAAATAAATTGATGCATATTGTTTGAAATTTATATATTGTAGCACAAAATTATATCTAGTTGCTGTATTATTATTATTTGTGTGGGAAGGGTGGAGAGGAAGATGCAAGAGAGTTATGTACTCTTCCTCTCATATAATATAGTTATAATGAGTAAACCTTTCACCGCGTGCACCCGGCAATTTACGCGTACGCGTGAATGCCATTATTTATGAGCGAACAACGTTGTGGCTGCAGCAACTGATCGAGCTTCTTATAGATACAGATAAATGAGCGGAAGTTGATCAATTGATTATATAGGACTGTTTTATATTTTATTCCAAGAATTTGAGCATGATCACAAATCAGTGCTCGATTTAGCCACCTGATTCTTTCTAATAAAGTTGATTCGATCTCCCCACCCGGTACCCGATTTCTCCTTGGTTTCGTTTAATTTTCATAAAAATTGCGCAGAATATTCTTTGAGAGTTTCTCTCTCATTGTGTCAAGGTTTCATTTCATTGCACAGCAGGTAAAGAAGTTATGAGGAAAGAGATGTGTATTTGAAGAAAGGATTCTTCCAAACTAGAGAATGGTAACAGTTTCGGTTTACTCGTGGTAAAGATTCGTGACGTATGAATGGCGGCACTGTTCAAATTGACCTAAATAAGTTGTTTAGTAAAAGAACGAAGGAATGACACGTTCTGAAATTTCATGGCATTTCAAGGGGTCAAAATTGCGATTTTACGCTAACTAAAGATCCATGTGGACATGAAAACTGGTCGCCCTCGCATGGGCACTCTAAAGGAAATACTATGCAACATATGCCAACGAAGGACATTTGAGACAGTAAGTTCACGCATCATGTTAAGGTACTAAGAGCCTGGACCTGAATGTGATTCCCCAAACTGTCTCACCTCGACTGAAAGATTGTGGAATGCGGCTCGGTTAAAATTCGCCATGTAAATGGCAAAAGGAGTAAAGAAAAGTTGGGAAGAATGTTTTGGGGGATAAAAGAAAAATTTATCTGATCTGATTAGATGTAAAGCAGCATCTAAAGCGTCGAACAGTTGAAAGATTAAATCCAACATGCACGAAAACGACGGTTAAATTTGGAGGTGACAGCGTTATGATGTATTCTAAGATGTTAAGCATCGCTTTATTAACCTCTTTTATTTTAATAATGGTTTTATCAATGAGCATATCTCTCGTTAGGTTAATATTATGGACAATCTCCTATGGTTCTTAGGCCCTCCCCTTTGTAGATGCATAGTTAACCGTCTCGAAATTGTGGTACTTGTCATTCCAATATATTTAGAGTTTTTAAAAAGCTTACAGTCTTTATCGGGGTAGATGAATTCGTAAACTATATTGGTTGACTTAAGATTCAAGGAGTTTAGGTAGATGTTATTATTGCTGGCTTTTGTTGTTTTATAATAGATGATGAGTTAGCTTTTATCCATTTGATTTTTAACCTTGCTGTTGCGGTTAATAATCTCCTCGATGTTTTTTCCATCTATTCTATACGCCGTGGCCATCTGGTTTCTGTAATGCACTTTAATATTGCTGACTTCTCCATGATTACTTTCAGGTTTATCCGCATATTTGTAATGCTTATTTTAAAATGATTGGAGTTGTTTGTCAATCATGCTGTTTGAGAAACCATTATTCACGAGTATTTGCTTACTCGTGCAATCTCTTGGTGCAAAAGTTTCCACGTAGAGCAGCTAGCTACATCACTAAAGTACATAGGAAAAGTACATACATGGGAAGATGCGTCAGTGCAGAGAGTGACTACCTCTGAAAGGTACAAAATAAGCCTAATCGGCTCATACATCGGCCGAGGTTATAAATGCTGCTCTACGTGGGAACAATGGTATTCAACAAAATTTGCACTCAAGAAAGACTGCTACCCAACTACACTAATATATATATATATATATATATATATATATATATATATATATATATATATATATGCACATAATTTGCAACCTCACGCCACTCGAGCTTATTTAGTGGCACTGAAAAGAGACTTGAATCATATTGGTTTTATTCCCTTCCTTCCGCTCAATTCCCTCGCATGCTCCACACTATGTGGCAACCTCATTGTATCCTTCAAACTCTTCATTCAAAAGAGCTGCATCCATATGACTTGAGCAATCAATAAAAAATCCTACCTGACTTTATGAATAAAGATAAGATATGATTGGAGCGCGTTTACCTAATCAACTACCCCAGACAGTTTAAGATGTTTAAGTATGACTCAGATCAATCGAATTCAGCATCGCCAATATCAAAGTTATTGTCTACATCTAATCCAGGTTTTGCTAATATTGAATTCGTTGAATTCACTATTACTAGTGTGTAGGCATCTTGCTAAATTAAGGAAAAGAGCATCATTATGGAAGTCGAAGTTGAAGGTGAAATGAAGGATTTAAACCATAGATGTTTGAAAAATCGAGCAACCAGTCTACAAGATATAGAGATACGCAGAAAGGCGATCATGAAGGAGGTAACTAGAGAATCTAAAGAAATTTATCTCTGGTTCAAAAGTAATTTTGACCTAGAGGTTTATATGTTGAAATTCTTCTCTATTGCGGAAATTTAGGATAAAGAAGGTCTTGAGCGAATTAAAAGTGAAGATTGATGAACATATGCGACCATTTTTCTAATATAATATCTCAGCGTTTAGTTAAGTTATGTGGATGGAGCATCATGAAAAATTAGGTAAAATAAACATCTATGAAGCTTAAAGAGTCAAAAGGAACATATATAGTTAAAGAAACTTGAGGCTACGAGTTCCTTTAAAAGATTAATTTTGAAACTATTGTCTTAGTACCATTTGATATGTCAATAGAAATATCAATGTACGGTCCAAACTATATGTGTTTGTATGAAATCACCACCCAAAATATACTGCTATTGCGTACCAACTTTAGGATAATCCCACGAAGTGATGAGGTACAGAAATAAAGAAGACAAGAACAGGAGCACGGTAAAGAGAGAGTAGGAAAGAGTAAAAGGAAGTGAGTAAAAACTAAAGTCTGAATTCGAGACAGAGAAAAGAGACATAAGGGAAACCTGATCTCTATTTTAAGGAGGCAAGAAAATTATAGCGTCGAGGCTAAAACGCGTAAATAGGCCTTTGTAGAGGGGAAAGTCTAGAGGCATTCGTGGTTTGCAATAAAACTTCAAGAATAAAATGGAAATGAATGTGAATAAAGGATTATGAGATCAAAAGCGAACTATTGGGGAAAGAAGGGTTTATGTTCTTCATTTTATTACCCTAAACCCTGATGGAGACAAGCCAGAAATAATGGTGAAAAGACATCACAATATCCAATGATCCGTCGCTGTTTCAGAAGGATAGGAGGAAAATTGTAATCCCCTTGATCAAAGAAATATTTAGAATAAAAATGCAATGAACTCCTTAAGTACTTAAGCAAAAGAGGAAACCATTCTTCTGAAAATTGGCACGCTTATTAGGGGGATAAAAATGTTTAAGGAAGATCACTAGGACTTTGAACTGAAACTGCGTTGGGGGCGAAAAGGGGGAGGCAACACCTCTGATTACATCCCTTCCACTTGGTCAAGGTATGCAAGGATGGAAGAGAGGTACGTGAGGGATTGAATGGTACTAAAAAGACACCAAAGTTACGTTTCAATCAACTTTATGAGGGATATGCCCTTACATACAAGTACCCGGCTGATATGATTCTCTCTTGTACTAAAAGGACCAATCAACACTGGATTAGGGAAGAATATGATGGAGGTAGGGAAATAGAAATAGGAATTATTATGTTTGAACTAGAGACGAAGTAATGAGTTACATTTTTTTCAAGTTTATTAAAAAAGCAAAATATCAATAAAAAGGAAGTTTTTGTTAAAAAGATTCTTATATGCGTTTTTACTCACACTTTTTGCCTAAAAAATAAGTATATACATAATTTAGCTATAAATTACATTTACTTTTTAAAATTTGTAAACGATATACAAAAAGCGTTAAACACATTATTTTTACATCAATAATTGTTAAGGAATATTACGTTTGTATTATAAAATCATAAATATTAATTTAAACAGAAATATGTCTAAATCCCGCATTTTTATATGATTAGCAATTTTCATTCTCTGGCGCAATTCTCCTCGCCACCGCAGGCAGAAAACTAAGGTTCTAGGGATTTACATTTATGAAACAACCCTCTAAATGATAGCATAGCACATGATTTGCGCATATTTGCAAAGAGATTGACATAAAATTTGGAAGCCTTTTGATATGCGCCGTCAGTAAGCATGTTTGCTATTTATACAGCACTCGTGTGAATCTCAAGCTCCAGTTTTCCAAATTCTAGCAATAATTACGTGCAAGTGAATCCATGCCACGTGACAGCTGGATATATCATTTATTATCATGAAATATGATTTTTAATAGACAGTAAATTTAAGGTATCCGTTTTCAATCTACCTTTCCCTATAGATAAATGCTAATTTCTCTTCATTTCTTTACTCAGCATACGTAAAATAGATAGGCCCGTGCAATATTTTTATGATCTATATCTTCAGTTTTTTATTTGAAACTTAAAACTTTTCTAGTGTTTCTTTTTAATGGTTTTATAGCAATCACATCAGAGAGTTATGATTTTCTTATCTTCTCTAAAGTATCTTGTTAACTTTCTGAACTTTTTTAAAACCTAATTATTTAAATACATACTGAAATAGTAAGGATACATTTTTAAAATAGGACAGTGACACCTACTTTGAAAATGTAGTACTACTATTTCACCAAATATTTTGAATGTGTTTGTATAAATTTTAACGATAACTTTAATATAAATCCATCGTCTATTCACCCTAGATCCAATCGCTATGTATATAATTAAAGTGCAAAACAGAAAAATGTCCTTAATGTTCCTATGTCCCACCCATTCTATATATATATATATATATATATATATATATATATATATATATATATATATATATATATGAGGAATTAAACCACATTCTCCGAAGACAATTTAATTCAGAACAGTTTCGGTGTATCTCACACCCTTTTTCAACTGACACTGGATGGAAAATATTTGAAAATGCTTACATACATAACACAGTCAGGTAGTGGAAGATCCCCTCTTTTTTCCTCCAATCCCCTACTTGTGGAAAAAAGAGGGGATCTTTCACGACCTGACTGTTCTTTAACATTGTAAGATATGAAATTGGTCGGAGGGAAGCGCGCTCTGGTTGCCTCTTAGTTCCTACCATTTAGGGCGCAATTGGTTCGCGAACAGACAAATTTGGTTATTTCGTCCTCCGGTGACGTCATACTAGTCAGGAGATATTTTTATTCGCGCTTAGGTTTTGTTTTTGTTTTTTTCCTCGCAAAATGGTATGTGATGATATTTTTAGTGCATGTTTTTTATTTAAAGCGTAATCCAATGAGGGTATATCTCTTAAAAAATATGTAAAAAGGTTTCCTCAAAGCAGTAAATATAGAAAAGTGAAAGTGTGGAAGAAATACAGCCACACGATCTGAGAGGACTTTGAAGCGAAAGGTGAGGTTAGATGAAGTAGGTTAGTTTTGGTTAACTAAGGTATACTAGATAAGTTTGATTATTACCTAGTAAGGTCAGAAAGGCGATGTTAATTAGCTTTATAACACTGTAATTTGGGGAAAAATCAATTAGGCACCGAATTCGCCTAATCTAACTAAACTTCGTAAAACTGAAACTCTAAGATTTAAAGAATGATAAAATTAATCATAAACTGAAAATAATATAGTTGAAGTGGAGCTGCTCCAGGCGATTTTTGTTTTTCCCGACACAAAACGGATGGAAGCCCGCGTGTGTTTATGTTTCGTTCAAGGCGCCTAATAATAGGTTGTTTACTTCACATTTTTAATCAGATGGCGCCAATTTTGTTTAAAATTCCGACTTAGGGAAAACTAAAAACCCGCAAAATGAATGTTACCTACATTATTCTGGCTGGTATAGATTCGTAATAGCGCCGAGGAAGGCGTGGTTTCTATCGTGAATTGTAGTTTTTGTCCCTAAAGGGAATCGTTTGCAAAAAATGGCGGTTACTAGATACCCGTCAAAATGTTTGGTTTGGCGGCCGTATTTTTGATTGATGCTCTCGCATCACTCCATACACGTTCGATATTTTGTGTACTTGCGCTGTCTCTGGGTCCACAAAATCCATTGAATGGTTGACGGTTCTGTGCTGGTAACCTTCTAACTTCAAGCTTTAGTAGGCCAGCCAGCAATCAGAAATGATCAGAATTCCCAGCAAATTACACTTTTTAATAACGGCGAGAAGTGTTTCTTTTGTTCGAACTGGAACGGCGACCCTAAAAACGTTTTTTGTTTCCCTTTCGAACCCAACGAAAACCCTCAGACCATCAACCATTCTTCCCTTATTATGTTTACGTTTCCCAAACTTGGCCTCATCAATTTCCACCACTTGCCCGACCCCGCCTTAATTGTTTGAATTTTTTCACAATAGTCAATTACTACCTGGCTACAGAAACTAAACAAGTCACCTAAAGTTTTTTCGGGAACAGCAACCTCCTGTGAGATGCGTTTCATGGTATTTTGGTTTCCAACAAACCAATAAATGATCTGAAGGATCGTTTTAACAGGGAGCCGAGCCTTTGATAAAATTGCTCTGTTGAGAGCAGATCGATAGAAAAATGGCTTCTGTTTTCACCGCTGTCTTCGTCGATTTATATTTTTTGCACTTAAATGTATAATGACGTTGTATTTCTAGGGGTCTAGCACAACGATAACAAGGGATAGATAATGGGATTGAATTGTGCTCGCCTAAAAATTTAATTACTTTCCCACAGTCACTAATTAATAAGCCGAGGGATAAACAATTTATTGGACAAACTTCACATGAGCTTTCCATAATTCAAACTACTTGAACCCCACGATTGCTTGTAAGTTTAGGATGCCCGCCAAAAAACAGTTGAAACAATAAGATCGAATTATGATTTTAAAATAGTAAGGAAACTAAATAAACAATACAGAAATGGCCAAAAAAAATTTAAAAAAATTAATCCCCCCGCCAAAAAAATGTATATAAACAAAAACTATAGGAATGAATAGCATAAAAGATGGTACACATTTTTTTAGTAGCTCTCCCAGTCAGTTCAAATTATCCAGTATTAAAAGCCGAATTTTTAGAGCCTACCATATATGCTCTAACTGGATATCCTTTCATGAAGAACTGACTTATTGAAAGGAATTCTTTGAATTTAATTATTACCCCGATTTCATCTTCGACCAGTTAGTATCCGAATTTCTCTCAAAAATATATTATCCTCAACACTTACTAACTACTGTTCTAGACAGAAGGTTTTTTATTAGATTACCTTATCTCAAGCATTTAACATCAGAGTTTACAGACTCCTTCTCTCTACCCTCAACAACTATTTCCCTCAATGCCAATTGATTTGTATAAATTCCAACCCTGTATCGTTAAATTCCTTTTTTCTCCATAAGGAGCCAATCCCTTTGGGCTTACGATCCTGTATGTATAATTTACAATTATACATGTCCTACCTGCCACAATCATTATGTAGGCCAAACTGGCTTACAACTCAAATGGAGGATTGCGAAGCACTTGGGTTTGTCTCATAGGACTTGTATTCCCATTTCTAAACCTGAAGCCTCTTCCATCCGGCAACATTCTGAGTATCACCATCATCCTCTTAATTCTAATTCATTTACTATATTAACTTGAGCCTTAACTTCTCTTGATTTGAAAATATTAGAGTCATTGTATATCAATAAAATAAATCCAAACCAAAATAATTACTCCTCCTTAATTTAACTATTCACAATATAACCAACCAACACTTCAATAGATTAACTAGCCAACCGACCAACCGAACAAATTTCGTTAGTATTTTTATGTTTAGTTAGTTAATTTTTCAACTTCCACGATAAAGATTAGTCACTTTGTTCATTCTGATTTATTTTCGAGATTTTTGTTGTTTTTTACAATTTAATATAATAGTTTTTTTTTGTTTACTCCAGTAACTTTTAATATGGGATATTCAAGTCAGTTTATGTTATAATTTCACTTTCTATTATTATTTAAAATCACACTGGGTAGTATTATTTAATTCTATATATTGTTATTAGTGTTTTTACTTTAATTTTAATAATTGTAAATTTTATTATTTTAACTTGCCTTCATCCTCATTTTTAGTCATTATTTAATGCAGTCTTTTATCTGTTATCAATTAATGTTCCTTCCCCTTCTAATTAGTCGACATAGTCGCTGAAGTTGGTCCTAGTAAAGGTACGAAACGTCGAGCCAATAAATGATTAGTGTAATCACCTTGGTCTTCATATTCCTGCTATGTGTGTGTATATATATATATATATATATATATATATATATATAGATATATATATAGATATAGATAGAGAGAGAGAGAGAGAAAGAGAGAGTGTTTCGCTTCTTTGGCTTTATCTGATTTGCCCTAAGCTTGTTTGTTTTTTCAGTGTCTTTTTCTTAGTAGGTTTATAATGTTTTTATTATTCCTATTTCGTTTTCTTTTATGTACATTCAAAAACTGAGTGGCTTTCCTTTGTCCTGGAACGACTGTCTGCTTGAGAATCACTGAAGATGTTCCAATGTTTGGAACGAAACGTCTGAGAGGAAATAAATGTCGTTTTCCATCTACTCGTTGGTCTTCATTTTCCTACTGAGATTAAGGTTTCCGCGAACAAAAGCTAATTTATGATATATATATATATATATATATATATATATATATATATATATATATATATATATATATATATATATATATATTAAGGGATGTGCCCAAAATTAAAGTTTAGAAATAATTCTCCCCACAAAGTGGCCTCACTTGGCCCCTTTTGAAATTTTGAGAAAATATAGATATAGACAACTAAATACCTAAATTAATTCTTGGTTGTTATGGAATAGGCTAAACATTTGTGACATCAAATAGGGCCTGATAATGGGTGTATCTTCATTGTTATTTCTTCTGCATCAGAGGTGCATAAAATAAATCAAGGAAAAAGAATAAAAATCTCTTGGCAAAAAATAACATCAAACTTTCGAGACCTTGGCTCACGAATTCTCAAGATTTGAACCCATTAGAGACTATGTGGGTCATATTCAAATTAAGAGCTGATATTCAAAAGCCTCCCAGTTATTAGCCGTTGCTGTTTCTTTTAAATAAATATATATATATATATATATATATATATATATATATATATATATATATATATATATATATATATAAATATATATATATATATATTTCTAGTGCGAATTTGTACAAAATGAGATATGCAGAAACTAAAAACATGAACCTTTTTGATGAAGATTAATTGATTGTCTTACAACAACGACATGGAAAAGCACCTGGGTTCCTTTGCTGACTCGAAGCGAGCCCATTGTCCCATGTTAGAGAAATAAAAGAAATTACGAGAGAAAATGGCTTCAAACAGAAGTGTTTCTGTGATGGCTTTTAACTGCAATTCTATTCCGAGGAATCTCACTTTTAGCCTTTATTTTTAATATTCATTTTAAATGATTCGAAATTTTTTGGATTCTGAAAGTTCTGAGCTTTTACCCTCCTGGTAGATCCGACGCTGGTCTTTATAATGTAAGGTCTAGGCACAGGTTAGATTCCAGAGAGCGCGGGCAAAAACATCTAACGGCGTCACGCACATTCGCCGATACGCTCATAGTCACCCCGTCGGTGTTGAATAGCTAAAGACACATCGTTACGCACATAGACATTAATAACACAGCTATCATTTCCATTCCTCCCCACACAAAACAAAATAGACATTCCGGTCTTTCGGAAACCCTGTCGATGGTTACCTAGTTTGTCCTTTGTGGTTACACATATCCACATACTCAGAAGTGAAATACTAGGTGTTTTTTCTATGAGGCTGCTCATATGCACTTCCTCTTAATGCCCAACCACAAGTGGTTCCTGAGAACTTGTTGGTCTCATACACAACACTACCAAACACCGCTCATTGGAGGACTGTCGAACGGTGCCTTCCAGCTTTTGAGCATCTCTTGCTGCGGCCGCAACTTACCTTGGCGCCCCACTTAAGTTGCAAATGTGCCGAATAAGAAGAGAAAGACTGAATAATATAATTGATAACTCTAATCACAATAGCCGCAAATAATCTCAAGTTAGTAAAAATAATATAGATTTTTGGATGGTGCTTTTCAAGATCACGGTGGCTCACTGAGAGCCCCTCGACGACCTAAGAAAAAGAGGAAGAGAAGAAGTACGTCTTCGAGTCACGTTTGAAGCCACCAAAGGTGAAGTAATACGTCTTGGCCTAATTGGTAAAGAGGCGCGAGGCAAAAGCTCGCTGCCTTAACAGCACTTTACAGAAATTACTAATATATTACTACTATTAATCACCTGACCTCAAAAATGGCGACAATTTCTAATTTTTCTTTGAAACACTAAATAAAAATAGCAATAAAATATTTCCTGTTCTTTTTTTATAAATTTACCTTTGATCTTCGGGGGAAATCGGTCCCCGAAGATCATCGATTTTGCACCCACTTACACGATATGACCGTGCGACCAGGGAAATTTCCAGCCAAGATTCCGGCTCTAAATGGAAATGGGGGAGACCGTAGCGAGTCAACCTTGGTGGTTCTTAGGATAAGAGGCTTCCTATCTCCATTTATCTTCCCCCATAAACTATAGTTCTATAGGAAAGTATTTCAACCCCAAGCATGAGATTTGCCAGACTCTCCCAATTTGCAGCAGAAATTAGACCCGCTGTTGAGAAGCAGCTGAGATCAGTTAATTCACTCATTCAAATTAAGTCATGCCATATTTTTCAATTAACTAATGCCTGCCTCTGAAATGGATTCACCTCGCTGGTGTCCATGGCAACGTTCTCTGTTAGCTCCAATCCGCTCATATCCTTGCAGTATTTTGAAGCTCCATCAGCATTTGCCTGCAAACCTTTCAAGCCATAAAGTTCACTTGGTGCTTCATAACTTTTATAGCAGTTCCGCAGTTTCAGGTGGTCTTCTCTGACGAAACCACAAAGGCAATCAGCAGTGTTGGAAGATCGTGTGTAAAGTGTTTAGAGTTAAATTAATGGTGTGGGGAGATATTGTACAACAGGGAAAAAGTCGTCTACAAATTGTTGATGGTACTCTGAAGCAACTTAAATATCTCGAAGTACTAAATGTTTGGTTACTACCACATATAAAGGAATTGTATAGTGACAGACCTTGGATATTTCAACTAGACTCGGCCCCATGGAACACGGCTAAATCAGTGATGACACGGTGTCCACACAATGGCGTTCAGCTGCTCCCATGGACTGGAAATTCCCTAGACATGAATCTTATCGAGAGTTGTTGGTGTGCCTCGATTGACCGATGAAAGGAGCCCATGGCGAGCAAAGAGCCGCTCTTTTGACGTCGTATGGACGTTTGGTTCTGATCTGAGAGAAAATTCAGGAAATGTATTGAACTTTGATCATTGACATGCTATGACGCGTTGCAGCATTTATGGATGCTAAAGGTAGTGAAACTACTTATTAATTAAAAGCATTGTATCAGTGTATTAAAATAAATTCCTTCGCAACATAGAAAATTAATTTAATTTAACTTTTTTTTAGAAAAATATCAAATTTTGGAAAAAATCGATAATAACTCCGTCACTGCTCAATTCTTGCTTCCTTCTAGACATTTACATTTCACCCATTTTTCGCACTTCTCTTTCAAAGCCTCTCCTAACCTAATTTAATTGAGGGTGGGCATTCTCGGTCTCCAAACCCCCAGGTTAACCTCTCAAGCCACAATGCTGCAGTTTACATTCGTAAAAGATGCCCACTTGGCAAGCGAACCTTCGTAAAATACAGATTAAACAGAGAACTGAAAAAGAAGAATATTATTTTATTTTTTTAATTAAAATATTAGAAAGAAAGATAAACACTTTTTATCATCTTTACATCTGTGATTAATAATAAATTGTGGATAATTAAAATAATTAGTGAACATTTTATAACTATTATTATTATAAAGAAATCAACGATAAAAAAATGAGATGCAGAATCACTGTGACAAAATTCATTGCTTAAATAATTAAATTTAAAAGAAATAAATATATCTTTCACTAGCGATAAAAGTTAAACTAATAAATATTAATAAAATCTTAAAATAATTTGAGAAATGACTTAATAAAATAAAATATATGCCAGTATAACTCATTTCCCTCTAATGCTTCAACTTCCATTGTGCTTAGATCAGAATGGACAGGAGGCGAAATAAGTTAATCCGTTAATCTCTTAATATATTTATTTGTTAATCCTCTCCCATATATATAATAAAGGTAGCAAAATTGTAACACTCTCCTTTAAGAGTCTGGCAAATTGCCTGAAGCTGCAATTTCCCATTTTGATATCAAACAGCTCTAAATATATTACAAGCGTTTGTATGAATTCCTTCCTAAAGGTTTTATAAGAATCGGAAAATATCCAATAAGGTGTTTCTTTTTGAATGAATAAACAGACAAATGCATAAATTAACAAAACTGTAAGGAACTCATAATTATCGCCTTTATAAGCACTAAAATAAAATTAAATAATATTTCGTATAACACAACAAAACTACTTTATTCCTGCACGATTTAATTTAGAATATTGGAAATTAGCTTATATGAAAAAATTAAGAAGTTATTTTGTCCATACCAAATTTGACCTTTTTCCTTCCATTACAACTCGTTGCTAGAATATTAGAGCTTTGCGTCTTAAAAATTTGAAGCTTTTTCGTTTCATTTATAATAGAGAAAATGGCGTCAATCGATGGTACTGAAGGAAAAATTGGGAGGGCGTTAAAAATAATGGATACAAATTCACTAAACAAATTAATAAGTATGGTATGGCACTGGACCTTTACATTCGTTTATTTAATGATATTAAAATCACCTTTAATTGCAGTCGCCTTTGCTCTTCTGATAAACTTAAATACAGCAGGTTACATACTATGTGATTTATAAGAAACATTCAGGTCACTTCGCATTAATTAATCTACTTTTAATTTGTTCCTTCATATATTTCTAGTTATAAAAACAAAGGTAAGAAATAATGTTTGTATATTTATAATCACTTGGAAACAGCCGATTGCAAAATCAAATATTTTCATTTTTATTATTTTGAAGGAATTGGAATATACTCGAAAAGATAACCATATATGTATGTATACTGTTGCTATCTTACAACCACCTAAGTAAATGATGAAGGTAATGGAGGGATAATGGCAATTTAAATGGAAGATAACTTGGAACTCATGCCGAAATTGTCTTCTCATATTGACACCATATTGCGTATTTTAATGGCACTGTGGCTTCAAAAGAAGATAAGTTTCACATTAGAAGGCTTAAAGTTTTTACAAATAAAAGAATCAAAACCTCGTGAAAAAAAAAAATCTTTGCTAAGAAATGAACAAGAGTAGAAGAAACATACTCGTTTGTCATGCGAATATTTGTTTTAGTTGGAAATATCTAATATAATTATTTCTTACTATTTTATGCAGGAAAACCAGTAGGTGATCGATAAGAATCCACTACCTTCTAAATTGGGCATCAGTCAATTCTTGTTCTTTACTCGAAAACTGATGAACACTGGGTATAATCATCTTCCAGGCCCAAAATACTACTAAGATGTGAACAGTGATCAAAAGGATCATACTATATATCAGAGAAATGACAGAGAGATCAATTCAAATGAAAGAAATTCACAGCCATGGAGATATCAAGAGAATTTAAACTAAAAAGGTGTTAGGCGAAATGAAGAAAAGAGAGAGTATGTCTAATTTTAGACCAAGCAGTGAGCTCGATTAAAATAAAAGAAATGGATTCGATTACTTCGAATCCAGTTTTTTGTCATAGCAAAATATTTGCTATGTTCCCTTTTTCAAATGTATCTGAGGAGGTGTGAAGTAATAATAACTTATAAATACCTATCAAACCTATATAAATATATTAGTCACTTTTGCTAACTCCTATTTAAGGGGTAACGCATTTTAGACTAAGGTTATAATTGAATAAAACCTGAAATTCGTAATCTAGGGTAAAACTGGTACCATAGGTTTAATTCATACAATGAATGTTTCCTAACTAAAAGATGGAGGGATAAGGTTGAATTGCCTCAACGATTCATGAGCTTGGAAAAATATTTAATTTCGCTTATTCTCTTAAGTAAATTAATCAATTAAATATTAGTTCCAAAAGTTTTTTAGTCTGAAAATAATTTTGGACTGACTAGAAGACTTAAATACCTACATTCTCAAAATAACTTTATCTCAGTTATCAAACGGGACTGGCGAAAATAATTTTCTTAATTCATTATTGATAAAAAACAATGATTCACACAGAACAGATCTACGCTATTGTACATGGCCCTACCGCTACACATGGCTCCATTAAGAGGAATGATAGAACTACAGAGAGTAAAGAAGAGAGGAACTATCAGGATCACCGATGACAATCGCACAAAGAGAGAGAGTAACGGAAGAAAACCCAAAGCGTAAGGTGATACTCGATCCGATCAATTAAATACTAAAAGGAAGCACTAAAGAATTATAGATTAACAAGGTTTGCTGACCAAAAAGCTGCGTGCCCTCACTTATTCTGATTTATGTGCTAACGACTTTGAAATCTTTCAATAATTCCCGGAGTAAACTTAGTCCTTGGCAATTATATCATTCGAAAGAGAATGTAAAACAACATAATGGGTTTATATTTTGTTAGAATCGGCCAATAGTTATGATGCCATTGCCAAAAAATAGCTAATTCCCTAGCAAACCTTTGGTAACTTTGGCAATTATATAATTTGAAAGGGAATATAAAACAATATAAAGGTTCCAGATTTCGTTAGAATCAACCGAATAGTTATGATGTTATTGCCTCCCAATAATAATTCCTGGGCTAACCTTAAGAGGACCTTAACAATTATACTATTCGAAAGAGAATGTAAAACAACAGAATGGGTTCAAAGTTCGTTAGAATCGGCTCAATAATTTATGGCTAACCTTGAGATGACTTTAGCAATTATATCATTCTGAATATAATATAAAACAACATAAGGGTTTCAAATTTCGTTAAATTGGTCAGAATAGATATGATGTTATTGCCAAAGGAAAATAATTCCCTGGCTAACCTAGGAAGGACTTTGGCAATTATTTCATACGGAAGCGAATGTGAAAACAACATACGGCTTTCAAATTTCGTTAGAAATGGATGAATTGTTACAATGTTATTAAAAAAAAAGCAAAACCAGAACCGACCGCCCTAGGGAGATGTAGAGTCTTCTACGACTAAAAAAGGCACAACCATCTAAAACTTGATTAAAAAGCAGAACTATATTATATTAAAACAAGGCAATGGCTTCGCCACTCACCCCTACGTGGGGAGCTTGCGCTTCGCTACTAAGATTAAAATTTAAAATCGAAAAAAAAGCAGCCATGGTTAAATTTTCATAATTTTCTGAACTTTTTCAATTATAATAATTTTAAAAGGGAACTCTAAATTAAATTTCACCAATTATAATAAATTTAAAAGAGAACTCTAAATAAAATTTCCCCCCATTTGAAATTATCACGTTGCTAAAATGGAGAGTTATATAATAGAAGAAGAAGAAGATATATAAAAATAAATTTTAGGAACTTCAACATTCTTACTTCATTGGGTTTTAAAAAATTCATACAGGTTCGATACTTATATTTATTTCTGAACTTCACCATTTTGCTTCCTGATATTATTTTATGAATTATTAGAAATAACTTTGATAAAAACATAATTCATAACAAAACTAAGATAAAATTATTATTTAAATACTCAAAAAAATCCCTTTCTTAAATTATAGAGTTATATATTTTTGTAATTAAAATGGCGGGCCTTAACTTTTTGTCGCACCTCATTTATGTAATTGTAGCGGCAAAATAATGGTCACACCCTAATTGCATATTCTAGAATAGTATATCATAGTACATTATAGCATAGTATAACATAGCATATTATTGCATAGTAGTGCTCATCATATTATCGCATAGTATAACATGACATAGTATATTATAAAATAACATAGTATAGTATAGCATAGAAAATATAGTATAGTAAAGTATAATATAGTATAGTATATGTAGTATAGTATCTCCAAGTATAGTATAGCCTAACATAGCATATCCTAGTATAGCCTAGTATTGTCATGAATAGTATAACATTTTATAGCATAGCCTAGTATAGTTTCGAATAGTAGCCTGTCAAAACCTAGCTTACCGTAGGATAGCCTACCATAGTATTTCCTCAAGAGGCATAATTATGCCTAGCATAGTATAGGCTAGCCTAGATTGCCTAACATACTAAATCCACCTAGCCTAGCCTAGTCTTGCATAGTATAACAGAGTAGATTATGTCATAGCATAGCCCACCATAGTATGGGCTATTCTATCATCGGATAGCCTGGTGTAGCTTAGCCCAGCTTAGTATAACCAAGTCTACCCTATGATTCATTATAACAGTAGAACTTGCCATTCCATACTCCAGTGTAGCTAGCATAAAATAGCCTAGCCTTACATAGTATAGTTTAGCCTGGCATAGTATGACTTAGCTTAGACTAGTCTAGTCTAGACAAGTAGATAATGTATAGTATGGACACTCTTAGCCTAGAAACCTAGTACAGCCTAGCCTAACATAGCCTAGTACAGCCTAGCATATATAAGAGAGTAAAGCTTAGCATAGTATAGCTTATCACAGTATAGCCTCGCCTAGAATAGTATAGTATAGCATAGCCTAACTTAGTATAGTTTAGAATAGTTTAACTTAGTATCGCCTAACCTATCCTCGTATAGCCTAGGGTAGCCTAGCCTTGCAAAGTATAGTATAGTATAGCCTATCTACCATAGCCTACCTTACCCTAATCTAGCTTAGCATAGTATAGTATAAGCATAGTATAGCCTAGCTTAGCATAGTATATATTATCCTATTTTAGCATGGTATAGCTTGGTATAGCACACCCAACTATAGTCTAGCCTAGCCTACACTAGCCTATGCTAGCTTAGAGCAGCCTACAATTGTAAATTAAAACTTAATCTAGCCTAGCTTAATTCACCATAGTCTAGAATAGCCTATCTTAGTATACCCTAGCTTAGCCTAGTTCATTTGAGCCTCGCCTAGTATATTCTATCTTACCCTAGCCCTGTTAGCATATTCTAGCCGAGACAAGCATAGCCTATTATAGTATATCATAGCCGACCTTACCCTACCGTACCCTACTCTAATCAAGATAGTATAGTATAGTATATCATATTATTGCCTAGCCTATACTTGACTATTAGATCTTAGCCTAGAGTTGCATAGCATGAATATCATAGCCTAGCCTACTATAGCAATGCCTCGCTTATCCTAGTCTGGTATAGCAAAGACTAGCCTAGTGTAGCATAGCTTAATATATCATAGCCTAACCTACCATACCATAGCGTAGCCTAGCCTAGTATAGCCTTTCATGTCCTGCCTAGCCTACTATAGCTTAGCATAGCCTAGCAAAGCAAAACTTAGCCTAGTATTAACTATCCTATCATAGCATATTAGAGCCTAAATTAGCATAGTATATTTTACTCTTATACATTATATCTTAGCATAGTATAGCATAGCCCATAATATTCTAGCATAGCATAGCCTATTCTAATCTTGCCTAGCAAAGTATTTCATATTATAGCCTAGTCTAGTCTAGCAGATTATCAGCCGAAAAGTTATGATATCGCCAAAACAAAATAATTCCTAGGAAAACCTTGGGAGGACTTTGGCAGTTATATAATTTGAAAGAGAATGTAAAAAAACATATGGGTTTTAAATCTCGTTAAAAACGGCCGAAAAGTTATGATATCATGGCCCAAACAATATAGTTACCGGGTTAACCTCAGGAGGACTTTGAAAATTAAAACATTCGAAAGATAATGTTAAACAACATCAAGGTTTCAAATTTCGTTAGAATCGGCCGAATAGTTACAATGTTATTACAAAACAAACAAAAGAGCAAAATGGGGACCGACATAGTGAGATGTAGAGTCGCTTGCGACTAAAAATGAGAAACATTAAGAAAAAAAGGAAGAGAACCTGCAAATAAGAAGGAGTTCGATGAACTAAACAGTTCTCTACTCGCATACGGATACTTAGGATACAGAGTAATCCATTACTTTTTGAAAGAACAACGAAGAGACCACAAAAAGAAGAGTGTTACGAAAGAAAGAAGCAATTGCTGAACTCTTAATGTCCTTTCTAAATTTACTCCACATTTTTTCTCTCTCCTCCAACTCCAACTACTCACACAACCCTGTAGATCAAATCAAACTATATAAAATATATAAATATACTATTATCAAAGGTAAAAGAGGAAACAGTCGCAAAAACCTACCATAAGAACTAATAGAGACAGTTAAACTCAACCTGAATCAATCTTTGTTACGAATTTTCATTGTTGACTAAATGTATATGAAAATGTGCCTGATTGAGGAATACAAAGTAATTATCAAAGAAGAGGCAAGAAGGATACATCTAAAGAAAATAGTTTTGATCCAACAATACCCGTGGAAATAATGAAACACAAGTTCCTCATCTTAAACAAATTGGACCCTATAATTAATGTAAGGGAGGGTTGGCTTGTGGCTGACCATACTTTAATCAGGAAGCAACGACAAAGATCCAAAATTTCCAGATAAAAGCGTTGACCGTAAATAATTTCGACTCTTTGAAGCAAATACTTGACTAATTAGGAGTATTTATGTTCTGTGTACGAATATGTATAATGCACCCTCCATCGCCACTACATCGATGAGAGATGTACATAATAATGGTACCTCTTCTTTTTAACCTTTATTACTCTTTCAGTCTTCTCATCTGTATTTTGCATCTGTCTGTCCCGTGCCCGCTTGGGTGACTATCTTTACGTTTGAAGTGAAGAAAGTTGTGGTTCTTCATGGTACTCAGCCTGCCAAGTTATTTACTTGATTGATATAATCCACATGTTTCATTTTCATTAATATATCACCCATTTACAACCAATTATTAAACCATTTAATAGCATTTTTACGAAACTTGAAAATCTTTCAGACAAGGAATCCCTCGTCGGTTATCGCTTGTTTCTTTATAAACTCTCACATCTTTTCCGTTCGACTTATTCTCTATTTGTAAGTGAAAGCGTTTTGAGTTTGTACACTATATTTTTCTTTTTTTATTGACTGTAAATAATTAATTACAGGTCGAGAGTGAGCTGTACAAACGAAAGAGCAAAGTTCAGAAGCACTTTTAGAACTTCATATTTTGTCAATTATAAAGGATTTGAACTTATGCTTTCTGATAAATATCTTATAAGCTTATTTGTGACGTAGTTAATATCATTATCTCGCGTGAGACAACTAATGACATCATATTTACTATTTTTCTAATGTTTAAGAAAGTATGTAGATCTAGTAGCAGAATTAAACATCTAAATCATAATCAACAATGTGAAATTAGTCATGTAAGCACAGCCACATAAGCGACACGCTGGTCTGTTTTAAGTTAAATATCTGTTGCACGACACAAGTGACGGAATATTGAATATTTGGACCTATTGATTTTTTTATAAAACTTTGTCTAATAGTAGAAAACAAATATCAGATTCGAATTCAGCAATATGAAATTAGTTGTACGAGCATAATCTCATATGTGAACCATTTTGGCTGTTGACAACTTTAAGTTTATTAAATTCCGCTCTTCTTTTCTCAAAAATAGACCGTTTGATTTAATCTGATTGCGAATTTATGAGAAAAAAGTGTTGATTCTTCTGTGAGAAATGCGGGCCAATTCTCTAATTTTGAATCCCTATGACGTCATACTTTAAAAATCTAAAACATTGATTGAAAGTCTTAAATGAAAATCAAATGTTATAATTTGAGTAAAAGGTTTTTCTCATTAACTACATCAAAAATCGTTTTATTAATTTGAAAAGTGGTTGTCCTTTTGGCTTACTACTCCTATATCAGATAATTGGTACAAGAATTTTATTACTCTAGAGCTCCATATGTCCCAATTTGCAGTCTTTGAAACCAAAGCTATCACTGCTACTTCACATAGATTTCAGGTAAAAAGATTCTAGAGAAAATATTACATATGGCAATAAAGAAGAATATCCCACGTTTTATCAAAATGTGTGATTCTCATTTTTAAACTTCTCATTATTCCTTCACGAAAAAAGGAAAATATAGGAAAGCTCATATCTTATAAAATGTCGTAAGCAGCTTCCCAGAATTGAATCTAAATCTACAAAGCTGATATCGGTCCAATAAGAGAAGCTACTTGGATTAACTTATTTAACGCTTTTTATGTTTAAAAATAATTATCTACGATACAGACAAAACTTATAAATATTTAGATTAGAGGTGACATTTTAAAGAAGATAAAATGTCGTACCTCAATTATCAGGACAGTTCTATGGAACGAAACAAGTTCTGTCAGTCTACTGTTGGACCGTTTGAATCAGATGCCTAATCTAATGAAAATGAACAGCTAGCGAAAACTTTCAATGATTAATAATCAGCGTATGAAACAGGAAAGAAACAATTAGAAGCTATTTTATAAATATTCACACCAGAGGATAATAAATTCAATTCAAATATCTGTTCTTTTCCTCTCCCATCACTCCAAAAGGACGAGTCCAAACTCAAACAAGAGATTCTGAGTGTATCCAAAGAGAATGACAAACTCAATATTGAAGTTAGGGTCAAGTCGAATGAAATTAGCAAACTCAATACGTCCTTAAAGGAAATCGAACAGAAGTCATAACAAACCGGGGAAAGGGTACAATATCAAGGTCGGTAGCTTTACGAAGCCAGTAAAGATTTTGAGGACGGGTTTTAAAAGCCCGTCAATGAGAAGTAGAAAGAAGAAAATCTGGAGAAAAAAAGTTTCTAGGCCTAATTAGAATTAAATTCATTCAAACAAATAAAAGAAAGTTTAGCAGTGAAAATAAATAAACTTGAAGAAACTTAACAATTGAAAAACATTCAGTATTTAAAAGATGTAGAAAATAACAAAAAAAACAACAAATGTCTGAAGGATAAAATTTGCCACCTTCAAACGAAAGCATTTGAATTTGAGAACAACATAGCTAAACATTAATAATTAAGAGAATAAATTAATTGTCACATTAAATAAGCTTGTAAAAATATTAAAAGTGATCAAGAAAAGCAAGAATGTCTTAAATAAGCCAAATTCCAGATTCCAGACGAAATCAAACAAAATGAAGAGGAAAGCGATGGGTTAAAATGCAAAATAGCTATGACAAAGAATAATATTGAGAGCTTCATCAATGTTCTGCAGGAGCTAAAGTAAGGTATTTAGAAAGAAACCAAATCGTCGAAGGACCTCTGTAGACAGAAAAATGACTTAGAAAAAGAGCTCTACGAACATTGTGAAGTCCTGGGGAAGATGGAATGTAAAATGAAGAAACTAGCTCAGTGCAGATCTTCAGCAAACGATATAAATGATTTGAGGAAATAGAAGGTGCAGCTTCTGGATCGCATCAAGGTAGAAGAGGAGGCTGCAAAGGATTTGGAATGCCAAATTAATCAATACGATAAACTCCTGACGAAACACAGGGTATCCTTGAGGAATTTAGAGAAGGAAGGAATCCAAAAGGCGAGATTAAAATGTTGATATGACGGGAAATTTAATAGGTTAATAATTCCTTTTTTTTACTTATTGATAATATTTCTCATCACAAGAATCGAAATTCAAAAATCATTTCCCCAAACTTTTTAAATGTAGCTTAAACGACTAAATTCTGCCTTCATTGCGGGAAGGGGAATTCGACCAAGGTCGAGAAAGCTATCCTCTTTTTCCGCCTTCCCCAATTACCATTTTATCTTTCCTCATCAACTATTCAGTAAATATTCATTATGTCCCCACTAAGTAAAGAATATAAAAATATGTTTTTTGCAATTATATGTTCTAACAATAAAAGAAACTGGCTCTCATTTTTTCTGCAAACGTAATAAAGCAAAAAAAATCCTAATCTATCTAACATAACCTAACTAAGTTACCTTAGGAAAGTCCCTAGAATATAATAATAATGCAAGAGATAAATATTATGGGGGATGGTAGAGACAGGGAAGAAAAGCTAAGAAATATATGTATATAATCAATTAATCGAATTTATAAAAGGCAAAGAAATTCATTGATGTCGTATTAATTCTCACTTATTTTAAATCAAAATGAAATATTAAAAATTAGTTAGTTTAGATACTAGAGAAATACTTGGAAGTAAAAGATTACTTTTGTATCTTTTATATAGGATGACCCCAGAAAAGTGAGGCAGTTATAAACGCATATTCTGGTCTCCTAAATCATATGGGTAAAGAAAGCTTATGTTTCACAGGTGTAGAAACAAACTTATACATTCAACCCTATGTTCTCCATCATTCAGTAAACTGCTCTTATGAAAGTACACCTCTGTCAATTTACTCTCGTTTTACTCATAGGATCAAATTCTAGTTAATTTTAGCATGTCAATGAGTGGAAGTTCATTTTTCCGCCTTTCCACCAAATTCCAGTTTTAGGGGTAAATACTAAAGATATTTGCCCTCTAAATTTTAAATACACGAGATAGCTTCACTTCGCTTTCCGGTTACTTTTTTAAATTTATAGATCTCACTTAATCCATATTAGGGGATGTTGATAAACGAATCTAATCTGTTAAATTTTTATGCCGCTAAAAACAAGTCCAGAGTCTCTCTCTGTTTGTTTCAATTCCCCGCTGAAAAGACACAAAATGAGAGCTAGAAATATAAGAAAAAACACATTCTTCTACCTTATTCAGGATGCACTGAAAGTTCTGGTTTGGTTGGTTTTTCCTAAGAGAATGGCGTATATATATATAGCCCATTACAGGGTGTGAGAGATAAACCGGCGATCAGTATGGCAAAGACTAGATTAGCTACTGTCTCTTATCACAGAAAATAAAAGCAAGAAATAAACCAAGCTGTTTTAGAAAAAAATGTTGTCTAATTTCCTTGCTGACGTTTATCTATCGGAAACTCAAACTCAATTTATTCAAATAAATTCTTAAGTTTTTACCAGATTTCTGTAGTCATTAGCCTTTTGAGATTACTAATTTGGCAAAATCAGAAGCAAAACTGATTTAGTTTTAAGGATAACCCAATGCTATTATCACCCCATGGCTCCTGGTTATTTTCTAAATATTGTACCCCCTCCTTCCCCTTTTCGGTGATGATCCGCTATTTTAAAAAACACAAAAAACAATCATAATCATCTTACAAACTCAAGAGGAAAAAGCAGACTACTCATAACCACCGCATCTACCTCTTCATCATCTGTTTAGTGGCTGAAACCAAAGAAACTAATCAAAACCCACTAAAGGTTCCTTTTTCCCTCTAGAAAAAAACAACTATAACATACCATTACCTAACGTAAGAAACAGTAGACACCTGAGATGGGAAAACTTTGTGGGCTTGTATTTTGTGGAAATTGCGGGGGACGGGGGGATTCGGGTACAGGTTTCCTGGCGGCTTATCTTCCGGTATAGATTTCCTAGGTTCTTAGCTTCATATGATTCTATTTTTAACAAGAATGTTACCAGACACCTTGGAAACCATAACTGATGGTAACCGTTTGTGAAGCCTCGCCTTATGGCAGAGATTTCAACAATTTCGTTCTTTTTCTGAAGCTCAATTCGTTCCACACTTTAGTAACCCAAAAAGGGGGTGGGGGCTGGTGTGACAGACAGTCGTAATACCCGACTAAGAGTGGAAATTAGAGGGGCATTTCACACATCCTGATCCCAGGCATCCCTGTCAGGTTGTCTTTTGCACATCTTTTAAGTCCCTCACAATCTTTTACGCCACTAATTAGACCCAACAAAGAGGGGATAAGAGAGTTGAACTTTTTGCAAAACAAAACCCTTTTCAACGAGATTAAAGTGACTACTAACCAGGCATCTGCAGCCTAAAAATAAAAGGGGGTATTTGTAAAGAAAGCGGTGCAGATCGTCCTACAGGTCACGCAATTCTCAAAATGTCACCTACCTGCACCATAATCCCCATCCTACATCTTAAATCCCGAGCAGGCGAGAAATGACTTTGTTTGATTTAGTTCCTAAACCATTAATTAATTTGGATCCTTATTTAGTTAATTTTCAATTTGGGGCTTAGAAAGCGTCTGGGAAGAAGAAATTATATGATTTCCAATGGAGACTTGAATATTTGAGTCCAATTTTGGCTCGAGGAATCAGAAGACAAATCTGTCCTGTTTATTCCGATTTTTAAATACGATTGGCTTAACTTTATGAGCTGCTGTTTAGCGATGAGGCTCCTGAAATTGATCGGGTAACCACCCCTCCTCTTTAAGCAGATGTCCCTCTATCATTTGGTCACTTTTACCTCAATTCCTGACCATGTGAAGGTCTGGTCGATAAAGTGTCTATCGCATGGTATCTATCTATCGGAGATTAAATCCATTTCATTCTTCTATGCCTAATAATTCGAACGGAGATTAGCATCCCGCAGACCAATTGATCTTTCCAAGATTCGATTTCGGCTTTAACTTATTGTTGTTTAGACCAATGGTTCCCAACCGATTTTGGCTTATGGCATCCGTAGGAACCTTATTTTTTTCGTGTGGCCCATAATCATTATTTTCAGTAGGTAAAATGCAGTTTAATTCTACTTTAAACGATAAAATATATTAAAACAGCTATTTGTATTCAGGTACAATTATATTTGTCACATATATAGGACTATAAACATAGAAAAAATTACACAGTGGTTAACAAAAATGTAATACTCTTTTAAAATAAATAATTAGTCTTACAAAAATAAAAT
Source organism: Ceratothoa steindachneri (assembly GCA_963969495.1). NCBI lineage: Eukaryota > Metazoa > Arthropoda > Malacostraca > Isopoda > Cymothoidae > Ceratothoa > Ceratothoa steindachneri. The sequence continues at coordinate 61,836,456 of OZ018337.1, forward strand.
CCCTTAGCAAATTGAAATAAATATATCATCAACTCTTTATTCATTCAATGCGATCCTTGTGCTTCATGCAGTTTCACATTTTTTTCAATATCAGGGTCTATAGTTGTTAAAGACAGACGAAGATCACCTCTTCTTACTATTTCTAAGCGGCTGCGAGCTTTTGATAGGAGGTGGGACACTTTACTAAAACCCGACTCAACCAGATAAGAAATAGGAAAAACAATAAAATAGAATTTTACCTCGTCCCAAAGCAAAGGGTATTTCATAGCAACTTCATAACTTGTCCATAAGTTCCTGACACCATGCTTAAATCTAGCCAGAGAAGTTTGATCACTCTGTAACTCAATGAGACTTTCTTTTAATCTAATATCAACATCAGCTGCATTAATTCCAAATGGATCTACCACCCAACCTGAAATGTCCAGTTGTAGAAGATCTCTGAACCTAACTTCCATATCACTATGCAATTTCTCCAAATGATCAATGTATACTAAAATATCATCTTCTTTCAGCTCATTCTCAATAGTGCGGAGGGTTGGAAACTATATCAACTCTTTTCGCCCCATATTTGTCTCAACAGCTTAATTTTACCCATAAATGTACAAATAGACTCTTTGCAAGTTAAAATATTTGCATTTTTACCTCGTATCTGTTTGTTCAAGATATTTAGCTTTTCAAATATATCTGTAAGGTAGACTATGTCACATTTGGCAGCAATGATTCCTACCCCGAGTTTCTTACCATCCATAAAAAAAACAACGCTATCCCAAAGTGCAATAAAGCGGTTCAAACAATTGCCCTTAGAAAGCCATCGCACCTCTGTATACAAAAGTAGGTGCTCAAAGCCTTCTTCATTGGTAGCACAGAGTTGTTGGAAAAGACGCTCTTGAAGTGGATTTGACTTGATTAGGTTGACTGTCTTGATTACACTATCAAGTGAATCTTTCAGACGTCCTAGGTTTTTTGCAATTAGATGTTGACGGTGGACAACCGGGTGTATGCAAAAGCTTTAGGCACAGCCTCTTTTAAATTTTAAATAAATCCCCTATATCTACCTACCATAGCAGCGGCGCCATCAGTGGCACAAGATATAAATTCCCAAGTGGAATATCATTTTATTTGAAATAGGTCACTACTTCTTTAAAAATTGTTTCACCTTTAGTATCTGTCACTAGACTGCGGGAAAAAAGCATTTCTTCTATGAGTTGATTTTTATCTAAAAACCTAACATACGCCATGAGAAGGGCTTCGTTATCACGTAATAACGTTTCATCAATTTGTAATGCAAAGTTATTTAATGGTAAATGTTTAACCAGTTTTTCATCTACTTCCTTTGCCATTTCGTCAATACATCTTGATACTGTATTGTTGCTCAACGGAATGACTTCAGAGATTTTTGGGGGATTTTGTTGCATGACGGTTGAAATAACCACAGATACTGAAGGCAAAATCAATTCTTCGCCAATATTATGAGATTTTCCTCATTTCGTTATTAGCTTGAAAATCTCATAAGATGCAATTAAACCTTTGTCTAGTTTTGCCGCTGTTTTGCTAAATATATCTTTAATAGTGCTCATTGCTTGGAAATCATCCCGCAGCTTTTTAAAGTAATCTAATGTTTTGTCTGTTTTTTCCTTGTGCTTATTCTCCAAATGTATTTTTAGGCTTACTTGGTCGCATACTATGATTAGAAAATGTAGCCATACATAAGAGACACAATAGCTGTGTTATATTGTCTGGTGAATGTATAAAACCATAAACTAAATACTCACTGGAGTATTGTCAACATTTGTTCTTCGTCGCGGTAGCCATGGGTAATCTGTGCAGAAGAAATTTAATATATTAATAATATATATATATATTACATTTTAAAGCCGAAGCTCACCGCAACAAAATGAAAGGCGCTTATCTCAGCGGCGAAAAATGAAGAGTATTTCTGAGAAAAGTCCCAGAAACAACCTCCATTTCCTGTGCAGAGCACCGAGTCTGTGCCCAACACCAACTCTTATTACAGTCAGCCACGAAAATTTCAGACATGTCCAATAAATAGAAAGCTCATGAAATAGCTGCATTGAAAATTTTGTTTTCCTTTTTTTTGCTAAATACTTGCCCTTGATGGTAAATATTTGACACCCAAAATAAGAGCCGTAAAACAATGCAACTATTATTATGAGCGGTTCTATTAATTGTACATGTCCAAAATTTTCGTTGTTGATTGTACAGCCTGGTACTCTGTACCTGTACCTAAATGCAAAACAGTAGAAATGTACTCCCTCAGGGGGATAGATCTGAATTAATTTTAGTAATATATACATATATATTACTCAAATTAGTGCAGATACAAAACGATAAGTACAATCATCGGAATCTAAGATTAAATGCTAATCTCGTAAATAAGCCCTAAGTGAAACTGAAGTAAAAAAAATGATTTGGTGTAGGCCTAGCAATGGCACACGTTACTTACAAACAAAAATGCTAAGTTATTTACTTATAGAAGTCTTATATTATTGTACTTGTGGCAATCTATTATAATTTTAAAAACTAGTAAAATTACTACAACTTCGCAGTATTAGGGTAAACAAATAAATGCTACTTACATACTATAACGCCAAACCACTTGATAAACAGAATGTAAGGATTTAAAGTCCCACCTGAAGTATTGTCATCAAGCCAACAACGGTGCCAGGCGCATAACGATCAAGCGCACAATGGAGTGCGCCGCAGAATAAGCTTGTAAGATGCAAAATATTTGTTTAAAGGTTAATGTAAATCCTATTATGCTAATAAAATATTTAAAAAAAGGGAAAATATATGTAATAATATTTTCAAAATGTAATTCAACTGCATAAATTAAAATTCCGTACTGCCCTAACAATAATTCAGGTTTCAATAGATTGAGTCCTGTGGCCCCTTTCATGGATCTATAGCCCCTCTAAAGCTTAAAATTTTCCTGTGACCCCCGGTTGGGAAAACCCTTGTTTATACCACTCATTACCTCTAGCTGGTAGCATGATACCTATCCATTTATGATCACTCTGTTTGTTTCCAGATAATCATGTAACGCCCCTTCGATAAAGCTATATCGTGACGGTTGATTTTTGCAGATTCGAAAAAGATTCTTGTTCGAGTGTCTTTGTTGAAAGTGGTGGGGCAGAGGGGCAAAAACACTCGTTTCGTCACATGTTTGTTGTTATTTTGGTCGTCCCACCTTTGTTTAGATCTATCGAAACGTTTTTCATATAATTGAGGTCAATATTAGGTTTTAATCTATATTTATAGGATGGTCGACAGTTTTGGCGTGACGATAGGTTACTATTGTATTGGTGTAGGGCTATGGCAGTTAAGTCAGCCTTATGGCAGTTAAGTCAGACTGTGTTTGAATGGTAACCTGGTTATTGCTGCATTATGGGAGGGCTAATAGCCTTGAAGGGCGCATTATAAATACCTATTATTATTGCATTGCAGAAAGAAGGATTCGAAGAAATAATGGCGGTTTTGTAGCCTATAATCTGGGCTAGGGGCTACCTCAGTTCGTGCAAGCGAAATAGTTGAGTTTTCCGTGGTTCGTTTGTGCGTTCACGCCTTTGGGCTGAGAATCAGTGTTAATGTTGAGTGTTTCTTGTAAGTCTCCTTCTGCGTCGGATTTTGGGACTATGGACGGATGAATTAAGGACGAGGAACGGACATATGATGCTAATAATAATAAGGCTACTAATATACAAATCCGAATGAGAAATCCTAATAAGAATTTTTCCGCCCGTCTATTTATACCAACGCCAATTAAGAAGGAGTGACTTTTCTTCTTTTAATCTGAACTCGGGACGAAGCTTATTGGAAGCGTGTGTTTTCTACTAATATTGCTGTGTGGAGTCAAAGGGTGTGTGCATTTTCAATGTAGGCACGTGTGCACTCATCAATCCAACATCTATAGCAAGATGATTTGGTCCTTTCACAGATTCATGTAAACTCTGGCTAGTCAGATCAGATTCCGTTATAAATATGCCTGTCCCGCTACATTCCACTTCCTCCGGTATCTGTATCCAGACCTTAAGCTCACATCTATCTCATAATGTGTGTATGTTTGTACATTCGCGTGTGAACTCAACGATTTCGTTTGCATCATTACAACATATTCTATTTTGCATTTATACATATTAAATTGCGATTTAACATTATTTACATGTATTTGCTTCGTTTTTACAACATGGCATATTATTTCAGTGTTCGATTCGTGTCCAATTTCAAGATTTCCTAGGGCCAACGGGGTGCTCATTTGTGACGTTCCTTGTTGGGTCTGCTCCACCTTGATTTTGGGCGCCATATATATATATATATATATATATATATATATATATATATATATATATATATATATACATATATATATATATATCTTAATGGTTAGATTCTTTAAATAGGAATCATATAAAGAAGAATATAGTAAGAAGAAGGGCCCATACAAATAAAGCAGATATTCCGTTATCTATCAATTATCGGCATTTTCTTATGTGTAAAACCCATATTTATTTTCAAACTTGAAAAGTAACTTCCGTAAAATTCTGTATTATTCGAGTTTTTTCTTTTTCCTTCCTTCGCATCGATGTACCCGTTTGGTCACGGATGCATCCAACACACCAGAAAGCGATAGGAGAACGATGGGACAGAAGGATGTCGTAGAATAAAGCATTTCTTATTCATTAAGAAAGGTTTTTTTATCATAAATCAATTGATTTGTTTGTATTTCCTTGGTATTGATCGAAAATAATGAAAAATGGTTAGTAGTGGATAAGAGGACATTTCCGAAGAATGAGGGACAAAACGATTCGCTCCGACGGAGGTCATCACAAAGCCCAAAATATTTGAGGACAAAAAGGAAATTCGGGCGTAAAAAAATGAGCCTTTCTGACAATGAGCCTCAAGAGAGGAAAAAATCCATTTCGGAGATCATAACTTGAGAGTGACGGAGACCAGTGAAACACCGATGGGCGGAAAGATATTTTCTTCTTGCTGGATAAATTAGAGCTGCGCTGGAAGAAGAAGAAGAAGAAGAATAAGAGGTAGGGGAAGAATAAGAAAAGGAGGAAAATGCCCGGGAGAATTTTTACGAATCAGAACCACAAATATTTCTCCTGGGTAGTTGCCCCATTCATTGGGGGATACATATTTCTCTTCTCTTTCCACTTTTCTTTCGTAATTCTTTTCCTCACTAATTATCATAATTTAGATTAAATTTAGGCATTTTTACTTAGTTTATTATATGGGTATATACGAATTCCTTGAGGATGAGCTAAGTTCCAAAGAACTTGGAAAACGCTGTGCAAATTTTCCGGTGTGTTAACTTGGTATCGTTATATAATTATTTATTATTATTACCATGAGATGGTTATTATAATCTCCATCTCTTTCGTAAAAAGGAATTAAAATGCATTAAGATTTAGAACGACGCATTCATTTGATTTCAACATGGCCATTCAACATCCCACTGATCCGCAAATCGAAAATGCCAAATAGCAAATAAAGGATGACACGAGGGATATCGGACTCCATATTAGACACAGTCTCTACTAAGAGACATAGACTTTAGTAATCTTTGTCCCCGCTAAAGTTAGAGTAGAGTAGTCTTCAGTAATTATACAAGTGCAATGTTGAAGTCGCTACATTGTGCCTTATACCCAGACATCTAATGTCATGCTTAAGTAATACAAAACCTATTTATATAAAATGACATCACAGATGTCTTTTAATATCAGAAACACAGATATTAAAATTGTAGTTCATATCCTGGATGCTTGGCAATTAAAGATTGTAAATTCTGAAGCAATGTGTTTATTAGAATTATAAATTACTACATATCTTTTGCCAATCATTCAAAATCATACACTTCTCATCGTCTTCTGTACATTAGACTTATTTTGATAGCTACAATTGTTATTTGCTAATCAATATACAATATTTTTTTCCCGTATTATGAATTTAATCATTCTCATCCATATTTTGAAAATACACATCTATAAAGGCATGTATTAATACTATTAAGAGGGGATAATGGTAGAAGGTAGATGTTAAAATCAGGAAATTCAAATTTCTTTCTACTCTAAGGATGTCACAGGGCAGAAAAGAACCATTTCATTGAATGTATCACGTCGGCTTTGCACGACGGCAGGGTAGTGGCGTGGGGTGGGGTGGTCATTGCTCGAGAAAAATGGGGTAATCAATCTTCCTTCTGAATCGTACCTTTCTAAAATGCTTTTCTTTTCCTTCTCAAATGCCAGCCCACTCTCTCACACATACGCACTCTAACAAATCAAAGTAGAAAGAAATCCGAAGAAGCGAATTCTTTATAATCTGTTTAAAACGTTGCAGATGCGTGCATATTTATAGTCAAGGCCGGACATGGTCTAATGTTGGTCCCCACTTGTATATTCGTTAAGTTTGAATCCGTTTTTCCTGCGCAAATTGAGGTAGGACCATTCTGTTCCTTGCATGGTATATTTAAATCATTTAGAAGAGGAGATTATAGGAAAGAAATGCTGCTTTTGTATAAGAGTCAATGTTATGCGAATGCAAAAGTTCAACAAACATGGACAAGGTAAGTGTTTTAATCTTAAACTATAATTTTTATAGTACTCTTTACGAGATCGTACGATTCTAGGAAAAATTTCAAGTTCAGGAAGGATATTAGCTGCTAATTTAAATGCGAGATTTGTCATTCGTTTTCAATAATTTGGCCAGGAAATAATTTTGTTGATGATTAAGAATCTGCAGGACACAGGTTTTTAAATTGTACATGGTGATTTACTAGTATCGAAATGTATGTGCAAAAGAAGCCCAATTCAACTTATTGAATTGGAAAGGTTTGCTAAAAAAGACTCATCCTCTTCTGTCATGATCATCTTCACCGTCTTCAGAATGACATCAAAACATTCGGAGATCTTAGCATTGGAGCAACGGGGATTAACACCAAGTAGCACAGATTGGCTTTTCCTAATTTGGGGAAGAAGGAATTAAGCCATGTTATTGCTTCCTTCACAAACGATTTGCAACAGAATCTACTATGATAGTAGAAGAAACAACCGATGCCAGGTCGCCCTATCACTTTGACTGGTATTATTATCTAGGTCAACAGGAAGAATGATGGCTCATTACTTTATATTATTCTTAATGGTCAAACAAAGTTTGTCCGTGTATTCAAAGATTTTAATTGAAATAATAATTGGAAATGGTATTATTTATAAATTATGTGAAAAGAATCTTTTATTCCTTTCCTTTTATTTGGTCATTTATACCTGACTTACGTTTTGATTTTGATGCCGCGCTTCAGTGAGGTAGGGGTCCCCACGAACTCCCCAGGATTCCCTGGCGGGACCTGAGGTCTAAATATGAGGCGGTAGAATCTTTGCTTTGTGTTTCTATGAGGTTTTGTGTCAATTTGGCCATGGGTACATCGGATGGGTATTGGGGTTGGGGTTAAGTTTGTTCGCTGATTGAACTTAAGGGGAAACAGAAGAGTGACCTGAGCTAAGTTGGGCTAAAATTGCTCTCCATATCATCATATCTCAACAGGGGTTCCTTGGAAGCCTTGAGTTCAGTGATTCATAGTTATATAGTCTTATTTCTGTTTAAACTGATATCAAAGTAACATATTCCACCCTTTATATCGTTTAAAACTTTTAAATTAAATGTCACTTATAATTAACTTTTGTGTTTATTTTTATGATTGATGCAAAATGTGTGAATTAAACAACCTTATGATGTGAGAATTTTGTCTAAAATTCTTTTTGTAATTTCATTTATTGTTCCGTGAAATGAAATCGTCTTATTATTATTTGAAAACGTCGGACATTGATATCATTTAATTTGTTTGCGAGTAAATAATGTTTTTTTATTATGGGTATCACATTTTTTTCTCATTCTTAATTTTAGATCTATTTAATTGATGGGTACGAGTAATTTGCTGTCCTAATAAGTTTTAAATGACATAACCAATATGTCCTTAATGAAGTTTTTCCTCTTAGAAAAGGGAATAGTCCTCATATATTTTTTTTTATTTGGTCTGTGATCAATACAAAATGCCAGGATGCTTATCGTTGGTAGGAGTTGCTTATTGGGGAAATTTTTAGGACTATTATTTGTTTATATGTATTTGTGTTCTTGGGACAAAATTTTCTTCTGCCTACTTTTTGGCCATGGATTTAAATTTACGCTGAAGAAAGTTGTATTTTTAATGTCGAATCCAGGAATATATATGGTTTGCGGATTCTTACTGGAGGATGAAAATTTTGCCTACATTTGATAATATAACTTTACTTTAACTGAGTTAAAAAAAATAAGAAATACTTGTATATATTCCACTGCGAAAAACAATTGGTTTGTATTGCCAAAAAGTAAATCCATTGAAAACCTGAGTCTTCCATTTGTGGATTCTTCCCGCGACGTGTGAGATTGGTTTCTGCCGAGCAGTTCGCCACAATTCCCTGAAGTTTTCAAACTCATATTTTGCTTTACCCTCATCCTTTTATTTACTCTTTATACTATCACACAATTGTTGTTCCTCTCTGAGGGGTTCTCTATATTGTTGACTCGATAACGTAGAAAATAAATCGAGCACTTACCCGCCTCCCATAGAAAGGAAAACGGGAATATTCATGGCCAAATTTGTACGGATGAAACGTTCATGGTATAAGACAAGCCAACTTTTACTAAAGGGCAAATAAGAAAATACAAATAAAAACAAATGAAATGAGAAATAGATACCACTTTAAAAATGTTTTTGATTTAAATTTGAAACCAGTAAAAAATAGGTTTTTTTTTAAGAATTGGTCCATATCTTATAAGTTCGACTCGAAATGTCCCTTTTCATTTAAAATGACAAAAAGAAGACATTGAATTAAGGTTTTAAGCTGCGATGCGATTTTGTGCTAATCTTCTTTATCTTTGGAGAGAAATTTGACCTCAGCCAAGATTAAGTTAACGTTCGATGTTTAAAATTAATATTAAATCAACAAATGTATACATAACTCATGCCTTGACCATCTACCCTAAATCATCTTAATTTCACAGTTCTGTTGCGTACCATTATCTGTTTTCATTGAAATGTTATTCCCATAAATTAATGAAATCTTTGGTTTAGGTAGAATTTAATTTTCTCACCCCGTATAATGTTTGACCTCTTGTTTGTATATATGATTGGTGGTCAATAGATTTATCGTATGCTTTGCATAATTAAAAACAGCCTGGGGTTTATGGGGTGCAATTGACCTTTAGATCTACTGTATTTGACTCAACTATCTGTCCTTTTTTGAATGACAGTTTAACAATAATTACGAATCAATGTTTTGACGGCTCTTATTTACCTACACAAAATGTACACCACGTTTATTCGACTTCTGTTTTGTTACTATGATTGATATTTACGGAATTATTTTTAAAGTTTAGCAATTTTGTAAGAACATGGACAGAAATTATGAAAAATGAAATAAAATAGATTGTTATAGTTTTAATCGAGAGAAGGGCATTTTTTCTCAGAACGGATTGAGGAAACGGATGGAACAAGGATGAGATTATTGAAAAGAGATAATGGTAAAAAACTCCCAAATAAACTCTGAAACCCTAAGTGGAGGGTAGAAGAATCCATTAGAAACTTTGTAGGAAAAATGTTTACTAGCTTTGACTTAATAAGAAGTATTAAAGTAGATCCCCAAAGTGCAATTCATTATTTTGAAGAGCGAAATATTTTCAGTATTTTGTGCTAGTCTATAGTCTATTAAAGCATGATCACTGGAACGTAATTTGCGATACTCTTTAATTTTATTCGTATCTATTACTAAAATATTTTCCAAGCCTAAAAAATTCAGTTTTGTGCCATGAATATTTTATGTTTCAACACAATATTCTCATGTAAAGGTTTATTTGTCCACGTTACGACTCGGCTTCATTTTCTTGCTACTATATTATGATCAGGAGGCAAGGCCTTGTATAAATTAAAAGTTACACGTCCCGACTGACCTTTAAGCAATTTGCTTAAAACGCTCAATCAATTCAAGCTAAGGACTTTGATTGGATTAGTGGCAATGGTTTGTTGATATTGAAATTGGTTAATTAGAACGCTTAAAAGAATAGTTCTTTTACACGCGGCAGCCAAATATCTCGCTATGGATATGACCTGCTATGGATATGGCGGACCCCTGAAAAGTCTGGGAACCCGAGCTAGGAGAGAAGGAAGCTGCTGAACGCGAGATTTGGCCCGGATACTCCCTTCTTTTTTCATTACTGGTCATAAGTTTAGGAGAGTTTATTTGTTTGGTAGGTCTTCACAAACTTAGGCCAAATTATTTGACTACGTTCCCTTCTGTAAATCATCGCCCGATCTTGGTGTTGGGGTGGAAGAGAAGCCAAGATACAACTCGACCTTGAAAGGTGGAGAGACTCTTTTTATACCTTCTAAATTCGACAAAAGAGTTTCCTTTTCATTATCTTTGGAGCTCCCCTTTACAGCTTCAACATTTGGACGTATGCGCCCCTCCTTATGGTTTCTCAGTGGCCCCTCTAAGATTTTCCTAGCAGAGAAGGCACTTCTGCTTCTTTGTTGGGTTCGCAGATTTCTCCTTTACTCCATTTTACAGAGCTATCTCCGGGCAAAGTTCCACTTACTGTGTCTCTCTTTGCCTCGTCAAGGGCCCGCTATTAAGATAGCGAGACAAAGGATGCACCGCCGTGATTCGAGCCCTACCTGTTGTGGTCAGATGATCCATTATATGCCCCTTGGAGCGGTAAGAGGCGACATCGTCCTTACCGACACAGATCATTTATTCGAGGTTTGTCAAGTGGTTGGGAGACGTCATGCCCGCTCAACCTTTCTTACCATTGCAGCTAGGCAAATAGGCCCCAGTGACAGGCCAAAAGCCTATGAGTTTTCGTCCCGGTAGTGATACCTGATAGCTGGCTAGGGTAGGGGCATTGTTTCTTTTTCATGACCCAGGCTTTAAACGTTCTTTCTAGTTCATGATTTTCATAAGGAGTTGTGACATGACCTCAACGTATCAGAAAAATGCACCCCAGGCAAAGTTAGGAATCAATTCATTTTTAGGGATTTGTTAAATTGAAAGTTAAGCCTAGGTGGTTCTGTACAAGTTTCAAACAAGTGACATAGTATCTACCTATTCATAGAGGTCACTAGCTGCCATTGCTTATCAGTATTAATTATTTTAAATTGTCAAATCAACATTGTTAGTTTTTTTACATGCACTTATAGGTATTTATTTATATATATTTCCTAAGATATTTAGGAGATTTGCTTCCCTGGAGAGGGAGGGGGATTTTGCCACCTACCCTATGATCTCCCCGTTAGGGTGGAGTGTTTAACAAACTGCTTCATCCCCCTCTTACTAACCTGTCTCTCCCTTTTAACTGGATATTAATTTCATGCCCATCCTAAAGTGGAGCCGCCATGTTAATAGCCTGCCTGGTTACCGGGCGGGGGAAGTGGCCACTAATGATGGGGGTTGGCTTACCCGGCCGCGTATTTACCCCCTCGCAGAGGCAAAGCAGGTTACTTTGTTGAGTGATTAGTGATTACATCCTGTAATGATAATAGGGTCCCAATGCCCATCTCGGAAACATCTAAAACTCTTGATCACCCGACCCTTGCTCCCCCACAGGATACGATTATGGACTTCTCTTCGGATCAGGTGAGTTTGAGGCCTACGTGCCACCCTATATCCCGCTCTTAAATGGAAATCGTCGCAGTAACTACTTCGAGGTCACCCCTTTGCAATATAATTTAACATTCTACTACTCAACAGCACCCAGATCTTCACCGAGAAAGTACGACAAACATACAGAGCTTCCTACTTCTCTCTCTCTCTCTGTTTGTTCTCGCTATATTTCTCTACGTGTTCTAAAAGAACAACAGATGTGTATTTAACACCTTACATGAAATAATTCCTAAATCCTCGCATGAATTCTCAATTGCTGTCACACGCTCAGAGGTAATAGTGCGTGCCACTACTGAGTCATTCCAACAGTGCATGCTCGGTTTACATTCTCTCGGCTCTCTAATAATCTCGGCCAGTGAGAGGAATGATTTTAGTGTCGGGACCTGGACATTCTTAGAGGATAACTTCTTCCCTGAAACTAATGCCACAGACGAGTTTATCGATCCCGTCATCAAAGACTTCTTCGCTAACCAACAACATAATGTTGAGTCGTTCAGAATTTAAAAAAAGTCCTTTTTCTTTCACTCCACTTATGGTTGCTAAGCTTACACTAAAACAAGATACCCTTACAATGTATATAAAATTTGCTGGAGCACGGATACAAGCCCAAAAAGAACTCACCATCATCACTACAGTTCCATAATGCCCGAAGATTTCCCCCGCCGCCAAATATAATATTGTAAGAACAACAAAAAATCCCTGATTTTGATGTGGACCATTGGAAAACGATGCCCCATAATGCACAAAAGAGACGCACTGGCTCAATTGTGGCGGCTCACATCATGTCCGCTACAAGAAGTGACCTCATTACACGACTACCAAAAGATCCGCTTCCACTCCCTCTGGGCGCCAAGCAAAACTAGGCATGCATAAAAAAAATTACACGGGCAACACCCACTTTTTCCACTTTGATGAGTGGTACTCCGAGCATTCTTGGTACTATACCCACCTGTAGCGCATCATTGCTCAGAACTGACCACCCGACATCAGCCTCTATATGTATATCCATCACTTGCCCCTCCCTTAAAACGACGCATTAGGAAACCTTTGACCACAGACCCAGTTACGCCTTCCCATAAAATAATACAATACTAAACAACCTCCTGATATCGATGAAACACACCGCATCTCTCTCAGTCGCAGAGTACCACTTTCGCTACCAATATGGCATCTAATAACCCGATATAATATGCCGCCCTCTCTCTGAGCCCATCTGGAGTCAAACAGATGAACTATACTGCCTCCTCTTTGGGGTTCACTTTCAACATTAACGCTCCAACGTGCTCAACCTTCGTCCTCAGATGGAATATCCGTGGCCTTAGGGCCAATTATGGTCTCCGCATGCCATTTCAAAATTAATTTTTCCTGAAGTGGTTTGCCTGAGTAAAGCCATCCACCTAGATCTTTCTTACTTCTCTCTTGCTGACTATTAGAGAGAACATGAAAAAGCCACGCAGGCAAAGAGGCCAAGAGACTATGTCATGGACGAAAAGACCTTCAACCAGCCTATTTTGGTAAACTTCCGGGGCGATAACGGAGCAAGAGGGCGCTTAAACTTTGCCCTTCGCGCCTTTGAGTCGGAGTGAAATCTGCTTCAGAAAGCAAACAAAATCGCTACTGGCGAAGTCGTATATATTTCCCAGCACGGGAACGAGCAAAGCAGTATTCAAGCATGAATCAGGCAGTACTCAAGAAGTATCAAAGCATAGGTTATATCCAAAACTATAACACTTACTCGGCCAAACTTCACACTCAGTTTGATGCAATTGGGAGACAAACTTTTGCCTCCTTTGCCATGAATTCGAATAAATTGTCGATAATTTCGTCATTGAAGTGGACGTCGTTCCACTGGTAATCAGGCCATGTAACGTGCTCCGTGGCTAATGAGAGAGGAGCTTTTTTGTTCTTCTGACTGACCAATAGTTTGACTGTAGGGGTTGTCAGAGTAAATATTGTTTTCCTCCAGCCGGTGTGTTACAGTCTACATGCCATTGATAGATATGGATTGCTAAAATCTCACTAATCTTAAGAGAAACTGCTCCAACTGTCTTCCCTTTTTTTATGTCCTGTTTGACATATCGGTTGATTTACTAGCACTAAAAAACTAGTTGTTTTATACGTGGACTGATTATTCTGGACTACAATTTTGTAATTCAGGATGATCGCTGCAATTACTCCAATTGAAAGATCATCTTGGTAGTGAGGTGTGAAAAGATTTCTCACCAAGTTATCTGGGCGAAAATTGTAAAAAAAGGGGTTGAACTGAAGTTCGTTACTATGCAAACAATGCCGGTTCTCTCTACAAGAAAGGTAATCATTCGAATTATTTTTGGACAATTGAATTTTTCGAGTAAATTGCTTATCTGCGAATCACTTTCGTTTCATTAATCCAAATTTGAATAACCTATATTCCTCCGTAGTTTATACCTTCGGATTATCGGACAAGAATTTTGAAACGGCTTTATTCTAGCAAGAGAGATGAAACATGTTTTGCTAAATAATCAGGTGATCTTCTCTTTTGGAGACGGTATTTTATGCGAGAGAGAGACAGTGGGAAGCAACTATAGAATTCAAGAGCACCAAAAAGCTGTCTAAAAGACACATGAAATGGTAAGGCTCAGAAGTGTTAAGAGGACAAAGTACAAGCAAAAAAGAGTTTTTAAAGCGTGGTTCTCAGGCAAAGAATGTACTGACATTTAGGTTGATATAAAAACGTGATAGAATCAGTTTAATCTTTTCCCAATCAATTCCGGATTAGATTTTTAAAAGGATTGCAATTATATAAACTTTACTCCATTATCGCGGTAATTTTTATAAGAAAATAAGATTCTAATGACTACAAATGCCTGAAGCACCTTCGATAGAATGCGACACTCATAAGATCAAATGGTTGGCTTGGTTCTATCGCATGGTAATTATGCACCTATTAAATCTTTCTCTTTTAGGTTAGACTTTGAGAAAGTTTGGTAGACATAAGCAATCAAATTTGAAGATGATTACCGAAGATTTGGAAAAGTTTGATCAAAGAGGATCAAGAAAAGCTCCTCAAACCTAAAGTCTTTAAAATAATGAATGATTCGAAATAAAGAAAAGAGTTTTCTCCTCCGCTGACAACCAACGTTCTCTACATTCATCCCAAGATTCATATGGAAGTTTTGCTCTATTTACTTACCTTCTTTGTCTACCAAAACAACCATTGTAATTTAAATAATTACCTTATGCTCTGGAATGGCACTAGTGTGGTGAACGCCTCAGCTTAAACAGAAGCAAATGCTTCCCTGACCACGTCTTTACATATATCCGCTCTTGCTTCCATCAGAGACCAATTCAACACATATTTACAACATATCCACAACATATCCATACAATTACATCCGTTTATCGTGCATTATTCATCACAACAAATATACTTTTAATTACTCTTTATGATCTATTTATGATCTTTCATGAGTGTATGTAGGCACGCAAGTGTGCAATTTTATTTATTTTTATAAAATAAAGCTTTTTGTTCAATTCACCAAAAGCAATGTGAAATTAAATTACATGTACTAGAAATTATTACTATTAATTTGGGGATCAAGTTGCTTCTAGCCCTCAGAACCTATAAATAACTCACTCGTAATGAGACCTTTAAAGTGCTGCTTCTTTCGTATCTCGTCATAACTTAAACGTTTATTGCCCTTTGTTTAATTGACTTTTCAACATCTGACACTTTTCTTTTCCTAATAATGAATGCACAAACACAACACGGTACGACAAATGTCTGTAATTTACTTGGTAGCAGCTGGAAACAGATATTAAACTATATTGGACAGCATTCCTCTCATCATAAATGCCTACGCCGTGTTACTGTCAATTTGAGTTGAAAAAGGAGATCTTAAAGTTACTATAATCAATAACTAATTTTGTAAAAGAAATATATGAGGAAAAGACCTGATGTAATCAGCCGTACCGTTTCTTGCACGTAGCAACGTTCTTAACTCAAATTTTTGGCATTTCATAAGGACGTGCCACCTGTCAAGCGTTTGAAAAGTACTTTCCTCTCTTTTTCCCTCAATGAGAAACGGCGACTTACTTCGTTTCCTTCAAGGACTCTTAAGAGGGTTTTGGAGTAGATGTCTTTTATTTCCATAGTATTTTTAATTTAGAGGAGCGTGAAGCCACGTTTCAGAATGGCAACAAAGGGATAATATTTCGTTTTGGTTCCAATTTGACTCAGAATTAGAAATGTGCTTCTAAACTGTCTAATTGCTTAAATTATATTTTTCATGTTTTCTCCTTTCTCTCCCATGTTTTTTATACTCAGTGAGATATTTTAGTTTGAAAGGTGTATATTTTTCGATAGAGTATTTTCAACATCATACATTCTCGCGAAAGTCCAAATTAATTATATATATTGCTTCCAACTTTATTTCCGACTTACTTTTCTACTCTCTTGTTGTTCAATTTCTCATTCTATATATCGTAGAAATCAATGAAAAGGAATAACATTGAGAACGAGAAATGAAGCAAATCGGAAAAAACGTGCGAAATTCAGTTTTCTATTTAGGGATTTTCCTCTAAAATATCCGAGAGCGAAAAATAAGAGATTGGTTCTCTGCTGAAGTTTCCTCATGAATTAGTTTTAAATCGATGACTGCGAGTTAGATATTGCAATATAACCAATGTAAAGGAGGCGAATGAAGCTTGTTTGCTCTATTTCAAAGAGATTTTCCCAATCCTTCACTTTAGGGAATAAATTATACCAATTTGCTTCCACTCTGGGAAATATTTATAGGAGAGCGATGATCATTGAAAGGGAAAGTCTCCTTATTTTAATATGACTTAATTATATTATAAAACAATAGTTCATAACATATTTAAATGCTCTGCTTACTTGGATTTCTACATTTTATTGCCATATGTTAATATAGTATGCGTAAAAGCATCATGATCGTACGTACAGTTAATATGAAAATTTAACGGTCTTGCTCTAGCCAGCCTTGATTGATGCACTGGCCTGGAATTGGAGCTATCTTTTTGTGTTCGCGAAGAACTGAATGTATAAATTGTACTGTGTCTAAAAAGACCCACTACTGTCCCATAGCCAGGCGTTCTTATAATCTTGTCATTTTCTTAAGAATTCATTTCAATTGGAAGTTTAAGCTGAAATCAAGGAATTATAAAATTCAAGGTACTCATTTCTACCTTTTTTTAATAAGAAATAAATATTAATGAACTACGGCATAAGTAGGAATTTATTATGGGCTATGTATGACCTAACAGGAGTGTAAACCTCGCTTCTCACCTTCAAACTGGGTTCGCTTCGTCGCTGGTTTAAGCAGGGCAGACGTGTGGACTGCCATCTTGAGTAGCAGTGACCCTTGATTCGGCTATTACTTTAAAAATGTAGATCTCACTGAGATAAGCTTAAAACGATCGAGTTGGAGGTAAAAATGGTTGATAAAATATATCTATCATAGATGGCAAATCTCATCTGATTTCCTTATATTAATATTTCTTTAATGTGATTAATTGACCTTCTGAAATCGCTCGAATTCCTCATCACCACTTATCGGGTGCGTTTGACTACCTAGTTAACTTGAGACCGGGAATTGACCCTGTGACACAAAACGAGTCAATATCCTGGGGCAAATTGGAAACTATACAAATATTTAACAATATGTTTGTTAACAGTCATAGTTATCAAGTTTGTTTGGTCCAAGTGATAAATTTAAAAAAATTATTTGAATTCAGGTTAGGTTAAGTTAATTTAATTGGAATTAACAATTTAGGTAATTATGTATATTAAGCGGTTAATTCAAATAATTCAAATATAATTTATCATTTTGCCATGGAAGCTCGATACCTTAAAAAATCGCCGGTTAATTAAAATATAAATTTTACTTAAATTAATATTAAAATCCATAATAATCACAAAACTAATATTAAATCTTATTATTGAAGCTAAATTTCTTCGCTCATTTAATTTAGTTAAATCACTTAAGTGATTAATTTTGATTCAGAAGAATATTTTATATAGGAACTTCTATAGTTTTAAGGAAAATGGCCTAAATAACAATATCTATCTACTCACGTTAAAAGGTGATGGGTGGCATGGAACCATTTCCTTTGTTTAGCTTTTGTAAAGCTCTCTAACTTTACGCCGAAATATCTGGTTTGCAGGTAATTAATTACCTGCGACGAAGCGCCAGGTCTAGGCGTCGCTTTTTTTTCAAGTAGAGTAAAGTTCAATTTTTCAAAGGAGTGAATTTTAATTGTACCTATTAAGAGCAATGAAATGACCCATATGACCATGGAACATAAGGTTATTATTCACCCTGGAGATTTCAAATCTGCGATCGCATTTGGCGTTGGGTGCCCTTCTTTAGTGGCAGAAGCCTCATTTAGCCATTCAAAGGCACTTGTAAGTGATTTGAACCATGGGAACCCATCAATGCAATAACCATTTATCATTTTATTACTAAACGCCGAAGGTTATTGTAGGAACTTTCCCTCTTGTTTATAATGTCACCATTTTTTAGCAGATTCGAGATTTGAAAAAGAATTTCTTCAAGCGAGAAAAGAGTAAGAGATTTATTTCTTTGGCAGAAGAAAACAGTTTTCTATTTATTTGAAAGAAATTCTTCATATGTGCTGATCACGTTTGTTAAAATTAGTGGAAATTGATACTCTGTTTGAAAATATTTATATAGGATCTTTCAATAAGGTCGCTCGATTTTTAAATGTAAATAAAACAAGTTCCGTGTGATATATGTACTCAATTTTTTTAAATCTGAAAACACATTTTATGGCATTAAGTATAAAATATGACGTCGTTTAAATGTTCACCGCGGCTTTGCTTGATGGAACGTATTCGGGAGGCTCAATTTCCGATGACTTTGTCGCATAAATCTGGCTGAATTTGCTGGATGGTGTTCGTTATGTTGACTTTGAGGATATCAACTGTTTGCGGATTATTAACATAGCCTTGCCATTTAAGGTAGCTCCAAAGAAAGTAGTCTAATGGTGTTAAATCGCATGATCTCGGTGGCCAGTTGACGTCGCCGCCGCGCGAGATGACGCTGCTCTGAAATCGCTGGTGCAAAATGTTTACGTAGCGTACGCAGTGTGGCACGTAACGCCATCCTGTTCGAACCGCATGGCGTTGGTTTCCATATCAGGGATATAATCCAGTTGAAGCCACAAGAAGTTGCTTATCATCGATCTGTAGATCTCGCCGTTGATGGTTATGGCAATCTCATCTTCGTTCTCAAAAAAATACGGACCGATGATTCCGTTAGACGAAAATCCGCACCAAACAGTAATTTTGTTTGGATGAAATTGGTGCTGGTGTATCTCATGTGGATTTTTTTCGTCCCAAATCCGACAATCTTATTTGTTCACAAATCCATTCATCCAAAAATGTACCTCTTTGCTGAACATGATTTTTTAGGGGAAACGTTTTTTGAACGGAGCACTGAGTTTGATAATAACATTTGATGATTTGCACACGCTGTTCAACGCTATAACCTTCCATCGTGACTTCCCAAGTACTATTGAACAGTTTACAGTGAGGTTGCTAGAAGTCACTTTAACAACATGGCATTATCGCCTGACAAAGCTCAAGCGTCCTTGTTGAAAGACCCTTTATTGGTTAAGTTTTGATATTCTTATTATAATTAATACAAATGGGTTCTTATTCAGAAGAAGCTGTTAATAGCTCAAGAACCTTCGTGAACCATCATAGTAAGTAAAGAAATCTTACGGTTTGGGACGTTTTAATGTAGGTAGACATTGAACAGTTAAATCTATGGCACTTTTGAATTCTGCAGAGCTGATTAAGATAATTTATGGTTTCAAAGAAGAAAGCAGCACGAATGTCCTCTGATACATCTGTTAAAGTTCCCCATCCCCACACACACGGAGATAGTATAGATAAGAGATCAGAAGAGGGTTATTTTTACCAGATTAAAAAGTAATTATTGAATACAGCATAGATTTAACCAAATTAACAAAAATAATCTGAAAAGAAAATAATACTTTTTAAAGATAATTTGTAATAAAATAATTTGCTGAATTGACGCAAGGAAGAATGAACAGTTAATTGCAACTTCTCACCTAATGTAACTGGTAAAGAACGTAAGTACATAGAGTCAAGT
Organism: Ceratothoa steindachneri; assembly: GCA_963969495.1. NCBI lineage: Eukaryota > Metazoa > Arthropoda > Malacostraca > Isopoda > Cymothoidae > Ceratothoa > Ceratothoa steindachneri. The sequence goes on from OZ018337.1 coordinate 61,856,311, forward strand.
TAAGCTAAAATTATGTTAGCAACGACAAGTTACCTTCAGTTACTCTAGCGATAAAGTTCTTTACAACGTCCAACAACTTGGTAAGTGGTATTGACGAATGGTTTTAAAATAAAGCCAATTTTGATTATTGATTAAACCAGTCAATCTCTCAAATTAAATCGTGGTAGATAAGTTTCATTTGCACTAAAAAAAGACGAACTATAAAAAAGTTCCAATATTATTTATTTTAGGCAATTATGGGTTGAAAAATGACCAATGTCTTCTCCTGAATAGTGACAGTACCTCCTTCCTAGAACCTCCCAACCCTCACTAAGCAGCAGTTGCAGACATTCTCCAGGAATCGGGGTAAAGGTCGCCTCTCCTGGATTTATAAATGCCTATATCGCCTACCATTTCATTTCAAACACTTTTACTATGTTTATTATTTCCCAAACTTAGTACATAGTTCTTGCCTCAGGGCCTGCAAGAGAATTTGTGCCTGTATATCTTCCACAAAGTCTCACTTCCTCTAGTTTCACCATTTTAGTTCCAGTCTTTCCTTGCAAACTCTATTGGCTCCACCCTCGTCGATGCTTATAGTCGAGGAAGGAAAAGAGAGAACATGATTTCATACTTTCCTGGAGTGTCTAACAGAGAAAAACTCGAATTTTCCACCATTTCAAGAAGTCATTGCATCGGCGGAAAAGGAAATTTTTTTATAACAATAGAAAACCATTCGAAGACTATAGAAATAACAGAAACGGACAGCGGTGGAAAACTATAAGAATATAGTAATTATCAGGGTATGATGGGAGTAGCTTCTCTTCTACACATGTTTTATTAAAGGCAGGTTGTAAAATATAATTGGCAAATGAAAACATGTATAGAAGAGTAGCTACTCCCATCATTAACCGAGAATTACTATATCAAAGACTTTAAATTTAGTTTAACCACTACCTTGATATATGTGGTAGAGCATGTAATAGAACTTTAACCATAAAATAAAATTGGTAAAATCAAAACATGGATGTAGTAATTATGAACTCTTTCTTAACTCTTGCCCGATAATGCTTATGTTGTTTTCGGAAATGAAACTGCTTGGAAAAACAATTCGTCTACCTGTGGAAGACAAACATAAAAAAGTAAGGATTAAACAGAATAAAAAGGCTTCTTTCCTTCCTAGACCTATAGTTTTTTAAATGTAGGAACACCAATAAATTAAAGGGACCGATAAATTACCTATTTTCCGGGGTCACCAGGGTAATTCTTATTTACTGTTACCTTAAATAATACAATTTCTTTCACTACGACTGTACAGAGTTTTACTCATACATTCCTTTCTTTATTCCTCTCATACAGAACCTCGGATGTACCATGGGTGATCATGCTGCAGCTGACATTTGGGGGAATGCGTGGCCTCCCTGCTCAATTCCAACTAGATGGTGCTGTGGCTCTAGATATCTTCTTCTACGCATATTCACTTAGTCTATCTTCGTCACTTTTGTTACGAATCTCCTTTTGAAAAAATATGAAGCTGGTTTTGGTCACTAATTTTAAGTTAAGTAACAACTACAATCTAAAATAGGTAAAGAGTTGGACAAAGATCTATTTTCCACCATCTATTTTTTCCATTTTACTTGAACAAATCAGGCGATTAATTTCAGTGATTTCCATACAAGAGCTTAGAATGGTTGACTGTGCTTCTTCCCCTTTGCCTGACTGGAAAACAGATCGAGAGAAAGAAAAGAGAGACAGACAGCAGATGAAAATTTCGGGATCTCAATATTGAGGTCGAGAACTTCGGTTTTCTTTCTCTTGAAGGCAGACGTGCCTGTCCCTATTTGAAATAGGTAGGGGGGCGTTTCCTTGTTTTCTGCGAGGTTTTCGACAACTCGTTCCCCCCTATTTTGGGACCTTTCGTTTTTAGAGGATAAGTACCGCATACCGTCAAATCTGAACTATGAGTCACCACTACACTTTATGGCATATTCAGTAAACTTGACCTGCCTCAGGACTCCTTTTTGGTCTTCATTACACACGACGTCACCTAAGTCGGTCATCTTGGAGGTAGTGTTCATACTCCTCTCTTTGATTAAATACATTGTAGAGATTCTGTGATGTGTCTGAAAAACGAAGCGTTCGAAATCTTAATTCCAATTGGAGCTGTTTTAGATCCAACCCTCCAAGCGTGTCCTCTGTTGCCTTTGCTTCAAGTCCGATAAGATTGGTAGGTGACAATTGTCAAGATTATTTTAACTTAATATTGTGTGTCCAAATTAACTTAAATAAGCTTAAGAACTCCTCCTTCATGACAAAAGGCTCCTACAGAAGCGCCAAGTAGGATGGTCTAGAAAAGATCCTTCTAATTTATTTTATTATTTTTATTACCTCAATAATCTAGCCGCATGCTAACACTCTGCCCCCACTCTTTTAGGTTGAGAGAAGAGACGATGTATAGGATTTCGATTTCATTTTTTGGCATTAAATAGGAAACAACTAAACAAAAGAGGGTATATGACCAGGGAGAGCCTGGGAATAGGTGGATAAAAGTATATACCAAGAAAAAAAATATAATAGAATAGTGTTAAGGAGAGGCAAAGACAATTAGAAGAAATAACAGAAAATAACAGTTTTACAGGCCTAAAATTCCCCAAACTACAACACCAAACTCTTTATTCCCCCATGATAAATAAACAAAATTATTAAATAATTTGATTTTCTGTAAGAGTTGCATATTTTTAAAATGTTAAGGAAATTCTTAATTATACATTTATTGACGTCTTTACTTTATACACTCCCTCTTGTCCTTGAAACCGAAGTAGTGTAGTCAGATTACACCATTTCGACACGATAAAGCTTCCATCGATCTCACACCGTCTTTTTGTAGGTTCATACTCGAGCAGCAATTAAAATGTCGGTAAAATACGAGGGGCGGTCAATATGTTTTGCGAATCGGTAGGGCAAAACAGAGGAAGGGGGATGGCTGCTTGTGGGGGTGATAGGACAAGATATGACTAGTCAAGACATGCAGCCGCACGCTCCTGCCTCATATGTTTAAGAGGCAGTAGCTGATCGCAGATGGTCAATTACAAATTTTTCAACAATGGAGAAGGTTGAGCACCGCGCAGTGATCATGATTTTTGACCAAGGAAGGCCAGAACGCAAAAGAGATCCATGAACGCAGGGTAGCCGTGTACACCGACAAAGCCCCTTCCTATGCAACCATTGCTCGCTGGAATAAGGAGTTCCGCCATGGTTATGAGTCCCTTGAAGATGACTCCCGTCCAGGACGCACGTCAGACGTGACCAACGAGGACAATGTGTCCCGTGTGGAGAGGATGATCCTCAAAAAATCGACGAGTGAAGGTAGAAGAAATCGAGCAAGAACTTGCAATATCACATGAAAGTGTTATCAACATCATCTACGACAATTTGGCCATGACCGAGATCTCTGCCCGGCGGGTCCTTAGAAACCTCACGCCCCATGATAGACTTCAACTTCGTCAAAGTCCACAAGGCCAGAGTTGCATAAGCTTTCCTGTGCAAGTGCGGATTCGAGGAGCTCAACCATCCCACCTACACTCCAGATCTGGCCCCTAGCGACTAATTTTTATTCCGCCAGCTCAAGGTTGCACTGCGTGGACGATGAAGATGTCCAGCTTGCCGTCCAGGAGTGGATTGAACAACAGACGGAAGATTTTTGGTGGTTGGGAATTCGAAGCCTCAGGAAGAAGTGGTGCAAGTGCATTGAAGTCGAGGGTAGTTATATTGAAAAATAATAAAAAAAATTTCCTCATGTCTCGTTTCTTTATATCCGAATTGCCAAACTTATTGACCGTCCCTCGTAGTTAGCAAGACTGATTAATATCACTTTCTCAACAGGTAAGCTTAACCAAAGAACGAAATCAACATCATCAACACCATGGAAAGTTTAACCATTCACCCTCTTCTTATAAATAATTGAATTACTATCGATGCCGATCTGGGGTTCCACCAAATCACACGCGTCTCTTCCTCGCCCTTTGTGGATAAGGCGACGTAAACGAAATTAGAATCGTTTTTCTATTTCTGTCAGTTTCACTCTAGAACAATGAGTAAGTTAAGCAAAAGAGAGAAATGCTTCGACGTTTAACGGAAGTTTTTTGTTGATCTGCTTCAACAGTTTTTACAGCGAAACCGACGAATTTATTTCTCGCTGTCTTTTCTCGTAATCATTCACTTAGTGTCTGTTGTCTCTGGTTTTGCTGCCATTACTTGACCGGTGATGGCTTTAAAGGAATATAAATATTTCACTTTTTAGGTTAACTATATTTTTCAGGGGGTTTTTATTTAATTATAAAAACAACTTTCAAAATGATAGTAATTAACTAACCTATGATGTACATATTCACTTTCCTGAGCAAAGGGAACACAAAATAAAGTGTGAGGCGCGTCATCCAAATTAGGTATAAACAGTGTCCTTAAACAACGCGAGAGATTGAATTTTTTGAAACGAAGGAAATAATGACTCATATAAGTGGATGGCGGAATAGGAAAGGCAGGCGAATTTTCTTTCTTCTTCTATACATAAAACAACAATAGGGTTTGTTGTTGGTTATGTTTCCTCTATATCCTTAAAATGATGATTCAAGGCCCATCACCTGCCTACCTTTTCCTCCCTCTTAGCCTCCCCAAGCAATCAATTCTAGTATATCTGCTTTCTTCAATCAAAGCAAAGAACGAAGAGTATCATCTTTCCTCGGCACCATGGGTGTGCTTTCTAAATCGCCTCCCTTTCCTTATTCCGCCAAGTCTCCCACATAAGACTACTACCACATAGGGATAAATCAAATTTGCATTCAAAATTATCTATTTTAAAAGCTCTAAAGCATTTAAATTTGACATTAAAATAAACAAGGTGAAAACGTCTAATTATAATGAATTAAAATAAGAATTAAAATTTTCAATCACACTTGATGGCTCCTAATTAAAAAGTATTTCCCTTAATTTTCTGCAAGTTTGCGATGATGATTAAGATTCTTTTGAAGTACCTTCGCATTTTCTCTCTTTTGCTCGTTCGTGAAGAACAGGAAACAACTGGAAGAACTAACCTCACTCCATTGCTTCTTATCCCTTTTATATGGCAAATAATTCACATCATAGGGGAGTGTATGCTCTAGTCTCTTCTTCCAGGCTATTTTGCTAGCATAGAGTAACCTTACTTAACCTCAGCCGACTCTCGCTTCTACGCAAATTTTAACTTTCGCTTTGCATTTATCAAACTCAATCCATTGCAACTAATTCTCACTTTGCAAAAATTCCATGTCAATTAAGGCAAAACAACTAAAAACATGAGTTATTTGCGCACAAAAGATCCAAGAAGTAATTAATTTATTTGTTTACTTCCAGGTGTTTACCTCGGAAATTGATATGAGGGCTGCCAATTAATTGTACAGGAAGGATTGTGTTTTTTAAGCTTTTAAAATTATGATTCATTTTCCTCTAATTTTGTGTATATATTTTTTTCCGAACATCTTTTCTTCCAACTTTTTAGACCTATTTGGCAGACCTTGTCCTAGAGTGGCAGTGTCAGGAGTTAATATTAAGATTAAACTTCTGTGGGCCCAAGAAAAAGAAAGGGGCTAAAGGAAATTGAGTCGGATAAAAAATAATGACTTGGAAGATTCTAAATATAAAAAGTTGATTTTCAAGTACGAACTTTTTCTATTTAAATTGAAAGTGGGAACCAACGAGTGCAATGAGGTTTTGTAAGGAAAGATGTGCAACGAAATTAGAAAATATAAACAAAGTAAAGATGTATTGAAGATATATAGCCTCAGATCTTACTGCATCCATTGCAGCAGCTAGGGCACGCATTACTAGAGATGTCAGCGGCAACGTGATTACCCGTTTTACAGCTGAGACCTCCTTGCAGCAGAATATGTAGGATTATTTTGTACTTTTCTCACTCCGGCATGGAAGAAACTCTTCTCCACATGTCGTCCAGATTTCGGCTCGCTTTGCTGCTATCCGGCCTTATTCCCTCTTTCGAATCTCCCCCGCAGTTACTTTTGCTAGAGCTTCGCACCAACGACATTCAACGATCGTGATCAAAGCTAATTTGGAGTTCTTTATCTGTACCCTGTCACATTAATTAGCACCGCTGGTTAGGCCGGGCTGAACTCAGGGTGACGTGACTTTCACACCAACGAAGGGACGAGTTCTCAAAATCCACAAACAATACGAAATGGGCTTCTCACAAGCTTCATAAATTGCCGCACACACATTCGTCCTGTTTCGATATTCGACTTGGCCGTTGTTTCCCCGTAAACATTGTCCAATAGTGCATTTATGACCTCCCTTTCAAGGTCTACATATTTACACTTTTCCGATGAGAACAAGTTTCCTTTATTACCATAAAGTTATCTATGTTAATTCCGCGAGAAGGTTCTGTCGCTTCATGCTGACCTTCTTTGAAAACCCTGCAGTTAAATTTAGTAAAATTAATCAGATTTTATGAACTTCGGAACAATTCAATGCATGGCTCTTTCTAACACAATATTCTCATCCGGAGTTTCTGCAAAGGAGAGCCTCTTTTGGCGCAAAAATAGCCAAATGATCGAGTTCGTTTATAAGAGACTGCAGAGAATAAATTTCAGATAAATGGCGGTGTTTTGTAATTACACCATTATTGAACTAAGAATAGCGCAGACAAGTAAGGTTGGCTTATCATCACTTTTATACAAAGCCTTCTAATTATAAATGGATTTCACAAATAGGTTTGTAAATGAATTAATCGGAAAAATCATTCATCGATAATGGCTGAAGAAGAGATATCCACCCTTGGCCAAAAGGAAAAAGCAGCCTATGGAACCATTCATATAAGGTAATTAGACATTCGTGGTAAATGAATTTGGTATATATATTTATTTATTTTTATCTATTCGTCACATGGATTAATAAAACCCCAAATTTCTGTCACTCTCTTTTAAATTTTTAATAGTTTTGTTTTATTTTTACTTATGGTAATTTTCTTGCTTTTTCCATGTAATAACCACAACTTTCGTATTGGGTTTAAGCCTGTGCTCTGTGGTGGCCACTCCATATGAGGAGGTCCCTATTACTCCAAAGCTAATTTAGGGGCGTAGGATGTATGGCATGGAACATTGTCCTGCTGAAATATAAATTCTTTTATTGGTGTAGTGGGATGCTATTGCAAGATAGATGGTTCTAATACTTGTGACAGCTTGTGAATATAAGTGTTGGAGCGCATTCTTTCCTGGCAAGAAACCATGAAGCACCATTTCATGATAGAACCACCTCTAAACTTCACAGTGGGTACCACACAAGTAGGTTGATATACCTCTCCATCTCTTCTTCTCACAAAAAGAGCCCAAGAAGAGCTGAAAATTTGCAAAATTGTTACAAAAAAGATAAATTTTTAAATACTTTTCGTCCAAGAAATATTTATATGGAATTGCATAAATTTCATAGAAATAATATTGCAATAGTTGTTCTTAAATACGTGGTAATTACTTTTATCTGACCAGATAATTTAAGACAATTCCTTATATGTCCAATTTGTGGTCTTTGGTCCACGAAAAACGGAGTTTTTCTGTTGCATCTTTTTAGTCTTGTGCGATCTTTTTAAAAGAAAAGAAAAGAAAACCCAGAATAAATCAAATCTTTGGCGTTAATATAAATTCAAATAGATTTCGATTTTTTTATTGTGAAAGGTATTTCAAATTGCTTGGTTCAGTAGATAATTGTACCATGGATAAAAATAATAATAATTAATGAATTTCCATATGGCTATCTTCAATGTCATGGGCTTTCACAGAGTGCGTGTCTACTAATTAAAGGACCTAGATAAATGATGGTTTTTCATAGCGTGTTTGCTATATAATGCCTCGTCAGAGAAAATGTTTTCTAACATTTTTTTACCTTTTCTTATTGGTGGTTAAAAATAAAAGTAGATACTGAATAATGAATTCTACTCCTGTATCTTGAGTTTTGGCTGCCAAGAAATGAGCTAGTGAATCCATATATCACAGATTACTACATCATTTTACAAAGCATTTCTTATATGGGTTTATAACATTGATCTATACGGAACACATCTTTGTGATTTGTGCATTCTAAGTTTCATGATAATATAGGAAAAAGTCGCGATGTTACAGGGACTTAGTATATCAACTAAGATTTTTTTATCCGATGATAATTTAATACACAGAAAAAGGGGTCTATTCATCTCATTTACTGTATTACAGACTGGCAAAAAACCTTAGATCCTCGGAGGCAAGTCGTGACAGGGTTAGAACTAAATAGTTGAAGAAACAATTGAAGTGTACTTCTACGTACTAGGAAAAAGGTTATGTTCACTCTGTCTTCTCTCTCCGATCAGTAAGAAGAACAATTCATCAATTAAGGTGTTATTAACTAGTACATCATGGAGGTAGAAGATTTTACTATACGATTTGGTGGGCACATATTCACATGTCCTCTTTAGTTAAATTAATATCGTTTAGGACTCGTTTTCTTCTGAATGACTATCGGATGCTATGTATAAAAGATCCCAAACAACAGAAAAGGGTTTTCTTGGTTATATTTTATGCAGAGTGAATGGCCATTTTATCGAATTTTCACTTAATAAATAAATTTCATCTTTATGTAACACAAAACGCCGCCTTTTATCAGTCTATCAATGATTAATGGTGCATAACACCCTCTTTTATCAATCTATTAATGTATAACCCAGAATTCGAAATGAGGATTCAGTCACAATATTTTGTATGTAATCACGACTCTGTAATAACTGGGATTTGATAATGATAATTCTTAATAATTAAATTTATTGTATTAAAACCATTCATGATTCTTTTAGAATTAAACCAATAAACGTGAATGTTTTAATATGAATTTAAATAATACTAACCTTGTCCTTTTTACTGCTCTCAGTAGCGTTTTAATCACATTATTACTACTATCGTTACTATTACCATCATAATTATCGATAATGATTTTATACAGTCATTAATTAAGGAAGGTTGCCACTGCGACACCCATTTCCATTAAGGGGATCTTTCGCCCTCTGGTCATTAGGGACATCCAGGTCCACCATTCTTAGCAAGTAAGATGTCATGTGGGCATAATGGAATGCGGTTGGTAGAGCAATGAGCAGCTACCTTCACCGTACATGAAGGGCATCTCCCAGGCGTGACGATGTAGGGTGAAGGTGGTAGCTCATTGCTCTACTTACCATATTGACAGGAGAGAGTCAGCATGACCTCGACCCCCATAATTCATGTTGGATCATTGACTTCCTCCACCAAATGATCCAATAATGATCCAGGGACATGGATTTGCGATTCTAAAAGACACTTGAACCGAACTGATTAATATAAAATGATGGAACTCAGGGCATTTACAGGAATGTGCTGAAGTGAAAAGAAAACTGGTTCAAGGACGAAAACAAATGCAAATTGATTGCATCAGAATGGCGTCACTCGGAGGAGTTCTTCCATCGGGCGATTAGAAGGGGTCATTAATCAATTTACTATCAATCTGTGATGAAAAATTGTTCAACTACCACAAAACACCCAACCACATTCCTTCATCACCTCTATGCAACTTGATCACGAACTTATTGCGTGTGGTTCACTCATTAAAAAGTTTTTTTATACTTTTAGTTTTCCTCTCATTTTTTTTAACATATTTTGGATAAAAAAGGAAAATGGTGAAATCCTTTTTCATTTTCCTAGGCTGGGGGCCAGGATTTCTATAAAAATGTTTGTAGGGGAATTTAAAAGGAAATTAAAAGTAATGAGCCAAATGATAAACAAGTATTATGTCATTATGGCATCTGTAATCAACTTCACGACCAAATGAAAACCAATGGTCCAAATTAGAAGATAGAAGCGTTTGGCCATAAATTGAAATTGCTTTATTTTATAAAGTAAATTTTTTATATTAAGATCAGTCTTAGAGTTGAAAGGAATGTAGTTAAATCTAACACATCTAAATGCGTTAACGAAGAATTTTATGTTAAGTTAAGCTCCGGATAGGTAAATGATAACCATTTATTTATAAGCATATATAATGAGTATAAAAGATTGAGAAAAATCAACCGCACAGAATCGTGAAGAATCCCCCACTGAACGAGATATGCTTTAACTTGGATGAAAATAATGTTTGAGTGCGTTATTATTAGTTTTTACATAATGATGGCAATTGTGCAAAATATAATAACGCTCTCAATCAGATTTCTATTTCAAAATCACAGAGAAAATATATCGGTTAATCAATTTAAAGATGACCACTGAGAGAACTCGCTCGATTGCGAAGGAGAAACATAAAGGGATGGAAAGAGAACAACAGACAACAGATAATTGATTGCAGGTTTTATAAAGAGGAAGGGATGAAAATTAATCGGAAATGATCACAGGGAACTAGTTATTCATATCTGATCGTCCCAGAACTTTATCTTTCAATAGATCATAAAAGCACGCAATTTAACGACTGCAGAGGACGGACGGCAAGAATAAGGCAAAGAGGAAAGAGCATGGCTTGGTCTAAAGGGTTGATGGTGGCAATTGACAGACACCCCTAAAAGAGCGAAGTCGGAGTTTGCCTTCGATATATTTTACACTATTGATGACCTGTTCCCAGAGATTACCGTGACAATCTGATGGTCTATATTGAAATCTCGACTTTTTTAACCAAATAAAGTGAAGACTAAACTCGTACCACACCTTTGGATGGTAGGACCATGACCATTACATTATTAGATGTATCATCGAAAGATTTCCTGGTCATGGTGGTTCGATTCACTGTTATCGTGTAAGAGGTTACCACAAAGTCGTTCTTTGTTTAAATTTGTGTGTGATAAAGAAACAATGATAAATTCAACCAAAAGCTATGATATCCCTCACCTATATATGAAAGTATACACATTCTTTCCAGTCATACATGAATACACTCACCAGCTAATGTATGTGAAGTATTATAGGAAGAATTTTCAGATGTGAAGTAACAATTTGACTTCTTGGGTACATCAAATAATCTAAGATTTCATATGCAGTTTAAATTATTGTAATAGAATGAATATCGCCTTAATTAACTTTCTTTGTGTCTTTTATATCTTTCCTGTTCCTTTTAATCGAGATGATTAAATTGTTTAGATCAACTTTGAAACCTTCCAACTTAAATAATAAAAGCCCACATATTATACCTCCTCTTTAGCTTCTGCAGTTATTCAGAATTCCGAGTGAAAAAAAATATGTTTAAGCAAAATAGTTTGAAATTATTTAAATAATTGTTATAAATTCCTTAGGTTTACCTGAAACAACGTGAAAAGACCCAAAATACGAAATCAGAAAATGATCATCAGATTGATCCAGGTTGTGCTGAACCTTTCCAACTCACCGTCTAATCAAGTCTTTGATATTTTATTTGTGGTTGTTGAGACCTTCTTTGTCGATCGCCCAACAATTACGAAGCAATTTATAATTCAATTATTTCTTATTCAATCGTAGCTTCATCATTTCAGTTTAAAGGTGTTACCTAAGCGAGAAATCAATGCAAGTATATAAAGTATTTAAAATTAAATATTGATTACCAATATGAATTTATGGTACTCATTTAATGTGTGGTCCACAAGCATATTCACACTTTCGTGTACCTACTCCATTAGAACTTGAAAATAACTAACCAAAAATCTGGATTTTGTTTCAGGAGGCTTTCGTATTGATAGAGTAAAGGGTTCAAAATAGTACTCATCTTGCAACTACCCTCAGATTCACCTAGACTATTCCTCTTGTATTTAAGATTATGCGCCTTCAACACATTTTCACATCCCCTAAAAAAATATTTGTTATCAAAATATTTTAAAAGACTTTTAATTGGCGATCCCTGATAAGTTTTCCTTTGTTATGCAAACAAAAAAAATGATTTTATAATTAATTTCTCATTTTTGGGTGAAACTTGGAGGAATATTGCTAAAAAAAGTTCTTGTATCCAAAACCATGTTGATGGATTTCTATTAGACAATAGTGGTCCATTTTGGACTGACTTCTTGATTTCTGCTACTTGGAGACGTAAAACGAATCGACCTAAAGACGCTTCGTCAGGCTTCTCGAATACAAATATCGCTATTTTATCCTTTTAAACAATTGGTTTCGCAGAAGATTAAGAAAAGCCTGTTTAGGACTCGCTGAAACTGTTGAATTAAAACGATTTGCATCTCCGAAGTCAGAGTTGGATAAAAGTTCAGCTTCCATTTTTCAGTGTTTTCTACCGCCATTTTAGATTTATTCAGCCTCACCCTCACGGGTCTTTTACTCTTTAGTGTGGTCTGAGTGCATTCATGCCAAGCCAACAACACCATGAAGCATTTCAAATTTCGTTAAGGCAGGTGTGGCGAAAAAGGTTGTGAGCCAGCAAAGCCTACCTTGTAGAATATGAGGCAAGACCCTATGGATATTATCCAAGCCATATTTTGGCTCCATAACAAGCAAAAAATCATCACTAAATATAAAGGAAAATCTTATGATTCTCTCTCAATAGATACTAAAAAGGCAAATACCAATTATTTATTTTGCTTCCTAAAAGTGAGAACGGGAAAAATAAATTTAATAAAGGAAAACTTGGTTACTTTTGTTGCCAAGAAACAAAAATTAACGATAAGCGTAGAGGACGAGCTTAATTGGGGAATTTTTATATACCTTTTGATATATATATATATATATATATATATATATATATATATATATATATATATATATATAGAGAGAGAGAGAGAGAGAGAGAGAGAGAGAGATAGATAGATAGATATAAAATTGAGAAATTAGAGGACTGAAATGGAAAGGAAGAGAACTAGTGATATAAATTCAGCATCTGATCACGCTAAAGGAAGGAGAGGGGGGAAGGTAAAGCTCCTACCTACAACGGCCAATTAGATACCAGGCATCTTTAGTGGAGGTGGTCACTTCTGTTAATCTGAAATAGGCTGAATCGATTCTACTCAATGGCTTCATCTCACAAACCATTAATCTTTACTTTCTCGGCTCATTTGGTCATACCTAATTACCCGCTCTCTTCTTAGGGTGATTTGTTGATATTCTATGGTGGTGCTATTAACTCCTCCACTTCTGTTTAGCATTTTCTGTCTCTGTTTAGCATTCATGAGCTACATATTTATATCTAAAATAGACAGAAGCCTCAACCGAATCCCCGTCCACAAAACCTTTGAAAGAGGAGATAACTTTTCAAGACACGATTAAAGGCGTATATTGAGGGGGAAAACGTATATAAGCAGGCAGGTTATTCCCGATCATAGAAGCAAACATTTTGAAGAGGCGCACCGTGTAACACGACAAAGAGTAAAGTATAAGATTCACAACGTAGGTTTACAAAGAGTCGGGAGAGACTCAATCCATGTATGAGGATGTTGCGTGGGTAATGATATTATATGGAGGAAGGAAGAACTTGAAGCGCGATCCTGGTTCGAAGCTGCGGCCAGTGGTGGTTGGATAACAGGGCCGTCCTTGGGCAGAATAACACGGGCTGGACACGAGTTGGTTTGTTTTGTATGTGTAATGTGCAAGAACCCAGAGGGTCAGGTGAGGGGGAAGAATCGTGGTAACCTATCCTCCAGGGAGGAGTTGAAGTAATCTCACAAGGAGGTGGTGAAATACTGAATGGCAATCACGGAGCTATTTTGATCAAAGTGGAGCTCATGTTGTGCGGTCAATCAAATGTGACATCCATATTTCTAAGATGATCAGTAAAGGCAAGCGGGAGTTACTAAGGCTAGCAAAAGGCGCAATTGTTCGTCGGCGAGCCATATCTGGACAGGGACCACCGAGAAAAATCTTAGATTTGTCAGGATTGATTTTCAAAAGGTTGCTCAAGAGCCGTTCGCTAACGATAGATGCGGAGAGGGGGTTACGAAGAGTCTCAACAAAAGAGTTTCGGAATAAGATGAGATAGAGAGAGAGAGAACGAGAGGGGAGAAAGAGAGTGAGAGGAAGAAAGAGACAGAGAGAGTTGGGTACCATCAGTATAGATGTAGAATGAGAGCCAAGGGTGGCATTTGGGTGTATTTTCCTCTCGTTCGTTTCTTCTGCGAATCTGTACTACCTAAATTTACTCTAGGTCTTTTCCGCTTTTTAATATATCCGTTATCAGTGATTGAGTTCTTATCCAATTAGTTATATTTTTCATGGTGTCTGAGGTATATTTTTAGCATGTATGTTCTATGGCTGCCGTGCTCTTTGGGTCAGATGTCTTTGTTTCATTTCTTTATTAAAGAAGTGATGAGGTTTATTGATTAAAAAACTCTTCATAAAGGATAAAATCTGTCACTTCTAAAGATAGAGCTTGGCTTCCTTCTGCCCTCAACCGAAGTTTAAATATGCTGCTGATTTGGTAATGGGGTTGGGAGGCATCTGGTCAATACTCAGTGATAGGAAGATATTCCTTCATTAATTCAGGGATAAACCGAAGGCAAGCTCACGATTTTAGCCGGAACCTGCAAACATATTTATTTAGGGAAACTCCAAAAAATAAGGAAAAATTGCGAAGAGATAATGGACAGTTTCTTTACTGAGGAGGATTCTAATGCCTTTTATGTTGCTTGGAGTGATCGTTTGATTGTGGAGATGAGAGAGGAGTTTGAATTCGATAGATTGAGACAAGAGATTGAGTTGCTGTTCTCTGAATTGTGTGTTTATATTGCGATCCTGAACCTAAGCTCCACCTTCACGGGTGCAAGGAAACTCGTTACTCTGTCTTAGTCTTTCTCTCTCTCTCTCTCTCTCTCTCTCTCTCTCTCTATATATATATATATATATATATATATATATATATATATATATATATATATATATATATATATTTATATATATCTCGTTCAACCACGCTCCAAACAGAATAGAACAAGATGTGACTTGTAGTCTGAGAAATTAGACGGCCAGATTATCCGTGTGATATGGTTAAAAAATGGTCTAACAACCTAAACTAGGGCCTTCTGCTTGTAGGGCATTGTACCGATTTCTGCAGGCCTAGGTACTGCTTTCCAGCGGCGACCTCCTGGATCCTGGACAGCACTAACGCTTAAAGATACTTTATGTTTTCCTTACTATTAAGAGCATAACGTGGCCTTTGCTAATGACCACTTCAAACAACATGATGTGGGAAGGGAACTTGATTTTCATGACTCACGGTACACCTTAGGGGAACAGAGAAAGCCAATGGTTAATTTGCGAGTTCCCTGCTTGGTCCTGGCAGAAATTCTTCCTCACTGAGTAGAAGCAAAGAAGGTCAGGCTAGAGTGAATGCTTCGGTTACTCACAAGCTTCGCACAAAATATTCTTCCACTTGCCCTCTATCTTCAGCAACAGAAGCTGCCGCTTTCTCATTTCTATGAGTAGTAGCGGATGTGATTTTGCACTACCTGCCTGAGGAGAGACTCTGATGCTCGATTGTCCCTGGCTATGAACTTCATTGATATGCTGGTATCGTTGTTAATGATTGGCTAGTTCACCGCGACAAATTCGGGGGTTCTTTTCGTACCATAAAACTCAGAGTAAGCTTTCAGGGCAGCCGTACAGGCATGATCACATCCTGTCTCACCCAACTCACACTGATCCTCTTCACCGTCCTCAGATTGATACCAAAACAGTCGGATATCTTCGCATTGCAGTTCCTTGCGTGAATTCCACACAGCACAATGTGCCTGCCTTTTCCAAATCTGTGGAAGGTTGATTAAAACTCACTCTAAGGTTTATGGTACGAAAAGAACCCCCGAATTTGTCACGGAGAGCCAGCCAATCATTAAAAACAATCCCAGCAAGTCAATGAGGTCCAGACCTGGGGTCAATTTGAACCTAGCAAACAAAGGATGGATATACTCTAAACCTCTGCCTAAGCACGAAAACCAAGAATAGACATAACCAAGCGTGGCTTTTTTTCTATCTTCCAAGGGCTTTTAAACTCTATGAAACCCTAATTTAACCTTAGGAATGTCAAGTAGCTATATCAAACCTTACGAAAAGATAAATCCAAACCACAATTAACCCTAATGGTAAGATAGTTAACCATAAATTCCTTTATGATAAACCATAATTCCATGAATTTTACATGTATTCCACGTGGCAGGGAGCAATTACTCACGAAAGTATCGTTTTGAAACCTAGCTTGAAGTGTAGTGCCTCATTGCAAGGTGGATTAGGATCAACAGAGAAGCCTCACAAATGAGTGTCGTGTGAGTTCTATGAAGTCTTGAATGGGCACGCACATAATTATGCACTTGAAATTAATCTACTGAAGTTGGATAACATTTTGTAATGGAACCATTTGAATAATATAGGCAAATATTGTATTCTTATAAAGGCTATATAGGTAAAACTGAATTCGAGACGCTTTCATAAGGTTACACGCCTAAAATCTCACACAACCAAAGGGCGCTTCCCGCGGTATCTTTGCTGACCATTCGTTCGGCGCCAAAAATTCTGGGAGAAAACGGAACAGCAGTTTAGATATATTTATCAAACACAACAAGCTGAGAAACACGGAAGACGCTGAGCCTTTGTTTATTGTCACAGAGCCGTGAAACTTGAAATCTTTTTCCTAAAATTATATGTCCCCAACGAAAAATTGTAAGGTTCTGTCCTACTTGTCCACTCAACAAATCTAAAGGAGGAATATGATAAATTTAAGCTGTTTTTAGAGAAAATGAGGTACCATGATTATAAATTGGTCATCTGCGTTGACTTAATGATGGCGAATTATCTCATGGGACAGCAATCTGGTTATACTAAATACCGCTGCTTTCTTCTCATGTGGGACAGTAAAGACCAAGTAAACCGCCATGTTATGAAAGATTAGTGGCATCAAGCAAATATGACTACAAGAAGAGCTGCCAATATATTGGAAGAATCTTTAGTTAAGCGAAAGGAGAAAATTAGCCCTCTCCTCCCATTTGTAGATCAAACTCGGATTTATTAAGCAATTCGTCAAATCTCTTGACAAGAATAGGGAGTACTTTAAGTATAACTACAGTGTATTTTCTGTCTTGAGGATTGAAAAACTTATGCAGGGATTGTTCGAAGGACCACAGAACCGAAAGCTCTTGAAGCACACAAAATTCGTGAAAACGATGAGCGAAAATAAAGCATCAGCCTTCGCCAGCCATTGTAGATGTATTGCAAAATTTCGTGGAAAAACACAAAAGTGAAAAATATAAAGACCTTTTTACCTACTTGATATTAAATTTTCGTGATATTGGCGCTAATATGAGCATTAAAAATGATGCATTTTCCTTTTAGTCATCTTGATCGTTTTCTTGAAAATCTTGGTGATATTAGCTACGAAAAAGGTAAACGATTCCATCAGGACATCAAGGAGATGGAAACTCGGTATCAAGGACATTGAGACGCAGTGATGATGTCAGAATATTGTTACTGTTTAAAACGAGATACTCCTGTTGCTTATAATTCACAGTGCGCAAATAATCGTAAATTTATCCCTTGAATCTTTTGCCAAATCTCTTTGCTAAGAAGCATTTA
This sequence comes from Ceratothoa steindachneri, assembly GCA_963969495.1. NCBI lineage: Eukaryota > Metazoa > Arthropoda > Malacostraca > Isopoda > Cymothoidae > Ceratothoa > Ceratothoa steindachneri. Next base: position 61,873,836 of record OZ018337.1, read on the forward strand.
AAACTTTGATTTTTTTTGTCTGCTCTGTTTGTTTAGGTACTATACTCTCTTTATAGCTTTATAGTATTTACCTCTTGTACGAATAAAATACTTTGTTAAAGAAACAGTCTTGTTTACTTCAACTAAAAATCACTAATATCGACTCATGTACACCATTGTCAATATTTTTAGGTGCATTTTTAGCATCTAATAGAGCGAAAATGGAGATAAAGAAAGACAGAAAACGAGACCTGATAGAGAAAAACTGAAGTTATTTTCGAATTTAGCAAACAAAATAATTTAATAATTCGTTGAAAAATTTCAGGCACCAGAAAAATAAAATTTTGTTGCCAAGTGTATGTAATCATATACAATTTCCCTTAAATATAGGACCAACACGTTTTATTTTATTAATATGTGTATGTGTACATATTTAAAAAGCAATGGAGCGTTTGGTTATGCTAACATGCTCACGATTAATATTATTTATTGACACGAATTCTTCTTCTTGCATGAATTGAAGGGGTCTTCACCTTACGTGGATGGAGAGCTTCTTGAAGGTTGATGACAAGGCTGGCACTTTGCGTGAATCGATAAGAGATGTGTGGATGACGATTGATGCACATCTCTGGAGTGCCACAGAATAAGTATCCCCGATTAACTTAAGGTTTCCAGGTGTCACCATCAGTGGAGATGCCAGCAACATCTGTTTCCAAGTTTGGCGTTGTCACGTATTTGAACAATTTTCAAGTAATAAAAACGTACATGAAATAACCTCATAATATTTAGCCCTGAAATTCATCTCAAATATATTAATCATATAAAGATTAAATTAATAAACTTTGAAAATGGTGCATGGTACTAATTGCATTTCAATAGAATTAATTTTTCACTTTTGCAATTTAGAATAATACAATTTTATCAAAAGTTAGGTAATTTGAGGAGATTATTTTATTTATTTTTAACTGATATAATTATCTCCACGAGCTACCTTTTACGCGAAATTTTATAAATATATAATTTAAAACCACATAAAGTCTAATAATACCAGAAGTATAAAACGGTTTTGCTGGTTCAAATAATTGGTTCATCAACTCCGAAATTTAGGAAATAAATAAAAATGTATTTTATTAAATATTTAATAAATAGGAACTAATTTAATGTCGAGTCAATAAGTTTCACATGCGGCCATATATATCTAGTTAGTGAAGACAATTTTCCTATTTCCAAAATTCTCCCTGCCAATAGTAGTGATCAGTGATGCTCATTTAACATTCATGGACGCCTTTATTATATAGACACATAAACATTAAAACTTCCACCATTCAAACAAAGGTTTCCTTTCTTCTTTCCTCAAATCCTTAGGGAACCAATTTATAGGCTTCGGTTCTTAGAAGGAGGTTAGTCGGGGAGTGCGACACTTGGTCTTTAGTAAAGAACTGTGGAACACAAAAGAAGGAAATTTTTCTCCTGCCACGCTATTCGACCATTGCACCTAAACCCTTGATTGATAAATACTAATAATCTTTCACTTATAATGAGCTAGTGTACGTGACACCTTGACTCAAGGTCACAGCCAGAGGGGATGAAAGAGAGAGAGTGGATACCTTTCATCTGGGAGAAGACTACGCGAATAAAGATTGTGCCAGAGAACTCGTATATTTGGATCTTGTGTTACTTCTCTTCCATCTCCGCAGGACTTTCAAAGATTGATGAAGGGTGAGGGATGATGGTTGGTGGGTGACTGGAGAGGGGAGAAGCCTGCGTGGAGATAGGATTTGGGTGATAAAGTAGTTATGCAGTACCACACACTTGGATGGCCACAACTGGTGCTAATGTTAGAACGAGTCCAGACGAGTGGCTGCAGGGGGTGTCCGGAAAACCTGCTTATAGTCAGGAGAATCGCCCTGTGGAGACGCCTTCCCTGCTCTCTATAAACTTTTGTGCACTTCTGCCATCCTGTATGGCTTTAAAGCCTCGAATGTATACAGGGAGCACATCAAGTGTCTTTAGTCTTTCCAAATCAGATGAATTGAACGAAGCCTTTGGAACACCTGGGTAAACCGCCTTCCTCATGGCACCATCCTCCAGCGCACAAGTTGCATCAGCATTGAAGCCCTCATCATCCAGCGCTAGCTTAGATGAGTTGGCCATGTCTATCGTATGGCAGAAAACCGACTCCCCTGCACTCTCCTTTATATACAACTTGACACTGGTCGCCGCAGTGTAGTAGGGTAAAAGAAGCGCCTCAAAGACCACTTCAAAACAACTCTCAAGAAGTGTCGAGTGAACCCTTCCAGCTTGGAGCAACTTACCAACGACCAGCACACCTAAAGGGAAACAAGTTACCGAGTCATAGAAGAAGTCTTTGAGGCATCCCGGGCGCAGAGAAATGATGAACAGCGCCAAAGGCAGCATGAGCGGCAAAATGGAGATCCTTTCCCTCCAGGCAATGGCATTGCATGCCCCACATTTGGGAGAAGGTATTCCTTAGAAGTTGAACTTCCTAGCCATCAAAGAAGTCACTGGGGCCACCCAAACTGGTCTCATCTTCATCACACATCTAGTCACATTACTAGTCATCAAACTACTTAACTAGTCATCACCAGCCCTCACGATAGGAGAGACCTCGTCATCAGAATTTGATGGACCTCCATACGCACGAAGCACTATATCTTCGTGTCCTGAGGTTTCTCCTTTACCCCATTTCGGCTGTTCGCCCCTAAGCAGCTCCCTTTCTTATGTGGAAAGGGCCTCCTCTGTACTGTCTCAGGGTTCCTTGGTAACAACTGTCCATAAGCCAAGTCCTTCCATAAGAGGTCTCTGGCGGGAGAGCGGGTTGCCCCCAAATAAGAAAAAGGAAAGGAGCAATAAAGCTTGAAGCTGTTCTTAAGGGATGAACTTCAGATACGGATGTGCCCTTCCACTTGAGGGATGTTCGTACAATCAAAGTCACACTAGAGCAACTAAACCCACAGTCTATCTAAAGCTCAAAATTTGGTAGTTTTTGATCGAGCATTGGTAGCCTCTTCCTTGTAGGCCTTAGGGAAGAATTGACCGACCAGGGATTGTCAAGATTGACCTGATGTCAAAGAAAGACAGAAGAGTGTAAAGACCCATTTTGGAGTTTATAGTCAATTTTTTATAGAGGTGAAAGGCTACCTGTATAAAATTTAATTTTATTTTAACGTGTTTATACCTCATCTAAGCGTGATTGTTTCCTTAATTATTTATATATAATATATATATATATATATAAATATATATATATATATATATACAATAAAATTAGCTTTACCTATACATTCATCATCTTTTAACCCCTTTATTTTATATGTTATCTATTTTTTCACAACCCAAGAAATATTTATTTTCGCTCCTGATATCTGAGATCAGGACTTTCATAAGGTTTCCTTTCTGTTCGTCTCATGACCCAATATATGCTTGGATTACTGAGATGTTCTGACCTTCCCTTCTTCTTGTCAACGTCAGCTGTGTCCACAGTGGCGAGAAGTTAAAAGGGAAATATCTATACAACATATTATTCTATGCTCAAGTATTTCAGGATATTTGTGTCAAGGAATTCAAAAGGTCGAATTTTTTGCCTTTAATATAGGAAATTTGTCTTTCTCTTTTCAATTTCTGTTAAACATCGATAGATGGTAACTGACTTTTCTTGGTGATCTTAAACATTTTTTATTAAGGTCTTCTTAAGTAGATTTTTTTATGTCACATATTTATTTAATTTTTCTCCTCTTTAATGAGTATTATCGGTGTAGCATGAGGAGGTTACAACACATAGCATCCCATCATTATGAAGGGCCAATTTGGCGTGGAAAATATACTGGGTTGCTTTATGACTAATGGAGTTTAAATGAGGGGAAGGGCGAAGATCATTTTTGATATGGCTCAGATTTGCATCGAGCTCACTTTGTTGGAAAGCTGTTGAAGATTTTAAAGATGAAGAAGAAATAAGGATCGTTCTTTATCTTCCTGTCAATTTGAGGCAAAAGATAACGACGAAGAATTGGATTCAAACGACACAGAAGAAAACAACAAAGTCTGCTATTAGGAAATCGCTTGCGAATTGATCCAACTTTAAAAGGATTCCGCCATGGCAGAAGCATGATTCGTGATTAAACGGTATAGTCATGTACCTGTTAGTAAAATTGGTGTTGGTTTGATTCCATTTTCTCTTGGCGGATGTCCAGAAGTGCATCATGTCTAAATTCATTCGCTTCCTTGGTTCAAAGTAAAATAATTAGTAAATTTGGACCAATGTGGCTACATAGGTAGATTCCATCGGCTCGTTCCCATGAGATAACAGCATGAATCAGTGTCATAATATCTTAGTGTGGTAAAAAAGGTCAATACGATAAAGGAAAAATGAATGCCTTCCACAGATTAGCAAATTATGTTTGGTTTGCCTCACCAGTCCATGAATTTTATATGATTTCGACTGACATTTCTCAAGTAAGGTTGGGACCTTTCGTGAAGTAGATGAAATAATTCCCTTTAGAAGGAAGATTTGACCAAAAATATTTACACAAAGTCATTGATAATAATGAATGATAAAAAAAACGAATTATGATCCCTGAACAAATTATAATAAGTAAAATTCAGGTTAAGATGGTATAAGGTTAAACCAGAGCCGAAAATACATAAAAGAAATAGATTATATATTATAATTATTCTCGTGTAAATAATATTATTAAACTACCGTCCTTTGCAAGCATAAGCTTAGTGGCAGTCGCCCGTCGTATGGCGATCGAAAACCGGTTTTATTTAGAAAACATCTCGGCCTTGAGGGAACTTGAGTTCTTTATTATCTACATGCCACAAAGTAATTAATACTTCTACTTTCTTATATATTTGATAACACTAACCCACCATATGTCTACGAAAGTAAAGGAAAAAGAGGACGATCAAATATAAATGTTTTATAAGTTTCAAGGAAACTGGGATTCGTAATATAAAAATAGCACAGAAAATAAAAACTCTGTACATTGACTCTAACGTATCAATTACCCGTTTCGAATGTATAGGGATGCACACTGTACGAATCTCTTACGTCATTCCTTAGTCACTGTATTAAGAAAAGAGTTTTTAAGGAAACGGATGAAAAATTTGCCAATCCTCGGCTGAATTCTCCATTTATGGAATCAAGCCCAAAATGAGTGGATACTAATTCCCTGTGCCACTTTTCTTAATCAATTCAAGATACACTATTTTCTTGTGTTTTGCGGATTGACATTGCCTTCAATCTTTTTGTTTTGTTTATCTTTTTCGTTTCTCACTCTCTCTCTCTCTCTCTCGCTCTCCTGTCTTTTAAGATTTTTTGTGCTTTCATCTTAGTTGCAGCAAATGAAACAATTATACAAGATAATAAAAGAAGATAAAGAGTTAAACAGAAAATTTTTGAGGAAGGAAAGTAGAAAAGTAAGAACAAGAGAACAATAGTCGTGTTAATATGAAGGCTATGTGATTTTATCAATTATTATTAAATGGTTGGGTTTGTGGTTTTTGAAAATGGAAGCTTACCTTTTATTAAAGGCAAATAAGGGAAAGGATAATGTAGGAACTATAGTATAATATGTTGGTGGAGTGTGAGAGGAAAGGTTTATGCCAAAACCTCTGAGTGATAAAACAAAGGGAAACAATTTTAATCCCCTTTCCTGGTGACTTAGATTTATCTGCCAATTCTAATTCGTTATTTCATGATTATTTCAAATATATAATCCATTTTTGCCTACATGCTATAGTTATTCTGTAATTTCTATTTTCTCATTTATCCGAAAACTGCCCTCCGGATGGACAGAGAGGGTGTTTATAGAAAGCAAATACTTCACAGTACATAGTAGTAAGATAGTAATAAGTGTTATTGTGCAAAATATTGACATTATTGTTTCTTTTTCAGGTCTCATGTTAGAGTGATGGCTTCGTCAAGAGGAAATTGCGTTAATTATCCAGATATGTGGCGGCTACATGCTAGTTCGTCAAAGGCGCAATATATCAAACTTTGTGACTCGCACTTATAAGGCATATTTTGGTGTTCCTCTTGCCGATCAAGGTAAGAAGTGTGCGCCACATGCTGTTTGCCATAGTTGTTTGGAACATCTTCGTGAGTGGACGACAGGAAGGAGAAATGGTCTTCCTTTTGGAATCCAAATAGTGTGGCGAGAACCAAAGGATCATGTATCGGACTGTTATTTCTGCCTGATGAACACTAAAGGGATTGGCAAGAAAAATCGGCAAGAGATCGACTACCCTAACATTCCCTCGGCGATCCGGCCAGTACATCATTTTGAGTCTTTAGCATTTCAGATCATTTCAGATCTGAGGATGAAAATGATATACCTGATATAGACGTTCACGGAATGGATTCAGAGTCTGAGGATTCATCATCAGATGCTATATATATATGTATATATATATGTATATATATATATATATATATATATATATATATATATGTTCTAATATTTATTATTAATAATAAAAATGAGTCGTACGTTCATACTTAACTTGCAGTGAAACTCTACCGGTGACTTTTCTTTCTCTTTATGAAAACGAAAAAGCATCGTTTTCTCCTGTCGGCCTGTGTTATGCGTCAATTACCGCCACGGGGTAATGGTAGGTGTAGGGGACTCGCAAGGAGAGACATATAGGAGGTCTCCCTTATTGGTGTCTCTTGTTTCTCTTACCTCGGCATTTTGAAATTAGGGAAAGCCGATCCTTATTCATCCGACAGAAGTGTGGTATCAATTCTCTCGTACTTTAGTGTCGTGTGATTCTGGAGATACTGTAGTACGAGGTCAACACTTTGCATTTTTAACTTTCGTGTTTATAAATAACCTCTCGGCGGGTTGGAATTTTGCGTCGAGGTCAGTAATCTGTCTCCTAAATTTACAATTTATCCGTTCTTGCATGTTACCGGAGACCGGTTAGCGTGGCAAAGGGAAACTAAGGTGGCCTTTGTTATTACTTCATTATTTCTCCTCGCCATGAGGAAGGCCTCGATATATATGTACACTCGCAATTTCTTTATGGTTTTTGCTCTACTTCTATATCTATACAATATATATTTGTTAACATTGACAGCGATGGCTGCTTGGTTAAACTTGCGCTGCAGCTTTTTAACCTTTTCAAAGACTTTCTTTTCAGAAAGCGAAAGGTGGGGATAAATACTGGCAAGTGGCCAATCTTTATTAGCCGACACGTCTTTCAACGGTTTCCATTATCATCTTTTTCGAACAGCAATCATATAGAGAAGACTATAGGTAGAAGTACACTCCATATAAATAAAGCAAATATTTGCTAATCTATCAATTATAGGCATTTTTCTTAAGTATAAAACCCATATTTATTTTCAAATTTGAAAGGTAACTTCCGCAAACTTATGTATTCTTCTTTTTGTTATTTTAATTTATATTTCTTCTTCTTTCCTTCGCAACGATATACCTTTTTGTTTACAGATGCTTCCAACTTACCAGAAAGCGATAGGAAAACGATGTGAGTGAAAAATAACTTGGAAAAAAAATCCTTTACGTGTACATTATGTAAAAGTTTACTCATCATTGATTATTTTAATTGGTTTTATATCTCTGGTGCCAATCTTACTGCCTCTGATCCCCCCAAATAATGGAAATTTTTGAGTAAGTTGCTAAGAAGACAGTTCATAAGAAACAGACAAATCTCATTGCGCAAAAAGAGGTCAGCACCAATCCAAAAAAGGGATTTCGGGCATAAAAAAATGCGCCTTTCTGGCGATAAGCCTCAAAAGAGGACAAAATACATGTCGGAGATTCAAACTCGTCCATTAAAGAGACTAGTGAGACACCGATGCGGGAAAAGATATTTTCTTCTTACTCTGTAAATTCGAGCTGCACTGAAAGAAAACGAAAGGGAGGAAAATTGCTCGGGAGAATTATTATGAAAAAAAAACATAAATATTTCTCTTTGTGAGGTGCCGCATGTATTTGTGGATACATATTTCCCTTTTCTCTCCATTTTTGTTTCGTTATTTTTTTCTTCTTTAATTATCATAGATTAGATTATTCAGGTATTTTTACCTAGTTCAATATATTGGGCATATAAATATTACTTGATAAGGACCTCAATTCGAAAGAACCTGTAAGATATCGTGCAACATTTTTGTTGGAAAACGAACTGATATGCAGTAAGGTCTATAGCGTCGCATTCAATTGATTTTTTTAACATGGCCATTCAACATCCTACTGATTCGCAAATAAAAAATTCTAAATTGGGAATAAAGGCTGACTTGATGGATTTCAGACTCCATATTAGACACAGTCTCTACCTAAGAGACTAAGACTTTAAAAGCCTTTGATTCCTATAAAGTAAAGAATAGAATTGTATTCAGTAATTATACGAAGAAAATATTGAAGTAGTTACATTGTGTTTTCCATCAAAGATCTAACTCTAACGTCATTCTTAAGTAGTAAAAAACATATTTATACAAAATGACATCACAGATGTCGTTTAATATTAACAACTAAAAATTTGGACAAGGTCAGAGTAGAACACATTTTTCTGATTTGCCAAAGGATAGACTTCTCAATTTGTGTATAATCTCTTCCTTGCGTCTAATTCTAAGTTCTATTTTTATATTGGATGTTAGACACTTGAAAAATGTAAATTCCTATGAAATTCTGTGTTGGTATTAATTATAAATTGCAACAGACTTTTCTTTGCCAATGTTTATAAATGATACACTTCTCATCGTCTTCTCTACATTAGACTTATTTCGTTAGCCACAACTGTTGTTTGGTAACATTATTCAATATTATTTTTCCCTATTATTAATTTAATAATCCTCATCAGTATTTTCAAAATACAAAATTTATAAACGCATAGATTAATAATATTAAAGGGGCCAAATGGTAGAAGGTGGTAAGAATTAGGACATTTCAATTATTACATACACCGTGGCGTTGGCTTGTCATGACGACAGGGTAGTGGTGTTGTGTGTGTGAGGCGGGGTAATTGCTGAAGCAAAAGGGAGCTGGACAAAACTCTCTTCTGAATCGTACCTTTCTCACATGCTTTTCTCTTCCTGCTTAACTGCCACCCAACTCTCTCCTACACACGTACTCTACCAAATAAGTCAACTTTATACTTCGGCCAAAACACTTTTCTACTGCCCTTGCACATCCTAACATCCTCCCTCTTTACCAGATATCTGGGGACCATTCAAACAACTTGGTATTAGTACCAGAAGATTCCATTCAATACCTTCACTAATTAGATTTAGGCGACTTATTTATGGCCTTGGAGGCAGTTAATATATGGGCACTTTATAAAACACTTATAATAATTTGTTTTCTGCCACACAGTTCTTTCAAACAAAGTTTTATCTTTCTCCGACTCTTTTCATTAGTGGCGATTCCTAAGAATCCTCTAAACCCTGATTCTCTTCCAGCCTCCATTTTTATCCTGATAAATTACTGTTGGCATCAAACTAACCTCGTCGAACGATTCTCGCTCCTACAACAAAAGTTTACCCTCTACAAATTCCTTTCCTACCATCACTAGCTTGACTATCTTCCGATTCCTTAGATACTTATTCAGTTCTGTCTATTCTCATATCACTATTGTTCTAGAATCGTTTCAGGAAATTATTGAGGCAGGCAAAGTGTTATGGATTTTTTATAGCTGTTAGCTACTAAGAATTCCGCTATATACGATTGAGGTAGTTTGCTTCTGCAGTTTTCGATATCCTTATACTTGTGCTCTTCACATTTTTCCCTATATTTATATGTATATAATACAAATGAATGAGAGTGGAACTTTATCTTCAGGTACTCAGCAGGAAAAATGCATAAAATTAAACGTTCAGTTTGCACCAAAATACCTCTTGACAAAAGAATAGGGCATCGGAATGAGGTATTAAAAACTCCGACCAAAACAATAAACGTGGCTCTAAATATAAGACTCCCACAACAAATTTGTAAAAAGAAAGAACATCATTCTTCTATTTTGTCCTTGATTTAATGATTTTCATATTTCTTTGAGCTTTACTGGAAAGTGATAGGATATGAAGCTAAAAGAAAAAAATATACGAATTTTAATGAACCCCAACTTGTAACTAATTCCTGTCCCTATTTTGGTGGTAAGGATTTAAAGTCCTTTTATGAAGTACCTGGAGGAGCAGGTTGTGCTTAATCCTCCCTCCTATAAATCATATAAAAATAATGCAGTTGAGGTTGAGAAGGAATAAAATGGAATGAAATCCGTAGAAGCAGGTCGTAACGTTTAAAATGTGGCAGATGCGTGCATAATTATAGTTAACGCTAGACACGGTCTAATTAGAGCCTCACTTGTATATTCTTCAAGTTTGAATCTGTATTTTGTGCGCATAATGAGGCAGAACCATTCTCTTAGTTGGATGGTATATTTAAATCATTTAGAAGAGGAAATTATAATACAGAAATATTGCTTTTATATACGAGTTAATATTATGCGAGTGCAAAAGTTTATGAAACGGATAGTTTTAGTATTTTGATGATAAAGTGTAATTTTTATATGAATCGACACGAGGGCATTTTTAATACGTCCTTAGAACGATTCTAGAGTAAATTTGAGGGTTCAAGAAGGATAGGTTAGTTGCTAATTTAAATACGGATTTGGTCATTAGTTGTCAACTCTTCGCCAAGGAAACATTTTTGTTGACGATTCCGAATCTGGAAGAAACCAGTTTGTTAAAATGCACATGGCGGTCATGGATATAGGAAATTTTCTGCCATTTAAACAAGTAAACTTCCTTTGTAATGAACATTATTATAAAGTATGATTCTAATGGTTTTGCAGTAAATCGGCCGGCTGAAGCGCGAACGAATAATTTGAGCCCTAGAGTTGTTCGTTCTATGATGAAGACAGAAATAATCTTAAGGCTTCGACAAAAGATTTATAAAAAAAATCTTCACAATGTCGAACATTTGCTGGAGCTGCAGAAGTGTATTTGCAAAAGAATACCTCGCAATAATGTTGAATTAAAATTTTTGCTCATGATGAGTGGAATACTCAAATCTTCGTACTCTTTTCTGATCCTCTGCAGCGTCCTTAGATTGATAACCAATCATTTGGAAATCTTAGCATTGGAGCAACCGCCATTAATACCAAGTAGCACAGATGGCCTTTTCCAATTTTGGTAGGATTGAATTAAGCCATTTTCTTTCTTCCTTCACAGACGATCCGCAACAGAATCTACTATGATAGTAAGAAGAGGAAGTCAAAGTGGCCTTGTCACTTTGACTGGGAATAATATCAAGGTCAGCAGTTAGATGAATGACGTATTAACCTATATTATTCATAATGGCCAAAAAAAGTTTTGTCTGTGTAAAAATGGATTGTTATTGAAATAATAATAAGAAATATCATTATTTATAAACGGCATAAAGGGATAAAATTTTTCTTCCCTTTGTTTCATTTTGTCATTTATATTTAACTTACATCTTTATTCGATGCCTCTCTTGAGTGAGAAAGGCGACCCCCACGAATTTCCCTGCTTTCCTTGGCGGGACATCAGGTCAATCTATGAGGTTATAGACTATGAGTTTAGTGTTTCTTTGCTTTTTCGTGTCATTTTGACCATGGTTCGCTCGGTGATTAAAGTTTGGGAGAACAAAAGAGTGGCATAATCTAAGTTGAGCTAAAATTACTCTCCATATAATCATTGGTTGCCTGTAACCCTTGGGACTAGTGAAGGATAGTGAAGAATAGCCATATTTCTGTTTAAACTAATTTCAAAGAAACGTAATCAACCGTTATATCGTTTAAAACGTTTGTTCTTATTTATGGTTCATTTAAAATGCGTCAATAAAACAACTTAATGAGGAGTCTCTTTGCTTGGTTATGACCTACTTTTTATTCTAAAAGTTCCATAAGAGTTTAATAAAACAAAATGTAGAGTTTGGAATGTTTAGGGAATACAAAGAAAAGAATTACAAATGGTGAAGTTCATAAAGTGTATTAAATTTTCGGCATAACTGCTTTTTTATTTTATTTTGTCTTATGTTCGAAAGTTTTATCGAACTTATTTCTAAACTAGATTTTCAATTTTAATGATTATCGGGAGCAAATTGCTACTGACTCCTAAAATGAGTAAAGCAAAATGAAATTATTAGAGCGCATTTAAATGGAAAAAAAGAATCGTGAGGATTATTTTTCCTTTATCTAAAAAGAATTCCGATAAAAGCTTCTTCTTCATTCCGACCTAGAAAATAAGCATCGATGTGAAAAAAGTAGACCCAGACTAAAATATTACGAGACCAGGCAATGGCTTCGCTACTAAGATTAAAATTTAAAACTTAAAAAGCAGCCATGGTTTAATTTCATAAAATTATTTAAAATTACGTCATTGGAATTATAGGGGTGATATTTTTTAATGTATAAAATGAAACTTTGATGAAAAAAGAGGTGAGCATCCTGTGACACGCCCACAAGTTCAAATCAATTAAGGAAGTCTGTTGGCGATGAATCTCTCTCCCCGTCTAGATAATTTCGTAGTATATTTTCGACACCTCAAAGTTCACACGCAGATTGTGTCTGAAGCCGCCGTCCAGTACGTTAGGTCTAATGTCTTCGTTAGTCGAGAGGAAATCGACTACATTCTCGTCCAGAGAAGAATTGAGAGATTGTCTTGTCGAAGAGATAAGGAAGAGCTAGTCGTAACAGAGTTTTGTTCGTGGAAATAGTTAGGCGCGCTTCCACCATTCTTACCACGTCTTCGGATTTTAAGGATCGGAAAAGCCAGCCCCGAAGCACCCTCCGTTTGCCTCTTAAGGATCAAAGGCCCCCCATACTTCAGTTTCCCGAAATTGAATTGAGCGTCCCGTGAGACGCCAACAGGTTCAAGGTCAAACTTACTTACCTGGTCCTACTCGCTGCACATCAAGGTAAAAGGGATTTAACCCCCGCTTCGTCACGCTCCTCCCACCTTTACCGCGTTGTATCTCAATGATCCCCTTTGCTCTACAACTTGGATAATTGTAAAATTATTACTTATTTAATTATCCCTCGGTTCAAACTTAAATGGTAGTGTCAATCATCTTAGCACTGAACCGTAAATATTGAATTGCATTGCATTTAACTTGCCCTATATGTATATGTAATCGTTAGTCCTTTTAAAGTATATTTTTGTAGCCGTGTTTGAATATTCCTTGGCCTAGCAACTGTGTATGTAATGCACTCTTATAACCATCACCAGGTGGAGCCTTAATTTCGGTCGGCCAGTAGGCCTATGTGCGTATAACGACGTACACTTGTCATGCCACGACAGTCAGCGATAGCATTTAAATAATACTTGAATTAAGATATGGAATGAAAATGATATTTACCCTTTCTGAAGGCATTATAATATTTTACAACAAATAGACAACTAAACATCTTTTTATCCGTTCATCCTTTTTTCTCATTTTTATCTGGTGACTTAAATGGGCAGATAGAAATTTCTGTACAATGTAGACTCGTTTGTTGTTGTACATCCATTTTACATACCATATATGATTTGAATGTAAAAAAGCAATAATTCACTCTTGTCATTCCATTGTCATCCGACACCTGTGTTCTAAGAACATGCTCTCGGTTTCATCTATTACAGCACTGAATATTTTATCTTTGAGAAAAGAGGGTTGCAGAGATGAAGAATTGAAAAAGTTATCACTGAAAACATAGAAACCAATGACTTTTATCTTTTCTGTAAGTTGCAAAACGACTACTTCCCCTAAACAATGCTCCATTTTTACAAATCTTATTCTCCTGTATACAAGTCTAACTCAAATGAATACCCAGTATTTGACTCACCCCTAAACCACATTTTGAAACTCAATTGACCCGTTTACCCACTCCATATTGCTTCACAATATTGTGACCCTTGAATTTTATCATATATTCATCAACACTTTCAAAACAGCTGGAGACAAAACTGATACACTAGAATTATAAGAGTGCTCTAAATCTGGTCTCACTTTGAAAACTCTCTCATGCAATGGGTAATTCTTTCATTGTTATTCAAGTGCAATAGGCCACGAATTTCCTCAAATCTTTTTAAATTCATGATATTTGCTATATAAGATACACTAAAATCGTACTCATTGACCAGTAATTGCTTATTTAATGAAGACATGATACTTCATAACTATATTCATGCCAAAAAAACGCTTTCATTTCATCCATTTCTGAAGTAAAAACGACCTTTCTGGGCACTATATAATTTACTTTCAGGAATGAAGCTACCCTGAAGAAACTCATTAAACTTTGATACCCTGCAGATCACGTCATAGAGAGTGGGAATTTCACTTGTATTTATTAGCACCTTACCATGTTTTGATCTTCTGATATATGCTTATTATGCGAAGCGGTAAATATTTGTTCAGCTTTTTGGTTAGTTATTCTTTTCCATTTGAACTAAGTGGCATTCTCTGGAGAAGATAAACCTGAATCCATTTCGCTAGTTGTTTGCTGGTGGCTTGCGGGAATTTGTTGAGATTCATAAGGACGAATTATTACTCTAAAATCACCAAGCGGCGAGTCGCGTGAAGCTATTTCAAAATCTTCATCAAGGAAGCCTTTATCTTATTCATCAAGAACAAGAGCATATTTAGTATCACTTTTATCGCCGAATAAAACTTGTGAACATCATTTTGTTTTACGGCACAAACTTTTCTTCTTCTCGTTATGATGATCTTTAATCGCCTAAAATAAGTGTCAGTTCATGGAAAGAGAAAGAAAGCCTAACTAAGAAAAAAATGCTTACCATTTTGATATAGGGGTAGCGTCAGCTATTTCCTATATGTTCTAAAATATGAAGTGTAAGTCATAGGTCAACATTTGCAATTCATACCTACAACACCTGCGGCATAAATTAAAAAAATATATATTAATATATAATTATTCATAAACATTTTATTTCTCGTTCTTTGTCACTATTTTTCAGGGCCGCCTAAAATATCACTTTCTATTAGAGTTCACAAGTAAAAAAAGGAAACTATTATGTTTGGTGATCAACTCTCAATATTTTTCTCAAATGACCAAAGGTACATATATGTACCACAAAAAATTAAATTGATTTATGCAACTTATTTATTATTCACTTTTTGCACGTGGCTCAGCTTCTAAATATGCATAATAATCGACAACGCACAATGAAAAATGGTACATAACAGTTTTATTTACTTAGCACAAGCGCCGAAAAGAAACCACTACGGACATACCGTCAGACCAATATTGAACGGGAACAAAATGTACACATGAAATGTATATGTTGCCAACTAGTAAAGAAGTTAAACTGATGATTATAAGAGCATTTTTATTAATCAATATGCGAAAGAAATAAAAAATCGCTAAGTTAGAGTAAAATAAATTGATACATATATATACCAAACACCCTAAATCTTTGGTAACGAATATATCTGTTTCCTTTATGACCCTGAACTATAACCTTGAAAGGGGAAGGACATTGTACTCGTGAATGTTCGATATGTTATCACGACCTGATGGTCTTTGTGACTTTTAGAAATTTTATGGCCAAACTAAATGTGTTCTGTTGTGAATGGAGGAGGAAGAAGGGGTAGGTGGATTTCTCTCCTTCGTCTATGTTTGGATAGGAAGCTCGTGTTTAATGTGCGTTTCATAAGCACGTTGCAGTGATCTTTTGGTGAAGCTATTTCAGTGGCGTTGCTTGGGATTTGGGCACCCGCGGGCATTATCTTCTTTGGGGCCCCTTAAAGTACGAATGTTTGATATCATGAATAAAATGCAAACAACTCCTCCTGTAGGTAAAACACTTAATAGGGAATACTTAAAAAGTACTTTAAAAACATAAACGACAAAAGGTAAAACCGAGAAATTACATATAGAACAAATATACCAGTCAAACTTCATATTGATACATTCCATCAGTCTGATACAGCAACAATAAAAGAAAGTATTAAGACATGGCTCATGTAGCTCTGAAAATGCCCAAAGAATACAGAGAAATATAGCAACTGGAAACTTCTGATTTAGACTCATTATAAAACAAAGCCTGTAGCGACGACATCACCAAAATTTAAGTTTAACTAACTTGTTAGACTTTGCTTGACTAATGCTCGAGCTAATATTTGTCTATATTTCTATGGACCTCTATATTTAACCGTTTTATGAACTGGTTTGCCATTCAATAAAGGGATGGTACACTCGATCGGGGTCCCCTTCCAATGACGGCACGCGGTTAGTTTTAAATTTGTCCTCCCTCGGCCTCCAATTAGCTACAATACTGAACTATTTTGGTGTTGGGATAATCAGCGACTCGTGCTTGGGACGTTACGTTGCGGGTGATGGTTTTTATTTGGTGTTCTAAAGGTTTTGGTTGAGTTCGTCTGGCGTTTAAAGTGTTCATGTATTGCTTCAAGTTTTCCTTTGTTCTGATAGTAGATTGGTGATGAGAGTACTGAGATGTGGTATATGTTGAACTTTTTGTTGCTTATTTGCTCTATTTTGTTTAGTTTATATCTTTTATACAGACTGACCTTTTATTTATGAATAGTGGATTCATGTTTAAAGATTTTTCATGCAAGTATCCGTGCATTTTGGAACCATTTTATCTTTTTCAACACCGGGCTTTAGCAACTAGGTGGGAGGAGTAGCATGGCAGCAATGCTGCAACTGACATAAGAATGAATGCATTCTTTATTATCTTCAACATCCGCAACTGCATTGACTTGCGGTTAAATTATAACTTTCACGCATTTATAATTCGTTTAATTTTCCCACTTTTCTTATTTGATCTTTCTAATTTTTCGTGTGGGAGTTAAATAGGGTGTTTAATGCCTTCGTCCTGAAGATTTGGGGCCAGTCGACGTGACAAAGGTTTCTAAGTCAAACAACTTTGTCCTTAGGTGGTCGTTTGTACTTTGAATCGAGGCAAAGAAATGAGTAGTTTTACTACAACATTTGTTAGATGGCAGTTGTCTGGTACGTTGTAGTGTGGTGTTTAATGTCTCGAGCAAGTTGGTGTGATGTAAAATCATCGCCAGAAATTATGGCAAATTAAATAAATTAGAGTAAAAAAAGAATTCAACGGTTGCAATCGAGACAACGGCATTTTTGCATACGAGGAATTAAGGAAACATGGAGGAAACGAGAGAAAAACAAAGAGAAAGGATGAGAATATTGAAAAGAGAAATTGGTAAAAAGATAACATGAGCAACCCTATTTAACTGGTTAGAGGATCCATTACAAACCTTGTAGGAGAAGTGTTATTAACTTTAAATTACTCAGAAGTATTAAAGTGGATCCACCTGTACAAATCATTAATCTGATTAGCGAAATACTTTTAGTAATTTGTGATAATCTCCAGTCTTTGAAAGCATGATTACTGGAGAGGTAATTTGTAAAACCTTTTGTTTTAACAAAATATATTCTCGTGTAAATGTTTTTTTTGACCAGGTTGTTCTTCGGCTTCATACATCGGGGGCATTCGGCGATTGATGGGGCCATTTCTGTTCACAAATGGGAATCAGCCATAAAACAGGGTCTGAGGTTGCTAATAAAAAAACATCCACCTATAAAGCATTGCATAATAAATTGTGAGACATCAGTGAATAACAAAATCAATATATATTAAATCCTTAAAACCAACTTTGAATGCAAATATTTTCTCCCTTCCTTTTCATCTTCTGTAAAAATCGCAACCTAACAAACCATAGTCAACATTCATTGATCAGATAGTCAATAGTTAAGATGTGTATTCTAATGTTCTTCAATATAGTTATCAGAACATTTGCAGTTAGTTAGTTAGTCAGCGCTAATCCTTCCATGATACTGGGAGGATCCCCGACCCGATAATGAAATTTATATAGGGTGAGTATGGCAATCGCTGGTCGTCCCGAGGGCCCCAGGAGCCGGTCCTTTTTGCGGGAGAGGTGCCAGAAAGTACTTTTTGACGCCAAACAGCGTTCAGCTGGAAGCCTTCGTCACCACTGGGGAGAGGGACCTAACTACTGTGATACCCATCAGCAGGATTCATTGTAACAGAGAGTGTGTGTGTGTTGTGCTGCGAAGGCGGGAGATAAAAGAAAGCAGTGTTGTGATTGGCTATGTATGAGGTGAGAGGTATAAGATCTACACACCTGAAAACAGGGTAAGCACAGCGCGTCCAACAATCGGTAGTTAGATCTCTACGTGCGCTGAATTTAGTGTCCGCTCATGCCGGGATCGAACCCGGTACCGCGACGTTGGTAGGCCAACGCCGTGTCCACTCGGCTAGCGTGAGCTGTCAGAACATTTCCATATCACCTAACTTTCTAATAATCATTAATTTATAGTGTCCAATTATTCTATAGAATGAATTAGTCATCTAGCCTAATTCCAAAAGTTACTAAAATCCACTTATGTAAGTAATTCAAAGTTTAAGTTAAAGATTCATTTTAACATATATCTTCAAAGGAATTTAAAAATGTGTTTTGCTTATGTAGTTTTATGTGAACTTTTCAGATCTGCCACTCCTTTTTTCCCGGAAATGCATACTTTTCGCATAATCGACTGAAGGCCCATAATAGGAAAAGTATCTCTTTCCAACAAAAGCTAGTTTCAGATCTGAAAAGAACAAATAAAACTGCATAAGAAAAATACCTTTTCTTAATCATTTAAAAGATCCAGAACCAGACCTAACCTATTGAAATCATACAGGAATTTGTGAAAAAAACACCTCATTTGTCTTGAAATTCATGCCGATAATTGGTCGAATGTGGGCATTAGAAAGCTATGTTCCCTTAAACGCACTAAACGGAAAATGTCATAGTGCTTTACACCGTCTCGAATCCTTTGTAATTTTAACACAGTAAAATAAATTTTAATCCAGTTTAAATCTACAAATACTGCGGCATGTAGTATCTCGCGGGATTACACTGTGAGCTCTATTTATATCTAATGCCTGACAATCATCATCAAATCTTCCGTATTAGTTAGTATTGTGACCTAGCACAGCCATTGCAAGCCATTATCCCATATGAACTGAGAACACGGATTTTCGCGAATCATCCGAAATATACGAAAATATAACAAAGACTCATAGGCAGATCGCCTGCAGATATAACAAGGCCTTCAATTCACTAACTAGTTAGGCCAAAACTTGAAGGGATTAGGGCAAATGGCGCAGAAAGATAAAAAGTTAGCAAAGTAAAAATATATTTTCGAAAAGTGACTAAATACGTTATTATTAAGTTTCGGAATTTGAAAATGACATCGGTAAGCATCATTTTAAGACTTAAAAACGTTTATGTCTTTGAAAAATAAAAAATCGTAATTGTTTTAAAATTAATCTCATCAAAGTTTAATTTCCCATTTTTTTTATTTCTATACTAGTTTTAATATATTCCCAGAAAACAAGAGATGATCGAACAAGCTCGAAAATGAGTTACTCTGAATAAATGGATTTGAAAAAATAATGGTTGGATTATTTTTTGTCATTTATTTCATCTTGAAAATTGAGTTCCGCCTCATCGACAACTCACCCAACCGGCAAATATCTCGCTATGGATATGACGTATTCTGAATTATTCTCTCAATCCATCTCAAAGTGAAAAAATTCAAAAAAGATTGTCGTAGAATGACTCCCGACGATACTATATATAACACTATTCGTTGAGGGAACTTCCTTAATTATCTCTAGAGTGCGTTTTACTGTCTTGGCGGCCGATATTATGTATCTTCAAAAATGCTTAAGAAGTGAAACTGAGCTCAAGGATAATAATATTGCTATCATTAATAAAATAGAGTTTTATTAATAATAACTATAAACAATACACAAAAACGGAAAATATTGACAAACAGAATGGAAAGGGTCGTGGAGACTCGGGCTAATCCAAGGATTTAAGGGATCAAAAAAGGTAAAGCAAATATGGAGTTAAAGAGATGGGATGGTTCGATAAACCATTTAAAGCACAGGATAGAATTGACAAATAAGGGATCAATACTCAAAAGGTGACGCTTGGCTTACGTAACTTCGTTAGGGTGCAGTCGAAGGTACTTGAAGGAATATTCGGTCCGCTGGCGAGTTCCAGCAGAAGGGGGGGGGATGAAAGGGTTCTGACGTGGCGTCTTGGGAAGGAGAACCGTTCTCGACGAACGGCTTGACGAACAATGGCTGTTCTAGGTTGTTCTCTTCTGAACAAAGGGGGGATGAGAACCGTCTCTTGTCTACGGGCTCAAGAACAATGGCTGTTCTAATGTTGTTCTCCTTTGAACAACAGGGGGGTGAGAACCGTTTCTTGGCGAAGGGCTCAAAACGAACAATGGCTGTTCTAATACTGTTCTCCTCGAACAATAGGGGGGGGGATGAGAACCGTTTCTTGGCGAAGGGCTCAAAACGAACAATGGCTGTTCTAATGTTGATCTCCTTGAACAAGAGGGGGGGGGGGGAGAACCGTTTCTTGGCGAAGGGCTCAAAACGAACAATGGCTGTTCTAATGTTGTTCTCCTTGAACAACAGGGGGGGGGATGCCTTGGGGACTTGACGTCACTAAAGGCTCGAACCTTTGGCACTCAAGGAATATTGTCCTCCTGGACAAGTGATGGTGAATCTCGAGGCCGAGGTCCCTTGGCGCACAAAGGGAGAGAGGGTCGTGGTGATGTTTCGCGACGAAAATCTGGATCTCCAATCTGATCTTAGTGGTAAAGTTTCCATATATATAGCCAGGACATCTCCTTGGCGTGGGGGAGAATGGGGTGGAAGCTTCGAGGGAACGCACAGCTGGGCCGGAGAAAAATGCCTTATCTGTCCATAAGCCTAACTCGATCTGGCGAGGTCGGCGTATGGGGGCGAACGGGGGGACGATAACCTCCTTGTTTAAACATTGACGTCCGGCAGCTGTTGATAAGACTCCAAGCCTCGAATCGAAGATGCACGTGGGCCTCCTCGAGGTTTTAACTAATATGGGATAGGAGTTGAATTTAACACAGATTCAACTCGTTCTATCACACCCCTCCATTCCAGGGGAAGTTGTCACTTCGAAAAAAAAGAGAGAAGGGACAACGATAGAGCTCCGTTGTAGGGAACTCGTTTTCTTGTACCAACCGTATCTTCCTGCACCTAACTAGTATTACCTCAGTACATGATTATTTTGATCTTTAGATTACAGGGGAAAATAACCTATAATACAACTTAATAAAAAAAAAGGGCATGGAACAATGAAATGTTATAAACTTAGTACATACGGGACAAAATAATTTATACGTAAATTAATAAGAACAAATATATATACATCAAAAAAAAAATTAGACATTGAGCGTTACAAAATTCAGACATACATTAAATAACTATATTACAAAAGAATCTTAAATTAAGTCGTACAAGACGGTATATACCTACATGGAGATACTAATCCTATGAATACAATTGTTCTACACTATTCGGTAACGCATTCCTACTGAGTGCGTCAGCGACCTGGTTATCGGAACCTTTGATATAATTTATTTTAAATCGATACTCTTGCAAGAGTAAACTCCAGCGCATGATGCGGCCGTTTGAGTGTCTCACATTCCTAATATAGGCTAACGGACGGCGGTCGGTTCCTATTTGACATTCTTTACATATCAAGTACAGCTTAAATTTGTCTATGACCCAGATAATTGATAGAGCTATCTTTTCCCTAGTGGCATATCTCTTTTCGCGTGGTAATAATAGATGGCTAGCATATGCAACTGGATGACTCGTTCTGTCATCCTCGTATTGAAGGGGTACACCTCCAATGCCCTCGTTGATCACGTCGGTCTTAACCCCAAAGGATTTTTCCGGGTTGGGCAACTTAAAAATGGGGGCAGAAATGAACTTTTTTTTGAGCTGATTAAAATGGGAAACAGTGACATCATTCCAACGTAAACGATCGGAGAAATTCTTTTCCTGAAGGGGGCGTAGGGGGGTTAAAATTGCAGCGAGATTCGGAACAAATCGCTGATAGGGAGAAGCTGATCCTAGGAACGATCTTAATGGCTTCTTTGTAATTGGGAGGGGCATGTGGGCGATTGCCTTAATCTTGTTCTCGTGGGGACCTAACTTGCTTCGTCCTATTTTGAAACCCAAATATTTAATGGGTTCGTGGGCAAAATGGCATTTGCGGGGGCCAATGGTGAGGCCATTTTCGCGCATTTGTTCGAAAAGAGCTAATAGGGTGGGTAAATGGTGATTCCATTTAATTAGTTCTTGGAGCTGACTCTTCTGACGTTGAGTCAGCTGCGCGTCACTATCCAGGTCAGAGGGTTCCAAAGACTCGCCTGGTAGGGAAGGAGGAGGGTAATCGGCATCAGGTTGGATGCACACTGTCTGGATTACCTTAAGGGACTCCGCGGGGCAATTCTCTTCAAGCGCCGATGCTTCGTCTAGTTCTACGAAGGTATCTCCATGGGCGCGTTGGGGGTTCTTTTTTTCTTGGGGTGCAAGGACAGTCTCCGTGTCCTTGTCTGGGGCCTTATCACCTGAGGGTTTTAGTGAATCACATTCCTCTTTTTCCGTCCTAAAGTCCTGGTTAGGGGTCTCCGAGAAATCGGACGGTATCGGGGTTCTGATGAGGACGGGCTCCTGGGCTTCTTTCTTATCTCGGCCTTGAGGAAGGGCGGCCTGAAACACAGGGTCGAAACTTACTTGGGGGCTCTTTCCTATAAGTACGGAACAGAATTTTATTGGTGCTACAATGACTTCAGCCCAGCCATTATAATATTGACACTGCAGGTAACATCTAGCGACGGGGAATCTGTTCGCCCGCCCAAGGTAGTCACGTACCACCGCAAATTTTTCGTGGTTAGAGGCCACTGGGAGGAGTTCGTCGGACACGATGAAGCACGAACATCCTGTGTCCCTGACGAGAGTCGATACTCGACAGCTGTCCACGCTGCTCTCCTCATATTTCAAAGTTCCCGCTGAACTTTTATTTCAAAAAAAATTTACCTGGTGGCCTGACGGATGGGGAGAAGTTTCTGCTTGGGTCTGCACCACCGGGGGAGCCGGAGTTGCATTAATCTGGTGAACTTGGTGGGCTGGTCCGCTTTTAAGCCTAGAATTTTGGGGGCAATTCCAGCTCATGTGGTTTTCTACACCACAGGTGAAGCATATGGTTGGTCGCTTCGGGAAGGGAGATGGAGGAGAAGTCTTAACGGGAGGTTTGGAGTCCCGTTGTTGGTTTTGGGGAAAGAAGTTTTGGGGTTTTACGGGGCTCGGAAACTTTGTCAGCTTTCCTGGGAAGGAGCGCGAATCCGTCCTTCTTTCTTCTCGTTGGATTACTCTTTCCCGTTCCTCTCTTTCTCTTTCTTTTTCTACCTTTTTTCTTTGAATTTCTGCTTTAATCCGAGCTAATTCAATCTGATGGTCAGCTTGTCTTATCCGTTCCTCTCTTTCTTCCTTTTTTCTTTGCTCCTCTCGAATGTACTTAATTAGTTCTTTTCCGGAAAGTCCACAGGACTCTCCTTGCGCTTTAAAGATTTCGAACGGAGTCATCTTTGCACTTGGGGGCGCACTAGTCAATCAACTAAAATTCCTCGCAACAAGAATTATGCCTCTATAGAATTAGCCTACCTAAATATGGGCACTGACCTATTCGTACTTGGTTTCTCAATCTAAATAACCACTGACTAAAATCACGAAAAAACACAAACAAATTATTATAACCGTTCCTTGAGCTACTCCAGCTTCTTAAGTTTAAAAAAAAAAAAGGGGATAGCAATCGTTAAAACAAAAGGGAACTACTATATTCTATTATTATAACGAATAACACTATGCTTTACTCGACTGAGACCAGTGTTTGCAAAGATATAGCGTTAAACCTTACACACCTGATACCAAATTAAATAGTATATATATATATGTCGTAGAATGACTCCCGACGATACTATATATAACACTATTCGTTGAGGGAACTTCCTTAATTATCTCTAGAGTGCGTTTTACTGTCTTGGCGGCCGATATTATGTATCTTCAAAAATGCTTAAGAAGTGGAACTGAGCTCAAGGATAATAATATTGCTATCATTAATAAAATAGAGTTTTATTAATAATAACTATAAACAATACACAAAAACGGAAAATATTGACAAACAGAATGGAAAGGGTCGTGGAGACTCGGGCTAATCCAAGGATTTAAGGGATCAAAAAAGGTAAAGCAAATATGGAGTTAAAGAGATGGGATGGTTCGATAAACCATTTAAAGCACAGGATAGAATTGACAAATAAGGGATCAATACTCAAAAGGTGACGCTTGGCTTACGTAACTTCGTTAGGGTGCAGTCGAAGGTACTTGAAGGAATATTCGGTCCGCTGGCGAGTTCCAGCAGAAGGGGGGGGGGATGAAAGGATCCTGACGTAGCGTCTTGGGAAGGAGAACCGTTCTCGACGAACGGCTTGACGAACAATGGCTGTTCTAGGTTGTTCTCTTCTGAACAAAGGGGGGGATGAGAACCGTCTCTTGTCTACGGGCTCAAGAACAATGGCTGTTCTAATGTTGTTCTCCTTTGAACAACAGGGGGGTGAGAACCGTTTCTTGGCGAAGGGCTCAAAACGAACAATGGCTGTTCTAATACTGTTCTCCTCGAACAATAGGGGGGGGATGAGAACCGTTTCTTGGCGAAGGGCTCAAAACGAACAATGGCTGTTCTAATGTTGTTCTCCTTGAACAACAGGGGGGGGGGATGCCTTGGGGACTTGACGTCACTAAAGGCTCGAACCTTTGGCACTCAAGGAATATTGTCCTCCTGGACAAGTGATGGTGAATCTCGAGGCCGAGGTCCCTTGGCGCACAAAGGGAGAGAGGGTCGTGGTGATGTTTCGTGACGAAAATCTGGATCTCCAATCTGATCTTAGTGGTAAAGTTTCCATATATATAGCCAGGACATCTCCTTGGCGTGGGGGAGAATGGGGTGGAAGCTTCGAGGGAACGCACAGCTGGGCCGGAGAAAAATGCCTTATCTGTCCATAAGCCTAACTCGATCTGGCGAGGTCGGCGTATGGGGGCGAACGGGGGGACGATAACCTCCTTGTTTAAACATTGACGTCCGGCAGCTGTTGATAAGACTCCAAGCCTCGAATCGAAGATGCACGTGGGCCTCCTCGAGGTTTTAACTAATATGGGATAGGAGTTGAATTTAACACAGATTCAACTCGTTCTATCACAAAGATAAATAAATTGAAGTAAGTTGGGCATTAAATAACTCTCTCACTCAGAAATTTATACAAACTACTTTGATTATTATTTATTGAAATATGAAATTAACTGTAAATCTAACTTATAGAACAATTATCTAGCGGTTATTTGTAATTTCCTATCCTCGACCAAATTTTAATGAACCCTCATTGATTTTCTCCTATTTACCAACTTTGTGAAATGTGTTCTCCAAGAATATTGTGTTAAAAAAGATCCATGACAAGAAACGGAAGTATTCAGGTTAGTTTCTGATAAAATTTTATGAGCATGTAGCAAAAGTTGTTGATTCAGAGTTCTAATTATGATGTCATAGAACTAGAGTTTTCTAAAGCATTTGATAAACTCCCGTTCAATCTCCTTCTCTCAAACCTAAAAGCTATTCATATCCATGTGAAAACAATAAATTGAATTAAAAATTGGTTGATAGATCGTAAGAAGATGTTAATTTTAAATGGAGTGATATCCAACTGGCTGCCAATAACTAGTGGAGTTTCTCAAAGTTCCGTTTTGGGACCCCTACTCTTTAGAATTTTTGTAAACACCGTAAGTTTTGCAATGAATTGACAGGTAAATTCATTTTGTAGCCAAACTAAACTTGGGCAGATAAGATAATGAGAAGGGACACTCAAACTCTTTACAAATTTGCCTGAAGTTTATAATTAAATAGTGCAATGAATGTAGCATGAAGCTTAATGCTGCCAAATGGGGCGTTTTACACTTCGGAAAGAATAATCCTAAATTTACATACTATCTCCAAGATACGGATATTATAGATGTAAAAGAGTAGGTCGATCTAGGATATAAAATTGATAATAAATTAAATTTATGTCAATACGTTCCTAATTATATATAAAGCAACAAGTGTCGCATCATTTATCAAGCAATTCGTCTCAACGCGTAATTTTGAGACACGGGGAAAACTATACACCTCATTATCCAGACCTATATGAGATAATGTTGCTCTCTTCTGGTGTTCACAATTAACTAGACATGTAGATATAATAAGCGTGCGACAAAATGATCTGAAATATTTGTAGATTGAATAAAAGCCAAATAAACTAAAAAACAAAAAAATGTGTTTTTTATATTAAAAATGTAAATATAATGAGAGTGTTTGGTGTTACTGTCCACACACTGTTGAAGGCGTTCACGAAAGTTGTCCATAACTCGGCTGGTCATCTCATGTGGAATGGCAGCAATTTCTTAATGAATGACATCTTTTAATTGTTCAATAGATCCAGAGCAATAACTCTATAGCTTTGATTTCAGTTATCCCCGCAGAAAAAAAAATCGCACGTCTTCTTATCCGGTGAACTGTCGGGCCGACCGATGTCATCACGAAATCAATGAGATCAAATGCCTGGGAAACACCTTTCTCAAAGTCTCCATAGTAATTCGAGAAGTGTGGGCTTTTACCTCATCCTGTTAAGCCCAGACATTGTCAAAATCATCAAGTTTATACAAATTGGTTCTTAGAAAAGTCTCTGGCATTACACAATATGGATCAAAGTTCACAGTCACTGTAACATTATCTTCTTCGAAGTAGTATAGACTCCAAATGGCGATTCTGACCATACGGTCACCTAAGGACAAAGCAAGTGGCGTACGTGTAACTCATGAGGATTGTTCTCGACCCAGTAATATATGTTTTGCTTATTCCCGCTGCTACAATGGTGAAAATGCACCTCGTCAGTGAACAACACAACAGCTGCACGAAAAGAATAATGGGAATAAAACATCTTTAGATAAGGTATGAATAAAGGCGTCTCTTTTCCCTCAAACATAAAGGGAAAGAGGGAAGAACAAATAGAAACATATAAATTATCCATAAATATGCCCAATACTGCAGAAAATCTTTATAATTTAATAGGTGTGACAGCGAGACGAGGACATGACAGAAAGATGAAGAGATAGGAATTCAAAACGTCAACGGGAAAATTTGCCCTCAGCAACCGCATCGTTTGATTCAGGAACAATCTACCACCACAAGAAGTAATCAGAGCTCTAAACACAGAAATTATGAATACCAAATTTGATACATATTTAAAATAAAAGAAAGTTGAAATAGCTTAAAATATTAGGAGGGTGCACCTAAATTAGCCTTATTCTTAAAAAGGCTCCCTATAGGTGCCAATAAATTGTTTGTTTGTTTGATTCTTTGGTAATGTTTTTTAACATGGTCCATGATAACTTCCGCAGAGTTAAGAATATCTATTATTTTATGTAAAGAAGACTTTGCTACACTAACGAAGTTATTTATTCTGAGACGGGTAAACTAATTCCTTACAGTTAGTGTTTCTTTGTGTTCCGAATAGTTTGGCGTTTTGATATGGCCTTTGTGTAATATTATTCGGTCTTATGAGCGATGTCATGTGTGGGTCTAAGGTGATTCCCACTAGTGCAGGTTCATGATATAATATTTTAGGTTGTCAGTGGGGCCTTGTAACTGTGTTGTGGCTAAAGTTTTTATAACAGGGGTAAAGAAGATGAGTGTTGATTTATGGTGAGGGGTGGATGTTCTGTTTTGTGTGAGCCAGTTTTTATATGTAATAGGTACGTGTTTAGGTTTATTAAAGTTGTGTGTACAAAGTTAGATTTAGATGTAAGGATTAGTTATTCAATGGATAATTAGGTTAACTAATTAAGTAGTGAAGAAGGGTATTTCATGCATGAAATTATTGAAGAAGATATGTTGTATGCTTATATTTTCGGAAGTGGCATATTTGGAAGATATTTTGTTTGTAGTTGTTTCAATATTTTGTTTTTAGTTTTTCTGTTGTAATAAGAGTGTTGATTTATGTCTTGATTTCTTGAATTTGTGTAAGTTTTTTGGCAGTGAGTAATCTGTTTTGGTTTTTTTTTGCCTGGATGTTAATTTCTTGTACTAATTTGGTTGGGTTGGAGTGTTTCTTGTGTCCTTGAGCGATGTATTTTTTGCTCGAAATGTACTGGTTCTTTTCTTATTTGAATTATTGTGTCGCTTCTCTCCCCAGATCAGTAACATATTTTTGGTCATGATAGAAAATAGTGATAATGAATTGAAAGCCAAGGGATTATTTCCTTTGTGGATTCCCCTTGATTATAGCCAACGGCTTAATGTAAAATTGACGTTTCCCTTCGTGTATGGTGGTGAATTAGAAACAGATTCGAAATATGTGATGTGGTTCAATCTTACCTTCTAAAGGAGAAGAATTATCATTAGTGTCAAGTAGCAATGGCATTAGTAACCTTACTCACTATGTGATGGTTTCTAAGCATTCGGATGGTCAAGTCTTTGTTTGACCATCGGCTTTTCTCTCTTTTGTGGCCTCGTAGTTGAATCCTGGATTTACTCGCTCGTTTCTGACACTTTCCGTCATCCTGCTGGCGACGTTAAGGAAGTCTGAAATCTTCCCCTTTTTCGTCGCGTAGCTGATTCATTTATTCTCCCAAAAAGTAAATCAAAATAGTTATTAATTTTAAGAATTAAAAACCGACAACGAAGCTAAAAATAATTTAGAAGTTGAAAATTGCGAACGAATACCGTTTCCAAGCTTTGACTGATGAATGTATCCTCTGTTTATTTAGGTGCAGAGGCGTCGATATTGTGTTGCTGACGTTTTTCATGAAGCCGAATAACGAAGATTTGTCGTCGCAAAAAATCATAAGATACGACAATAACGCTTCAAAAACTGCTGGAAGTTATTAAGTAGAGTGCGGAATCAAACAAGAGATAAATAAAAGGCGAATAAACGTAACGTATTGGCTTACAAGATCAGAACGCCTGTATTTCTGTTACATCTTTCATAACATTTAGCAAAGATAATCCAAGTTTTCTAAAAATTAGTCTACGATAATTTCAAGGAATAAACTATGTATAGGTAAAATTGATGCAAATTTGGATAAATAAAACAAAAGTTATCATCAGATAAGCAATTTGCTAGAAATATAGAAGTGCCCAAAATGATCCGAACGTCCACGGAAATCAATTTGCATTGTGACATAACTATTAAATTATACCCAATATAACCTTGAAAAAGCCGAAAGCAAGAATGGTCTTTCCTAAGGCAGTTTTGTACAGAGATCATAAAAAATAACACCCAATTTTATGTGTAACCCACCATTTTCCTGTAAATGAAGTCATACTGACGTTATTTGACTGCTGAAACATCTTCATTAGACCAAGAATCTTGAATGCCGTACTTATCATTTTGTTCAAAACTCACATTTGATTTAGATCTACTAATTATTATATTTTCTTTACATGTGACGTTGATATTACTCAATCAGTAATGCCTGGAGATTGCAAGAATTCATCCTCTAAACCGCTTTTGCTATATTTGCGGAGCTTAACACTGAACCAAAATAAAAGACGCCCGAATCCACATGTGATGAAACTATCAATCTATTTTACTTCCAATGTAATGTTGGTGATCAGGAAAAACGATGGGCCCCTCATATTTGCTGTGTTAAGTGCACAAGTACACTTTCGGCATGGGTCAAAGGAAGGGGTCCAAGTTTCACATTTAGTGTGTCAATTGTCTGGAGAGAACAAAACGACCATTCAGCTGAAGGCTATTTCTGTTTAAAGGAAATCACAAGGAAGTATTTTTCCTTCTGTTTCCTGTTAATTTGAATTTCCTCACTAAAAATCTCAGTTTTTTTTAAATTAAATTTTTAGTAGAGAATAGGAGGCTATTAATCCTTATTATTATCATCATTATCATCATTACTATCATTATTATCTTTACTATCATTATTATCATCATTATCATTAGTATTACATTATCGTTGTTCTTGGTCTTAGTCTTGGTATTGGTCCTGGTTTTGCTCTCGATCTTGTTCTTATTTATTATTATGTTCATTAGTATTATTTTGATAGTATTATTTATTAGTATTATTATTATTAGTAATACTATGATTATCAATAATATTCCAATCGCTCACTCACTCTTATCTCTAGTAAACTAGATAGGAGATAATAGTTATTGCATTATTTCCCTTCTCCCAGTTAACAAATATTTCCTATTTATTAAAATTAAAAACCGCACCACACCCACACCGCCACCTCTTTTCTCTCCTATTGTTTTTCTTTCAGTCTCAACCAGAAGGGCTCAAAACCCCCAAACAATTGTCTATCAATATCTTTAGTCTGCGATTCGCCCTGAGTGACATTCAAGTGATTTTTTCATTTCCTCAGCCACCATCTGAAATGCCAAATGATGACGCAGACAGCTCGGATGTATCAGGATCACGAGATTCTATGTACGTATAAACTATGACTTGAATACCACAATCTGTCGGATGCACGGATTACAGCGTTGAGGAAGCGCTCGTCAGATAGGAATTAAAACAGGTATGGGTGCTCACATTCAGATAAAAAATAGAAATTATAGTTTAAGATGAATAAATTAGAATTGCGGGTCTCCATTTTCACTCCAAATAATGGTTCTAATTAAATTCCGGTTGTAATTAGATTCCGCGGCTCCAAAACCAAACGACGAGTGGGAGGACTTAGAGAACACACAAGAGATAAAGAGGAAGAGCCTGGGGCATGATTCGCAGTAGAGACTTCTACTCTTGCATTTGGAGATCTTGTACATTCTGCGGTTCTATTACACTGATCAACAAAGTTCTGGATCAAAATAGTCTGATTCTAGGGTGATTGTAAGTGCTGAATTTAATAGTGACATTCGTATAGCTGTATTAGGCTTAGTTTTCCAGAAGAAGAATATAGTTGGCGCACCCTGTTATTCATACGCTAATTTATATTTTCATTGATTCCAATTATGCAATAATATTTTCCAATTTGTTCCTTTTTTGTTTGTTTCAGAGTGCTGGTTCATGATAGTTCATATATCCAACTGCCTAATTTCTAATTACTCTGATTTAACAAAACATGGCACGTGGCAAGTGCGGGAATGTAAAGGGTAGGCCCTCGTATTCCCATCCATCCTCTTTCTTATCCTAGTTTACGGTGTTTAACGCAGGTCGATCCGCTTCGAGGCTACCATTTTTGGTTTAAACTTCTGTAACTTACCAGCCTAATTTCCGTAAGTGAAGCGACTCATTCTCTCCACCCCCTGTGCTCCACTTACCTTTTCCCCCTTCAGACTGAAGGATATGAATGGGGCCTTGAGGCCTTTTAATTTATTCTGTTGCAAGGATTTTGCCTTGATTGCTAAGGTGAATCGTTTTTCCGTCAATTACCTTTGACCTTGTTCATATTAGGAGACCCATACTGGATTCCTTCCTGCAGCGAGGATTTTTGGCCTTGTATTTCTGCCAGCGTTGTCGCCTCCCCTCTGTCGGCTGCATCGAATTGTGCTCTTCCAGTTACGTTTGCAAGTGTTCTCCTCTGGGATGCCGTTCACACTGGGCACGTGAAAGCTCTCCTCTTGTCACCCCTGCCATTTCCTCTTTGGAGAATTCCGTCATCTTGAATTTCTTCTCTCGGATGGTTGGGCCTTCAAATCATCGTTTTTCGTGGTCTCGACGCCTTTCGCCCCGATATCACCGTCTGTGGGTTTCTCTTTGTCGAAGACCCTCATCGCATTCACCCCTATGGTCTTGGGTCGAATTCACTCATTGCCTCCGAGCCTATTTCGCCTGGGTTTCCGACGTGGGTTATTGCTTCATTGCTATGGTATCAGGTAATTTTGAGAAAGTCTTTCTTCTTACGTCCCTTTTAAATTAAGTAAGTTTTATTCATGTAAATTTGGGCCTTCGGGTAAGGGACGTAAGACAGGGAGGCTATTCTGGGAATACCTCTGACTAGAGTAGCGTAGAATATTTCATCTTCAACGGCCGTGTCGTTTCGGCTCTAAGCAAATTATTCATAGAACCCAATTTTATATGCGCGAATATCTATTTTGGTTAGAACGACTTGTGGTCGTTAGATGGTGATAAGCATTTGTGACTTTTCTTATTATTTGATGTACCCCCGTATGATTTGTTAGTCAATTTATTTCACTTCGATTATGATGTAAATAATACTGTTAATACTTTAATGTGTGTATTCATTTAACCCTTTACGGATACCTTGTAATTTAACACCATCCTGATAAATTGTGGTAAATTTCTGGTAGGCCTTTAGATCCCTGGTCTTCTATAAATTTCTTGTGTGTGTTTTATTTGGGCCGTGTGAACCGGGTTCCGCAATATCCTTCACAGTGAACGATGCTAATCGTTTTTGTTACATATGTGGCGTCTTCACTCCTGCCAACCTCAAGAAAAGTAATGGGCACCTCATATAGCTTTTAAGTCTTGTGTTAACCACCTAAGAAAGTGGATTTGTGGTAAGCGAAGCTGTACCAATGATATGCCGTGAATTCAAAGACCACAACAGTGACTGCTACTTCTATCTCACAAGCATCAATGAAATAACCATCAAAACACGAGATAAGGTGCAATGCCTCAACATTGCTTTTGCAATCCGAACAGTTGTGCATAGCGTTGAACAACTAGTCCCAAATCTACCGACTGAACAAGAATTGATGAGTGATTCCGATTCAAATTTTAACTCAAATGAAGACGACTACCAGGTTGACTGCGAAAATACCAGGCCAAAACTCTTTACTCAAGAAGCGCTTCATGATATAATCAGAGACTTAGAGTTGCCCAAAGAAAGGACCGAAGTTCTGGTATGCAGAATAAGCAGCGGTACCTGCTAGAAGCTGGAGTGCGTATCACTACAGCTCATTACGAACATAGAGAGTGTCTGCATTTTTCCAAATGGCAAACAACCTTTGTCACCGTGAGAACGCAGTATCCCTCATACAATAATTTTGCAAGTCTTAACGATACAAGTCATAGGCTTAGAAGTTTTTTGTATACTCTGGAAAAGACTCTCTGTAACCTGTTCTGTTACGCAATGTCAAACGGTTTCCTTCTGTCCCAATAGAACATGCAGCAAATGTGGCTGAGAGATTTAACAATAAGGATTTTTTCAGCGTACGTAAGATTTAGCAATTCCTAAGCCTCGTTATAGTGATCTCCAGAAAGGTAAACCCCCAAACTAGGTGAAATACATCTCCGTTTAATTGTTCTAAAGGTTAAGCAAATTTTGGCCAGTTGAAAAAAATGGGTAGATTAATTTTCAGTAGCTTAATTTCCCCAATCACTAACATATAGATTGATATATAAATGTGATAGAAGCAAATAATTCCTCTTTTCCTAAACAATCCAGATTTTCTTTTTTCAAAAGAATTAAAATTATTCATATTTCCTTCCTTTATCGCGTAAATTTTAATCATGAAATAAGATTCCAATAATTTCAATAGAAAGCAACACTCATAAAATTAAATGGTTGGCTTGATTCTATCGGATGCTTAATTATGCACCAATTTAAACTTTGTTTCTTTAGTTCAGACTTTGCGGAAGTTTTTAGACACAAGTAATGAGAGTTGAAGATGATTTACGAAGAGCTTGGCAAACTTTGAGCAAAGAGGCTAATGATAAGCTCTTCAAACCTAAATTCTTTAAAAGGTTTCCATATAAAAAAAACTTTTTCCTGCGGTTAGCAACCAGCGATATGTACAGTCATGCCAAGATTTATAAAAAGTTTTATTCTTTTTCCTTAGACTTGCTGTCGCCCAACCGACCAATTGTAATTTGAATGAATATTTTATTCTCTGGAAAGACCCAGTGCAGGCATCACCCCAGAGTAAACACATGCAAATACATTTACAGCCTTATGGTTACATATATACGCAATCGCCGCCATCATAAAGCACTTCAACTGATATTTACAGCATATCCGATACAACTCCACCCGAGAATAAATCACCACATACCGCGTATTGCAAAAGTTGTATTGCATTTTTTACGACGCTCTTAATAAAGGACACGATGGTAGTTTTGTTGCATTTAGACACGTCTTTATTGTTTTAACATATTGAAATGTGCTTAATTTGGGATATTAATTATGTGTCTACCCTTAGCGGCGAGTAGGTGGTCCAAGGGAGTCACGAAGGTTGCGATAACGTTGTAGACGAAGTCTATTCTTATGCTGGCCCAGACGCGGTTGACGGAGGACATCAGCTCATTAAATGGCTGTGGCAGACCTTGCAGACCTTGCCCTCGACAAGTGCCTCCATGCTGTAGTCGAAAGGGTTGAGGGCAAGGGACTGCGGCGGCCCCAATTCCTGTTCGACACCAACTAAAATAGCATGGACTTGGCCGTGTGGATCGGGGCACGGTCCTGCTGAAAGAGGTAGTCTGCCTTCTTCCTGATCTCTCTCACACAGGGCAGAACTTGGGTGGCCATGATGTTTCTGTAACTGACCTCCTCGAAACACACCGGCGGGCTGTATCTTCTCGTCATTCGAATCCAGAGGGCGGATGTTTGGTCTAAGACTGGTAGCAGTCCTAGGAGACGTCCTGCTCAAAGCTTACCACGCCTTATTTCTGGTTTTGATGACCGGATCGACCGAGAAAGATAATTCATCAGAAAAAATGAGACTTCGATTTCCATGACCTCTGAAGTGATTGGGAAGGTGGGGACAGCACTCCTGACGTTGTTCTTGCATAAGGTCGATGAGCACAGGCTATTTCACGCACCCAAAGCTCTTACTATCCCTCCTCTTTCAAGGCCCTGGAGACTATGGTCACCGAGATGTTTTTCTGTTTTTAGAGCGCAGTCATTTTGAGCTTAGGAGCACTTTTGAAGACCTACATATCTTAGCCAAACGGTTGACAACTTGAGGTCTACCTCATTGAGGGTAATTTATGAGATATTCCCCGTTTTTGAGCCCCTCCGCAACTCTCTAGAGGCTCATCTGGCTGATGTTAAGCCGCTTGACGATTTCGGACTTGTTCTGGCCGCGCGCTGGATAGCAAAGATCTCGATTCTTTTCATTTTGAGTTGGTTCGATGGAACGTTTTATACCACACACGTAAACTTCTCGAAAGATTAAAAAATCCCGAATGTAACAGAAGTTTGAAAAACCCGTTACAATCGTTCTATGGGAAAAACTAGTCCGTTTGCGGAGTTAGTCGAGGTTGCCAGGCTAAGGGAGGGGCCATAGCCAGGGCAATTTCAAATGGGTACAGTCCCTTTGTCTTGATAATCACATTTATTATACAACCAACAACTTCGCTCCCTGCAAAGGGGTGGAAGGTATAACACGGCCATTCATTCTCTTCTAATTTAATATTTATTCTCTTTTTCCTTAACATTCATTCTCTTCCTCGTTACCATTCATTTTCCTCTTCATGACCACTCCTACTCTTCTTCGTTACTTGTCTTTCTCTCTTACGTGACCATTCTTTCTCTTATTCGTGGCCATTCATTCTCTTATTCAACACCATCCATTCTTTTCTTCGTTACTATTCATTCCATTTTTCGTAACCAATCACCCTCTCCTTCGTTACGATTGATTCTTTTCTTCGACCCGTTCTTCTTCCCTGTAGCTTTAGCTCTTCCACAAGGGGGGCCAGCCCCCCCCTTTCCCAGAAAGACGACTGATTTATTACCTCGATTCTTCTCTCATGACAGAAATGAGGACTGAAATAAAGATAGAAATAATTCTCTTTAAATTCATATTAGAGAATAAACTTGTAACTCGATTCTCTCGAACCACTTTATGGTCTTTAGAAAAGAAATGAAATATTAAGAATATGGGGACTTTTCCTCCTTGGTCCCCTTATATGGAGGGCCCGGTAGTTGCGAGAGCGACAGAGGAGAGGGCGGGCTCTCTCCCTTATCCAGTGCACAATTGCAGACGGTCTCTCCGCTTGAATTCTTTCAAAGGGGGGTTGAAGGTAAGGGATGGCATTTATGAGTGAAATGTATGGGAGAGTCAAAGTCAAGCTGCGTAAAGGGACAAAATTACTGAGGCCGTATAGCGTGGAAGGTCAAACAACGCGTTGAATTTTACATTATGTATGGAACGAGGGCAGGTCTCATCACTAAAGCTCTAGAGGTAGTTACGCTCCATTATGTGTTACTCTCAGTAGATCCAGCAGCTCCCGTCTTTGGCTTTTATAACAACTCGGTTATATATAATTTGCACGCCTTTTTTTTGGCTTCCGACTTAACGTGTTACTGATTGTCTCCGTCATGAAGAAAAACATACCAGTAAATAACTTGTTTTTTAATTAAAAGGAAAATTGTGGCTCATTTATCCTGCTGAAATCCTTCAACGTGGATTGTATCCATTCGACCTCATTTCAGTTTTGTGCTGAAGGGAGTTCTAATAAAGGAAAAATAAATAAAAATGAAATAGAAAAAACAAATGCATTTTTTTAATATTTTCGGTAGATACTTTAAGCATTATCGTTTAACTGATCCCCCCTCCCCCGCCTAAATATATGAAGAGTAGAGTGTAATGTCGAAACTATCTTAATGTCATAGGAAAATGTGGGGTTTAGAGTCTTAGTGAAATGAAGTTCATAAAATATAGAGAAAAGGTAAAGACGGCGTGCATTGATTTCTAAGAACATCACGAATACAACACTTTTTTTCATTTATGCCAAAATCTGAAAACATCCACACACCAATGATGGCAAAACGAGCTTAATGACCAAAGCTATAGAGAACGTTGTAGAAAGATGTGGAATGTTTAGTGTTCTGACGTATACATAGAGAAGCTGCTCAACCTTTGCAGTGGAAGTGAAAAGCAACTTGTTAAGAATATAATCAGCTCTATCTAGTTAATTCAACCGAGTGTCCCGTTCGCATTTATGGCATACACATATCGTAAATTTGGGAATGCAAGAGCGAGTCGACGTTTGACAGGGGATCCGAAATAATCCTTTTTTCAATTACAGAAAAGAAAAGCGAAAGACATTAAAAGATTAAACATTTCGTCTACAGAGATTCCTTTCCTTTTATTCAATATTCTTGTATATTTGCTTACAAATAACTCTTGGGGGACATTCCATGAATAAATTGGTAATAATCACCCCGTCCTAAGCCAGGAATAAATTGTTCGTTCTGAATAAACAAATGTTTCTTACTCCTTCGAAGTCGGAGCGAAGAGAAGAATAACGGAGATCACGAAGTCAGGCATTACGAATCATGGGCGATGTTAACAGTTTATATTTTTCAACATTTCACAGTATCTTCTTAAGTTGATGGCTGAAAAAGAAATTAATTTGGCTGACATAGAACAAAATCGAGTAATTTTACAGAATTATTCATTACTTCTTCAATCACGCATTTACCTCATACCTTTTCTCCGTTAAAACTAATTTATACATAAAAGCAGAGAAACACTTGATTAAACTTCTTCAGACCTTCTCATAAACCTCATCATCCGCCTGTATGCCAAAGTAAAGTCGTCGCAAATCAGTACCATTGCAAGCTGCCAACCCAAACGGGTATATTAAGAAAAAGCCACCGAGCATATTTTCCAGGTCATACTGGTCATTCATAAGAATGAGGTGTAGCATCTCATCCATTCACTACTTATCCCTAAGCAAAAAGGAACAAGTCCACCACTCATCACTTCCTCCACGCACACTTCTCTTATGCAATATCATGCTCCTAGCTCAGCCACTTCTCAAACACTATTTATTATCATAAACCTTGATTTAACCTGGTAATATTACCAGAGTTTCCCTTACTTGCCTCGGTGCCTGCAAGACGATCTTTGGCTTAATATCTTCCACACAATCTTACTTCCTCTAGCTTCACCATTTCCGTTCCAGTTTCTCCTTGCAAACTTCCTTTTGGCTCCGCTCTCCTTGGTGCTTAAAGTAGAGAAAGGAAAAAAACATCACATGATTTCATACTTTGGTGGAGTGTCTGACAGACAAAACTCGAGTTTTCCACCAGTTTGCCTCCCTAGTTCAAGAAGTCATTGTAACCTCACACAAGGTATTTATTAGGAAATCCAAAGCCATTTGAATACGATAGAAATATGAGTAGAAGAGTAGCTAAAAAGTTATAAGCCACTGCCATGACAATGGTTCTACCACTAAGCTACGACTGAACGAAATATAGACCTCACCAGATTCAGGCCGAGAGAAAGTCGGCCACTGATGACAACTTCATACTAAGTGACAACTTCTTCCAATTAGATTTTGAATTTACGATGGTTCAACCTCCGAGATCTGATGAAATTCATAACTTTCACAAGATCTGTCATCATATATTGCATATTTAATTTTTTAGCAGATAATTGCTGTTGATGAAGCACGCAATGGTTGTTGAGTATATGATGATCAACCGATTCTTGGAATAAAGTAATATAGTCATTATTTTTACCAATCAATGCAGGCGCACCATCAGTTTTAATCGAATAAATTTTATTAATATTGACATTGAAACTTTCTAATGATAAATAAACTTGCTAAATTATCTCTCTGCCAGTTGTTGCACTTTGTATATGAGATAAGTTCAACATTTTTTCAATGATATTAAAATTGATATCAATTCTTCTGATAAAAATAACCAATTGTATACTTGCACTTGAATAAGTACTTTCATCCAATGTTAAACTGTAATGAACACATTTCGATAATTGGGTCTGCAATGTAACAACAATACTCTCAGCTATTTGATCAGTTCTTCTTCCAATTGTCTGATGTGACAGACTCGTTTCATTGAATAATTCACTTTCCATAGACAATATTCATTAAAAGCAATTACAATATATTCTTTTATAAATTCCACATCCATCAGTGGCTTACCCTTCTGAGCAAATTTTTAGCTATTATATATGTATAATATTTTGTATATGTATCCGTTTTAACTAAACTTATTCAATTCATATATTTTCATTTTTCTTTATTGTTCGTCTTTTTTATTATATTGTGACGCATGTTTAGCAGCATAGTGGTTTAATATTTTATTCTTTTCATACGGCAACATATGAGGCAGATAATATCATTGCATCTTTCAAGTACGAAATATCATTCTGTCGATAAGATATTGAATTTTCTCTTTTATTCTGTTATATTTCTCCTCTTAGTATTAGATGCCATGATCAAATTCAGGAAAATAAAAATATATATTTAATGTTTAAATCTTTATGAATATAATTGGAATGTGTTAAAAGTTTAAAAATTATTACGTAAGCAAAAAGATATACAGAGGCCTATGCCTGTATTAATATATGTACATGAAATTAGAAACAAATATAGAATAAATTAGAAACTTCCGCATGGAGCAATAACAGGCCTAGACTAGAATGACTGAAAATATCTGACAATCCTTTCCATCCGTTTGATAAATTAACAGGTTCCAATTCTTTATCACTACCAGCATGACTGATACCTCTGTAATCTGGTTCGAAGTCACTATGACTTATCATTGTGAAAAAATAGGAAAAACCAATCGATATTCATCCGAACAGTAAAAGGTTTGATACTGAAGAAATCAAAATAATGCTTGGCGTATGGGCCTTTTTAACAAACCGTTCCTACCAAATTTTTCATTGTTCAGTTCAAAATTACGTCAACATGACAGCAGTTATATTGAATTGTATCCAGTGAACCTAATAGCACGCTCTGGGAACATTTTTTTCATCGTACGGTATCAAAGTAAATGAAAATATGCTCAGAAATACCCAATAAAATTAGAATATGAGTAGGCCGTGGGTTGGACTTCCCTGCTCTATTGCCTTTATCACAGAATAAGGATGTGGTGCTATTTAGACTCAAAGTGAGGCCATCATCGAAATATCGTTGTACTCTGGGGTCCAGAAGATCGAAAGGGTGGAGAGAATCCTGGTCATCATTCGGAATAAAGAACCTTTATATTCAGGTGGAAGAATCATCTGCTAGGACGAGAAGGACTCCTGACATCAATTGTGATGCTTATAGCATTGGTTACCCGATTAATTCGTCAGAAGATGTATCGGAGACACCTTTCACCTTCTTCCAGGGAGAAAATGGTGACTGAGGCTTCTCTTAAGTATTTCACACAGAAAATGAGAGGAGAGGATTACGGGTCAGATCAGCAGATGTCTGATGTCCAGGAATGAGTCAAATCAGAACTTGTGCGATTAGGCAAAGATATAAAAATGATTTTGTAATTATATATATATATATATATATATATATATACATACATACAACCAAGTCCATAATTATAGGGCAGGGAGGAAAAAGTGAAGAATATGATTTAATCTTATTTTTTTCATACTTGCCATAATGTAAATATTGATAATTAATATATGATGTGCCCTCTTTTGGCTTTTATAACTGCTTTATGCGTTTTTGCATACTTTCGACTAAGTTGGCCCAGGTGGGGGCTTCATTTTCTGCCACTCTTCATGAATTTTGACATTCATACCGTCACTCTTCTGCCCAAGTGTGACCACAATTGTTCATTTGGGTTGAAGGTTGGGGTTGAGGGGGCCATTCCATCACCTTCATTCCTTTCTTTTCAAACGAACCCTTTGAGAGTCTAGATGTGGGGAAAAATAGTAGATTACACCATCTGGTATATCATCATTGAAAACTTGACCTAAGGAAGGTTGATAAACCTGGTCTACTATGATGGTGTAAGTGTTGGAATTTATTCTGCCTTCACAAGTGAACATTAATTCTGGACCTGAAGACGACATGTAGCGTCAAATCATTACACTGCCACCTAAAAATATGGCTGTTGGGACAACATATCTCAGATCATAAACTTCCCCAACTCTTCGACGAACATAAACAGCTCCAGGGGTTCTACAGACCTTGAAGGAGAAATTCAAGCTTTATTGATCATTTTTGGTATCCGATAAAGAGTATGGTATCTAATAAAAATGTCTACAAGCGTATTAAATTGGTGGGAACTAATGTGAATTATCTATCTTAAAGTTGCTTTCATCAGACCAAACAATTATAGCCCAATCATCATCAGTCCAATCTTCATAATATTTTGCTCAAGACAATCGCTTCTTCTTGTTCACCTGAAACAACCACGGTTTCTTTCTAGCCTTACATCCTCTGAACCAATTTTCTAATAGCCTTTTTCTCAATGTGCGTCTTGATATCTCTTTGTTCGTTTCTGCTCGAAACTCAGCAGCTACATCACAAGAGGTTTTTATGTTATCACCAAGAGATGTCTCCTGGGAGCTGTACACATTTTGCGACCTTCGTCATCCCGAATTTTGAAAGAATTAGTCTAATTGTACATTGTAATGTTTGTTTGGACACCGTTTCTCGAGCATTTTTTTTTTCTTACAATTTTGACTTGGGATAATCTTTCTCAATGATTTGAGCTCTTTGAGCTTCAAGAATCTGTTTCTTCTGAGACATATTTAACGAAAAATTAACACTTGTAATTTAACAATATGATAATGACTGGAAAATAGGAATAAACGTTAGTATCATACATTGAAAGTTGACCGACTCCCTTATGCACAATATGCAAAAAGGCATTAAAACGATTATAGAAGCAAAAGGAAACCATATAAAATACTAATTATAAATGGGATATACTCGACTGTTTTTTATATTGTTTTCAATTATTATGTGAAATAATTTCATTTCTATTCTTTATTTTTTGATACCTACGCGTAATTTGGGACAAAGCTATTTATATATATATATATATATATATATATATATATATATATATATATATTTCCGACAACTCGAACGAAGACTATGAAAGAAATAGAAAATTAATTGGAAATTCAAAGAATAAATGAGGAATAGTTAAACGCGTGGCAGATATACAAATGTATATATCTCTTAAAGTAGCGCGAGAGAATGATGAAAATGAATCTATTAAACCACTTTGAAGGAGAAAACGGAATAATTTTTTCTTGCAGTAATATTTTTATTACCTTTTTTCGAAAAATCCGTGCAGGGAAGCGATTGGATCCAGGTACACTGAGGCAGCAAGCACCGCTTTGATCACAGTTAAAAGTATGCCGTTAGTACACTACGCTACGCAGAGAACCAAAAAATTGTCTGAATTGAATAGCTTTTAAGGAACACTTTCGCAATCTCGAACGGAAACTATTAAAGAAATAGAAAATTAATTGGGAATTCAAAGAATAAATGATTTGGCTATGTCGATATATGTACATGATTTCTTTATATTATCTAAGATATTTTATGGGTCTCGAAACAGTCAAAATGTCAATTTAGAAACGTAAAAGGATAAAGGATAGAGATATTATATCCGTCAAAGAAATAGCTCATATTCGTTACAAAGAGGACTCTAATGATCAAAAATGTTTTAAAATTTCTGCCTAAAAAATTCCTGCCAAAGAATAGAGGTCTGCTTGAAATTGCTTCCGAGTTGCTAGGCATGATTGAACGACGTGTGACGAAGAAGAAGATAAATTTAATATCAGTCATGGTTTATCTTAAATTCTATATCAGTCATGGTAAAACGGATCGCCAAATATTTGATTCGGTTATGTGCTAATAGTAGCACACCTACTTTTTCCTATGCTACTTTAAATGATTAGGGAATGATATTTTTAATTTAAATTTAGCCTATAAGCAAAGCTGCGCATTGAAAGCGAAAATGTTTGGAAGATGTATATTCTGAGTAACAAATGAGAGAGACTAGGTAAAGGTAATAGGCAAAACAATATGCCCATGCATCACTTACGCCTTGTTAGTCGGTCCTTTCACGGCATGTTTCAATAAAATAAAGTCATGCAAAAGTCTCCTGAGCTCTTATCTCTTTAAATAAATTTAGCAATTTTTGACCCAATATTACCAAAGGATTTTCAAGAATCCATCATATATCATCAGTTTGGGGAAATTTTTATTACTTGAAAATATTACAAATATCCAGCTACAAAGCTCTAAAAGGGTAGAGCTGATTTAAACTTACAAGGGGCGGTCAATAAGTTTTGCGAATTGGTAGGGCAAAACAGAGGAAGGGGGATGGCTATTTGTGTTAGGAAAAGTTATGACAACTCAGGACCTGCAGCCACACCCTCCTGCCTCGTCTATTTAAGAAGCAGTAGCTGATTGCAGATCGCCAGTCACAATATTTTGACCAATAGAGAAGGTTCAGCACCGCGCAGTAAAAATTTTTTTGACCAAGGAAGGCAAGAAT
This sequence comes from Ceratothoa steindachneri, assembly GCA_963969495.1. NCBI lineage: Eukaryota > Metazoa > Arthropoda > Malacostraca > Isopoda > Cymothoidae > Ceratothoa > Ceratothoa steindachneri. The sequence goes on from OZ018337.1 coordinate 61,916,948, forward strand.
GCAAAAGAGATCCATGAACGCATGGTTGAAGTGTACACCAACACCAGCCCTTCCTATGCAACCATTGCTCGCTGGAATAGGGAGTTTCGCCATGGTCGTGAGTCCTTTGAAGATGAACCCGTCCAGGGCACTCGTCAGACATGACAAACGAGGACAATGTGACCCATGTGGAGAGGATTATCCTCGATAAGCGACGAGTGAAGGTCAAAGAATTCGAGCAAGAACTTGGAATATCACATGGAAGTGTCATCAACATCATCCACGACAATTTGCCCATGACGAAGGTCTGTGCCTGTCGGGTCCCTAGAAACCTCACACCCCATGATCGACTTCACGTCGTCAAGTTAGGAGGAGCTGCTGCTCCTGTACAACCAAAACCCGGCGAGATTCGAGTCAAGCATAGTAACAGTTGATGAAACGTGGGTCCATCACTGGGATCTCGAGACCAAGCTCGAAAGCATGGACTGGAAATACAGGGGCTTTCCGACCCCCATCATGTTTCGCACCCAACCCTCAGCCGGGAAGATCTTGGCTACCATCTTCTCGGATTCTAAGGGAGTGTTTATGGTGGACTATGCGCCTTATGGAAGGACCATCACAGGCCAATATTACGCCGAGGACCTGGCTAGTTTGAAGAAGTGTATCCGTCAGAAGCGGGGCCGCAAGTTGACACGCGGTATCCTGCTCCTCCACAACAATGCCCCTGTCCACAATGCCAGAGTTGCACAAGCTGTTCTGCGCAATTGCGGGTTCGAGGAGCTCAACCAACCCCCTACAGTCCAGATCTGGCCCCAAGCGACTACTTTTTATTCCGCCAGCTCAAGGTTGCACTGCGTGGACGCCGGTTTGAGGACGATGAAGATGTCCAGCTCGCCGTCCAGGAGTGAATTGAACAGCAGTCGGGAGATTTATGGTTGTCGAGGATTCGAAGCCTCAGGGACAATTGGCGCAAGTGCATTGAAGTCGAGGGTAGTTATATTGAAAACTAATAAAACACTTTTCCTTATATCTCGTTTCCTTATTTTTGAATTGCAAAACTTATTGACCGCCCCTCGTAAGTTAATATAAACAGATTTTTTCATTGTTGCCAAAGACTCCTTAAGGATTAAAAGTTAAGGTACCATGCATTATGTGGGTTCTAACCTCATCCCAGCTACGGTGTTCGGTTTTGGTCTCTTTATGCTAAAACCTTTATAGAAACTCGCTCATAATAGCACTGCTTGTCACCTGTCAACATTCAAGATGGTTTGTTGTGGTGTACTGAACTTGAGTTTGTCAAATGCAAATACTATATTCGGATATCGAAAATATTGAATAGATTAGCTTTCCTTTTGTTGACGTTTTTCTGGAAATTTATGGTAAAATATATTGATATTTGTTTACAACTTGGATTTTGATATTTGAAAAGTATTATCAGGATACAAATGCCAAAGTTTTCACTTTAAGATGCATTAAATGTGGATTAAATAGGAAAATCTAATTTCTCAAATGTAATTAGTTGAGAAACAATAAAATATTTGCCGTGAATGTTGGAAAAGATATTGATAATCTATTGCATTTTAAAAACATCTTTAGATCTTCCTTAAAATCCAATAACCTAATTAACTTTCGAAAGCTAGGTTTATTACAAGTGTAGTAAGGTAAATATTTCAAAGTAATTTAACAATTCATTTTATTTTTCCATATTTTATTCTCTAATTCCCCAATAATCAATTATTCTTAAAATAATTGATAGCTAGAGAAAATTGTTCATTTGAAGTTCTTTCTTAGAAAAATTTTTTTTTTCAAAATGCTTATTTCTTTGGCTTTGCAAATACTCGTACTATATATAATTAGTTTAACCTTAAGACATTTTTCTATGAAATTATACCAGGTTGAACAGAACCCTTTCTTTTGAAATATTTTGAGGATTTTATAGGGCACATTTACATCTCCATAAAGCTTAAGTATAATACCTCGCAAAGATATTCCCCTGCTAACCCTTCCTTGAGATAGCCATTGCCCTTTAAATAAAGATTCCAAATTAACTCTCGTAATCTACGACCCCAGATTAAGAGGAAGAATTGGAGATGAGCTTCGAGCTGCTTTAATGTTGTTTATTGACCCTTTTCTCGTCCAAGGCTTCTTAGGAAGAAGCTTGGGAAGAGCAAAGTCAATAAAGGACCTCGCACCGGCTCGTGGCTTCTTCCCTCCTCCCTTGTCAAAGTCATCGATCGAGACTCAAAATGCTGTACTGCATTTCTATCATAGAGGTGTGAATATTTATTACTGTAGAGGAATTATAACATAACCCCACACATCGGGCCAAGCGGACATATATGTTAAAGTCCATCTTTGGAGACAGAGAGAGGGACGTACCAAAGGATGAGGGGCGTAAGAACGTTAGTCGTCTAACTCCCGGGACAAACTGACGAAGCTTTGATCTCCCCGCCGAATAGGAAGTCCATGGCGAGCTGCTCAACTAAGGTAACCACAAAAGGCTATTAAGTAGCTGTCAAAAGATCCGATTACCTACGAGGTCCGAGGGCCCGCGGTTGAAGCGTCCCCAAAAGCGGTGCCAGATCCAAAAGAATACCGAACAGAAATATTGTGATGGTTGTTGGTGCCTCTCATTAAGAGGCAGACCTGGGCTCCACGGTGCCGCCTCCCACCCCTCGCACTCCCCTCAGTGGCCTCGCCCTGTACCCCTTAGGTGAGGCAGTCGCCGGTATATAAATAAGCCCCTTAAGGAAATAAAGAGGATTATTCTATGAGAGATGATAGAGGACTAGATCAAGGTGATCAGTCCCTCCCCCAGTTCCGAAATCGACTCCTAAAACTGAGAAGTTCGTCAATTATTCGTATCAGTGCCATACCGAGTTATCGTTCTAAACTTAGTAAGAAGTCTGGATTCCAAACAGGAATTTCGAGAGCAAGACAAAAGAAGACCCGCTCACCCTCGAGTGACTCTAAAACTGCAATTTCAATAATTGGGAGAGAAAAAGAATTTATGCCCGAGGAAGTTCCATTTAGAAATCACTTCGTATAACAAAACCCAGTTGGGCATCCCCTCAATGATACAAGGATACTAAATGACTTCAAGAGCTACCCAGAAGAGTACTCCTTGAGCCAGAGAGCACAACTTCTCTCTCTGTCTTTTAAACGAATAACTGGAGATAAAGTTATAAAAAGAATTTGACATCGTGGCAAAACCTGACTCCCGCACTCCCGGCCGGACAATCCGCTGCTTCTTCCATCCCAGCGCCAACATTCGAAGCCCCCCCCCCAAACAGGTAGACTTTCTATTTAACAATAGTTCGCCAGGCGGCTTACAATTCTAAGATGGCACTGTTAATGGGTGCCGAGTGTCTACGTTAGTCAGAGACACCGGATGTACTTGCAAAGTGGTATCCGACAAGTTGTTGCCCCAGTAAACCCGAACCATCAAAAATTCACTATCGTCCACGACTTTTTAGGACGCGACAATCGATTCCCCGTCGTGAGATGTCATATAAAGTGCAGATATTTTAAGGGTTGGACAGACGTGGTACTAGCCCCGATTAAGTTCTGCGCTGTGCTAATCGGACACAAAGCCCTAAAGCCCCCAGCATGAAGTGGTCCAACAAGTAGTCACCCGGGCACAAAAAGCCAAGAGGAAGGAGCAACCTGCTGAGTTGACCCCTAGGATTAACCTCGAAGACAATGGGTTAAAATTGACTTTCTTCGCTATTTTTTAGAGGAATGCTCCACTCTTAATCCCCTATGGGAAAAGGCGATTAAGGATAAAACTCTCCAAGTGAAAGGAAAGAAGTCAATCAAGTATATTGTAGAAGACTCGCTTTCATACCTTACTATCAGCGAGGAGAATAAGGTGGGCAACAAAGCACTGTGTGTACCCCAAGAATACACGCAAAGAATCTTGAATACCGCGCATAATGGAATATTAGCAGGACACTTTGTCCACAATAAAACGTCGCAACGGATATTCAAACACTTTTATTGGCCCCAGGTGGCCAAGGAAATTGTGGCCTATTGCCGGTCATTCGACGTGTGACTAACGGAATCTGCGAGAAATTATACGGAACTCTCAAAAATATATTGAAGAAGTTGTGTTATAACAACCTGTAGCCCTGTTCGCATGCAGAGAATTTCCTCACCGGACGCTGGGATTCTCGCCCTTTGAGTTATTATATGGGAGGAATGTGTGAGGTCTCTTGAGCATTCTTAAAAATTATTTAACAATGCGCATCTCGACCAAGAAATAAAATCTTCTTACGCATACGTAAAAGAAATGCGCGAGCTCCTAGAATACTTCTCAGGATTAGTTTGAGAAAACGCCGAGAAAAATTTAGCCAAATACCGGAACTACTTCGATATGAAAGCGTAGGCGCGAAAATTAAAGGCATGGGATGAAGTCTTATTAAACTTCCCACCGAAAATTATAAGTTATGGGCCCAATGGAAGCGACCGTTTGAAGTAATCCAGGCATGAGAACCAGTCGATTAATTGATAGATACCGCAACAGGTCGAAGAATCTATCACATAAACATGCTCAAAAAATATCACCGCCACACGTGCATAAATAATATTACCCTACTAGACGAAGAAAAACCGATTGATGCAGCTTACCCGTGTACCCCACTACAGGTCATAAAGATAGTATGAGTGGAACAAGACGATGAATATGAACTGCCCTCGCTCTCACTCACCACGGAAGACACACGGGTGTATTTAAAGATAAATCCCCAATTAGAGAGTCAACAGAAAGCTGAAATGTTTAACTTGATCAAAGAATTCTCGGATGTCATTTTAGAAACCCCCAGATGTGGTAAGGATTTCATCCATGAAATCAAGCTAAAAACTAATTCAGTTCGCCAAGCAAACTGTATCCCTTGCCTATATACCTACGGAAAGCCTTCAATAATAAAGTCCAGAACTTATTAAAATTGGTAATTTTAGAGCCATCGGAGTCCGATTATTGTTCCCTCATCGTAATAGTTAAGAAACCTGATCACTCATTTGGGATCTGTGTGGATTTTAGAAAATTGAATTCATTGACGGTTTTCTATGCCGAGCCCATCCCGCTAATAGACCAAAATATCCATCTATTTAAAGACGCTATATTCATCACTGAATTGGATTTATGCAAGTCGTACTATCAAATACCGCTTGCTAACGAGTCTAAAAAGCTGACGGCTTTTGCAACCGAGATCGGGCTTATGCAGTTTATTAGGTTACCTTTCGGATTACTTACAGCCGGTGGCAATTACAACAAAATGATGAAGAGGATTATCGCTGGCCTAAGTGACGTGCCGTTTTAGTTGACAACGTGTACGTAGCTACCTGTAGATGGGAGTCCCACTTACACGCCTTACGCTTGTTGGTGGAGAAATTGAAGGAACATGGACTAACTGCCGCGGCTACCAAGTGTTATTTCGCCTACGGATCCATTCACTACCTGGGATTCAAAATAGGTCAAAGACACCTGACCACCTAGCAAAAAAAGGTGGACGCCATAGTCAAAATGCCCCGGCTGAAAACAATAAAACAACTCTGTTCATTTATGAGAGCCGCTTCTTTTTATCGGCGATTCGTACCGCCCTTCGCTTACATCGCGGCCCCACCCTATCAAGTGGAACCTCAATCCACGGACGCTAGCCAAAACAGTATCGGTGGAGTATTGCTTCAATACGAAGATGATCAAACAGCCTATCCCATATCGTATGTCAGTAGGAAGCTTTCAATTAGAGAAAGAGCTGATGCCACCGTCGAAATCGAAGCTTTGGCCATAATATGGTCCATAGGTAAATTCAAATATTATCTAATAGGGCGCGAGTTTGAGTTGGAATGTGATCATAAATCTTTGTCATGTTTAAGTAAAAATTAGAGTAAGAATGGGAAGCTCCTAAGATGGAGTTTACTCTTGATGGAGTATCAGTACTCCATTTACTATATAAAAGGGTCCGATAATTCTATGGCCGACTCGTTAAGTAGAAATCCTGTCGAAAACTAAGGTGTATGCCGACTAAGGTATTATAATAATTGTGATGTATCTAAGATAGGTAAGGTTAGATATATAAGTGTAATGTTAATTATAAATTGTTAGAGTTGTAATTAAGAAGGGGTGAGTGACCCTCTAATTGTAAATAAGAATCTCCTAAACTGGGACAGTCATGTAAGTATTAATGTAGAGTCAGGTGCAGACGTTATCGAGACATTCATGAGTGAACTCGAAGTTTATTGCATAATACAGTGTTCAGTAAGTTCCCTTTGTGAAATATTGTAAGTATCGGACAGGAATACCCCCCCCCCGTGATAATTTATTTTGGAGGGAGGTAAATGTAGAAGAATAATAACATAGCACCACACAGAGGGCCAAGCGAACATATGTGTTAAAGGCCCTCCACGAGGACATAGAGAGAAACGTACCAAAAGAGGAGGGGCGTGAGAACGTTAGTCGTCTGGCTAATAGACAAACCGCCGAAGCTTTTAATGTACTGCCGAATAGGTAGACGGTGGCCAGCTGCTAGACCAAGGTAACCACAAAAGGCCATTAAGCAGCTGTAAAAAGATCCGATTACCTACGAGATCCGGAGGCCCGCGGTTAGAGCGTCCCCAAAAGCGGTGCCAGATCAAAAAGTATACCGAGAAGAAATATTGTGACGGTCGTTGGTGCCTCTAATTAAGAAGCAGAGCTGGGATCCTCCCCCTCAACCTGTGCCACTTAGGTGGGGCGGTCGTTGTTCTATAAATAAGCCCCATAAGGAAATAAAGAGGATTATTCAGTGATATAAGATAGAGGACTAGATCAAGGTGATCAGTCCCTCACCCAGTTCCGAAATCGACTTCTAAAACTGAGAAGATCGTCACGTTTCCGTATCTGTGCCATACCGAGTTATCCTTTAAATACTTAGTTAGAATTCTGGTTGGATCGCAATTCCTAGCGTCAAACATTAATTTCGGAAGCAAAAGAAAAGAAGACCCGCTCACCCTCGAGATTGCAATCTCAATAATTTGGAGAGCAGAATAATTATTATCCGAGAAAGTTCCATTCTTTAAATACTTTCGAAATCACCTCGTATACCAAAACCATTTGGGCCAACCCTCGAAGAAGACGAGGATACTGAAAGACTTCCAGAGCTACCTAGAAGAGTACTCCTTGAGCCAGAGAGCACAACTTCTCTCTTTGTCTGTTAAACGTACAATCGAAGATAAAGTTATAAGAAGAATTTGACATCGTGTCCCCTCATCCCCCATCTTGTGAAAAAACTCCATTCGGTTGCTGCAACTCGACGAAGCGTGAAAAATCCAATATAACGACATCCCTCAAACCCTGATCCTTTCGAGGTCATGTAAGTCGGAATGACTATTTATATTTGTTTTGTTTAAGTAGGATTTATCATACTCTACCCAAGCTAACTAAAGGAGAGATGAAGTTTAGTGACTCTTGTCATATTGTTAGTTAAGATTAGTGGAACGTAAATTGTGGCTAAACGTTATACTGAAAGGTCTCTATAAATGAGCTAACTGGCAATTAGTTTATTTACGTGGAGCCTACTTTGCGTTGTTCATGACTCTCGTCTGGAATAAGCCCTTAATCAATTCATGTTACCCATGTTAAACTTATATATGTTATTGTAAATATTTTGAGTTAATTGATAAATTAATAAGATATATTTTTGGTTAATTCTTAGGGTTTCACTAGATCCTTACGTGTTGACTGGCTCTTTTCTTCAAACGGATTTAACGCTGTGGCACTCTCATAAATACATTAGTTAAAAAATACACTCAGCCAATAGAGGAATGGTTTCCCTTCCCAAGTAGTATTATTAGACTGGCACGCTAAAGTTATTAAATATATAATTCTCTCACAGAAAAATAGGGAAACACTATACCTCGACATGTACTTTGTGCGAAATTTTATTTAAAATAATTATTTCAGTAGCACATCATTCCTTTGTAACAAACCCATCACGTTCTCCTTTCCGTACATGCTCACACTATATAAGAAAAATTCACTCTACAATTAAACAAGAAACTACGAAAGATCACTCGTTAGTTGGGTTAGTAAATTGCACTGCAATTCTTGCTGCCTATCCGGTATAGGCATTCTTATAAAAGACGCGCGATCAAACTTTGTAATTTCATCAAGGGTTAACTTCATTTAAAATGTGTTGCCAAAAGGAATTAAATATTTTTTCAAGTATCTGAAAGATAACCGTATAGGTATGTTCTGTTATAACAATTAGTTCTCGACATTACTATTTTTATTATGTAAAACATTGCATTTCAAAGTTCTGCTTTCTTCCATTAAATTTGGCATATGCAATTGTTTATTTGTTTATTTTTACATAATAAATGATAATAAATTTTAGAATAATAAACATTCATTAATTTCGAGTGCTAAATTAAATTTTGAGGAAAAGGCCTGAAGGAGCTAGAAGGGTTAAAATTATATTTCTTAGCTTTTATCAAAAGTATTCACTGTTTTTATTTTCACACTAGATTAAGAGTAGAGAAAAAATATTATGTTTATGCTAAAATAACTATAGTTATATTTTCTCTTAGGGACGAATTTCTGTATCTCAAAGGATGAAATTTTGAACAAAGCTCATTTCTGCCATAGATCTTTAGAGGTAAAAAAAATAGAGTAGCGAAAATCCAGGCGAATCATTTTAAATGTGAGGAATTCTTCCCTTGATTTTAAACAGAAAAATTAACGATGGCACTTCTTGATTGTAAGGAGAGACCTGGGGGATGGAGGTGAAGATGGAAGAGGTGTAAATGTCTGAATGACCTATAGCCGCAGATCCACCGGTAGGGATTGGGGCCTAGGGTCGGGGAAGCTACAGACGTTGAAGAGCACAAAATTGTGCAGATTTCAGCTTCAGTATGACCACCAAAGCGACACTGAACACCTCTCATAGGTGCAAATAAGGCGATGGAGAAGAAAGATGAGGGGAGTGGAAGGATAAAAAGGGGTCGGAAGACTACAGGCGTCCTAACCGAAGGCGTTAGGAAGTGGAGGACCCGGCCCTTAGTCCAAGAATGCTGATCGGTGTAAAGTTTTGTCCGGTTAATGAAGATATTTGCCCTCCCCCCCCCTGGTGTTTCTGGGGGTCTGCTAAATGATGACACTTTCTCTTCTCCTAACGTATTATATAAAGATTGTTCAAACGTTTTCAAAAACAAAAACATCATTTATCTACTTTATCTACTATCTCAAACGTGATTTCAGTTTGTGATGATGATACTCTTTCGAATATTAAAATAACCATTTAAGAAATGTCTTTATATAAAGATGGAAAATATCAAGACCATTAATATAGCCTGTTTACATAATTTATATTAAAGAATTATGAGGGCAAATAGCCTCTAAAATAGGTAACGAAACTGATCATCGACTTTTTCCTTTTAGCCTCATTTAATTAACTTCTGTATTTAGCAGACGATTTTATTGTGTAATATATTCAATAAAATTATACCTTTCTTTTTAATGATGGAATTTAAGGACTACTAAGAATTTTCAAATTATACATGAATATCAGATTAAAAAAAATATATATATTAAAAAAATGTTTAAGAAGTATAAGTAGATATGTATTTCTGTATTTTATATTATAAAATTATTAGTATGGTTAAGTAAAAAGATATCTATATGCAGATCTTTAAAACATACACATATTTTCATAGAAGTAGACATTGCATCAAAGATAAGTCCAATGAGGTAGTTGCAGCATATATAATTCGTAAATGGATAAATCAATAACTTTATCTTATTGAAAGATAAGTAACTGATTCTTGATAAAAATTATAATTATTTTGTTCGTATGAAAATAATGATATCATTTTTGAGGGTCCTTGGAAGAGGTGAAGTTTCACTCAATTTTGGACAAATCATTTTAGAGAGACGAGGTATGACAATTACCTAGACTCGCCATCACACATTATATGGTGCTACCAATGAACATTGGGAATCGAATATGGTACATTCAAATTTTTCATCCCCACCACCCAGAAACAAAAAAAATCCTTATCCCGGCCCTCTCATCAACTCTTTAATAACCTCCCTACCCCACTACCAATCTCCAACTTAAACGCCACTGGCCACTCTACTCTACTACAACACTACAAAGACAGAATAAACCTTCTCCCGACAACAACATGAACCAGTTGCAACCAAAGCCAAGACCTCACACAAACACGCACTACACACAACAGCTCTTCTCTTAAGGACTTATGGACAAAGCCAGGAAACTTGGTGGCTTCGTAGAAGCCACCTCTCTTGCCGAAGAGGGATCGGGGCAGGCCGGCAAGTAAGAAAGTTTCATCTCTTCACAGCAGATAATTTTATCCATCTCTCTCTTAGCGATAAAATTATGTGTCCTCGATAAGACGACCAAATTTCAACCTGACCTAATGCGACATTAGGTAATATTGAAGACGACATACCCAATGCCTTTGAATATTAAAAGGGTTATTAAAGTGGCTGGTGCTTCTTGGAACAGTTCCTCTTATCAACAAGATACCCTTAAGCAAAATGCTATTCTATTTTCCTTAATCACACAAGACTTTAGAGATTCGTCTGAATTTGTTTTTTATTCATTATAACACTACCTTCTTTAAACCCATTGGTTCAAAACACTAACTAAAAGAATCTGTAATCGATCTTTTTATTTGCACGTTTTGGGCAAGAAATTCCCCTGATTTGTTGCAATTGAGCACTTTCCTGCTATTGATAAAGATTTAATCGAAAACAAAATGCTACCTAAACTTGGGCCTGCATTATATACGAGTGGTCCTTAAACGGAAACTATTCTTCAGGAAGTGCAATATTGTACCCTATTATTTAAACACCTTCTTAGGTCTTATCCTTAACGTTATTTTAAGTTAATTTTGTTTTTGTAGTTCAAGGTAAGTAAATGTTTATTTTCATTCAAGGATTTAGATTTGGGGGACTTTCCTAAAACACCTCATACATTAGGCATAATCTTATGCAGAACTATTTATTTTTCAGATAAGGTTCTCGTAAAGGGGAGACCAAAATAAAAGCCGAAGGTCTAAACCAATTGATAGAACAAAAGTTTTGAAAATGCACTTTTCCATATCGTCTTTTTGTCCGACTTACCTTAAATTTGTGATTAAATCTTCGTACAATTCTACCACAATAACAGAAGATAATTCAAAAGCCTTATGTTATTTTTTATTTTTGATGGAGATCTGTTACTTTCTAGATTTGGGGGGAAATTTAAAAGACTTACCACAGAATGGTAGTTGTTGTCAACAGGGAATAAAAATGAAGAGTAGTAGTGATAGACTTATGGTGCTAGTCACTTATCAGTTAAAAGGGGCCATATCGAGATCTCGAGTGAATATATTCTTTGTTTTTCCATCGTCACCAATTCCTGCGTCTCCTGTACCAGTACCCCGTCTCTTTTCAACGGACTTTTTCTTTACCATTTTTGTCCAGCTTCTCTTTTCTCATAAATTTTCAATCCCAAGCAAATTGGAAGCTTACGTTGCAGGAGATCAATTTTTCAAGAGGAATTGTCACTGAATTCGCCGCCCCACTCCGTCCCATTTAATTGGCTAAGGGAAAAGTATCTTTTTCATGCAATAAATACTCTTTTTCTGACTATCTATATTTAGTCTCTTAAACAGATCATTTAGATAAAAGATGCAAAGAGGATTTACGAAGAGATTGAATAAAAAATAATCCTTTTCCCCAATTGCTTTTTAGGGGAATTTAAGGAGTCAATGCACATTTTTATATATTTCCTGTACATCAAATGTGTCACTTTTATAAAATATTAAATATTTCCTAAAATCGACTGTTGTTTTTCATAGGGCGAAGGTTTCGACTTTGTTCCTTTATTTTATTTATCCGAAAAAGTTCAATATGAGAGGAGGTGACCTATTTTTGAGGTACAAGAAAACTAGCAGATCATCATCGACGAACCATTTTTCAAAACGTTCGTCAAAAAAGTGATGAAGCAAATAGGAATGTAAAATGACTAGAAATTGTACCAAATAGGCGTCACTATATGAGTGCTAATGAATAGCGACATGTATTCTCTACACTATAAGGAATGTATGGAGGAATAAAAAAAATGCTTATTGTATTAATATCATAAACCTAATGATATTGTCCATTGAGTTGGGGAATGGTGAACAGCAATAATTTTACTCATTATTTAAAAAAAAATTAATATTGTGAAGATATAAAGAATTATATGACAATTAGTCTCTTATAAGAAACGTAAATAATCCTTTTCAAAGTTGTACCAAACAGACAAACGCTCATCTGTAATCATCAACCGGAACTTGTATGTTTGAGAAGTAACCAGCCTACCTTAAACATCAGCACATACTTATCCATAGACCATTCCTACACCATAGAAAAACCCTCCAATCACTAAATGAAAATCTTATTCACGAACAATAGAGAAACAAAGAAATAAAAAGCATATATTGGCATAAACTCCTACTTCTGGACAAGGTAGTTTCTTAATTTGAGATGCAGTCAGTCAAGAGTAGAGCAAAAACAAAAGTCGGACAGGAAGAACAACTAATACAAAAGTGAATCAGCATTAATGGAGTACAATCGAGAAATCATCAATAATTTGAAGATAATATCAGTGTAGCCAACTGACCCATACAGACATATTTCGTTCTCATTAATTGATATATATATATATATATATATATATATATAGAAAGAGAGAGAGAGAGAGAGAGAGAGAGAGAGAGAGAGAGAGAGAGAGATTATCGAAGGCGAGTGCGAATTTAGCGTTACTGGTTTTCTTTTAGAGTTTCTCGATGATTTCTCTTATATTCCACTTTTGCTCGTGGGCTAACCCAGAGATAAGTTCACCAAGATTCATTAGAAAAGTAGTAATGAACGAGGGCAGGAAACTAGTTTACTGAGCAAAACAAAATATTTATATGCCTGACGCGTTTCGTTACACACCTGTATCATTATCAAAGGTTGATATTTGTAACTTAGGGAATTAAAGACATAACTTTATATACATCGTGGTTTAAATGCTAACAAATATATGAAAATACTTAAAGGGAATAGAAATTCTTAAACGCTAAAAGGTACATTGAAATGAAGGTTGAGATTGTTCAAATTAATTAATCTATAATAGACAGAGGATTAAGAAGGGCAGGGATTATTATTCGGGGCGTGTGGACGTGAGAAAGGCAGAGTCAATTGTATGTTTGTTTGCGTATTTAATTCGGGCTGTTTTTATTCTCTACATAAGTTTTCTAATATAATTAATTAACTGTCGGCGGTTTGGAGCATGTGCTAGGATTTTGTTTTTATCTTCGAGTGACTTCAGCTCCAATTTTTTTCCATATTTTTCCAATGTGCACATTTTGGGAGCACCTTTGATTAAATGGTAACTTATTCTTCGTGTTAACTTTGTTTCTGTCTTTACGATATATGATTGAGGTTTGAGCTCACAGTCTTGCATTTTGAAAGTATATATATATATATATATATATATATATATATATATATATATATATATATATATTAAATGAATTCTTTGCCTAGGCATTAGGCGAGGCCCTCGGTTGTTTTTGATGATAAGGTTGGATGGGCGTTTACTAATGTAGAAGATAATGAGTGATACATTGTTTTCATTTTGTGTTGGTTTTATTCCTCCGTTTATGATTTTATGATTTCCTTCATTACTCTTTCATCCGTTTTGTACCAAAACCACATATTTGTATCTGTAAAAGAACAACCTCTGATCATCTTACTTTATTGTAGACCACGTGCGATTATATCACGCCATGGACAACGTAACTTCCTGTTTGGGAACATTCGAAAAGTTTCGACTTTTGAGAGCATTTCAGAAATATTCCACAATCCAGCGAAATCGTCCTGAACCTCAATCCCCCCGGCAACGAGGCAAGAAAGAGCAGCTGTATTTCGTGCCTTGCTGTTAAATGATGAATCGAATCCGCGCCCGGATTGAGATGTCTGGAGCTTGTGAATCCTTTCTCCAAATTCCCCCTTCTCCTTCAGAATCGCCCATACAAATACTCGGTTTTGACTGGAGATCGAGGAGTACTGCACGCACCCCAAGGTCGTATACATTGTCTCGTCGAAGTCCGGTGAGCGTTGATCGGACACACCTTCTCCGCCGTGATTCTACTCCACTCAATTGGTACCTTTTTTGATCGGCAAGCCTTTGAAGTTGCACAACACTCCCCCTTCGTTTAATTGAAGCAAACAAAATTTCCATCGATTACCTTTGAGGAAAAGGAGCTTCCTCTTCGAGTGGAATTACATTACGAGAATTCACACATTTCCCGTCGAACGTCATCTTTGAATTTTAGATCGTGCCTCACTTCCCTCCTTCGGACTGTGCCCCACTTGCCTCATCGGACCGTTCCCCATTGGGCTCATCGCAAGAAGGACCTTCCTCAAAGTCACCGACCAGTAAGACTGAAACACCGTCCATTATTAGTATTGTCAAGTTCCCCCTTTTGATTGAGCCTAGTAACGCTAATCAATTAATTCTATTTTAGAATCCCTCCTCATAATAATTATCTAGAGACAATTTCAATTTAAATAATCCTCCTTTGCCATTTTTTCATTCTTATTTTGATGTTTGTAACTAAAATGATATTTTTGTTAATTCATCTTTAACTAACCTTGAAGGATACTCTCGGCCTATTCAAGTAAACTCGCCAATCATTTATGCACTCTGACTGATTATTAAGAATTCAAAACACAAAGTCAGAAGTTCGACCTCATAGTCGGTCGTTAAACCCTGCGAACAGTCCTTAAGCGGTTCGCGTTGCAGTAGGTGATTAAGTCCCCAACCAATACACACATAATATAAGATTAGTGTATAGTGTAGATTGGTCAACCACGACTTATATTATATATATATATATATATATATATATATATATATATATATATTATTTCTATATTATAAAAACTGGTATGAAGTGTGTGAGGTATATTACATAGTAAATCAGTTTAGTTGATTTACATCCCCTTAAAGTTTTAGTAGTTCCCCCTCATTATTGAAGTTTCTTTATTTTTCTCTTTTTGCCGAAGTACGTTCAAGTTGTTCTAGATAGTTGGAACATTAGTCTATTAACTATTTAAAATTTAGATTATTAGTTGGGACCCTTTCTTTGTGTTTGTGTATTCCATTTACGGGAATATTTGAGAAATTTCGTTGCGTCAATAGCCCCGGTCGCGTATTACGTTCCCCCAAGTAATCTAACAAGATGTCTTCTTCGTTTGACCGTTTCAAGAGTCAAGGAATATTGTAGGGCCTGTTGGGCTGAAAATTATTAACTTACATTCAGGAAGAAGAAAGGAAAGCGAATGAACAAGAACTAAGAGAAGCTGAAGAGAGAATAGCAAGAGAACAGCAAGAGATGGAAAGGAACAGAGCCGAAATAGAAGAGCGTGAAAGAATAAGGAAGCATGACTTGGAATTAAGCCGTAATCAATTGGAGTCAATGTTAGTTAACTCCCATAACGAAACTCCACAATACACGTCAGTAAGATTACCCGTCTTTAAAGAAGGAGCAGATTTTGGATCATATCTTACGCATTTCGAGAAGATCTTTGAAATCAACAATTGGGACATCGAGGTAGATGGTGGTGCCAAATTGCTTCCCTCTTAAACTCACAGATGAGGGACCTAATCATTTCCCTTCCCTCAGAGTCCACTTTACCCTCAAGTCTGAATTCCTTGCTGCCGTGAATATGACCCCGGACTTTTATCGTACCCCATTCCGTCACGAATAGATCCGCCCCGGTCAGACCTTTCACCATTTTGGGTACACCCTACAGAAATAATTCCAATTTTGCTTAGATGCGTGTAAAGTCCCCCAAAAGTACGAGTAGCTTGTGGACTTCATCTTTATAGATCAACTTTTAGCTCCCTGACCCACTAAATCCGTGTCTTCGTTAAGGACAAGCGCTGCTCGACGTTGACGAAATGCCTAGAAGAGGTTGATGTTTACGCAAACAGCCATGACTTGTATTTCAAGGTTAATAAAAAGCCTCCCCCGTCTCCTCCTAAGTTTAAGATTAATAACTTCAGGTCCCCTTCAAAAAATAACCCTAAATTCCTGAAATTTCAAGGCCCCTCGAAACCCAATGAACTTCTCTCCTTCGGAACCAAGAGACATTAAGCCCATTATTACTACTACCCCTGCGTTGTTATTCCCCAGAATGCTGATAATCTGTTTTACGTGCGGAATAGAGGCTCACGTACGCATGAACTGTCCTTAAAATTCCCAATTCAGAAGCTTATCATCCTATCAGCTACACCAAGTTAGTGCCACTCTTGCTCCTCCCCCGTCTCTTCAGGATACCACTATGTCTCTCTCGTCGACCAACAACTCCAGGCACCAAGTAAATTTTCTATTTAATAAGAGCGCCCTTGATGGTTCGAATTTTGAAAATAGAGTCGTTAACGGATGCCGTGTGTCCACTCTTGTACGGGACACTGGTGCACAAGCATCATGGTATCCGATAATTTACTTTCCCCGGTCGCTCCTGACAAACTAAATGTTCGCTGTAGTCCATGATTACCTCGGCCGAGCGAAACGTTTGCCTATTGTAAAATGCCACATTGAATGTGAGTATTTGACTGGTTGAGTCAAAATGGTAACAGCGATGCCTGCCAAAGAACACCAGCAAAAGGGCGCGTCAAGCCAGCCCCCCTTCAAAAAAGCCCGATCATCATGGAACATTTTTCTTTTATGGCCAATAATCTTATTGTCCCTATTCATACCCCGTCTAGCAAAGTACACAGTTATGTCCTCACTTTGGTAGACTTTGCTACCCGTTTCACTGAGGCAGTTCCCCTTAAACGCATTGAGAGTTTTTTTGCGCCGAAGCCCTCATTTCCATTTTTCCTCGGATAGGAATTCCGAATGAGGTATTTTCGGATCGAGGAAGACAATTTGACTCAGAGCTTATAGAGTATGTCGGCAAACTCCTCATGGCAAAACCTCTGTTTATCACCCCATACCACCCAGACCCAAACAGAGTTTGCGAACAGCTAAATAGCTCATTGAGAGCAATCCTCAGAAAATTGTGTATAGATTAGCCCCAAGAATGGCACCGCTTTTTACCCGTGGCACTGTTTCTGTGTAGTGAAATTCCTCATAGGACCCTAGGATTCGCACCCTTCGAATTACTGTATGGCCTAATGTTCGAGGCCCCCTTGCTGTTTTGAATGAACTGTTCACAAATCCCCGTCTGAATAATGATATCCAATCCTACTATTTGTACCTTCTAGACCTCCGAAATAGCCTCGAGATATGTGCCAACATCGTGTGCCAAAACGCTGAGGTAAATTTGGAAAAGTATCGAACTTATTTTGATTTAAAGTCGAAGGAAAGAAGTTTTAACCGTGGCGAGGAGGTGTTGTTGCGACTTCCCACGGACAGTAACAAACTTCTGAGCCATTGGAAGAGCCCCTTTTCCTGATTCGAACTCCCTCAGGAGATAAGGTTTTCCACCTCAATATGTTGAAGAAATATCACCGGCGTGACTCTCTCAACAATATTGTGGCCCTCGATGAAGAGTCCACTTTGGAAGCGGTGTATCCCGCTGACACCCTCAATGTTGTGCAAGTAGTATGCATTGAACAAGATGATGATTACCCTATTCTAAATTTACCTGGATCCCCGGAATCATCCTTCCCCAGGCTAGCGCCTCTTCAAATAGTCAGCTGCAGCAGTTGCTAAATGGATTCGAAGATGCCATCGTTCTCACCACTTAAGAACCTGTTCGATCAAAGCCCTATCCTCTGCCCATCCACTGTAGGAAGCATTTAACCATGAAGTGGACAATCTTTTCTCTTCTTCTATCTATCTTTTTTAATCCATCTTGTAGATGGTAGATCACTTGTCCTGTATTCATCTCTTTTTTAAATGAATGTGTTTGATAAAAATCAAACTAAATTGCTGAGCTTTCAATCTTATTCGATCATCTTCGGACCGTTTCGATATGTTCTTGCCTCCTTTACCGATGTAATGAATGGAGTGAGGTTCTGACAGAATGAAAGAAATGAAATAAAATGAAATGAAAGGGAAAGTGGGAGAGAAAGTTTTAGATCCTCCGGAGAAGGGACCCGGTCGGGGGGGGGGGGCAAGGCCCGGTTTCCCCGTGTTTCCCCGACGCCCTCCTTCCTCTGTGCCAGAAGGCACCCAGGTAAAAGAGCTCCGGAGAGGGGGAGAGAGGGAGGGAAAGAAGAAATAAGTAAGGATAGGACAGACTGAAATAAAGTCAAAGGCTTGAAAGTTGACCAAGTTGGCTTGTAGAGCTGCTTAACGTGGAACCCGGACCACGGTGTTTTAGCTTTTCCTAGCTTTTAATTGTTACGATTTGTTGTACCTGTCCCTGAAGTTAGTGTTTGGCCCATCTTTGAATTGCGATGAAGGAGGAAGATTATTGAAGTAGAAGGAAGTTGGAGGTTTGGAGAGAGATACAAGTTACGTGGAGGTCACGCTAATCTCTATACTATAAACTAATTATTTGTTTTCCTGCTATGCTAATAACTCGAGTTTCTATGATTTTTGAAGCATAATTCTCGTATCTGTATCTGTTGTGTGGGTTCATGTTCCCTGGTTATTTATTTGTTTAATTCTCTTCTTTATTCATGTTGTTTTCCCTTTTTCGTTCATTTGCACTTTTTGGTGAGTTTTGTCATTCCTTGTGGGTATCAAGTCCAATCCGGTGAGTTTGTCATTATTCGGGAAGTTTTTGTCACGATCGGGTTTCCTTATTTGGTTTACAAGTAAATCTCCTCCTATTTCCTTTGGTCCGCTTTGTTTTTTTACATTAGGAAACAGCATATGTTGTCTTTATCTTGCCCCTCGTGTTATTTGATAATTTAGTTCCTCTCCTATTTCTTTTGGTGTTTTTTCTATGATTTTTCTGGCTCTTTTTTCAAATAGTCTCTTTAATGGTTTTATTATCGCTTCGAAGTGTAAGTCTCTTTGTTTTTTCCTCTCTAATCGTCACGTGTTCGTAATTATGAATACTGCCTAATTCTGTATACATTGAAATCTTATTAGATTACTTCTTGAAACCGTATACATGGCAATTGTTGGATATATTTTTCATGTTTAAGTTTCTTAATCTGTAGACTAAACATAGCATGCCTCGTGCTTAGTTTATTCTTTCGGTTACGTGTTTCTTGTAACCATTTTTGGTAACAGTTAGGCCTAAATTCTTGACTTCACCATTATACCTGTATCGATCTCCATCTTTGTAAACGTCGGATAGTTTTTGCAATACATACTCGTAAGTATAATTTTAAATTTATCTTTATTCGTTTTATTTTTCCATTTGCGTTCACACTTGTTTAGATTTGCTATTTCTATTGCCGTTACTCTGGCCTACATCTGAGGGTTCCGATACACACAGGAATTAATTGAGTGAAATCATCTGCGTATTGTATGTTCACACAACCCTCGTTTCTGGGTGTGAGAATGTCTGAGGTATACACTGAGTATAGCGAAGGACTTAAACAGCCGCCCTTGAGCGAGGGCCGCATTAAGCTTGAATCTTTCACGTTGGCACTTCCCCGTGTCTATGCATGCATATCTTTCCATGACGTAGTGGCATAAAATTCTTTCCAAAGATTTGTTCATTTTCAGATTTAGAATTTTATGTCGTAAGCCTCTTTGCCAGACTTTATCAAATGCTTTCGATACGTCCCGGCATACAATGTCAATACTCCATTTCTCTCCTTTCACTTTACTTATTTTTTATTTAATCACGCTAAGGGCTATTGCCGTATTCCGGTTCTTTCTGAAGGTGAATTGTTGATCGTTCCCGTGATTGTTTGCTGTGAAATATTCATTTAATCTTGTGTTCAGGATTTGTTCAAACACCTTTCCGATGAAGTAGAGAAGGGATTTAGGTCGGAAATTTTTGAGCTCCAAAGGTGGTTTTCCCGGCTTCGGCATGAATATCATTTTGGCCATCTTTAACTCATAGGGGAAGTATCCCATGTTTATACAGGCGTTAAACACCTTCTTTATCCCTTCGAGTATATTATCCTGTGCTTCTATATAGTTTTTCTGGTGAGGCCCGATTTCCTAGGGGCCTTTTGTTTAAAATTTGAAATAGTATTCTATAATTCCTCGATTGTAATTTTGGCGTTAAATCCTTCGTTCGCATACCGTTCCTCTTCTATTTAGTGATATGGGAAAAACATCTTAATCCGTTCATTTAG
The DNA here is from genome assembly GCA_963969495.1 of Ceratothoa steindachneri. Classification (NCBI taxonomy): domain Eukaryota; kingdom Metazoa; phylum Arthropoda; class Malacostraca; order Isopoda; family Cymothoidae; genus Ceratothoa; species Ceratothoa steindachneri. The sequence goes on from OZ018337.1 coordinate 61,937,173, forward strand.
TTCGTCAATTATTTGGTTTTCAAAGTCTATATCCTAGTTTTCGTTTTCCTCTTCGCCGATGTTGTTCACTCCTTTCCAATGTTCCCTGAACAATTTTTCAATCTCGCATTCGTCTTCGAAAAATTTCCCATTTCTGTCCTTCATCTTTATTTTTTCTTTAGCATTTCCCATTCTTTTTATCTTTTTCCAAAATTATCGGGGCAATAGTTTGTCGTCAATATTTTAAACGGCTCTATCTCAGTATTCTCTTTGTTTGTCCGTTATTGCGGTTAGTAGTTTTCTCTTCTTCGTTCTCAGATCACGGTATTTTTCCCTTGACGTTCCGTTTATTATTTTCTTCTTCGTTTATCGTTTTTATTTCTGCATTCTTAGCTCTAATTTCGTCTGTCCATATAAATTATTTAACTGTTTTGTATGTGTTTCTGGGTATTGCAATCTCAACAACTGTTTGTATTAGCGTCCTTATTTTTCCCAGCTCGCCGTCGATTTCTTCTAAAGTAGCTTCATTTAGTCTGTTTGGTGCCTAGTCATTCAATTCTTGTTTGTATTTTTTCCAGTCTGCTCTATGATATGCCTTATATTTTTAGCGGGTATTTGTACTGGTTGCTAATTCACGGTGAATAGTATTGCTGTATGATCGCTGCAGAAACCGTCTACATGTTCCATGTGGTAGTAAAAAGGAATGTTATTGTTTGCTGGGCAAATGTCTGGGGTTGTCGCTGTTCTGTCTTTAATTAGCTTTGGGTACTCTGGTCCTAGTCGTCTTTTATCCGTCTGTCTATTTGATCTTGTAGGTCTTTTCTTGTTTAGTTTCTGTTCCTATATCTTGTGTACGTGCATCTTGCGTCCAGGCCTCCCAAAAACAGAGTTGGAAGTCTATTGTTAAATATTCTCACAAAGTTATTTATTGGCAGTCCTAGTCGTCGCGGTAGCTGGTATCCCGTTGCGAGGTAAGATTTGTTTAGTCTTTGCTTTGTTTTGTAATCTATTCTTTTCTTTATTGCTCTTGCTGCTCCTTCATGTGCCTAGTTTGTGTGATTAGTCGTTATTACGTCGTAATTCAATATTTTTAGTTTGTGAGGGTCAAGGTTAATCCCGTGACCTAAAATAATAATGATGTCAAGATCTATTTCTCTCAAGATATTTGTTTTCTTTATCCTTCCAGCCATTCGTATTATGTGAAGAATTCTTAATATACTATTATCCTTCTTGTTCATATGTTCCTTAGTGTTTCACATTTCGCGGTTGGTATTTCCGGTCTTTGGTGAAATGGCGAGGTGTCCCTAGTCGATTTTCTTTTTTGTTTTTGCGTGTGTTTCTTTTTAGGTTTTTCTTATTATTCTCGTCGGTGTTGCTCTCATATTCTGTTTCCTCGCTTTCTGTATCTTCCTCTTGTTCAGATTCGCTTTCCTTTCTTTGTGTTTCTTCCAAGAGTTTTTTTGGAGGTATCTTCTGAAATTTTTATGTTAAATATAACTGATGAATCAATATTTTGCGGGGACTTCATTGGCTCCAGCCTATTTTCCTTGAGCATGGAGTTCAAAGTGGTGGCATATGCTTCTGGTTGGGCAATGTTTAAGGCGTGTTAGTGTAGAATGCATGTCAGTATTTTTACGTTCAGAGTTCCATCAAGCGTCATTTGACTGGTTGCTCCATTGTTTTTCGTTACTGTTGCCGCAGCATATGAGGTGTTTCTTGTTCATTCTTTTCTTCGTTGTGTTTCAAATTCTTTTCTCTTTATTATTCATTTTTGCTTCGAACATGTCATTGCCATTGTTCTGTGGCTCCCTCCGCAATTAACACACCTTTTTGTGGAGTTTGTGCAGCTCCTCCAAGAATGTGGGACACTGCATTCTGAACATATTCCTCCTTCCTTTCTTGGGCAGTTTGCGGTCATGTGGTCTTTCATTTTGTAGCATCTAAAACAGATTTGAATGTTACAAGCTGGTATTCTCATACTGTATTCGAGGATTTCCTTCTGTAGTTCCTTTGTTGCAATCTCGGGTGACTCACACACTATTTTGAATCCATGTGTGTGTTCCTTAAATTTGATTATGTCGTGTATCTTCATCCAGAGTTGTTGTTCCATTATTTCATGTTTTATTTCGTTCGGGGAGTGTTCCCCTACCCGTGATTCTATCTTACGGCATATGATGCTTCGGTTGGCAATAATCTGGGGTGATACTTTAGCCTCTAAGTCAATTTTTCATAAAGTGATGGTTCCTGCCATTGAAAGTAGCAGTTCGACATCGTTGTTTTCCGCACAGATGACAACAAATCCATTAGCTGTTTCTATGGATTTTATCAGGTCGATTTGTAAATCCTTGAAAATGCTTTGTTCTACATCTGTGGTCTCCGTTTTATCCCTTTCTGAATTCTTCGAAGTGGGAGACTTTTGGGGAAGTCCTGTGGGTCCATGTTAAATCACTCCCCCCAAGGGGAAGGTTCTCTGGAATAATAAGCTAGTAGATTATTTACCCCAGCCCACTAGTAAGAGAAGAACCCTATCTGTTTCTAATACTATCTCGCCTGCCTGCTCTCGGAGCGCAAACTCCCTGACCACCCTACGTAATTAGGCCTAACCCTATAAGCGGTCCTGCAGTCAGATTTGGGCTCGTTACCGATAACAGGACTCATTCTCTGGCCCCCTAACGAGGTCTCCTTCGGGAGTTCACTACACCCTACTTCTTACTGTTTCTAAGAACTTGCTAGTGGTCAGGTTATACTGTGCTAGATGAAAATCAGAGAGGAAAGTTTCAGATATAAAAAAATATAGTATGAGATAAGAAAACTTTAAGAAGATCACCGCTTTGGGGTGATTCCCGAGAATCAGAAAAAGAAAGTCTCTTCAATCAGTCCGATTCGCGTATATATTTATTCTTTCTTCTCTTTGGTTTATACTTAAACGTATATAGAAAATGCTCTCTTAGCAAAGTTATTTCAAGTCCAAAGATTGATGTAACTTAGCAGTGCCTTCCAATTTTAAATGTTTCTTTTAGCGCTTAGTCTCCCCTTAAAAATTTCTCGCGCTATGATTGGCCATTTTTTGTAATACTTATGTTCGCGTAGAAATACTATATATAATGTAGCAATTTTTAGATAATTCCATTTCTGTTCATTCACTAAAGATGACCTAACATGGTCGAAAGACGTCTAGGAATAAAGAATGTGATTCACGGATGTTTTTTCTAACCTCGAAGACCCCGTTAAAAAACTTGTAAAAAATATTAAGAAAATACAAATAAAAATTAATAGCGCTGCCACAGCCGTCGACTTTAATAGAACATATATATATATATATATATATATATATATATATATATATATATATATATATATATATATATATATATATATATATATATAATATATATATATATATATATATATATATATATATATATATATATATATATATATACAATAGTATTATAAAGTTTATAAAGGAAAAAGAATTATAATTAAAGAAATAGAAGTTCAATAGTATAGCCTACCACGAGTGAATACCACTTATAGAACTGGTTTAATGATACATCAATAGAGCCTTTCCTTCCCTTTATGATAATGAAAGAACATGTTAAAATATCGCTTATATCTTTACGACATGAATACGAGTGACACGATTCTAGTTCAAATATTTAGAGGACTTTAATTCTCAGTTAAATGTAAAAAGCAAAGAGAAATTTAATCAAATGAAAATTGGAAATCCCCTTTTCCTCCCTTTCTTTTCAGACGTTAATTCAATTCTTCCAATTTCCAGTCTTAATTAAGTTATTTCGTCCCTTCTCCTCATTGATTTGCAAAGTATATCATGAATTTAAGGCGAGAAGCCGTTGATAATAGGATGAACGCCAAAGGATTCTTTCACTACAACTCAGGGGGGATGGGGGATTTGTCAGGATTTCACTGAGATTAAGAAAGGATTAATTTCGCGGCCTAATCCTCGAAAGTAGCTAATGCTTTAATGGAAATTTCGGGTTTCATTTATTGGTTTGTTAGTTCTTATTGGATTTAATTGGAATGATGTGACGGGGATCCTGTCTAGATTCTAAAGGAAAAGATGTCCCTAGTGTTTCGAAGGCCCAAAGGTAGTAGCTAATTACTTATTGTGTGTTAGTGGCTAAGCATTTAGACAAGCGAGGATGATGTAAAAATCTACAGAATTCTAATCTTACATATTATGATTTAGGAAGAAATGTGGACGAGAAACCTAACAAGCTCTGCTGACCAAAAAACCGCGTTCCCTAAATTATTATTACTTATGACCTTCAAAACTTTTAATAATTCCCGGAGTAAACTTGGGAGGACTGTGGCAATTCTATCATTCGAAAGAGAATATAAACACCTTAAGGGTTTCAAATTTCGTTAGAATCGGCCGAATAGTTATGATGTTATTGCCAAAACAAATTATTCGCGGGCTATCCTTGGGAGGACTTTGCCAATTATATTATTTGAAAAAGGATGTAAAACAATACAAGATTTTCATTTTTCGTTAGAATCAGCGGAATAGTTATGATCTTATTCCCCCTCAAAATAATTCCCAGGCTGCTTGTAAATGGAATTTGAAAATGTGGTTGTTATTTTTAATGTCACTTCATAAATTTAATCCTTTCCATCTTGAGTTTAAGCTATTTGTTCTTCATTTTCTCCTAAAAAGAAAATTATTTCACTCTATGGCGTTGAAACTTTGGCCTACTTATAGTAAGCAGCACTTCTTCCCTCACCTTCTTGTCGCTTTAATTATTGACTTGTATATTTTACTTAAGTTAATCTCGAAAGCAAACATGATGTGGTCCACAAGAATTAACTATTTCTCTCTGACACTTAATGAAAGAAGGTTTCTTCTCAGAAAGCTCCATCTCCATAGGGGATTTAAATTAATTTGAGTTACGTTATTTAAACCATAGCAGACAAATTCACAGCAAAAAACAATTTTACACCTGCGCCTGAGGAAGTCAACATCTTGTATGCTTTGGTAATGAAAGTGTATTAGCCCTGTACTCTCCTGTCCCAAGAGATATGTTTTTGGCTTGCTTCCAGTTACTTTTGATCTGTTTAAGATTGTGACACTTGAATTTACAACGGGGGCTAGAAAAGAACTGTTCACTCGTTCCCACTTTTCAAGCACTTTAGGGCAAATATCCTTTGAAAGATTGGCTGCTCGATAGTTTCTCACATCTACATTTCTGAACGTCAACGATTAAATGTTTATTTATTACAGTAACTCCTCATTCATTATTTGGGCTTACTAGGAGCCTCTTTCCTTTAGTTGCCTCTGCCTTTCTTCAGTACCCCTTGTATTTTGTGCGAGTTCATTTCTGTTGTATCTACACCAAGGGGGAAGGCTTTGGTACTTTGATGATAAAAATAATAATAATAATAATGTAATCTCCTCTCTCTGAACATCGGAAGTATGTCCGCTTGTTTTCTTACAGGAAATTTCTCCGTGGCATATAGGACAATACCAACGTAGAACAGTTTTTGGATGCTAAAAATATTAGCGTGATGTAATGACTTGCGCCCAGCGTCATTACCACCAAATCTTTTTGGTGAAAAGATTACGGTTGGGAAACCGACGAATCTTGAAGTTCTCTGGCAAAGATTGAAAGAAGAATGGAAGAAAATCACACCATAATAATGCCACAAATTACTCAATTCCCACTGCCCAAAATGTGCTGAAGTCATTCTAAACAAGGACTTCAATACTTCTCAGGAATATCTAAAAATATTTAATTAATTAATAATATTTTCCTTTTATAGCTGAATTTATATTCAACCTTCATTATTTTTGTACTTTACGTTTACTCAAACATACATTAATCTCTTTAATACTTTTTTACTTTCTCTTCTATAAAATGAAACTTGGACCCTATCAGAGGAAAATTTGAAGGAATAATTTTTTAACTTTTAATGAAAATTAAATGAGTACTTTTAAGAAAATTTAGATTTTTCTGTTTTCTTCCCTTGTTTTTAACGGTATTGTATATATTAATTGTTTAAATTCAAGTCATTTGTTGTCGCTTGGTAGTATCGATCTATTATTAAGCACATTCTTTGATTTTACTGTTAGCAATAAAGCTTTTCTAGTTCTTTCAACCCTCATATTTAGTTAACTCAGAATTTGCTAATTGAAAATTAGACCAGCAGCTCTCCTTGATTTCAGCTCTTTTGGTGCAAATTTCTAAACGTGTATCCGATATTCCTAAGATATTATCTAAAGTTAGGTCCAATAAAACATTCATCGTTTGCAGTTTCAAAGTTAAGGCGACGCCGACACAAAAAGTAAAGGAACTCTGTTCAGATGCAACAATATTTATATACAATTCGCGTAAATGTATAATTAAAATAAATGTGACAGTTGTGTCTTTTCTTTCATTTTCAAGTGTAAGTCTATGGAATTATTAAAAAAATAGCCTTTTTAATCTAGTCTTTTTCTAGCTTTTGGGTCTGAACAAATTGTGCTGAGGAGACCTAATCAAAATTGCAGGTATATTCACCTTGCAAGTTACACAGCATAATACAAAGAGATTGAAACAATTACTTGAAGATCCCTAGTCAATTGTAAAATGGTATAAGTTATTTTTCCGTCATAAGGTCATATAAAGAGTATGAAAGGGACTCTTGCGATTAGAAAGAAATAATAGCACTTGTTAGGATTTCTGCAGCACAATTGTTGCTCATTTTCAATTCAACTAAACATTTTAGCAAGGTTTTAGTTTTTAAATAGTATTATCATATAGTCATGATTTTTTTAATAGTTGATGTTTATTAGCTCCAAATAGACATATCGCAAAGTAGTCTATCTTCAATACTTATTTTGTGGATTAATGATCTCGATAAGCTGAGTTCAGGGGTGATCATCTTTGTAACACCTCCACTTTCCTCAGAAAAATCTTTTCTAAACACATTTCACAGGTTATACCCTCATTGTCCGCAATTTAGTCTTTAAATTAAGTAAAGAAATCTTTGCGTTTAATTAAGCCCTTTTTATTTAAGTTAACGGGGTTACATACTGTAGGCCGTAGCATCGATAAGCAAATTTCAGCAAATCAACCTGCACATTTCAGGTTTTGTACACTTGAAGAAACATATTTTGAAGGTAAAAAAAGTTATTGGCAGATATATTGATTTAAAAAAAAACTTTTTTTTAGCTCAAAATTTCATTACTTTTAAAATTTTCGAGCCAGAAAGATAAACATCATCAGAGTTGTTGGTTTGTTGTTATAAGTGCTTCTAAATACATTAGAGATGAGTTTACACTTAAGGATAAGGATAAATAAATGAGGAGTTTAACTTTTATAATCAAACTGATAAATACAATTTGTCAACTGATACATTAAAGTCATGCTTTCTCTCAAACGATGGCATGAAGTCATTGAATTTTAGTACCGCCTTGAATGTAGCCATCGCCTGCTCCTTTTTCATAAACTTCGCCAGAATCCTCCGTCGCCACTCGCGCACACCGCTCCACACCTTGAAAATTGCATGGAATTTCAATAGAGTGTGTCTCGTCGACAATATTTTGTAGGTCCTCGTTAGATAGATGCATTGTAATTCGTGGCTCAAACCTGCACTCCTCTTCAGAGGGAAGTAGATCTTATGCGCTCATAGTAGTCTTATCTATTTTTGTTGGTCTGAAATCCCGTCTCACTTCCTCAGACACAGTAGCTTCTCGGATCTTCCTAATTCTGTTAATAACTAATTTCCTGTTCTTCACTGGCAGGTTGTAGTATTTTCAAAATATTAATGTATTCTAGGAGATGTTTAGATCCCTTTGTGCCCTTCTGAGAGAACTTGATGTGAAACCAGCTGAGCACATAATGACTCAATACAAACAAGTCATTACTAGGTTTTCTGTTGCCACATAAAATCGACATGTTCTAAAGGCAGTGGTGAGCTATCTTATATGAGAGATTAGCCCTGGTTTCATATGTAAGAAATCAGCGTCAATTACACCACTTCTAATAAATAGCCCTTATAGGATAGGTAAGCTTCGTCTCGATTAAGCTCATTTACATCTACATCTGGAAGAGGAGCACCTTTAGCAATATATTGAAAGCCTTTGGTGCTACTGGTAGAGTTTTACAGGTGTTTAAGGCTATACTAAGTGGTCCTTTCCATCGAGTTACACTTTCTGTTGGACTAATATATTTCCTGCACAGGGCCTCAAAGGAAGCTGGAGATGTTCCACTGTAAAGCACTATGTAATTGACATTCCAGCCCTCTTATGGCTCCATTCTTGTAGCCAGTATTAATTGCCGTGCTGTCAGCCCCCACTGCCTTTCTCTCATCTTTAATATCATTTTCAATTAGCCATTTCATCAGTCTGTCTGCAATACCTGCACCTTTTCCTCGTTCACTAGTTAGAAAATCTAAATAGACAGTACCTAGTTATCCTATAACCACAGTGAAATTGAATTACTTTTACTCCATACCATTTGTTCCCTTTCTTCTTTATAGCTATAGTTGTGTCTCTTCTCTCATCAAAATCAAAGCATTAATTTATTATCTCCCAAACATTCACATTCGGTGAAATTCCCCCTTAACTTCGGTCATACCCTCCTGACTTTGTGATGATCAATTACATGGGAGCGTTCTTCTGAATTTATAATACCATAGTCGAAAAGGGCTGCACTGCAAATATCAGCAGCAGCAGTTCTATTTGACACAGAATACCGATCTGCTTTCATAGTATTTGTTGGGATTGGTACGATGTTGTTTTCTGTTCTCGCAAAGACTTTCTTCCATTCATCACCAGCAATGTCAGAAAATGGGTGTTTCTTCATCCAAGGCTTCGACTGAAATTGTAGTTTTCTCTTTCCTCTTCTCGTTTTGTGACTTCTTCTTCTCTTCTTTCCTGAATTTTATATTCTTTGAATTTTCTTCTTTTAATCATTTCACTTGTTTTTACATCCGCTCCTCCAATTTTTACGTAGCGCCCAGTTCTTTGGTCAATAAGAAATTCATGCTCTCGACGTGGCACTTTCATTTCTTATCACACTTGCAATCCAAGAGATCAGCACACTTGTAGCATGATATATCAAAATGTTGAGCCAATTATGAAATATACTTCTTATTCTTAGTGGCTTTTATTCCTTGTTTTGATACCAAAGACGCTTCTTCCACTATTCGGAGAAATTTCGTTTTAATATTTTTGATCGGTTGAACTGGATACTCGCCCTTTATACAAATCTAAGTAAGGGCCTCGGATACTTCAGGAATAATAACCTCGTTTCTCTTTTATTTATTGTCATTTACTTAATGAATATATCTTCCATCCTGTTGTTTTGTTGGCAGCTCATAATTTGAATGTTCTGGAAGTGCGGAGCCAAAGACGCTGTGACTTGTTGATGTTTTAGTTCTTTTACTCATCTTAGCCCTGAAAATGAATAATAAAAAGACCCTTTAGTATAAAACAGAACTAATACATGTGATGAGTGAATCTATGTATAATATACATTCAAAAAGTTGAAGCCATATCTTTCCATAGGAAATAATATGTAAATATCTCGTAAATATGTCATAGATCGATTAATTTATAGTGCCCTCCGAGTAGTTAAGAAACAAGGAATTCCTCAAACTAAAATTACTTATACCTTAGATACATAATGAGTTAAAATGCATATTTTATTTCTGTACGAAAATTTCTTATTTCTAGCTTCACAAACGAGAACTATAATCACTGAATACAACCAGCCTCACACTACTGAAGAGAAATTTTAATCAAAATTTGGCACCCAAAAAGGGCAGGTTACGATATTTTATGGTTTTTATCGTCTTCATTTCCAAATTTTGGACATTCTACTCTACAAAACCTTAAATGTGCCTTAAGTCTCTAATGTCCGGACACAGGAATTATGTTAATGGTCTCTTGGCTCACCAAATCATATCTCCATTGAGTTCTTTTTCACAGGTGGGGGAGGGGTATGCAGAAAGTAGGGGGTTACTCAGTAAAAATTAAATATACGAGAACCCTGAAGGAACAATGCATCAAAAATGAATGTGATAAAATTGATGGAAATTCGGAGTTAACACACCGGGTTCCTCGGGTGAATCTCGCAAAGCCCATCGAAATTTGCATCACAAACGGTGGAAATCACATTGAAGATGTTACTTATTAATATTTCAATTACATAAAATGGAATTCAATTTTTATTGAAAATATGCAGTTTTCAAGTGTCCAGATTTTAGAGCCGCCCTTTAGGTGAGAGCTCCTTTTATATCCTAGACCAGGAGAGACTGGCCGCCCTCGATCCATTCCAGCTCTGCTCACCGAGATCTGATAAATGTGAGGTTGGCTGATCGAACTCTTACGTGGACAGAAGTTGAGCGGTGAAGAATTATAGTCAGAAGGAGTACCTTAAAATTTAACCCATTCCTCAGCTCGCTCAATCGCCAAATGTCAATCCTAATGAAAGGTTGTATGTAGAAGTGGTCATTGATTAAGAAGAAAGAGGATGGCTATTGCACATAACCTTCCTGGAGAAATTTTTGAGTTCTCAGAGAACATGGATTAGGGGGGGAGGGGCACTTTTTTCTGGACTTTAAATCAAAATACCAATAGAGGCGTATCTCCCAGAAGGTTTGTAATGAAATACTCGTAATAAAGTGGTGATGAGAGAAGAAGAGAATGCGTAAAGAAAAAAAACACATATCTTCCAGCACATATTGTAGGTATGTGTGGGAAAGGCAAACAATTTCGTTTCGGGTTGTGGAGAGAAAGAAATTCTCCAGATGTCAGCGGCATCACGTCACCTACGCCATACCTAACTTCCCATAGCGGGTGTAAATGAATAGTAATCGGCAATATAGATTGGGTAGAAAGAGGAAAAGGGGAAATAATAATTCAGGCACGTTGAAACCCATCATCCCTGACATCGGAGGCCACATCTCCCATGTACAATGAGGCTTTCGCAAGTTCCACTGCGCGCTGGATGCTCCGCTCAGCTGGAAAAGGGAACGTGCGAGCCCTTCTTCTTTCATGCAGAGCAAAATATAAAAAAGGTGCGGATGGGCTTATAAGGAAACGAACAATAAAGGGTGAATATAATATTTCCAAGATTGGGTGGATATTTTGAAAACCCAAATAAAAGGGTATTTTGACTACATTTATTCTTGTATTGTGGGAGGGAGATGTGCACTTTTAAAATATAAATGTTCCTTAAAATCTATGTTTAGTCAGCAATTTTACCCTGTTCTCAGTCGCGTGCGAGTCTAGTCGCGGGCAACTCTACATCTCACTATGGTGGTCGTCGGCCGTGTTTTTTTTTTGTTTTTTTTAATAACATTGTAACTATTCAGCACATTCTAACGAAATTTGAAACCCTCATGTTGTTTTACATTCTCTTTCGAATTATATAATTGCTGTATAACATTCTCTTTCCAATGATATGATAGCCAAAGTCCTCCCAAGGTTAGCCCATGAATTATTTTATTTTGGCAATTACATGATAACTATTCAGCCGATTGTAACAAAATTTGAAACCCTTATGTTGTTTTACATTTTATTTCAAATGATATAATTACCAAAGTCCTCCCAAAGAGAGCCAGGAAATAACATTGTTTTGGCAATAACATCATAACTATTCGGTCGATTCTATGAAATTTGAAACTCTTAAGTTGTTATACATTCTCTGTCAAATAATATAATTACCCACGTCCTCCTAAGGATATCTCGGGAATTATTTTGTTTTGGCCATAACAACATAACTATTCGGTCAATTCTAACGAAATTTGAAATACCTCTGTTCTTTTACATTTTCTTTCGAATGATCGAATTGCCAAGGTTCTCCCAAGGTTAGTACGGTAATTTTCAAAAGTTATGAAGTTCGTAAGGTAATATATCAGAATAATGTGAGAGCACGCGACTTTTTGTTCAGCAGACCTTGTTAATATCCTCTACTATGTATTATTAGTAAGGGTTTAGTTTTAATTGATTATAATAATTCATCGAGTTGCCGAAAGTTTCACTCATTCAAATACTTTCATACATCCAACTGTTTTCCAATATACTTCTGTTCTTTAAATTTTCATCAGAGATTTGTTTTTAAGAATTGGTTTATAGTAAAGAGAAGAAAAAGTCACATTATTGAAAAATGAAAGTGCACTGGTATAACCATTCACAGCACATATTAGAATGCTATTCTTTAGCTCTGCATTCTCCGTGTTATAGGTGAAATTTTTACTTAATATCACTAATGGGAAACTAATTTGTGTGTGTTCAGTAAATAAAATTGCTCCCTTTCACATTGTTCTTGCTATAAATTGCTCTAACTAAATTTCAACAGGCGGGCAAATTCGGAAGAAGTGAGCGCTATTTTTCGTTCAAATGATCATCAAGAGTTCACTTGGATTTTGCAGCTTTCATTCTTCTAACCCTATATAACTTTGTTAATGAACTTTTTGAGATTAAATTACTTTTGTTTATCTTCTCTCTATTTGTAAATAACTAAAAATAATGTTTGCCCTGAATTATTCGAATTTATTTCGAAAGGTATAATTTGGTTTAAGCGTTTTTTATTAACTCTGCTCTGATCATTGAGAATACTAAACTATTTATGCGCCTCATGTTAGCATCATCGCCATCAATGTTTAACAATTAAAGCGCGATATCGTTCAATGCATCGGATGTAAATTATAAAACCCTTTATCCGGGCAATGAGTTAAAGTTAACTTTGTTGCCTGAGTTGGTCTTAGGGATATCCTCAGTGGAGTAAAGCTCACCGGTTTTATTGAATTTATTTTTAAGGTGGTTGCAACCTCTTGAATCATGTGCACAGTTATGTTGTTAGGAATAGTTGGTTACTACACTAAAAAAACTAAAGGATATCTTAAAATTATGATAAAATAATTTGGAATTAGTAAAGCGTAAATCATTGGGAACTATGGCTTAAAATTAAAGGGATGATAACCCACCGCCATCTTCAGACAACGGACTGAGTTTAGCACTGCTCAGAACTTAGCATTCTTCGGTTAGTTAATGGAACCTCTCTCAAACAGTGAATCTGGTTGTTGTGGAATTATCTGGCGGAATCCCTCTAAAGGCACCTAATTAATTACCCTTTCAATCTCACAATTTCACCCTTAATGGAAAACTACGAGGATTAATGTAGCAATGGCGCAATGATTTTATAATTTAAACCGAAAACTAACGAAGGTATCTCCCTTCTAAAATGTTTGTTAGATGAGTCCTGTAATGATAGATCATATATGTAGAGGATATTAATGTGAGGGGGATGTATTGCCTCAGAGCCGCCTACAGAACTTTTGGCTGAGAGAGTTCGCAGTCTTCCCGATGTAAGCTAATGCATGTTTACCCATGCGGACTGACAACCTCTCGAGAGGACGAAGAGAGGTTTGTAAAAGAGAGCGTGGAGAGATTTCGAAATTAGGCGCCTTTGGTGAACAAGTCAAATAAATGTGCCTCCTTGGTCCTTTTAATCCAAGAGAGCAAAAGGCACCTAACAGGTCGATAGGATTTTATTTGTACCATCCTTTTGTCCAACAGGTACCAGTAGGTTTAGTTATTCCATGCCATAATCTTTTTACAGTCTCTGATTATGCATTTGTATATTAATCTTTCTTATTTTAATAATTATAGATATACAAATATTAACGTTTCACCTGAAATTTATGTATCTATCCAATTTTCCACATTGATTCTCTCAATATAAAAGAATGGTGATTATAGCGGAGATGGTCTTCACGGGAAATTAAATCGATCCCAATTTCACCCTTAAATTACAGAAAACTTGTCTTGTTTATCCACATTCTAAGAATTAAAGAAATAATTAATATAAAGAGTATATGATAGGTGATCATGTTTTGGCTAAGAACATATGTAGGTGTGTATACAGTTTCCAAAGGTTGCCTTTTACAGAGCATGAGCTCATATGCGACGACTTAGTTGTTAAATTCATGTGAAAGGGGTTTATTATGCTGTTTTTACCCTCTAAACTGAACAAAATAAAACTAGGATAGGTTTGGATATTTTTAAGTGTCTTTTTGAACTTTCACACGCAAAGTTAAACATTTGCTACCATCGAATACCTTAAATAAGGAAATTAGTTGTATGTGCGCTTATTTACTTTTTTTTCACTAGTGAATAAGATTACTTTTATTCATACGTTGCTTCACTTCCTTAGCGATTAAGATCTTAAAATAAAATTTCTAAATTTTTAGTCTACATGCACATCAAATGCCACTAAGTTTAGGCCTGATTAAATTTCTTAAGTTTAAGTTATACACATATTCTCACATTGGACATTACAGCAGACGTATTCCTTAAAAGGTTTCATTTCGCAGAAGTAGAATAAATCAAGCACACTTATGTAGGTATGGGTTTATACGTACGAGGGGCAGTCAATAAATTTTGCGAATCGGTAGGGCAAAACAGAGGAAGAAGGATGGCTGTTTGTGGGGCTGTTAAGACAAGTTATGACAAGTCAGGACCTGCAGCCGCATGCTCCTGCCTCGTCTATTTAAGAAGCAGTAGCTGATCGCAGATCGTCAGTCACTAATTTTTCAACAATGGAGAAGGTTGAGCACCGCGCAGTGATCAGGTTTTTGACCAAGCAAGGCAAGAATGCAAAAGAGATCCATGAACGCATAGTTGCAGTGTACACCGTCACCGCCCCTTTCTATGCAACCATTGCTCGCTGAATAGTGAGTTCCGCCACCACAGAAACCACACGCCCCATGATCGACTTCAACGTCATCAAAGTCCACAAGGCCAGAGTTGCTCAAGCTGCCTTGCGCGAGTGCGGATTCTAGGAGCTCAACCATCCCCATACAGTCTAGATCTGGCCCCTAGCGACTGCTTTTTTTCTGCCAGCTCAAGGCTGCACTGCGTGGACGCTAGTTTGGGGATTATGAAGATGTCCAGCTCGCCGTCCAGGAGTGGATTGAACAGCAGTCGGCAGATTTCTGGTTGTTGGGAATTCGAAGCCTAAGGAACAAGTGGCGAAAGTGCGTTGAAGTCCAGGGTAGTTATATTGAAAAATAATAAAACACTTTTCTTCATATCTCGTTTCCTTATATCCTAATTGCAAAACTTATTGACCGTCCCTCGTAGCTAAAAATTTAAAAGCGAGAGAAAAAATAAATTGACGAAATATTCAAGGAATGGATGATTTCTGCGTCACTTCTTTATCTCCATTGGTAAATAACAATAAGGAAACTAATATTTTATAATATAATGTTCCCAGCAGCCAAGGGAAGGCCGTCTTTTTCAAAATGAAGGAGGATTTCACAGCCAGCTTTATTATATTCATAAGCTTTTACGCTTAAGTATATCGACCGCAAATTTAAAACCATCGCTTTTAATTGCATATGATTCGATAGGGGGTGAATCATAAGTGAGGTTTCCACAGAAACTGCGCTACTCACGCAAATTGGAGATATTCGTTATGTCAAAGTTTCAGATGACATGACTATTAGGGTGAAAATTTTATAAGAAGAAGGCTTCCCAATGGATACCGCATTAAGTAGATGATAGGGAATGGTAGATACTACTAAACCTGCCAGTATTCAATCCTAAATACCTTAGATTTGGAATTGTATTATAACGAGGTTTGCTGAACAAAAGTCAGCAGACCTTATTTATGACCTTACGACGTGCAAAACTTTTAATAATTCCCGGACTAATCTTAGGAAGACCTTGGCAAATGTATAAATCGAAAGAGAATGTACAAGAACACGAGGATTTCAAATTACCTTAAAATCGGCTCAAAGGTTATGATGTTATGAACCAAACAAATAAAAAGCAAACGGGGACTGACCGACCCACATAATGAGATGTAGAGTTATTCGCGACTAAAACCCTTACTGGAATAACTTTGTATATTGTGAAGAACCATTTAAAACTACGCAGTAACTTAAATATTGTCCAATTGACACGATACGTTTCAGATTTGAATTAAATCATAGATGGAGGATGTGGGATGTCATGCACGTCTCAATCTCAGAAGATAGATTGGCAAGGATGAGCTACGCTAGGAAGGCGGCGAGTTAATTGTCTTTAAAAGAGCAAAGATATACCATAGGAGAGCTCTTGCCTCTCAGTTCATACCTTAATTTCTCAAAATCTAGAGGAGAATTGCAGCATTTTGGGGTAGAGTCTTGTCGTAGGATTTTGGTTGAAACTAGCCTCGAAATCAGTTTCATTTAAAGTTTAAAATAATAAATATTTTAACTTTGGTGAGAGAAATCTGAGCACAAAATATTCGTGACTTTATTAAAATGAGGTGGACATTGTATTCTCATTCGATGGCGGTCATTTATATTTTACCTAAATCTTTCCTTTTTCCGTTATTTGTTTTAAAACTGATTTATGCAGAAATTAAAAAACCTTCGTTTGGAGGTTACAATGGGATTGTAGAATTATGCCTCGGGTCAAAGGTTTAGGTCCTTTAAAAATGAAAAGCACATTTTATTCTCCCGGAATTACTGTATACGCTACTTTGTAGTGTTATATTCGTAATATAAAAGATCGTTCTATTCGTAATGTAAAAAAATCGGTAATAATTGAGAGTTAGGAGTGCAATATTTTTACTTAACTACCCGCAATAATACTCAAAATAATGCATATCGTAAGTTTATTTAACAATACTGGCAAAGTTTGTGTCGTAGAATGACTCCCGACGAGACCATATATCACTATTCGTTGAGGGAACTTCCTTAATTATCTTTAGAGTGCGTTAATGTCTGGCGGCCGATATTATGTATCTTCGATATGCTTAAGAAGTGGAACTGAGCTCAATGATAATAATATTGCTATCATTAATAAAATAGAGTTTTTTTAATAATAACTATCAACAAACACAAAAACAGAAAATATTGACATAAACAGAGAATGGAAAGGGTCGTGGAGACTCGGGCTAATCCGAGGATTTAAAGGATTTAAAAAAGGTAAAACAAATATAGAGTTAAAGAGATGGGATGGTTCGATAAACCATTTAAAGCACAGGATAGAATTGACAAAAGGGTTAAGTACTCAAAGGTGACGTTTGGCTTACGTAACTTTTACACTAGTGGTGCAGTGGAAGGTGGCTTGAAGGAGTTTCGGTCCGCTGGCGAGTTCCAGCCGAAGGAGGGGAATAAAAGGATCCTGACGTGGCGTCTTGGAAAGGAGAACCGTTTCTCAACGAACGGCTTGAAGAACAATGGCTGTTCTACGTTGTTCTCTTCTGAACAAAGGGGGGGGGGTGAGAACCGTCTCTTATCTACGGGCTCAAGAACAATGGCTGTTCTAATGTTGTTCTCCTCTGAACAACAGGGAGGGGTGGGTGAGAACCGTCTCTTGTCTACGAGCTCAAGAACAATCGCTGTTCTAATGCTGTTCTCCTCTGAACAACAGGGGGGGGAGAACCGTCTCTTGTCTACGGGCTCAAGAACAAAGGCTGATCTAATGCTGTCCTCCTCTTAACAACAAGGGGGAAGCCTTTTGGACTCGGCGTCGCAAAGGCTCGAACTTTGGCACTCAAGGGATATTGTCCTCCTTCTAAACAAGTGATGGTGAATCTCGAGGTCGAGGTCCCTTGGCGCACAAAGGAAGAGAGGGTCGTTGTGATGTTTCGCAACGAAAATCTGGATCTCCAATCTGATCTTAGTGGTAAAGTTTCCATATAAATAGCCAGGACATCTCATTGGCGTGGGGGACAATGGAGTGGAAGCTTGGAGGGAACGCACAGCCGGACCGGAGAACAATGCCTTATCTGCCCATAAGCCTAACTCAACCTGGCGAGGTCGGCGTATGGGGGCGAACGGGGAGACGATAACCTCCTTGTTTAAACATTGACATCCGGTGGCTGTGATAAGACGCCAAGCTTCGAATCGAAGATGCACGTGGGCAACATCGTGGTTTTAATTAATATGTAAGTAGAAGTTGAAATTAACGCAGCTTTAACTCGTTCTATCACACCCCTCCTTTCCGGGGGAAGTTGTCACTTCGAAAAAAAAAGAGAGAAGGGACAACGATAGAGCTTCGTTGTGGGAAACTCGTTTTCTTGTACCAACCATACCTTCCTGCACCTAACTAGTATTACCTCAATACATATGATTTTTTGATTTTAGATTACAGGGGAAAATAACCTTTAATACAACTTAATCAAAGAAAAAAAAGGGCTCGAGCAATGAAATGATATAAAATTAGTACATACGGGACAAAATAATTTATACGTAAATTAATGGGTACAAATATATATATATATATACAAAAAATTAGACATTGAGCGTTACAAAAGTCAGACATATACATTAATTAATTATATTATAAGAGAATCTTAATTTAGGTCGTACAAGACAGTATATACCTACAGGGAGATACTAATCCTATGAATACACTTACTCTACGCTATTCGGTAACGCATTCCTACTGAGGGCGTCAGCGACGTGATTATCGGAACCTTTGATCTAATTTATTTTAAACTAATACTCTTGCAAGAGTAAACTTCAGCACATGATGCGGCCGTTTGAGTGTCTCACATTCCTAATATAGGCTAACGGACGGTGGTTGGTTCCTATTTGAAATTCTTTACCTATCAAGTTCATCTTGTATTTGTCTATGGCCCAGATAATTGATAGAGCTTCCTTTTCTCTAGTGGCCTCTCTCTTTTCGCGTGGTAATAATTGACGACTAGCATATGCAACTGGATGACTCGTTCCGTCATCCACGTATTGAAGGAGTACACCTTCAATGCCCTCGTTGCTGAAGTCGGTCTTAATCCCAAAGGATTTTTCCCTGGGATGGGCAACTTTAAAATGGGGGCAGAAATGAACTTACTCTTGAGCTGATTAAAATGGGAAACAGCGACATCATTCCAACGTAAACGATCGGGGAAATTCTTTTTTTGAAGGAGGCATAGGGGGGCCGAAATTGCAGCGAAATTCGGAACAAATCGCTGATAGGGAGAAGCTGATCCTAAGAACGAACTTAATGGCTTCTTTCTAATCGGAAGGGGCATGTCGGCGATTGCCTTAATCTTGTTCTCGTGGGGACATAACTTGCTTTGTCCTATTTTGAAACCGAAATATTTGAAGGTTTCGTGGGCAAAATGGCATTTGCTGGGGCCAATGGTGAGGCTATTTTCACGCAGTCGCTCGAAAAGAGCTAATAGGGCGGGTAAATGGTGACTCAATTTAATTAGTTCTTGTAGCTGTCTCTTCTGACGTGGTGTCAGCTGCGCGTCACTATCCAGGTCAGAGGGTTCCAAAGACTCGCCTGGTAGGGGAGGAGGAGGGTAATCGGCATCAGGTTGGATGCACACTGTCTGGATTACATTAAGGGACTCCGCGGGGTAATCTTTTTCAAGCGCCGATGTTTCGTCCAGTTCTACGAAGGTATCTCCATGGGCGCGTTGATGGTTCTTTTTTTATTGGGGTCCACGGACAGTCTCCGTGTCCTTGTCTTGGGCCTTATCACCTAAGGGTGCTAGTGATTCACACTCCTTTTGTGCCGTCCTAAAGTCCTGGTTAAGGGTTTCCGAGAAATCGGACGGTATCAGGGTTCTGATGGGGACGGGCTCCGGGGCTTCTTTCTTATCTCGGCCTCGAGGAAAGGCGGCATGAGACACAGGGTCAAAACTTACTTGGGGGCTCTTTCCTATAAGCACAGGACAGAATTGTATGGGTGCTGAAATGACTTCAGCCCAGCCATCATAATATTGACACTGCAGGTAACATCTAATGACGGGGAATCGGTTCGCCCGCCCAAGGTGGTCATGTACCACCGCAAATTTTTCGTGGTTAGGGTCCACTGGGGGGAGGAGTTCGTCGGACACGATGAAACACGTACATCCTGTGTCCCTGACGAGAGTCGATACTCGGCAGCCGTCCACGCTGCTCTCCTCATATTTCAAAGTTCCCGATGAACTTTTATCAAAAATCAACTTTACCTGGTGGCCTGACGGAGGGGGAGAAGTTTCTGCCTGGGTCTGTACCACCGGGGGAGCCGGAGTTGTATTAATCTGGTGAACTTGGTGGGCTGGTCCGCTTTTAAGCCTAGAATTTTGGGGGCAATTCTAGCTCATGTGGTTTTCTACACCACAGGTGAAGCATATTATTGGTCGCTTTGGAAAGAGAGATGGAGGAGAAATCTTAACGGGAGGTTTGGAGTCCCGTTGTTGGTTTTGGGGAAAGAAGTTTTGGGGTTTTACGGGGCTCGGAAACTTTGTCAGCTTTCCTGGGAAGGGGCGCGAATCCTTCCTTCTTTCTTCTCGTTGAATTTCTTTTTCTCGTTCTTCTCGTTGTATTTTTCTTTCTAGTACTTCTCGTTGTATTTCTCTTTCTCGTTCCTCTCGTTGTATTTCTCTTTTTCGTTCCTCTCGTCGGATTACTCTTTCCCTTTCTCTTTCTTCCTTTTTTCTTTGAAATTCTGCTTCAATCCGAGCTAATTCAATCTGATAGTGAAGCTCCACTTGTCTTATCCATTCCTCTCTTATGTACTTAATTAGTTCTTTTCCGGAAAGTCCCAAGGATTCTCCTTGCGCTTTCCAGATTTCGAACTGAGTCATCTTTGCACTTGGGGGCTACTAGTCAACCAACTATAATTCCTCGCAATAAGAATAATGCCTCTATAGAATTAGCCTACCTAAATATGGGCACTGACCTATTCGTACTTGGTTTATCAATCTAAATAACCACTGACTAAAATCACAAAAAAAACACAAACAAATTATTATAACAGTTCCTTGAGCTACTCCAGCTTCTTAAGTTTCAAAAAAAGGGGATAGCAATCGTTAAAACAAAAGGGAACTACTATATTCTATTATTATAACGAATAACACTATGCTTTACTCGACTGAGACCAGTGTTTGCAAAGATATAGCGTTAAACCTTACACACCTGATACCAAATTTAAATAGTATATATATATATATGTCGTAGAATGACTCCCGACGTGACCATATATCACTATTCGTTGAGGGAACTTCCTTAATTATCTTTAGAGTGCGTTAATGTCTGGCGGCCGATATTATGTATCTTCGAAATGCTTAAGAAGTGGCACTGAGCTCAAGGATAATAATATTGCTATCATTAATAAAATAGAGTTTTTTTAATAATAACTATCAACAATCACAAAAACGGAAAATATTGACATAAACAGAGAATGGAAAGGGTCGTGGAGACTCGAGCTAATCCGAGGATTTAAAGGATTTAAAAAGGTAAAACAAATATAGAGTTAAAGAGATGGGATGGTTCGATAAACCATTTAAAGCACAGGATAGAATTGACAAAAGGGTTAAGTACTCAAAGGTGACGTTTGGCTTACCTAACTTTTACACTAGTAGTGCAGTGGAAGGCGGCTTGAAGGAGTTTCGGTCCGCTGGCGAGTTCCAGCCAAAGGAGGGGAAAAAAAGGATCCTGACGTGGCGTCTTGGGAAGGAGAACCGTTTCTCTACGAACGGCTTGAAGAACAATGGCTGTTCTACGTTGTTCTCTTCTGAACAAAGGGGGGGTGAGAACCGTCTCTTGTCTACGGGCTCAAGAACAATGGCTGTTCTAATGTCGTTCTCCTCTGAACAACAGGGGGGGTGGGTGAGAACCGTCTCTTGTCTACGGGCTCAAAAACAATGGCTGTTCTAATGCTGTTCTCCTCTGAACAACAGGGGGGGGGGTGAGAACCGTCTTTTGTCTACGGACTCAAGAACAATGGCTGTTCTAATGCTGTTCTCCTCTTAACAACAAGGGGAAAGCCTTTTGGACTCGGCGTCGCAAAGGCTCGAACTTTGGCACTCATGGGATATTGTCCTCCTTCTGGACAAGTGATGGTGAATCTCGAGGTCGAGGTCCCTTGGCGCACAAAGGGAGAGAGGGTCGTGGTGACGTTTCGCGACGAAAATCTGGATCTTCAATCTGATCTTAGTGGTAAAGTTTCCATATAAATAGCCAGGACATCTCCTTGGCGTGGGGGACAATGGAGTGGAAGCTTGGAGGGAACGCACAGCCAGGCCGGAGAACAATGCCTTATCTGCCCATAAGCCTAACTTAATCTGGCAAGGTCGGCGTATGGGGGCGAACGGGGGGACAATAACCTCCTTGTTTAAACATTGACATCCGGTGGCTGTGATAAGACGCCAAAGCTTCGAATCGAAGATGCACGTGGGCAACATCGTGGTTTTAATTAATATGTGAGTAGAAGCTGAAATTAACGCAGCTTCAACTCGTTCTATCACAGTTTGGATAAAGATTTACAGCGCCCAGCATCAAAAACGAATTTAGTGCGTGGCTCACATACCAATATCGTTTTAAAGTCTCTTCTTTGTTTTTTATCTAAGCGGACTCAGGAAAATGAGATATTTACTTAAATATCATTTGTTAAATCGTACATATAAATGAGGCTTATAATTAATGTCCAATGCATAAGATGGTCAAAATAAAGGAAACACGAGCTCCTACTACTCTTAGGATTTTTTCACATATATATATATATATATTTATATATATATATATATAAATATGTATATATATATATATATACATATATATATATATCATCACTAACTCTTTAATTTAAGAACGGGATTTTTTGGAGTATTTGAATAATAATTTCATCTTGATTATTATTTAAGTATATTTTTATTTTTTATCAAGGTAAGTTCTAAGAATTTACTTTAGAGTTTGAAAAAACAAAATAGTTTAGCTGAGAAAAACTAAATATGATTATCCAATGCTTTATAATGTTTTAAAAGAAAATGAATAACAAGGAGCTACAAGGAAAATAAGTACCCTAGAAGAACCTAACTTGAACTGGTCAACAGATTCACTGCTGACAACTTCCGTCCGAAGTGCGTTCCAACTACCGCAGATACTGTAAGTGAAGAATTTCCCACACAGATCACGGTGGTATTGCTTCAGTTCAAGTTTAAAGCCGTGATTTCTTGTTCTCCCTTCGCTGAGCTAGAAAATATCCCCGTAGTCCAGTCTGTCGAAGCCTCGAAGTATTTTAAATACTTCGATAAGCTGACCACGTAGTCTCCGGGTCTCCAGCGAGAACATATCTAATTCCCTTAATCTATCTTCATAACTTTTATGTCTGATGGGGGTTATTAGTTTGGTTGCCCTGGCTTGCACACGTTCAAATCTCGCGATGTCTTTTCTGAATGAAGGACTCCAAAATTGTACGGCATACTCCAGGTGCGATCGGACGAGGGAGTTGTACAGACACAGTACTATCTCCTTGTTCCGATATCCAAACTGTCGCTTTATATAGCCTAACATCCTTTGGGCTTTTTTCTCCATCTCAATACACTGTTTCGAGAACATGAGGTCACTCGTGATAGTTACACCCAAGTCCTTCTCAGTGTCGGTGGATTCAAGAGCAGTGCCCTTAAGGATATAGGGTAATCGAGGATTTCAGTGGCCTTTATGCATCACTTTGCATTTGTTTACGTTGAAAGGCATTTGGCACGTATCAGACCACTCCCTAATCTTCCGAAGATCTTCCTGCAGGCTTGCAGTATTTCCATCCTTTGCAACGTCCATACCAAGCTTGGTATCGTCAGCAAATTTGGAAATCTTGGCAACCATGTCACTGTCCATGTCGTTGAGGTAGATGATGAATACTAGTGTTCCCAGGACAAAACCTTGAAGCACCCCGCTAGTAACGAGCACCCACTCAGAAGCCTGTTCATTCACCATCACCCATTGCAATCTGCAACTTAGCCAGTTCTCGATCCAGCTGGCTACTTTTCCGTCTATGTCCATTGGTGAATTTCAGAAAATTGATTAAAATTTATTAAGGCTGCTTTTTTATTTTATCTATAACTATATTTTTGCGACGTAATATTTTGAAAGGGGGGGGAAATTTAGTTTAAAGTTCCTTTTTAAAATTATTATAATTGGCGAAGTTAAGAAAATTTATATATATTTAACCATGGCTGCTTTTTTTCAGATTTTAAATTTTAATCTTAGTAGCGAGGCGCAAGCTACGGGAGGAGTGGCGAAGCCATTGCCTGGTATATATATATATATATATATATATATATATATATATATATATATATATATATATATATATATAGAGAGAGAGAGAGAGAGAGAGAGAGAGAGAGAAGAAGCAGGGAAAAAGAAACCAAATAGATGCAATCTTCTTATTTATTAAAACACTAACGTTTCGAGGGCCAATTTCGGCGTAAGACTATTGAAAATAGCACAAGGAGAGCTAATTTAGGACACACCAACATGCCTATATTTTTTTCTAATATATTTCAAACTTTTAAGTACATCATTATTTATAATGATCTTTGAATAATATTGTTTTAGTATTTTATACATTATGTAAACCGAACTTAGAAATTGCCTCGAAAGTAAAATGTTCAAGAAAATTCTGATTTCTAAGAGCTCTAAACAAAGCAAAGAAACAATTACTTATGAATATGAAATATATTAAATCACAAATGAATCTGGCATCTTTGCAAAGCTCAGGCTGTTCATGAGGGAGACGCACCCTCCAGGACCAAGCATAAAATATATGGCTTATGTCCCTTCGCACATTTTTAATTTAATTTCCTTTAACTTCAATAATTTCTTACAAATTTTTCACAAACGCATTGGAAGTGATTCAGACATTAATTTTAACTTTATTCCAAGTCAAAAAATACAAACACTAATATTTAGTCTTGATCCATTTTTAACGCTAAGACGGCCAATGATTAGCAAAATATTAAAAACTAGATATATTTTCTTGAATCGTTAAAAAAATATCTGTTTTAAGAGACCTTCAGCTACAATTTTAGGACAACCTAATAGATCTATTGAAATAGATTTCCTACGAATTTTAACTGCATAATTAGGAACAGTAAAAGAAAAAAATTAAAGAATATTAGTAGTTTAGACAAATTACAACCCTATGAATGAGAATTAGTTCAAGATTCTCAAAACACGTATCGGTCGATCAATTTCACCAGCCATTGAGGCTGCTCCATCTATCCCTAAATTTCGGCCACATTTAAACGAGTTTGTCATTTCCATTAACATTTATTTAAATGTAATTGGAATAATACTGTGAGGTTTCACTTGATTTATTGATTGAAAAAAACCTTAGAAGAGTGAAGAAAAAAGTTTTCTCAAAAGGAAACAGAAGCAAAGTAAGAGAATGGGTGAGAGTTATTTAAGGCACTTCGCGTATCTTTTGTCTGAATTTATTATTTAAATCACTTCTTTTGTTTTTTACTCTCCAAGAGTTTTTTCAAGTAATTATTCTTTTGTAATTCAAATAGAACAATATTTATGTAAAGGTAAGCTTTTAATCTTTGTTTCCAACTAAATTTTAATAATCACTCACAAGAAATAATGCCTGAAATCAATAACATTTTAACTCAACCTCTATTTTCTCGACTTCTAGATCTTCAATATTGCTAGAAACCCTTTTTCAATTAATTTAAACTGATCAATAAGCCTCCCTAATTCTTTCCATCTTTTAACTATTCGGTAAATGGGTATTAGGTAGAAACTCTTCATCAATCATTAATGTTTTAACTAAGACAAGGGAAGTAATCGCTTCCTTAAAGCAGATCTGGCCAGATCTGGCCCCGTAGCGACTACTTTTTATTCCGTCAGCTCAAGGTTGCAATGCGGGGACCAGGAAGATGTCCAGCTCGCCATCCAGGAGTGGATTGAACAGCAGTTGGCAGATTTCTGGTTGTCGAGAATTCAAAGCCAAAGGGACAAGTGGCGAAAGTGCATTGACGTCGAGGGTAGTTATATTGAAAAATAATAAAACACTTTTCCTCATATCTCGTTTCCTTATATCCGAATTGCAAAACTTATTGACCGCCCCTCGTCTTTAGGTACATGTAAATAAATTATCGTCTATGTACATTAATCGATGAAGAATAATGACGAAGCACAAATGTGGCCTCATTTTACAGGTAAACAAGCAGGTATGTAGGTTTTGCGTTTTCATGCTTTACGTTTGAAAATAAAATGAGGAATTTCATGTCCATGTCAGTCTCTGTCTCTGTGTCTCGGCGTCTCTCTGTCTATGTGTCTCTCTATATTTTTGTTTGTCTCTGACACTGTCTGAGTCTCATTTCCGGTATCTGTGTCTTTGCATCTTTCTTACTGTATATGTCTGTTTGTGTGTGTCTTTATATGTCTCATCTGTCTCTTTCTATATGCCTTATCCCTCTGTTTTTGTCTCTCTTCTCGATGTCTCTGAATTTTTCTATATTTTTCTTACACTCTCATTATATATATATATATATATATATATATATATATATATATATATGTATATCGCTTTTTGTATATGTCGGACTTTCTTTGTCTCACTTTTTGCTTCTATCCTAGGTGGAGAGGCATTCATCAGTGTATAGATTTTAAAGAGATAAAAGTTACCCCATTAGTGTATAGCGTCCAGAAAAATAGACACTAGAAAAATATTTACGTAAAAAAACTTTTGGTAATATTTACGTATTTTTTGTTTCAGTTTACTCTTAATACTATTCTCTATCACGTTTTATATGAATAATGTAAGCAAAATATAATTTTCTGTGAAATAAAATAGTTTACTTCAGGTTTTCGTCAGTAAACGTGTTGCCTCCCGATCTGGTTAAGTTAATTACTCTTATTCCACATGTAAATTTATTATTGTTGCTTTTTTTCTTTTATATATTTAAATGAATAGTTAATTATCGTATTGAAACGAAAGCTTTATAAAGATTTTTATAAACATACATTCCATAGATAATTTTATGTTGTTCAGAAAAACGAATGATATTCAGTCAGACTACATTTTTGTGCACATGCTCCATATTTGTATAATATAAATAACTATTTCAATATACATAGCCAGTTTGATAAACTAATTTATAATAACTATTCTAATAACTATTCCCATATAAATAGCCGGTTGGATAAATTGGCTTATATGTATTTTTGTTTATTTTATTATTTATTTATTTATTTTTGATATCGTGTTTTGTGTGTACTATTGAAATTTAGTTCAATGCTTTTCACTGATTTTTTTTATATTATAGGACTTTGAACACCCACCGAAATATTTTCATCGCTTGACAACGATGATAAAGTTAATCTGGTGACATTATTCTTCATGTTCCTGAACTAGAAGTATATTGCCTAACCGATGAAGATTCATATGCCTGATAAGGAAGCTACTCGATATTTAAATCACCTTGGCGAACCTTATTGAATACGAAGTGGGATTTTATACCCCATAAACATTATCAAGCTAAGGCTGAAAATATATCTCTTAATTCAAGAGAAGGTAGGAAAAAAATGAAAGTAAGTAAAATAAACTTGAGTAAAAAGTTTCCTGTTTTTTATATAAATTATTCTAAACAACCATCAACTTAGAGTTTACTTGAGGAAATCTTCTCAGCAAATAATGGATTAAAACTACTAAAATTGTTTTACAGTGATCATTTTATTGAGCAAATTGTTGAACTAACAAATATTTATGCTCAGCAAAGAAATGTCGAATTGGATTAGAACACTGATGAACTACAGGTAGTATTTTGGAGGTTACTTATCTCGGTCTATGCAAAATATTCAAACAAATGACTCTATTGGTTTAGGGAATTTGATAGTCCTAGCATTTTGTCACGCGCTATTCGATGTAACAGATTTGAAATGATATTGTATCACATTCATTTCAATGACAACCATAAAATGGATGCAACGTACCGTTTATATATGAAAAGACCATTGATTGATCACCTAAGCAGTCGATTTCCGAATTTAGGGTTTAAGAAGAACACCTTTCTATTGATAAATCAATGGTCCCATATTTTGGAAGGCATTATGCCAAACAATAACATGTCGCTTTACAAACTAAGCACTTTGCTCATCTACATAGAAATTTTATAAAATGAGAGAAGCAAATTCTACCCTCTCAAAAATGATCATCAAGCTCTTCTTTTTTTTCGTTATTTTAAGATATTCGTCCAGCGGGAAATTTGCTTCATTAAACAATAACAAAATATAAATGTTTTTCATTCATTTTTCTCCAACGACAATCACCAAGAGAATAGATTCGATTCTATGGTTCATGTACTCCGTGAAGAAAGAGGTGGTTCAGAGAGTGAAAAATACGTTGGGAATATAAAAGTTATTCCAGAGGACGGAAAGATTCCATTGTCCCAAGAAAATAATGTTCCTTGTTTAGATACGTGCGAAGAATTTCTATTCAGGTATCATAATATATTGAGGAACATTGCGTGAAGGGATTGAGTCCGTAGAACTCATGAAAATTATACCTGCCAATCACAGCCAAATTAATATAATATGAATAAATCAAGGAAAAGAAAATTTCGGGGAAAAAAATAATTTATCAGGTGGAGTCCAATCGGTACTTTTTCTGGTCCATCTCTCGCTTTGGTCTGGTCTGCCCAGCTCCATTTCAGGATTCTTATTGCTTCCACTCCATCCTCAAATTTTGTTTGTTCATAGGCTCTCTCTTGTTGTAAGTTTTAATGTAAAGGTTTTGGTCAGGTTCCAAGTTTCTGTTCCATAGATCATATTTTAGATTATGCATTTGTGCATTCTTTTCTTTTCAGGCGAATGGGCATTTTAACTTTGAAGATGATACTTGCTTTTCAAAAGGTCTTATTAGTCAGAGTGATTCGGAGACGACAGAAAGCAACCTGAAGCCATCGCGGTATTGGGGGTTAGAACCATGGGAACAGTCGTGGCCCAATGGCACCCAACTTTAAGTTGCCCTCGGCTGTCTCCCATCTTCTTTACTAAGTAGTCCGGAGGGCCGTTCTGATTTCTGCTATGTATTCGGTGTGAGGAAGAGTGAAACGGTGGCGTCATGGATACTGCAAATTAGTGTGTGAGGAAATCCAATGCACTCTACGTGCCCAGATGGAGTGCTCCGAAAAGTAGTACTGACTTCAAACAGAGAGGATACGGCTCGGAAACTGACTCCTTCCTGGGATTTAGAGGCATCTGTATGCACTGAAACGGATCCAACGTGATACGGACTGTGCCCCCAAAAGTTTGCGCGTTCCCTACGACTCTCTGGGAAAGCTGTCGGAGAATAAAGGGACGAGGGAGTCACTACTGGTCGTCCCTTGTACTCAGGACAAGTTCTTTCACACAAACCTGCAGACTATTAGACTTCTGGGAGGAGATGGCCCCCATACATTTTATTTGACTCAGTTTGGAGGGGGAAGAGAAGGTAGGGGTAGTGAGAGGCGTATGGGATGGTTACAGGAGGAAGGGTTAGGAAGAGTAGCAGGGTTGGAGGAAGGAGATAGAGAGAGAGGGAAACACAAACAGACAGAGTGACAGAGAGAGTTACAAGTAAAGTGTCATACTAAGAGGGACAATTTGGCCCATTACAGCGGAACTACTTATGTTTAGTTTCTAACTATAAAAAAATGCTGGTAAGGAAAGTATATAACGAAAGTAAAAAAGCAAAAATTCTACTCTCTTTCTCCCTTTCTCACTTCATTTTTTTCCAAATCCTCCTGCTCTTTCTCTAAGCCTTCACCAGCTCTAGCCGACCCTTCCCTATCTAGGTCCACATAGGCCATTTGGAGAGCGAGAAGGAGTTTGATGAACGGTGGAATGGGGGACACACGCTACCGGCCTCTCTACCTCGGGAGATGAATTCTTTCAACACCCACCTTCTCCACCCTTTTCGTTCTTTAAAAAACTAAAAATTGTAACTAGTAATGATGATAAATAGACACGCCCAGGAAATATTAATAGGAAAGCAGTAACAGGATAATATATACAATAACTTGCTAATATATTAAAAAAATATTAAAATACCACTTAAAGATTTTTTTAGCAACATGCAGTGTTTTGTCACTTAATATCTAACGTTTATAACTTCTTGGTCCAGTTTAGTTCTGAAGGTATCAACTTAACTACTGGACACTACTTCAATAGATAACTGATTCAGATGTTAACAATTCCATAGGAAAAGAAGCTTTCATATATATTAGTTATAAAGTGTTTTGGGCGATTGTCATGCCATTATTTCTTGTATAATTTCTGCTAAGCTCAAACCAAATAGAATAATCTAGATTATCTACCTATTCATTTCAAGAATTTGAACACTTCTTTAAATTGACCTGCCAAACGTCTTGTTTCTAGAGAGAATAAGTTTAGCCTTTCTAGCCTTGTTTCATAATTATGATTTCTTAATTTCGGTAGCATTTTGGGGGCTCTAGCTCTATTTCCTCCAATCTTTCAATATATTTTCGTAAGTATGGCAACCAGAAATAAGCGCAGTATTTTAATTGTGGTCTTACTAATGTATTGTACCTATTAACAATTTATTTTTACAACAAAATTGAAGCTTCTTATAGCAAAGAAGTTTTTACGTTTTCTTTTCTACTTCCATACACAGATAAGAAAACTTGAGATCGTTGGATACATAGAATCCAAGTTCTTTTACATATTAGGTACTGTAATTATTTTATCAAAGAGTTTATATTCAGCCTTTCGTTTTTTAAAACCCACATACATTACTTTACATTTTTCGAGGTTTGAAATTCTAAAACACCCTGTTCAGTTACCATTCCCTTTCCTAACTTGCAATCATCTGTAAATTGAAACAATTTTGACAGCAATCATGACACACATCATTGATATACATAATAAAAAAAGCAAAGTTCTAAGGACTGAACTTTGAGAAATTCCACTACTCAGAAGTTCCTTTCTGACTTTTGTCCGTCAATGACTTCTCTCTGCTTACGATCATTGAAACAATTCTCAATCCATTTTGCAACTTCTTCAAATCCTTAGTCTCTTACTTTAGACATCAACTTCTTCAGTACATTATCGAAGGCTTTCTGGAAAGTTAAATACAAAATATCATCTGATCTTTCTTTTATACACTGTATTAATATAGAGAAATATTATTATAAATTTGTGAGACATGAACCATGTTTCCTACAGACGTGTTCAGACTCATGTAATAATATGTTCTTTTCTAAATACTCCACTATTCTTTCAGCAATACAGCTTTCGAGCAATTTTCTAACTACTGAAGTTAATCTTATTGTGCGATGTATACTCGCTAGTACTTTATATCCCACTTTAAATATTGGCGTCACATTTTCTAGCTTTCTAGCTTGATCAACGATTCCTCTTTCTAACGATAAATTAGAGATCGGCGTTAGAAGTTTAGCCATTTAAAATTTTAGATTTATATTTATTCATGTTTTCAATAAGCTTTCATATAGTCTTAATGATGTGGGGATATATTCCTACTCTTTTTAAACATTAAGTATTAGCTATATTAACATTGTTAAATTGTAAATTATCATATATGTTTTATTGGGCAAATGTTTTTTTCTAATATTTAATAAAGAAAGAAAATCCTTTGGATTAATTTTTTACAATTTAGAACTTCTTTTATCTGTTAAATTTCGTTTGGCCTATGTGAATTCAGCTTGAAACTTTCTTCTTACATTCATATAATTATTTCTATTTTGTCTACTCCCAATAGATTTTGAATTTTATACCCTTTATCTCTTTCTCTCTCTCTCTCTCTTTCTCTCTCTCTCTCTCTCTCTCTCTCTAATGGTTGTTTTTATTTCAGCAGATAACCATTTGTTTCATTGACATTCCCGACGTTACTGACTTTTAATGGTATTAATTAAGCCTGTTTATTTAAGAGATTGTTTTTATATAAATGCCACATTTCCTTAATATATTTAAGAGGGAGAGGCAGAGAGAGTGAGAAAGAGAGACAGAGACAGAGAGATAAGGAGAGTGAGATAGAGAGAGACATAGATAGAGACAGATATATCGAACCGGGACCATATCTGTGGCTAAATTGATGAATAAGAAGATTAAGACGACGATAGAGCCATCTACTCTAGGCTATTTCCCACCAAAATGATAATTTTTTGGTAATTTCTAAATGCGGAGCCTTACCTCCCATACCACCCTTTAATTGTGGTGGGTTGCAACCCCACACCCCTTCCTATTATTAGATTCGAATTTATAGACGAATAATGCAAGATATTTTTTTACTATAGACGCATAAGCCTTATCTAATTTTCTTTTCGCCCCTGGATAGCCGAATAACCCGTCTTTCCTAATGCCTTTTATTTACCATAAAAGATAACTAACATTTTCGTTTCCCTACATATCAATGTCTCTGGCCGTTGATACAGAGTGGCGACTGCATTCCCAAAATGGTGAAACCGATCCTCTAGTCGAGGAAACATTTGACAGAAATTAAAATTTACGAAGTAATTTTCTCTTCTGCCAAATTTCGGCACACTCGTCCGCTCGTCTTGCCACTGGCGCTCAATATTTTG
The DNA here is from genome assembly GCA_963969495.1 of Ceratothoa steindachneri. Lineage (NCBI taxonomy): Eukaryota > Metazoa > Arthropoda > Malacostraca > Isopoda > Cymothoidae > Ceratothoa > Ceratothoa steindachneri. The sequence goes on from OZ018337.1 coordinate 61,969,422, forward strand.
AGTGTAAGCACCAGTGTCTGGATTCACAAAATGTTCACTGTGGTTCACCAGTTCATGTGTGTAACCTTCCTCTTGTGAATTCTAATACGAAGCCCAGCCGTCGATAATAATGAGTTCCCGGATTTTATCCATTATTTAATATGAACTTTTATTTTTTTTTGTTCAGTCGGGAATCGTGACCGTAAAAATCCTCTTGTTTTTGCATTTAAACCATCCCAAAACGCTACAAGCTTCTACTATTCTTCCTTTATTATATTTTCTGAAGCGAAATTTTGCTTTATCAATCTCAATAGTTTTGCCTGAGCTACCAAGAGGTTCGCTTTCTCGTTCAATTCACTCAATGACTGCTTTTCCAGCTAAAAAATACCCAGTCCAACAATGATTTCAGCAAAATTTATAAATAGTCAAGCGCTATTTCTTCCTGAGTGGAGAGGTTCGCTAAAAAGTGGTACTCAGGCAAATAACCTGCGCAAAACTCAGCTTAGAAGAATCAACCCTGAAAATTGAAATTAACAGGGGGTAAAATCCTGGGAAAGGTAAGCACCTTTGTCGCCACGAAATTTTCCTGAATTATTTAATTTTAGAATAATTTCACACTTAGGACATTTATAAGTGTCTTTTATAACACCGTGGCTAACATAAAATACCACTGTAGACTTGCGATTGCGCAAAAATTTAGTAAATGACCGTTGTAGATTGAGATCGCACTCTCCTTCATAGGCCATATGGCGCAATGAGGCCGAATATAATTAATTTGAACGAAATCGCCCGTGTAAAATGCATTGTGGGTCTAGGCCTAACTAACTGCCTTGTATTGGTAAAAAGAATTGTCGTGCAAGGTCGTGCATGCGTTGGTGGGACGCTGCCGGTTGACCCATGTCTGATGAGGAAGGAAGACATATTGTGAGGAGGGTGTAAAAAGGTCTCTGAATTTAGAAAAAGTAACAGAGTATCGATGAATTTAAATTTCGTCAAAACCATAAAACTAGGTATTCCAATGTGAGTTAAGGAGCTGAATAACATTTCTACCATAAATTTTGTTGATTAGAAGGCTCTTAAACTTTGGGAAGGATAGCGCTATCGTCGTCTCAAATTACCACAAAATAAAGCCTATGTATCAAATAGGTATGCATATAATTGTCATAGGTAAAACACAAAAGAATTGAATGAATCAAATGTAACCATTAAAAAACCATATGATACAAATAATTATATGAAAGATACTAAAATGAAAAAAAGACCGTTATAAAAAATAAAATCAATATGCCACATATAATTGAAATAAAATGCTTTGAATTAAAAAGAAAAATTACTTACCAAGTTAAAATGTTTACATAGTTAAAATAGCACAAACCTCTATCGTTGGAGTTACTTAATTAACTGAGAGAATGAAAAAGGTCAATGAAAGAACAGAGAAACTACTTTTGTTTTGAAAATGTTGGTTGATTGTTCTATAAAGCAAATGGTTTGGTAGAAGACTAATTATCGGTAATTTCTAGTTGTTCTATCTTTTTTAGAGAGTAAAGATTATTTAATTTTTAAATTTACATAGTTTTAAGCAGAACTTAAAATGAATAAAAAAATCAGTCGTGAAGGCATTTTGGTGCATTTTACATTATTTAGGTATCGAGGATAGAAGTTCTGGTGGGGAGAGTGGGTGAGAAATTCTATCGACCAGATCAAATTGCTTCGAGATACTCAGTTGAAGTTGTGCGACAGTTTGCTCTCGAGAGCGACTGTTCCTCGTAGCGCGCCTAAATTTATAAAGCGGGAAAATGGGAGCAAGAAACGAGGATTAGCGTTGCTAAAACTAAAGTTGCATTGTGAGTAGTATTTACTAAAAGCTGAATGTCTTAACTAAGTTTAAAACTACGTTTAAACTAAGTTTAAAAGAAAGTTTATATAAATTTTAAATTTGGTTTTTAATTGTGTAAGTGGTTTCGGAGAAATTGTACGTTATAAGAATTTTACCTTTTCTCACTGGGAACCGGCAGATTAACGGACAATCCGAACCACGCCTATCCACAGAGCATGACAGCCGCCGGGAAAGCGAATTAAATATGACTCTATCCAGTGACTTACCAGACTCGATGGGATTAACTTCGCTAAATTCAGAACACTCGCCTAAGCCAAAATCTCTCTCTCTTTCTCTTTATATATATATATATATATATATATATATATATATATATATATATATATATATATATAATGGTGTAAAACTCGTGAGAATGGTAGCTGGCAACACATGGTTTAAAAAGGAAGAGTACGTGGGAAAGACTGTGTAGGCAGGTGGGAGAGAATGTGATTGAGGATCAAAGAAGCATATTATGTAGACTATGTTCTGATAGGTAGAGAGAATGTGAAGAGACTTTTGGATGTAGATGTAAAGAAGGGGATGATGTGTGTCGTAGAATGGCCCTCTGTTTTTGATCACTATACTCTTTGACACCCTTTTAGTATTGGTATGCTTTGTGGTGCGTGAGTTACTTCTATGATGAAATAGGCTTTGTTCAAAGAGTGCTAATTCAGTAGTTTTGTTCTTAAGAAAAAGCTATTTAAACACATAAGGATAAGAGGAAACACCAGATATATACCAAAATAAACATGTATTTTAAATGAAACACTTAACTATAACAAACCAACAGTTAACACATTTCTATCTCTGGCATCTAGACCTTTCGCACGGATACGATGACAAAACTAAACAAATAGGCTACCCGTAAACATACCAATTGCGGATTAGTATTTTTATCGTGACTCTATTTGATTAGCGTTAAACATTAACTTAACGTACTCTCGTCTACAAGCACATATGACCTAAGTTCAAGAACAATGGTTTCTACTCCCCTTTAAAACGTGAGACGTACTAAACTTCTACTATCGCAATAGAGATATAAATGTTCTTTCTAACTTACATGACAGGAGGTATTAGGGATTGCCCCATGTCGCTGGAGGACTTATCTCTTACTTTGAAGTGTTGTGGCCAATGGTTGAAATTTCGTCGAGGAGGGGGCTGATTCTTCAACGTAATTAAAGAACGGGAGCTCGTTGGGGCTGGGTTCTTCTCCTCTCACTCTTACGGAGCTTGAGATGTGAAAGTCACTCGAGTGTGAGCGGCTTTGCTTTTCTTCAGTCAGACTTCTTAACAGTCTGTAAAGGATTCTTCGGTATGGCACCGATATAAAGCTTGACTATTTAGGTTAATACGGGCCGGAAAGGGGAGATCGATTTTTTCAATCTGATCCTATCGTTTTCACGGAAATAGTCTTGTATGGCTGAAGGATTAATCTTCACGAACTAATCCTTCTTCTGGCGTATCGACTTCTAATCCCTCTCTTTCTTTGCAGGGCTTATTTATAGGCGGAATACCGCCCCATCTAAAGGGGTAAGTGACAAGGACACAAAGGCAGGGGGGTGGGACGCAAAGGGTGAGTTTGCATCTGGGGAGGGCGAGAATTGCCGAGGGTGGCACTGGGGTGCCCAATTCGGCTTGCTAATTAGAGGCTCGCGACCGCAGCCCGCTACTTGGCGTGCCTTTTGACTAGCACTGCTTTTTTTTAATAACCACGGGTTTATGGGTTTCGTCGGTAATTGGATCGTTAGAGCGTCGTTTAAGGACCTTAGGTGGTCGCCTTAAAACAGATGTTAGCTTTAACTGCCCAAAGCGGCGGGGAGATCAAACCCAAGCTTCTCCTCATGAGGCATGGGGGGCTTTAATGTACCTATACTCCTCCAGGATGCTTAATGTAGCCTTTTCTCTACAGTGTGAGACTTATCCAACCCTCACCTCGTGATATCAGAAGTAAGAGTAAAGAGTGAGTCGGTTGGCAAATAAAGGAGCTTGCCAAAGAAAGAGGTAGGAGGGGTGGAGAAGCTGAAATGTACGAGGTGCAAGAAAGAATACAATGAGTTGGTGATAAGAGAGTCTGAGGTTTGTGTGTGGAGATAAGTGGAAGTTGAGGCTTGAGAGCATATTAAAAGCTGCCAGAAAAACATGTAAAATGATGGTACTTGGAAAAAAAAAGAGTTAGGAAGGGTAGCAAAAGGTGGAAGGCTGAAGTGGAAGAGCTACTGAAAGAGAAGCGTAAACTGTTCATCAGGTATATACAGAAAAGAACGCAGAAAACAAGGAAAAGTATAGAAGAAAACGACAGGAGGTGGAAAATCGAGGGACCAAACTGAAGAGAGAAGCGAATGATAGGTGGGGTGAAAGATTGTCTGATTTCCATAGAGAAAATGAAATCAATTTGGGAAGGAAGTAAATTGTGCGCGAAAGAACTGAGAGTAAAGGATTATATGGGCGAAGTAATTAAGACAGATAAAGTAAGGAAGAGATTGGGAGAATATTTTGAGAATTTGCTAAATGTGAACAATAGTAAAAAAGTACAGCTGTTATGCTTGGAAGAGGTGAGATGGCATCAGAGAGAATCAGAGAGAGTGAAGGAATTAGCATAAAGGAAGTGGAGGAGGTAGTAAAAAGGACAAAAAGTGAAAAGACAGCGGGTATGTATCTGATGACATGTAAGATGATGGAAGCGGAGAGAGAGTGTTTAGTAGAGTGGTTGGTGAGGTTGCTTAATGTATATATAGACCACCTGTGTGTGCTGGAAAATTGGAGTAATGCATGCAATCTTTCTATTTACAAGGAAAAGGGTGAAAGAATTGAATGTGGTAGCTATAGGGGTATAGGTCGATTAAGTGTGCCGGAAAAGGTATTAGATGTGTCTTGAGTGAAAGAGTTAGGAGGTGCACGGAAAGTCTGATTGGAAAGGAAAAAGGGGGGTTTAGGAAGGAAAGAGCGTGTGGGGGTCATAATTTTACCTTGGAGAATATATGTGAGAAGAACCTGGAAAAGGATAAAAGTGTGTTCATGGGATTTATGGTTCTGAAGAAAGCGTAATACAGAGTGGACCGAAAGGGGATGTGAAATATGTTAAGAATGGGTGGGATCAAATGCACACTAATAGGAGCTATCAAAATCTCTTATGATGCCCTTAAATTATGTGTGAGGATTGTGAGTAAGGAAGGTGACTTGTTCAGTGCAAAAACTGAACTCAGACAAGGATGCGTGATGTCACCCTGGCTGTTCAATCTGTATATGGGTGACGTGTTGAGAGAGGTTAAAGCAGGAGCGGGAGGTATGGGTGCAGCATCAGTGAATGAAAATGGAGAGATGTACGAGCTAGAACAATTGTTGTTTGCGGATGATTCAGTGCTGGTAGCTGACTCAAAAGAGAAACTACAGGCACTGGTCGATGCATTTGTGATTGTGTGTGACAGAAGGAAGCTCAGTGTGAATGAAGACAAAAACTAGGTAATGTGGTACAATGAGGAAGTAATGAGCGGGCTACAAGCGAGTCTAAATGGGAGGAAGCTGAAAAAAGTGCAGTGTTTTAAGTATCTGGGTGTGGATCTGGCAGCTGATGGAAAGGGTGAAAATTTAATTTTGCAGCGAAATATTGCATCAGCAGTCAAGCCATTGAAACCGCTAAGAACAGGAAACGAGATTATCATTCTCCACTAAGCACATTCTATAGACAGAAAGCCAATGGTCCAAAGTACACTTAAGCGATGAATCAAACTACAATTTACTTGGTTCAGATGGCACGACGATCGTCCGTCAAATTACTTCGTGAACAGCAACGTCAAGAATGGTGGAGTAAGCGGTATTGTGTGGGGCATAATTTTGGCGTAAGGTACTTTCCCTGTCAGAGATCAGAAACAGAGAGAGAGAGAGAGAGAGGGGAAGATACGCGCCACCTCGCCCTTCAATGGAGAGAGAGACAACGTACACCTGCTCCCATCTGAAGTCAGACAAAGTTTCGCCTCACTGGCTTAGGAACCTTCCCGCGATCGCGCAATAAGGGCGAAACTATTCTCGTCTGCCGACGCGTTGGAGCACTTGGACCATTCCCTTCAGACGGAGGGGGAACCCCATTCGAGCCCCCTATCAATCCTCCGGCCAAGAGTTGGAATTCAGTATTCGCCGTCACCCTACTCCGTTAGTATCCTGAAGCTTCTGGTATTCTAGTTAATTCACCTGAGTCTACCTCGGGCCGCTTCTACCCGCTCCTCGAACCCAGTGCGCTTAGTCTCGATTCATGTTTTACTCTAAAACAACACTTAAGTTCATCCGTTACTTGTCAGTGTTAAAAGACTATTATTTGAACTTTTCGCCAAAGCATTGATTACTTCCTCGGACCAAACTTTTGAGGTAACAGCAACGCGCAACTCTCCTGTGCAAGTGCTCTCTCTGCCCCCCCCCCCTCCCTCCAAGGGTGTAAGCCTTCATCGCCGACTTTATATACGGCCAGAGTCCTTCAAGCGACTATCGGTAAATATTGTTCGTTTGTTTGTACGGTGACCGCCCTCACCAAGTCTCCTCAGTTTTAGCCACTGAGGCCCGTGTACATCTAATGTGTATATAGCTAATTTAAAACTCTTTATAACGTTTTAAAGTAATATTGATTTGCATATTAGTAAAGTTATATATGTACTCGCATTTCTTTTATCCCGAAACTTCCAAGATAGTCGACTAATGGCCAACCTACATTCAGTTAATTTTTACTCTGTTATATTATAAACCACGCACTCGAAAAGCAGAAAGAGTGAACTTGACCCTATTCTACGACAGTCCCATTTGTCCGTTTGCAGGGCAGAGTGAATGTTCAAGTGCATAAATACAAGTAGCTTCTGCAATCATATATTGTGCCCAAAATGAGTGCCGCCTCTGCCTAACCTGCCATTTTTTCTGCAGAATAATGCACCTTGTCACAAGGGAAAGTTGGTGAAGAATTTCCTGGATCAAAAGGGAAAGTACATCATGTCATTCCCTGGCCTGCTCAGAGCCCGGACCTTATTCCGATTTAGAATTTGTGCAAGAAACTAAGAAGGAGAGCTAAGGAGAGAAACCCAATCAACTTCGAAGAAATTTGGGAAATATTTCGTGAGAAATAGAGGAAAATAACACCAAGAGGATTCCTTTGATTAGTGCACTCCTGTGTTGAATTTCAGTGCGTAATTGATAATAAAGGTCTTCATCCTAAGTACAAATATATTGTAACAACCGAAAATTATTTGTTTAGTAAATTATATCACCGTAATTTCTCATCTACGCTGTTGTGTTATCTGTCAGGATAATTTTGACCACAATATATTTTGAATAAAAATTCTCTCTTTCATGTAACTTACAGCTTCATCAATCTTAACATGTAGAATATACATATATAACTTAAAGCTATGCTTTGTTTCTATCTGGAATTTATCATGTATTTCGTTTGAAGCTAGAGTGAATTTTGTAATGGAAATCTAAGTCTCTGAATCATTATGCCGTTACTGTAAATATCTGATCTTAGAATTTGGAATGATTTGCCTGCAGCCACACAAGCCCCCCCTCCTTCGTTGGCCCCGCCAAGTGTGCCTTGAAACCCCCACCCCTCTTCCTTCAAGCCTTCTGATAGTTAGGCCACAGGTGCTCTATGAAGGCCCACGGCCTTAAAGAACTTCCTCCATAAATGTTTATAGTATTTTCAATAATAATATTATTAAGGTTATTATTATTAATATTATTCAAGGAGAATACAAATAAAATGTTGAAGAAATAGAAGCACAATATACTACTTTTTTCCCGATCATAATTATGATTAAATGGATTTTATTATTTGGTTTCAATTTCGAGTTCAGTATTTCTACACTACTCGAAAATACTAAGTGGTAACTCTAACCGGCCAAGAAAACCTTCTGGATTTTACAAGAAAGGAATTCTCTGCCCAGATCGTTTAATTAATTAATTAGTCGTCAGCGCACCCCTCCCTCTCTTTCTTGCAAATGCACGTAGTCTATCCATTGGACTTTAGTAATTAACATCGTCAATTATTATATTAAGGTCGTGACGGTGTGTTCCCACGAGTTGAACTTGTCTGAATCATAAAATGGTACTACAAACGGCAGTAACATTTATACCAATAAGAATTACCAACGTACCATAGACTAGGATTGAAAATATACCAAGAAAGAGTAAATCCATCGAAGAACCTCCGCAGGAATGAGCAGAAAAAGCCTTCCTTACGTTGCTCATTTCCTGAATAGCTTTGCGTTGGTGAATGGATAAAACCGAGGGTTTTTTCAGGGAAGTCGCAGTTTACCCCTTTTCGAAGATCATTCGCTCTTCATCCCATCCTATTAAACCACCTTTCTCCCCCTTAGTGGATCCTTTATTTCTGAGGATTTCACAAGCAGTACTTTTTACGAAATTTACTTCTCATTCTCAACGGCATTCCACTACTGCTCTATTCTCTCATCTAACATTCATACATAATTCCATATATTCTCCCATACACCCTCCTCTTTAAAGTGCGCATGTCAACCTTTTTCTCCTGAAGTCAAATCCGCAAGAATTCTTATGCTGTGGCTGACAGCTGGAAGATTATGGACTGATTGTTCCTCGTTGCTATTGCTCTCTAAATTCAAGGATATCACGACTCATTTCTTCCTGTAATGCCTACTTTTGTCCTTTACCATTTCTGCATTCCACTTCTATACTAATGGTTACATTATTATTAAGATGGCATCGAAGATACATCAAATTATCACTTCTTTAACTCGATTTTATCTTTTATATTTCGTGTCCAGTTCTCGGGCGATGACGGAGTCTATTTATTCCCACTTTTACTTTCGGATTTGGTGCAGCCATCAGGATAAGGTAGGCCCCGCCCGCCTGGCTATTATATTTATCTCTATTTTATATTTAGTTTTACTGTAGTCAAATACCAGAATCCAAAACACTGTTAACTCTCTTCAAATCCTGATTAATTTGGAAGAATCGTAAAAACAACTTTCGATTGTAGGAATAATATCTCGCGGTGACCTTGGAAACAGGCGATGGTTCCTTAAGCGTGGTCGAAGAATAAGAAGAGGCAGTCTCCTCTTCTCAGAGGAAACAGCTTTTTTCTTTATCGGCGAACTACTAAATAATACAGGGGCATAAATGGCGAATAAGTGGATAATAGAGAGAGGGCATGTAGAGGAAGAAAGGAAGACGTAATCAAATGAGGATAATTAAAAGAATAATTTTTCTTTTCTCTCTGTATTAAATCATTATAAACACGTAGATCAACAATAAATAGGAACATCAGACATAAGCATACATAGGCATGTTACAACAAGCAACATACTGCTTTAGAAAGCAAGTATCCCATGTTGTGGCATCATATGTCTTCATGTAAACGGTTCTGAGGAAGAACTTTCTGGGAGTTCTAACATCCCTCTTTTGCTACCCGTCCCAGTAGCCTGCATATTGACAAAATATTTCCCAAATGAGTACTCTTCCTTCTCTTCATATTGAATATATAGTGTCGCCCAGTTGCGATTGATCGAGTACTCATGCACCGAATCAAGATGCCATCCAATCCCCCGAAGCGGGAACTATCGAACAAGGATCTTTCGACTGATGCCGCGCACATTAGACATCCAAGCAAGGAAGGGATCGACGCGTCTTCCCTCCATTCAGATTCCCCTGGAGCTGTCACGGTGCATAGTACGGTTGCTTTGGGGCGCAAGGGGGGCGCTAAGAGAGTAGTAGTAAAGTGTCTGGTAGTCAACCTTCTTCAGAAAGATGGGCGCGCGTCGGATGGCAGCAAAGTCTGTGCTCGCGAGGCGACTCCTCTCACACTTCAGTTTCTCTTCCATTTCGATCCAGATCTGACGGCACGATTCCGGCACCTCTTCGCCTGAAAGAGTGAAGAAAGAGTGAGTAGAGGCACTCCACTCTCTCCCCAACCATTTTAACTACTCCTTTTACCACGCCTAGAGAGAAGAAATACAAAACCATTCGCAAAATACTAACAGAAAATAAAAGAGCCTTTCTTTATTTCAAGCATTGTTGTGAATTTGTGGAGCGTACTCGTTGGTCACGCTGATTAGTCAAGATAAAACAAAAGAAAGAGGATAAATATGCATTGACCGAGAGCATGACTTCTCGTATTACTTATCTTTCAGCTAAACATTCTAAATAAAAAAAGGTTCTTTTTTTCTTCCTTGTTATGAAAGGCAAACAAGAATTTAAGTGATATTTATAATTACAAAGTGATTGGTGTTAAATTGCAACCACTTCTGTAATAATTCTGTCAAAACTTTGTTTAGGGACCTTTTAAGTACCGAATATATTAAACAATTGAGTTCTATCACTACTCGCACTCCCTTCTCATCTTTATCAATGGAATGAAATCTTTACCTGTGACCGGAGTTCCAAGCAAATGCGACATGTTTGCGCTCTGTTCCAAGTCTTGCAGCGGTTCACTTCAAATTCAAGATCGGCAAAAACAAAATAATGAATTTTACCGTCTGACGCCACTTAAATAGGACAGTGATTGCACAATGTTGTGGCAGATTACGCCACGTTGCCTTCCGACTCAACTAGTTTATTTGTGTGTTCGCGTATGGTTATTTTGGCATTGCTCGCTTACGTCATTGGAGCGAATTTTCTGATGTAAGCGTTACATTACCGATGGGAGATGTCTTCAGGAATTAGAACTGTATGAAAGCAATACATAATAAATAAACATTTATAGCTTAGTTACAATTCAATGACCTGACAATTAATGTAATTATGATTGTTCATGGTTTGTAATCATGCAATAATACATGAATGATGCACTTTTAATTGTCCCGTAAACTAAATCTCATTAAGAACTCAACAGCTTTGTAATACCATTGCAATACTTAATACACTGTTTCCTATGCTCTTTTATGATCATTTCTTTCCCCATGAATCTATCACAGTTATTAGTTATGAGAGCATTCTCTTTCTGGCAATGAAGCTCATCAATTGGCGACTAATTTCCCCCAAAGGCTTAACTAATTTAGTTAGTAATAGAAGGAATGAGAGGGTAGAGAGTCGGCGGAGCAGAGTGGGGTGCGGTTGTTAATTATTATAAATAGAAAAGATTCGTGACCTGGGTGAGTGGAAATAAAGCGATAACAATTATCTTCCAATTATTTTACTAAAGATAAGAGTGAGGGATAAATTGGTAGAGTAGTGATTATTATTAGCAGCCTCTTCTTTCACTTACTAAATTTTGTTCATTTAATTATTTAGCAGTTGTTGTTGTTGTTGTTTGTGTAGAAAGTGAGGGTGAAGTGAGAGCTGACCTCAAAAGAGAAGTGGGTAAAATTGATTAAGCGTCCACCTGGCGACTTCCTGCAAAGGCAGAAGTCGCCGTAATTATCTTCTAGCCTAATAATGCTAGGCGAGATTCAAAATGGACAAACAAAATCAAACACAAAACCAGAGACAAAAAAGAAAGAAACAAAAACAAAACAAGCAGCAAAAAAACAATAATAAAAAGGGAGGAGGCTCCGGCCTCAGCCCTCACCCCCCTCCCCCGCGTGAACTATTGCTCAATGAATAAAGTTCCCCGATGACTAGAATTTCTTCTTCTCTTTATTTTCTCTGTTTTCTTTTTGATCATTTCTTTATCTTATTCGCTTTGTTTATGTTCACATCCTCATTTGTAGAGGTTTTGATGGTTACGGCGTTGGTCAATTAGCGTCGCGGTACCGGGTTCGATCCCTTCATGGGATGACAAAGGTCAGCGCTCGTAGAGATCTGACTACGAATTGGTGGACGCGCTGTGCTCAGCCAATTACAATGCCCCTTTCTTTCTCTCCTGTGTTCGCATCAACACAGTACACACATAAACATACACACTCTCTATCAAATGAATCCTATCGATGGATATCTATATCCACATACTTCTGACGCAGAACAAGTCCCTCCACCTGGACGCTGTTCGGGCTCACCAGTGTCATACTGACCTTTATGTCTATTTCATTATCCAATCGGGGTCCGCCTGGAGAGAGGCAGGTTGGCGAACCACTACTACTACTATTAATACTATCACTACTACTCCGTTCTCATTGTTTTGTGTTAAAAATTTAATACAACTTAAAATTAAGCTTCAATTAGACACCGACGGAACATCACATGACGATGATATGGAAGAGAAGAGGAAGGAGAGGAGCGGGTGAGGGTGTAGTGATGATACGGTGTGGAGAAGACTTTGGCCGAGTCTCGAAGCAGTACAGGTGGAATAAGAGAAAACGGTGCACAGGAAAACTGAAAGCAAACATTCAAATGTTGGAATCAATTATTTCCTTTTTTTTCTTTCTTTTGTTCTTCATTCTCTTTTGTTTTCTTTTTACTTTCCTGTTTTCAATTCTTCTTTTGTGTGTTGTCTTTGATTTGGGGATCCGGATTCATTTGAAGGTTGAAGGCGTGGCCGAGTGGAAAACGCGTTTTCGATCACAGCGAAGTCCAGCCTCGTCGGATGTGATGACTCGCTGGTGTGAAAGAAAAGGCACCGGCGAGGGATCACATCCGACGAGGGCAAAGAACCAAACTGTGAAAGGTCATTTCGGCCTTGGCAACTCTGCCCGACTAGCAAAGGACTGGAGTGAAGTAGGTAATTTTAAGCTTTGGCTACTCTGTCCCCTTCAGCAAAGAACGGGGCTGAAGCACTTAATTTCAACCTTGGCTAGTCAGGACCTGCAGCCGCACGCTCCTGCCTCATCTATTTAAGAAGCAGTAGCTGATCGCAGATCTTCAGTCACAAATTTTTCAACAATGGAGAAGGTTGAGCACTTTGCTTTAAAGGACCAAAGGAAGAGGCTGTGAGTCCGAAGTGACTAGGTCGGTAAATGTATTCGGCTTCAGGGAATATGAGAACGCGTTAATTTGTTTTGTTTTGATGGATTTTAAACTTTTATTGCATTGTTATTTTAATACATCATTACTGAAATCATTTTATGAAATTTATTTTACTAATTTCATATTGTTCTAATTATATTTTGCTATTTATCACACCTGGAGTGGTATTAGCCATACATATCATATATGTATTTTCAAAGGTATTGATTTACATAGTACAAATTGGTTTGAAAATTAACATCTTAGCTTTATTTATTTTCTTTTAAATAATTTTGAAGCATACAATTTATTAACTTGAAGCAAATCTATATACATAATTCAGTGCATTCAAAGGACACCGATCAGATGTTATGCGTGGGCCGGGCCGGTCACTGACCCCATTTTACTTTGGAACATTTAATACTGAGGACCATTAAGGAATTAAAAGAATCCTGAGAGACCGACAAATACTATGATAGAACAATTAATGTTTCTTATCGCTTGATGATATTCAACCGAATAAATCGGACTTTTAAGAATATGACTGCTAAAGTCTTTCCTTCCCCGTGTAATCACCAATATGAGGATTAAATCATACGTTTTTATTTTGTATTACATAACATACACTCTATCCTTTTAACCTATATAGATACGCGTTGAAAATTCTTCCTCTCTCCTAAATTATTATCATTTATGCGTTTGAATTCATCATTTAATTATTCTACTTCTCCATTTTCCCACATAAATTTTCATATAAAAAAGTAATCCTTTATTTAAAGTGTCGGTAATTTCATGATGGTTGAACGTCCAAATTCTTTTATTTAAGAGACCTCAAATCTGTTTGGAACAATTATTTGTGTAGGAGATTTCCTGCTTTCCTCGCTGAGATTCGCTTTTAACGAGATGGTGAGGTGTTAAAGTGAGGCCCATTACTTGTACCAAATAAAAGTCTTTCAAAGGAAAGTTGATGCTGCAATTTTTATGAGGAAGTCAAAGTGCTATTTTTGTCCGCTTTAAACGTTTCTATCGTTCCATAAAATGTTCCCTCGTGACATCTAAAAACCACAAAAATCCACTCGGAATTGGAAATGAATCTATTTTTTGTGCTTCAGCTGTTTTAATGGGTTTATTTAACTCTGACCCGATTCACTTTTTTGATTAATAGATGATCTTCTGCCAAAATTCTCAAAATATTTTACTGATAAAAAGGTGCTAGTGTTAAAATATTAAACAATAGTTAATTCAATTTCCAATAAAAAATACTCAATAGCGCCACTTCTTTAGAGAAAGCACAGGCTATTAATAGATAAAAAACGAAGTTCAACTAAACACGCCTCGGATAATTTACCTGGATGAAGTGAAACTGTCCTTTATTTCTAAGATACGCACTCCTCTCATCTTTGATAAGAACGAAATAACCTCATAATTATTATTATGGTTAAGATTATAACATTATATAAAAAATATGTGCAAAGGTAATTAACGAAATAGTGTTGCTGTTTTAATTAGTAATCTTAAGGATCTGGAATATCTAGCTCCTGGATTGTCAGGAGTTGAAATTGATACTTCCCTGGAGGATGTAGGAATAATATCCATTATGAAAATCCAATAGCAGCAAAGCATCATCTTGGTCGCGTGATGTTGAATAGCAATTGTTTTTTAGGTCAGATCATAATAGCTGTTTTTACTTTCAGTGTACGCCCCTGGGATGCGATTTTGATTGTGGAAGGAGAACCGGTTCAGCGCTCTATCACCACAGCAAGTGCTCTATTTTTGGTTATTGGACCTCTGACTGTTCACTTATTTTATTTCGTCAAATTATGCGAGTATAATTACGAGCATTTAAAAAAAATAAAAAATATTGCTAGGATGAACCTCCCAGTTTTGATCTGGTTTTAACAATTATATATTTTTTTAAATGCATTAGCCAACGTTAACCATAATTACTTACTTCTATCCCATCATCACTTTATTCGTATTATATTCCCTTCGTTAAAATGATTTTGCATTATTAAATAAATTTTTTGTCACTGGTAATTATAATCTTTTTAACTTTGCACGCTAAATTCCTTTTCGGTACAATCTACGTGTTTCATCAGTTGTGACAGCTAGATTTTCGAACTCGTCAATTAAAAATTTCTTGTTTCCTTTGATATTCTCTGGAAAAAAACGAAATTAAGCGTCGGAAATCCGAGTTTCATTTTCCACCTGAAGAACTTCCCTTTACCAATTTTCCCCTTGATGCAAATTTGCCTGTAATGGATTTCATTTTTTGGCTTAGTTCAGTTCCTGGCCTCATCAAACAATTAATTCCATATTGTTCTTTTAGAAAAGGGACGAAATTTTACATGCTATTTTTGAAGATATAACTAAGATACCTACATATATGCCAAAGTGGATTTCAGAAAAGAACCTGTGGGTTCGAAGTGGGTGAAGAGTGAAGTAAGAATAAGCTAAAGAAGAGATTATTTACGTCCTTCATAAGAAAATGGTGATGTAAACTTTCATATGAGATGATATATCAAGGCTCGCACAAAACAGTTAATTATGTGAGAGTTGAATATGATAATATAGCAGAACAGAAAAGAAATTACATAAACAGAAACACACAATATATTTAAAAATGGCGACATACAACAGCCATCTCCGATATGAAATCAGGCGTTTATCTGATCATTTATCTTATTATCAAAAGAGCAATGGATACACCTTAAGCATGACTAATGTTTCACAACAATCTCTGTAATGGGAAAGGTAGGAAAACTCCAGGAGTTTAAACTTTGAATTGCTAGAAATATTTGAAGACGCAGCACAATGATTATAATTACACATTATATTAAACTTAGAACGAGTACTATTAGCGCTTCGATTTATAGGTAAATAATTTCCTAAGATACATTACATAGGAGAAACCTCAGGCAAGGTAAACAGCAAACGGAGAGAAAATGCTCGGCATAAGTATATTAACAACGCGCGTTCCAAATGGAATATTATTTATATGGAGTATATATTGACAACGACGCCATTGACACTTAAGATAATAAATTTCCATAACATTTATAAATTAAGAGATAATTAAAAATTTCCTAATAATAAATACAATTTTCCTTTATGTTTTAATTATCTTTTCTGCTATCTGTTAATGGTTACATTGGACTGCATTTTACATCAATGCCGTTTAAGAACTTCACCTTTCCCTTGATTCTTTTTCCGCAGGTTCGAAACTTTGCTTGATTTAAAGCCTTAATATAGTGGAGTAATCAATCATTTACTGAGTGGAAGATTATTTGTATGTCATAATTTGGATTAAAAATCAATGAAGTGGCAATTAAAACTGTAACATGCTTTAAATATTGAATATCAAACAAAATTTTCCTATTTGATATTGTAAAAGAATACGGTCGAAGGGCGACCCACGTGCTCTTCTATACCCACATTGTCTCGATATCACTGCATGGAGCGTTGAAATCGAGGCTGATCTACAGTGAGGATGCGGTCCATGCGGTTTTATTGCAACCCACCTGCAGTTATTTAGGGTCACATTATTCTCGTCTCGTATGTCCTCACAGCTATCTTCTTACCCTCCGGAATAGATCGAATCTCGTCAAACATTTTACGCCATCTTAATCTCGGTTCCCCCGAAGGAGTCGCTGCCTCTCGCCAAGAAAGCTCGAGTCGTGGAGGCTCCAGCCAGGTCATCTCAGCCACCAGCAAGCGCCTATATAATGCCCCGACTCGGCTAAGTGAGTAACACTCGAGGACCTTACCGGTCCTCACCGAGTACGAGCAAAGGACACGTTCACTCGTCGCAACCGGTGACACCGGCGATTTCACTTCGAGGACGAAGGCTGAATTAACATCCGTGAACTCTGCCATACTCAATCGGCGAGTATCTAACTAGGATTTCCATCTCCGAAGGCCAAACTACGTGAGCTTCCTAAACCACCCCTTGAGGTAACCCAGCTTCCCCATTACAGTCATCGTATCTCGACCGGCCCTTCCCTTTAACGAACACGTAAGCAATTGCAATCGTTGACGCCTACAGATTATTCTAAAATCTGGTCTACCCATATGGTTCCATCCTTTGTGTGTTAACCCCGGATTAAAATCCCCTTTTTAATCACCGACATGAAGCAGACCAATAATTCCATATTTATCTCTCCTATGTCTCGTGCCGACAGTTAATTTTCGAATGTACGATCATTCGCTTTAAGCCCTTTAAATTTACATATTTCAATTTTATTTATTTGTTAATAAAGGTATACTTTTGTTATTGTCTTTTTCTTGCAACCCTAAACGAGTACCAGCTACCTGTTAATCTTTCACTCTGAATTATTTGTTTTTAATGGACCTCGCAATTAAAAAGTACACCGTCCCATTGAATTCTTAACTATTTCCCGTTCACGAACTGGCTAAGATCGAATCTTAAACCAACTTCGACGCAAACCCACAAAAGGCATATATATATTTATATAGAGTCTGGCCTTCCACGGCAGATACGTACAAACTTATTTTTCCATATTCATTTATTCACCTGTCAAAGCGTAATGTCTTTACGCATATCCTATACATAAATTCAGCAATTTTGTTTTGTTTATTATAATTTTTTTAAGGCGCATCGAAACAAAGTACTTCTACAATTATTTAAATGGACAAAGTGATTTGAATTAGGAAGCTTAGTAGTGAATCAATAAGTTTAAAAGTTAATCTGAACTCATTTATTTTATATAAACCTTGTAGAAATTTATAAGAATATATTACTTTTTTTTATTTGAAGTCAAATTACAATTCATTGTAAAAGAACGCCATCTTTCTCTCAAATATATGTATATATTTACGCGAAATTTTCTATAGTTCCACATTATTAGCACTAATTAGCGGCCTTTACTAGCTCAGGAATGCAAGGGGCAATTGCTTCATCAAGACAAATTGCCTCATTAATTTGTAGGTATTAAAACAATTAAAATCTTATTAGTCACTTCGAAACCTCGGCATGGAAAATCTTAATGGTGACCTACTTTGCATATCTTACTTAAGTTTTGCTTAAAAAATACAACGCTATGATTTGTTATAAATTTGTCTTAAGTTCTTTGGTTTTACTCCTCTTTCATATCGAAGGAATGCGTCCATAATTGATAAAATTATCCCTTTCTAGTAATGTAAAATAAATTAGCTGTTAATGAATATATCCAGACAAATCCTCCAAATAAGTAATATCTAAAAATTTAGGAACTAATAATATTCAATCAACGAGACTAATTTACTCACTAAAGATAGTTTCTGGACATTACCAGGAAACTGAACAAAGGCTCTGTACAGGAAATTAGTTTGACACATTTTATAAGTTATAATTTATAGTAATATCTATCGATTCTATTGTTGAACATACATAATATGTACATAAGATCCATGATAAATCCAGAAACATCCTAATTTAGTCGTCTCTTTCCATCTTTCCTTACTAGAAGCTCGACCTTTTGTTAGGATCGTGTGTGATTAAAAGTTGTTTAATAAATACTTACATTTAGAGTCAAAGACTCATATAGGACTTGGAAATCTGTGTTTGAAATAGAGAGAGACTATTCCTGCTTTCCTTAAAGGCTTTCCATTTATTTTGGTGGCATAAATGGAAAATGATAGCTTTAGCGAATTCTTTGTGTTTTTATTATGTACGAGGGGCGGTCAATAAGTTTTGCAATTCGGATATAAGGAAACGAGATATGAGGAAAAGTGTTTTATTATTTTTCAATATAACTAACCTCTACCTAAATGCGCTTTCGCCACTTGTCCCTGAGGCTTCGAATTCCCGACAGCCAGAAATGTCCCGACTGCTGTTTAATCCACTCCTAGACAGCGAGTGAACATTTTCAACGTCCACAAACTGGCGTCCATGCAGTGCAGCCTTGAGCTGGCGGAATAAAAAGCAGTCGCTAGGGGCCAGATCTGGACTGTAGGGGGGATGGTTTAGCTCCTCGAATCCCACTCGCGCAGGGCAGCTTGTGCACCTCTGGCCTTGTGGACTTTGACGACGTTGAAGTCGATCATGGGGCGTGAGATTTCTAGGAACACAACGAGCAGAGACTTTGGTCATAGCCCAATTGTGGTGGATGATGTTGATAACACTTCCAAGTGATATTCCAAGTTCTCGCTCGATTTCTTTGACCTTCACCCGTCGATTTTCGAGGATGATCCTCTCTACACAGGCCACATTGTCCTCGTTGGTCACGTTTGACGGGCGTCCTGGACGGGGGTCATCTTCAAGGGACTCACGACCATTGTGGAACTCCCTATTCCAGCGAGCACTGGTTGCATAGAAAGATGCGGTGTCGGTATACACTGCAACCATGGGTTCATGGATCTCTTTTGCATTCTTGCCTTCCTTGGACAAAAATTTGATCACTGCGCGGTGCTCAACCTTCTCCATTGTTGAAAAATTTGTGACTGACGATCTGCAATCAGCTACTGCTTCTTAAATATACCAGGCAGGAGCATGCGGCTTCCTATCCTGACTTATCATAACTTGTCCTAACAGCCCCACAAACAGCTATTCCCCTTCCTCTGATTTGCCCTACTGATTCTCAAAACTTATTGACCGCCCGTCGTAAGTCGAAGATGGTGAGAGAAAGAATTCCCTTTACTCAAAATTTTTTCCTTTTTGCTCAGACCTGAAATTGGAGATTTATGACGTCTCTTCCTCCATAAAACTATAAAATTTGATAGAGTAAATTGCCAAAGAGGAGTTATAAACTACACTAGGCTTTAGGGTTGACTGTCATAATGTTTGAAGAAGACAAGAAAAGTTGCTCGGATATCAAATATCTCTCGGCTCAGTTTCTTTGGTCAATCTTCACGTGGACTATTTACTCTTACGCCATTAAATAAACACTTCACAATATTATTTCGTGCAGAAAAAATGAAATGTTTACTATGGAAGAAATGTATGTATATCCATCACCGGCCTTGGGAGTTTAAAAATATGGTTTATTGCAATTCTGAATGCTCAGCAGCATAAGCATTACGCTCTTGTTAGTTTCCTTCGTCGAAGTCGCGCCCACGAATCAGAAATTTGGAATATAAATTAGCAGCTAACCACTCTTTGTCAAACGTTCTAAGTACTCTAGAATCGATTGTAAAAGTTTAAAAAACTCCTAGAGTGTCAGTGTCATGTTTCAGAAACAAGGTCTGCTAACGATGTTGAGTGCACTCACTCATTCTGATTTATGACCTTACGACCTTCGACACTTTCATCAATTACTGGGATAACCTTTAGCGGACCTTGGCAATTATATCATTCGAAAGAGAATGTAAAAAACAAAATGTTTCAAATTTCGTTGGAATCGGCCGAATAATGATGTTATTGCCGAATAATTCCCTGGCTTTCCTTGGGGGGAATTTAAAAAAATATATGATTCGAAACAGAATGTAAAACAACATATGGCTTTCAAATTTCGAGAGAGTGGGCGGAATAGTTATGATCTTATTGGCAAAACAAAGAGGAAGCAAAACAGCGATCAACTGACCGACTGACATAGTGAGTTATAGAGTAGGACGCGCCTAAATCTACCTATGTTTATCATTAACACCACAAAGCATTCCATGTTGCCTATAGTTTTGCAGTCGTATAATATTTTATTATATAAATTTATATAAACTAGGAATAACAATTGGCCTAGAAGTTATAATTCTATATATATATATATATATATATATATATATACTAAATATAATAATGTGCCTAGAACTGATCCCTGAGGTATGCCACTAATAACATCTCCCCACTGTGACCTCACTCCATTCAGTGACACGCTATGTTTCCTGTCTTTCATCTAATTAGTTATCCAATTCAAAACTTTAACACATATTCCATGCAGTTTAGGCGTGGGTGACTCTACATCTCACTGTCGGTCCCCGGTTTGCTTTGTTTTGTTTGGGTTATCCTAGGTTATCCTAGTCCTCATTTCTCTCCCAGTGAGGAAAGGTCCGTCATTAGCCATCTCTTATGAGTACATAGCGATTCTTAATTTTCAAAGAATTTCGCTTCGCGCTTTTTTATCAAAACAATAAAATGGCAAAGAGATTTAATATAAGTGTAAATATATTAGTAATTAAATTTACTTATATATATATATATATATATATATATATATATATATCCAGCAAACCGCAAGAAACAGAAAAACAGGATCATTTTTTACTCGGAAATGTTATTTCCTAATTCTCAAAAATTCCGTACAGAGGTGGCATTCGAACCGTGCACACTGAGGCAGCGAGCAACCACTTTGATCTCAAGTAAACCATCCCTTAGACCACTCGGCTCAGCGGAAGACAAAAAAATCTTCTGATTAAACAAGATTTTAAGGTAGGTTTCGCAAGCTCGATCGGGACTATGAAAGAGAAAGAAATTAATAGGGAATTTAAAGGGGAAAGGAGAGTTCAGGTAAATATGAGGCGAATATACAATGTATAAATCTTTCAGGAACGCGAATGTATGATCAAATGAATCCAGCAAATCGCAAGTAACAGAAAATCAGGATAATTTTTCTTCCGCATTCACCAGTAGTCTTCTTGAATAGAGAACCTATTTCTTTAATTATCCGTGCGCTTGAAGGGCCAAAGATCCTATTAGTTTCAATGGCTATTGTCTCAAACAGAAACCTCTCATTCAGGGAAAAATACTTAATCTTTTTTGGAATTTTCTGCAGATGTGGCAGCTGAAGCTGCAGAGACAGCTGACTTGTTAATTATATGCTATGCATAAGTGTTGACAGAGGTTAAATCCCACCACAGACTCTTTCCATTCCTAAAAAGAAACATTGTGATCTCATCCGGACGCTTACCATCTCTTCAATCATGTCTAACTGGCTCCAAAATAGCTGGCTATCCCACTCTTTTCAGGGTTCGTCATAATATATCATTGCAGGCATAGTGTTTACGGATCTTTACAGCAACGACCTCACAGGACAAAAGGTGCAGACCTAGATGATCAACACCATATCCACATTTACACCTATGTGGCTCACAAATTGGCGAACCCACCCTTAAAGCTATGGCAACTCTATTTTTTCTGAAACCAACTTAGTTCCCAAAGATTGGATTGGAGTGGCTGACAACCAGCAACCAATAATAGGATGCCATGCTGCTAGCATACTGCAACCTGATCTGAGCTATCTACGAGACCTTTCAGTTTGGAGAGAGCAAGATGTACATTCCAACAGTCCTGCTTCAAGTGGTTCTCATTTTCATGCTCAAATGCATTGTCCACAAGTATCCTCCTCCAGAATCTAATAGTCCAGCCACCCTGTTCACTTGAGCCAAATGGGTAACCGATGAAAGAACAGCTCGCATTAAAGGGTCAACTGAATTCAAAGAGGATATGTACCCAGGGAGAGCAATCTCTTGTGTCAATCGTATTCCTAAGCTACCCAGCCCAACTGGAGAAATTGCCTGAATCCATGAATCCTTTGAAAGCATCTTTCACAGAGACATAAAAAACTTTCAAAGATGCCATCTCCCTCAAGGAGGGAGAGAATCTCAAGCCTTCTTCAGAAAATTAATCGCAGATAGAAAGAAACAACTTGCATAGTGAAGGAATTGCTGGGTGGAGAGCCAGTATACATTGCAAAAATTATTATTATATGAAGCCCAGGTAGAAAGAAACAGCTTGGATAGTGAATGAATGTGTGAGATGAGGAGCCAGTATATATTTCAAAAACGATTTTTATATTTGTGAATTGAATAATTAATAATATTTGGTTGAAGGTGGACAATCTCTGGTTCATTTTAAAGTTTCGGACAGATATTCTTAATAAATTTGTTTCATTTCAAAAGGCATTAAAGGCAGCCGACCTTTGGTATCAAGGTTAGAGAAGAAATTAACGAGTGGTAAACAGCGAACTCCAAGTTTGAAAAATCTTTGTAGCCGGAAACGAGTTTCTGCTCTGAGAGATAACAGTGTTTTATTGAGGAAAACTAAGAAGGAGAGAAGAAAGAAAGGCAAAAGTTTACCGTTCAAAACGTCAAAGGGCGTTTGTCTAAGGAAGGGAGATAAGATGTTTATAATTAACTACTAGAACAGCATCAAGAGAAACAATTAAAATTTCAGGAATAAAAATTATTGTTAACCTGGTATTGATTTCAAAATAATATCTGATGAATCAATTTATTTTCATTATGCTTTGTTCAGTGAAATATCGATCGTTCTACCTAGTTTATTATGTTGTCTGAAGTCATAGAGAAGCTGGTAACTCAAATTGTATCTATCAAACTGTCAAACTTCTACTAAAATCATTGTATGGATTCTATGTTTATTTATAGTCATGAATTGTTTCACATTGTAGAAGACATTATGCGGCAAAATCAATATAAATTAATAATAGGATCATGAACTACTGAATCAGAGAATATAGAATCAAAGTATATATAGCGAAAACATATTAATTCAACATGGGGTTCCTTGCCATATATGTACGTAAGATCGTCACAAACATTTTTGAATGGCAAAATACCAACAATCCCATTGTTTGGGAACATCCCTAAAATGATCCCAATAGAAAATATTTGGCAATTTTCAGCGTGAATAAAGAAAAATGATTTAAAATAAATTCAATTTAATTCTACCAAAGAAAACATCAATTGGGGAGTGGCCCAGAATTACTCACCTACTATTCTTCTGTGCAACTCTTCTCTTTTCAATGGCAAATAGCATTTCTTATTGCTAAAAGCTAAAGAGTGTGTTAGAAAGTATAAATTTAAACATAATGTATCTTTAAGAATTATATAACATATTAAACTGAAAACTATTAATAGGTATCTTTAACATCTCACTAAATGTGTGAAAATTATTTTACGTTCTGTTTGATAACTTTTTAATGAGGTGGAAATCAAATAGTAACCTGAGAACGATGAAAATAGAAAAATAAGAAGAAAAATCAAATTTAAATCATTGCCTCTAATTTATTTTCTTACTATAGTAATAAATATAGTTAAATATTTGATTATAAATATTTAAGGCATAATATCTATCTCCTCGTTTCTATGCTCCTTCTCCTTTATTGATACACACTGATTCCGTGATTATATCATCCCGGAATCAAAACTTCTGACACTGAGAAAGAACCTTCTGAAAAATTCATTGTGAAAACCATTTTGCAGTCCTAATTCGCCAAATAGCAACGACCGCGACTAGTAAAAGGAAAGATTTATAGCAATGAGAAGGCGATGAATCGATGGCACTGTTATTGAAGTTTAGAAATTTTAAAATGAAAGCAAATATTTGCTTATCACCTCGTATATTTTCTTATTTGGAATCACTTGGAGCCAAGTGGAATGGAATGGACATGGCATCAACAAGATTTACACTTTAGCACGGTGTCTGTATGCATTAATAATTTTGGTTTGGAGATTCTATAAGAATTAGTTAGGTATTGCTGTCTGTTTACCTTTCTGCACTTCGTCCCCTATCTATCGTTACCTGTCTTTCTAAGATAATTCAGAAAACTAACTAAATATTATAATTACTTAAAAAGGCGGAAGAGAAACTAAAACTAATAAGCACATCTCTACTAAAAAGTTCGCAAGGATAGTTTGGTGAAAGGGAGAAGTAAGAGGAAGTGAAAATTCTTGAAAGCTATTTAACTTGAGTTCTTTAGAGACAAGACTACTTTGTACCGTCAAAACGGTCATGTGACACAAAATTAAAAAATAACTGCCAAAACTACGTAATTATATTAGCCATTTCTGCCTATCGCACTATGATATTAAGATAACCACGTGACACCAACAAAGCAACTGCTTAATCGAGCGGAATCACCGAACCCTGAGGATGCTTTGAATACTGCAGCGACCACCACCTACATGGAAGCGCGCTATTATGGGAGCGTTAAGTACAGCAAGATTCCGCTAACTAAATCTCACATCTTTGTAATGAAACGAGGGATTAAAAGAAATATAGGATTGATCCTCATACGGCCAAATAGCCATCAGCTATCGTCATTTAAATGAATTATATGTAACTTTAAATATTATAGATAGAAAGCACGTAAATATTTCTTGTTGTTAGAAAAGGGATGCTATTCTAATTCATCTAGCAAAATGTGAAGAACTAATGGAAGAGAAACTTAGGTAAACCATTTCACTCTCAAGTTGAGAATATTTGATTTGACAGAAAAGTATAGAAATTGATTTAGTCACAACTTCATCGAGGTAGATATTCGAACAGAGCTACTCTTTGAGGATAACTGTTTGTTATTGTCATTTACCTTTATGACTATTTTGAGGTTTTACGTAGCAATTTTAACCACAATGTAAACTTAAATTATTTCTCCAAACAATGATTCTTTTTGTGAGGATTTTGTTTCGTTTATGTAAACCAAAACATTGGAAAAGGATTTAGAACAAAAGGGTAAATATATATTCAGTTATTTTTTTCAAGAGCAGCGCAAACTCTCGGGATGACCCTTTAAGTGTACTGATTAATTTAGCCAGTTCGTTTTGGATGCATTCATTGTCGTTCCATATCTCCCTTTCTGCTACTTAATCTTTGAATTATTTCTTATATTTTTACCAAATCTGTATTGTCACATTATTTCCTCAGTGCCACTGGAATTTAGGTGAAGCTGGGCACGATGTTTATTTCTAGTGTTTCAGTGTCGGTGAAGGTTTGAGTTGGAGCTATATGGTTATGTTAGGTAAATGCCTTTTTAGCAGTGTGATGTTTCTTTGACAGGTTAAGGGGCGTGATCAATTCGAGAAAATCGGGGATATCCCTTTTTGCTATACTTCAATTTAAAGGGGTTTTCAAGTCTGCTCCTGTTTTCTTCTTGCTGATATAGCCTGAATTGTTATTATATCTGACATTTGTATCTCCGGCAAATAAAATAGATGTATTCCTTCCGAATATCTACAAGAATCATTTTAGGGCTAAATTGGATACTTCATGGAGCTAGATAAGCTACTATGGCTATCAGAGGCGCAGTATAAGTAGATAATTTGTTCACGATGTACCCTTTGTCAACCTCCGGGTGTTCCAAATATTTTGAAAATGATTTGATTCCCAAGATAACTTTATCAAATACTCCAGTCTCAAAGTTATTTGACTAACATAATTTCATTAAATCACTCTACTGGCAAATTTATTTAGGTAGGTTATGTAAACGACTAGATTCAGATAATGATTCTGGCATATTCAAGATTGATAAAGTACTATTATGGCAGTCAATAACTTTCCTCATGTTCAACTTGTACAGAAATGGTAACATAAAGCCTCCGAGAGGGCCAGATGGACATATTCCTTAAAGTACGCCCCTCCCTTTTGAGGAAGCCAGAGAAGCGAGCCCCATGAGGAGACTCGTGGGAACGGTAGGCGGTGAATAAATGTAACTGCGTATCCTGTTTGATCTTCCAGTCGCATACGTAGTTGGAGGCACCATCTGTGTTAAGGCAACCACCAAAGGCCCGTAAACGATGTTCAAAAGATCCAATTACCTACTAGATCCAAAGACCCATGGTTATATCACCAAAAAGCGGTACCAGTCAAAAGGCACGCCAAGGAGTGTGGTGGTGGAGGGTCTCGCTAATTAACAAGCTGACCTGGGCACCACAGTGCCAACCTCTGCACTTCTCGCTCTCCCAGAGGCAAACTCACCATTCGTGCTCCCCTCTGCGGCCTTTGGCCTTCCCACTTAGATGGGGCGGTGGTCCGCCTATAAATAAGCCCTTGGAGGAAAGAGAAAAGATGATTATTCGGTGAGAACGACGGAGGATCAATTCGTAAAGATCGATCCTTCAGCCAGCCAAGATTATTCAGTGAGAGACGATAAAGGATCAGATTGAAAAGATCGATCCTTCCCCCCAAGGGCGGAATTAACATAAAGAGCTAAGTTTGTATCGGTGCCATAACGAAGAATCCTTTACAGACTTAGAAGAAGTCTGACTGGAGAAAAGAAAACCCGCTCACATTCGAGTGACTCATAGCTCAAGCTCCGTAAGAGTGAGAAGAGAAGAAGCAAGCCCCAACGAGGTTCCATTCGTTAATTAAGGAAAATATTCCCCCGTATACCCAAAACTTAGTTGGGCAACCGGCCTTAAAGAATAAGACACCAAGAGGCTTCGAAGATTACTCAGTAGAGGTCTCGTGGAGCGAAGAGCACCAGAACTTTCTCCGTCTTCTTAACCGGAGGAAAATTTGCAATAAGTAGTGACATTGCCCTACCTCGCTTCCTCCGCCCCATCTCAAAATTCTAACCTCGGCCACTTCCCATCTCCGAAGCACAAGATAAGCCCTACAACGACATCTGGCAATCTCTGATCCCGTTTGTCATGTAAGTTGGAAAGAACCTCTATATTCATATTGCGATAGTATGAGTTTAGTACGTTTCACGATTTAATGGAGGTAAAAACAATTGTGAGTGAACCCCTGTCATATTTTCTAGTAGAAGAGAGTACTTTAATTTAATGTTTAACGCTAATCTAAAAGGGTCGCGATAAAAATACTAATCGGCAATTGGTGTGTTTACGTGTAGCTTATTTGTTTATTTTTGTCATTGAAGATATTGTAATAGGCCCAGTTGCCCACCGGGTTAGTCTCGGTTAGCGTAGGAAGAGGATATAAATGTGTGTACTGTTTTTTTTTGTCATAGATAATTGTTAAATTTAAAATATATGTTTATTTTGGGATAATTCTTGTGCGTTTCTTTATACCCTTACGTGTTGAAGCGGCTCTTCCTTAAAACATAAAAAATCGCACTCTTAGATCAAAGCATACTTCAACAAAAAAGTATTATGCGATCACAAATGTTATGCCACGACAAAAGTGGTGTCATGTCTGTAGGTTTTTTATTAGAAAGAACCCAGCAGCGTTTAATCAAGGGAGAGTCAAAACGTAAAGGAATACCAGGAATAAGAGAATAATTGCCGATTGGAAAATTGCTAAATTTAGGGGTGAAAACAATCTGAAAGTAATCGTTAGGGCAAGTGGTAAATTTGTTGTCGGAGTGGTATTACAATCAGCATACTAGTGGAATTAGGTTAAGTTAGGCTGTGCGCTACCTGGTGAAGGCTGCATAAGTACCTGAGAGTACAGCAAGGAAAAATCGACGGACAAACACAAAATGGATCTGGTCAAAAGACTCAACCAACAAGCTCAAATTCTGTGACTTGAAGGCGAGGATATAGATGCCTACGTCCTGTCAGAATAGAGAATAAAAAGAGAAGAAGAAGAAAAAATATAACAGTTTGATAGAGAAATGGAAGATATAAGAAGAGAGGGGAAAAGAGAAGCAATGAAAATACAGATGGACAGAAAAGGAGAAGACCGAATATAAGGGAAAATAGAAACAGAGGAAAGAAGAATACCGAGAGGAAGTAAAACACACGAAATAATAATACTGTTGAAAAAAGAAGCAGAAAAATTAAGACTAAGGTTAGAAAGGGAAGATGAAGAAAGGAGAATAAAGATAAAAAGTGAGATAATGAAAGAAGGTTAAAGATTAGAATGAAAGATGGAGAAAGAAGAACCTCACGGGAAAGCAAACTAGTGAAAGCGGAATTAGAAGCCGAGGAAAGAGGAATGAAGAGGGAAAAAGAGTCAAAAGAGAGAAGAATAAAGATAAAAAGTCGTATAGAAAAGAAGAATACGGGAAGAAAAAGAACTTACTCAAGCTAAAAGAGAAGAGAGAGAAGAAAAATAAAAAATGCTCTCACTTTAAAGTGCATCTATCAAGAACCAGATGGAGATCGAGGAAGTTTTAGCTGTGCCTGGACCTAAGAAAGGACCATCATGGAAACCTAGCCAAATGGGGTAACGATAGATGTAGTAACTAGGGAAGAGGTACAAGCTTGTGTACCTAAGAAAGTACCTACAAGTAGAACCCAGCCAAATGGGGTGACAATGAAGAAAGATAGAATTGTCAAGGTGGTACTCCCAGGTAAAGCGATTCAGAGGTTAGACGCAGATGATGAGTATTCCCTACACCTAGTAGGGCTCCTACCCAAACGGAACGTCCCCGTAGATACCTTTCAAAACTCAGTTCGCCGTTAGAACCACGCCCATTAACGATCCCTTTTGAAACTTGTCGCCGAACACGTGAGATCGAACCCAGACTTGATCTTCCAGTGTACATTGATAAAGTAGGATTATGGGACTCACGCTCGCATCAATTATGCCCCACTGCAACAGGCCGCTCTAGCCATAAGGTTCAGTTTAAACATAGTCAAGTACCATAAGAAGGGTAATTGAAGTAGGTTAAAATACCACTACCATTTAGTGACATAAATGGGTAGACTCAATAACCCGAACGACGTCTCAGGCGCGGTAAAGTATCGGTATTAGAGCACCATTTTAATATTACCTATAGAAAAGGGCCCGACCATTATATGCCAGATTCGTTAAGTTGTAATCCTGTCGACGATTAAGGAGCATGCCGACTATTGTTTTATACTAAAGGTCAAGTTAATTGTAATCGTTAGAATTATAGTTAAGAAGGGGCGAGTGACCTCTTAGTTGTAGGTAAGAATCTCCTAAGTTGAAAACATAATATAGGAATTAATGTAAGGTCAGGTGAAAGGTTATCAAGACATTCCCGAATGAACTCGAAGTTAGTGTATATTATAGTGTTCAGTAAGTTACCTATTTATATTATTGTAAGTGTCGGACAGGAATAACTCCCCCCGTTAATTTCTTTAAGAAGGAGGTAAATGTAGAGGAATGGCAACATTAAGCTTCCCGGAGGGCCAGGCGGACATATACCTTAAAGTCTTCCCCCCACTCTCTTGTGGGGAAAGTCGGAGAAGCGAGCCCCATGAGGTTACTCGTGGGAACGGTAGCCGGCAAATAACTGTAACTACCTACCCTGTTCGATCTCTTCGCCGCAGAGGTAGTTGGAGAGACCATCTGTTTTAAGGCAACCACCAAAGGCCCTTAAACGACACTCTAAAAATCCAATTACCTACTAGAACCGTAGGCCCGTGGTTATATCACCAAAAAGCATTGCCAGTAAAAAGGCACGCCAAGGAGTGTGGCGGTTGAGGGTCTCGTTAATTAACAAGCTGACTTGGGCACCTCAGTGCCAACCTCTGCACTTCTAGCTCTCCGTGATGTGAACTCACCATTCGAGAGCCCCTCTGCGGCCTCACCCATTGCCCCTTAGATGAGGCGGTGTTCCACCTATTAATAAGTGCCTGAAGGAAAGAGAAAAGATGATTATTCGGTGAGAACGACGTAGGATCAGTTCCTGAAGATTGATCGTCAGGCAGTCAACATTATTCGGTGAGAGACGATAAAGGATCAGATTGAAAAAAGAGATCCTCCCCCTCATCCAGGGCTGAATTAACATTAAGAGCCAAGTTTTGTATCGGTGCCATGCCGAAGAATCCTTTACAGACTTAGAAGAAGTCAGACTGGAGAAAAGAAAACGCGCTCACATTCGAGTGACTCTCACAGCTCAAGCTCCGTAAGAGTGAGAGGAGAAGAACCAAGCCCCAACGACGTTCCATTCGTTAATTTTGCAATAAATTCCTCCATATACCCAAAAACTAGTTGGGCACCCGGCCCTAAAGAATAAGACACCAAGAGGCTTCGAAGATTATTCAGAAGAGGACTTTTGGAGCGAAGAGCACCGTAACTCTTACCGTCTTCTTAACGTAACCGGAGGCAAATTTACAATAAGAAGTTGACATCGCCCATCCTCGCTTCCTCCATCCCATCTCGACGAAATTCTAACATCGGCCACTCCAATTCTCTGAAGTGCGTGATAAGCCCTCCATTTACATCCGGAAATCCCTAATACCGTATGTCATGTAAGTTAGAAAGAAAATTTAGATTCATATTGCGATAGTATGAGGTTAGTACGTTTCACGATTTAACGAAAGTAGAAACAATTGTGCGTGAACTCTGTCATATTTGTTAGTAGAAGAGATTACTTTAATTTAATGTTTAACGCTAATCTAAAAGGGTCGTGATAAAAATACTAATCGGCAATTGGTGTGTTTACGTGTCGCTCATTTGTTTATTTTTGTCATTGAAGATATTGTAATAGGCCCAGTTGCACACTGGGTTAGTCTTGGTTATCGTAGGAAGAGGATATAAATGTGTGTACTGGTTTTTTTTTTTGTTATAGCTAATTGTTGAATTTAAAATATACGTTTATTTTGGGATAATTCTTGTGCGTTTCTTTATATCCTTACGTGTTGAAGCGGCTCTTCCTCTAAACAACAAAATTTGCACTCTTAGATCAAAGCATATCACAAACACAAGGTATCATACGACATAGATATTAACCTACCTTTATCGATTCTTAAAATTATTAAATTAGTGCGCTTATGTGTAACGTATACGTCTTTTCAACTGAGGATATGTCTTTTTGACAATAATATGACCTAAGTATGGGCAGCCCCTTTTCCCCCATCCTATGCAATCTATTTCTGGAAAACTATGAAATGCCCCACTTTTCTAGGATATATTCCTAACCTCTCATCTGGTTCTGATATGTAGACGACATCCTGTCAGCATAGCCCATATACAACAACTATTTCAATGAATTTTTCAACAACCTGAATTCGTTACACTCATCGATAAAATTCAAAGTAAAATGGGAACAGAATAAATCTCCATCATATTATAGACGAAAATATCCACCGTTTAGATAATTATATTCAGTGCTCAGTCTATCGAAGGCCTACAAATTCAAATGCTTACATACATTTTTCTCACTACATGATAAATCTGTTAAGATGTGTTATTTCTTCCCCTTTTCTCTCAGCCTATAGAGCGTGCCACCCAATCTTCCTTCAGGATGAAATTAACCACCTCATCTACAATGTCATTGAACTAAAATACCCAATTCACCTCATAAATAGATGCCATTCCAAAGCACGAAAAAACTTCTATGCCACCTTCACACAACGAAGGGATGATTTTAACTCTAAAATAATAAGCGAATGGAAATAGCCCAAATATTACAGATAAATATTCCAATATCATTCGAAAACCCCTGACGAGAATGCACCCAATCAATCTCGATGCTGGAGTTTACAGTATACCATGATATAATTGCAAATTAACATACGTCCGAGAGTCAGGTCACTTTAATAAGAGGATGAAGAAATATTTAGCTGATATCAGAACGTGTACGAATTCGTAAAGTCTCTTTACACACATGAAAACGCAAGACCATAGAATTGAGTTTAACCATGCAAAAATCATTTATAAATCAAACAATTATATTGAGGGGAGAAATTCGAAATCTATCATCATCAACAAAGTTAATAGTTTCAATTTATCTGAAGAGTAATACAAATTTAACAAATATATAACAAATAGAGTCGCCAATCGTATCTGTTATAAGCCCCCGGACGCAATGCGTTTTGGGGATTAAAAACTCTCCAGATTGTTTCCGGTTCTATTTTATTTTGTTTAGCTTGTCAGTCACGCCAGATTTACTCCTCGTTATATTTTTTCCCGATTGTTTCCTGCTGTTTCATTTTGTTTAGTATGTGTCTTACCTTATATATCCCTGCTCTTTGCCTCACGTCTTCATTATTAGTTGAAAATGGCATGTTATAGTTATAAATAAAATCTTGATTCAAAATTGGGGTTTATCATTAACTTACACTGATATACATCACGTCAATGTGATATCCTCCATTATATATATCTATCTATATATATATATATATATATATATATATATATATATATATATATATATATAAATATATATATATATCTATATATATATTATATATATATATATATATATATATATATATATATATATATATATATATATATATATATATAATATGAAAAACTCACAAAGTAACACGTGAGGAAAGCAATAATATGAAAATTATCCCACAGAAAAATGAAAAGATGAATCCAAGCACTTTCGAAATATATTTGCAAGTTCATCTTCAAGGAATAGCATGAAAATAGAGAAGACACCTTATATAGTGTACAAAGATATGAAGGAACGCCCATCACATAGTACAGACCAATGGAAAAAAACACAAAAACGAGACAAAAATATCACGAAAAAGAACAATAGGCAACTAATAACAGACATGTGCATCCCTAAAACGATATACACACAAGAAGTCCATATATATAAATGGATTATGGTTGGATTAAAGAAACAAAATTTTAAAGGATTATCATTAGAGCCAAACATTTAGGGCTCAGAGTTAATCCACATGCACAACAAAGACACGTGGTGGGGGAAGCAATGCGAATGATATTACCCTAATAAAGAATTGCAATGTTTGGAACGAAACGTCTCAGACGAAATAAATGTCGTTTTCCATCCCTCGTAGGTCTTAAATTTCCTACTGAGATTAAGGTTTTCCCTAGGGATTGAGGATGGTAGCTCTGGCGATCAGTGTCTTGGTCATATAAGCGATGAGCGCTTAATGATACAGGTTCAAATCTCCCATTTTCCTTCTTAAGCTTTTATTGGTTCATGTGATATTCTCCTATGTGTTTTTCCGGGTTGTGTCACCAATTTTCTTTTCCTTGGGCCTTTAAAAATACACACATTTATATATATATATATATATATATATATATATATATATATATATATATATATATTTATATATATATATATATATATATATATATATATATATATATATTTATATATATATATATATATATATATATATATATATATATATATATATATTTATTGAGGAAATTGGTTTAGTTCGTGGAAAGATTAATCTTATCAGGAAGATGAAGACGTACGAATAGATGTTTCGTCCCTTACTTCGGAACATCTTCATTGATTCTATTTACAGATAAATGAATTAATTAAGTTTACTACGACTAAAATAAAGCCAACGAAACAAGATCGAATTGAAAATAAGAAAAATTATAAAACCTAAGAGAAAAACCGAATATACGAATGATGCAAACGAAAATTCAAATGAACTTATGCAGATAGTCGTTCCATGCAAAAAATGAAAAAAATGGACAAATAGGGATCAGTAAATTAACTTGGCAGATTGGAGTGTTATAAGATACGTAGAAAAAAGGAGGAATCAGTCTTCTTGAGGGCTAGTTTAGTTTTATTAATATATAACCACTCTGATATTTTTAACAAATGGATTTAAGGAACCACACTGGAAATGGAAAATTGCTCTGATGAAATAGGCTAGTTAGTATTTTCTATGTCATTTCGTATGCTAGAGAATTCGAGTGTAGTTATGGGTCTTTGAGATATATATAATAATCCAAGATGTTTGTTGACCTTCTGTTCATAATGTAGGCTACTCTGGCATACGAAGCAGGCATTGCAGCCAGCGCACTTGAATTGATATATAACAGAGAAACTAAACATTGGCAGAATACTATCTTTATAACTTATAAATGAACCCAAGAAATTATGATGAATATATATCAAGTTAAACTGACATGGAGGTAAAATGCTGTGCAACATTAGTTTGTAGCCGATCGCCCAAAATAGTGGAGGGACCAATAATGGGAGGTAAATAAACATAACATTTAGAAACAGACGTCAGACAGATATTGATTATTTAAGAAGGTTTTTGTATACCTACAAAATTGTAAAAATAGTTATCATATAAATATTTAATCTTCTCTCAAGAATTGGTTTTAAAAGATGACAATGCTTTCCAATTTTACAGAGTATTGAGAAATGATCCGAAATCATAAATAAGAATCGTAAATCAATTTAAAAACGGGAAGAT
The DNA here is from genome assembly GCA_963969495.1 of Ceratothoa steindachneri. NCBI lineage: Eukaryota > Metazoa > Arthropoda > Malacostraca > Isopoda > Cymothoidae > Ceratothoa > Ceratothoa steindachneri. The sequence continues at coordinate 62,003,815 of OZ018337.1, forward strand.
AGAGATTGAGGCCCAAAGACCAGATTCTCTTCTCACCACGGGAGGGAAATTTGGTGAAAAAGTTACGAAGGATTTCATCTGGATTACACAAAGAGCAGGTGTTAAGCCCGATCTGCTCTAACTTGAGATTTTGACGTTCTCTGTTAAATCGAATTTCTTCTAAGATAAATTTGACTTGGCAAAATTTGTTCAATTCCGTTTTATATCGAGATTACTTAAATATTTGAAACGAACAAATTTAGTGACATAGTCATAAACATTACAGATAGATAAATATCTTAAGTCCAACTTGTACGAATCAATTTCAAGTTGTCTAAATTGACCAGTGTCCCTATCGTAGCGGGTTCCAACAATTTTAGAATTTGGTTGAGTTCGCGGAAACCTCAACTCTCAGGAGATTCGTCAGTTTGAAGTTATGGGGTCCTTCTTACATTGGTGGCTACCATTGTTCCCCAATAATGCCAGAGCCTTCCAAGATAATAATGCATCGATCCATAGCACCAGATTTGCTAGATGCTGAACCACAAAGCATGAGAGTAAAGTGGAACACACAGATTGTCCTCCACAATCACCAGATCTTAATACTTTCGAGCATCTATGGATTGTAATGAGCAAGATGTGGAGAAGCAGTTTCCTCCACCAGAGTCGCTGTAGGAGGCGAAAAAGGCTGTCTAAATGAATTATTCTACACATTCATACAGTTATTGCTGTCAAAAGAGGAAAAGATCCATAAGCAAAGGCGTTTCACAATGTTTCCATTATTTTGTCCATACCTGACTTATTACGTCATCCCATAAGTAATTCTGCCTTTGTCTATGTTTATCATTACTCGATGGCTAGAAATCAAACAACTCTTTAAAGTTATTTCTATTTAAATATTTATTGATTTATTAATTAAATAAATATTATTTTCAACACTTTCTAAGATTCGGCTTCATCTTCCTACTAACTCTTGAATTTTATAAGAACTATTTTTGTAAGGTTGTTTCGACTTCTTCTATTGCTGACATCTTCATTCTATTCAGGTGATTTGCTAAACCTGGAAAAAGATAGTAATCCGATGAGGTTAATTCGCGTGAGTATGGAGGATCACTCATTAGTTCACTAATCGCAAGTGTTAAGCTTTTGTTTGGTATCTTTTGGGATATGATGTAGTGGGTTGGCTTGATGAAAGAGCGCTCTTCTTCGATTGATTAATGCTGCTCTTCTTCCTTCAAGTGCTGCATGTAAGTGACACAATTAATACAGTAAACATCTTTGATGTTGGTCTGATTTACGTTAAGAAATTCCAAAGGAATTTTGTCCTTCATCTCCCACCAAATGCACTAAAGAATCTTCCGTGTGTCGGTGCTTGGGGTATTATTCTTTCCCCATGACAAAGTCATTGTGAGGAACTTTTATTTTTGTAAATTTTTAGATAAAAGTCAAACGATCTTTACAAACATGGCATTCAAAAGGTTATAGAAAGATGGAGACTCGTGGCACAAACTGGGGAAATTATATAATATTAAATTAATAATTAATAAATACATATTTACATATAAATAATTTCAAAGAATTGTTTTATTTCTATCCATAAAATAAGGAAAAACATGAAAGAAATGATTTACTACTTATGGCACGACCATCTGTATCCATAAGTCTCTCGATCTGTTCCTATGACGACATTGCTGGTCGCTCCGCACTAAGGGTCATTCACACGTGAGCGTAAACTGCTGGGCGCACGATGTGAAACGCTTAGTCATTCTAAGTATATTATATATTATATAATATATGATATTATGTTATATAATATTATATGACAGGTAAGATGCGCAACCTTCCAGAATCTACAAATGATAATAATAATCAGCAAGTTAAGATATTTTTATGCCCCAATAAAATAATTTCTAACAATATTCATCTGTATTTATTTGCGACACAACTTTATTCCCGGGCAACGCCGGGTACCTTTGTAGGTCTAATTCACTTAATGATTGAATTGGAGTTAATCAAAGGATTGCCACTTTTATTGGTATCCCAAAGGGAGACTTTAATTTAGATCTGGCCCCTTATTTTATGAATAGTATATATTTATGCGACTCTTATTTAATTACCTTAAGGACTAAAGAGATATTTCAGGGGAGAGGCATGACATAGGTTCTCCCTTTCTTTTGAAAGCATTTGATTTTAGAATATATTGACTTTATTGCAGTTTATTTATTCATGTATATTGATAATTTTAACCAAATTTATATTCAGAGTTAAATATAATTAAGTTGGTCAAAACCTCCTTTTCACCTCATCCTTCAATCCCTTAACGGCAGAGATAAAGCCATTGTAATTTGCCTCCGCCTTCCAACACCACTGATCCCTCTTTTTCTTACTTTCGCCCAATCGGATCCAATGCTCAATTTACATTCTGTGAAGAGGCTTCAATATCCTTGGCAGGATCGGCCTACTTGAATTGCTAAATCAATCAGTCACGCAAGAGAGCCCACCGAAATTGTGGAGCCCCTTGATCAGAATTCAGGCCTTTCAATTAGAATGCCTCTGTAAAAAAAGGGGAAATGAAGCAAGAGGAGAGCAAATTCCCGATAGAATAAACTGGCATTGATGGATTATTTAAAGTGAAAAGCGTTGAGGTTTGTATTAGTGAGAGCTTTGTAATCATTCTCAGTTGTATCATTTAGGGAGGTGGCGAATTGAAATATATTAGGAACATTTTTCTTTTATAAGATTAATAGCTACAAAAATGCGACATGAAATACTCACATAAGTATGTAGTATAAAACAAGGTTTATATTAAGTTACCAAAAAATTAATGTCGCCCTTTACAAAGGAAAGAAAAGCATTTTAAATATACCAGGTTTTGCAAAAGTTTTGTCACACTCGATTTTATGCTATTTCGATAGGTTTAGGTGTGTGATAGAAAAGGTTCCGTCAAACGAACTTAAAGTTCTACCTTTCCAGAACGTAGCCTTAAAAATTATTTTCCATTGTGTGTAAGTGTGTCGAGATGGAATGGAAAAGAATCGAGATCTCTGCTCTCCTGCGCACAGGCCACAGCAATTCTGACATTGCCAAGCAACTCAACGTCATTCGGATGACCGTCCACAGAGTCGCGGAACGCCACCCTATGCGAGAGCAACGTCGGGGGCGCTGTAGTCGTTTTCTAAACGACGTCAAGAGTCAGGATAATCGAATTTCCATTTTTTTCTGATGAAAGTAAAACTTTCATTGTGTCATTTGTTGAGAGCGTAGCAACAAGTGTAACAGTACTTTTGAAATCCCGGTAATCATAAATACATTTAAGAGCAAAGTAGTTTCTCTCATTGCTGGACAATACTCTCTCATCTTTTAAGGAAGCAGTGGATGCCATTATTGAAGAATTAATTGAGTTTTGATAAACTCTTTATATTTGTGATTCTTCGCGGTTTAATTTATTGCCATGTTATCGTTAATTATTGCTATTTTCCTATTGTTATTTTCTGTGGTTGGGTAACCCTAGATTTCCAATTCTCAACGCTATGCAAGCTAGTCTCATGAATGCTGGAGCTACCCAATCACTCTCCGTTTGGAATTGACGCACTTATTTTCCCTTGTGCTAACTAAATACCTTCATTACCGTCGGAGAAGATCAGATTGCCTGTCTTTCAATCACAGCATCTTCCAAAATATCGAAGGTTTCAAAAATGGGAATCGATAACATACAGTTATAAACTAGGTTTGGGTAAATGTTACGCAAATTTGAAATAAAAACCCCGCATGTTAACAGCAGTTAAGAAATTTACTAGAAAATATGAAGTGTCTAAAATGATCAGAACGACAACGAAAGCAAATATCTACGAGAATATAACTATAAATTTATCATTGTATAACATTTGTTTAAGTTATAAGTAATTCGTGTTAAGTGAAAAAGCCTTGATCCTCGATCATGCTTTCACATCTCCTGCCCAGGAGCGAACCAACCGTTACCAGTGGCGCAGAAATCTTGCTCCATTTATCTTGAAGATTTTCCCAGAGTTGTTGAACTGTTTTTGGATTCTAGCTTTAAACTTTCACCGAGTATATCCCCTACTGTTTGTAGGGGCCATACGAGGCAGATGTATGGGGTCTGGGTAAGATATAGTACTCTCTCTCTCTCTCTAGTTTTGCAGGCTGGGTTAAGTGACCTAAGTTTCCTTATGGGATGAAGGAAAAATATATATTTATATCTGGATTCTTTATTCCTGTGTATTATAGCCGGAATAAGCTTTGAATATGGCGAACCGGGAGTATAACTTTTCTTCTTAAAACAACAATGATTTTCTGATTCTTCTGACTGATTTTTACACAATTACAATTACAATTAAGTTAAAGTGTGGGTGCGTGCAGGGAATGACGATAGAGTGTGTGGGTGGATAGATAGAGAAGGTAGACAAGCGGTGAAGAGAGAAAGAAGTGTGGTAGGGTGCAAAGAGAGGCTAGAGCCTGGTGATCAGGCCTATAACTTTTATTATTTCTTTGTAGCGTTTATTCTGTGTTGTTTCTGTTGATTTTTTTATGGCTTTCAAGCCATTTGTCCTGATAGCTTTAGTTTAGCTTTGTGTGTGATATGCATGGCTTATTTGTTATGTTTATTTATACTTTTAAGTGCGTGCTTAATGTTTTTTGTATTCTTTGTATGTGTGTGTGTTTTAGTTTTTTGTTTTTTCTTCGTCGGTAGAGTTCTCGTCGTATTCGTGGTTTTATGCTTTCTTGGTTTTGAGTTGTCTTCATAGTGATTATTTTTCTTAATTGTGAGTTTTGGTCTTAAATCGGTTGTTTTCTTTGATTAGGTTAGATTATACACCTCATCATGCGTAGAACGGCACTTCATCCCCGCCAGCCACTCGGTTGGCGGAGGTTGGAAATCTGTCGCGACATTCTGCTCTTCTGTTCTGGTTAATCATCTGAGTAATTTCTTCACTCAGTTCTCGATTAACCAGATCCTGCATCTTCCGAGTCCGTTCTTCGATGACTTTGTTAATGGGAATTATCCCCGCCTCTCTGTGCTTGTCTTCCTGCCGTCTTCTTTCTTGCCTGCGTGTACCTGTGATTAGGTACATGCATTTATTTTGAACTACATGAAGCCGTCTCTTTTGAGTTTTCGAGACACAAGAGAGGGTGGATGCGGGGTAAAGCAACGTAGATCTAACAAGGGCATTGTAGATCTTCTTCTTGTTGCTTTCACGTAGATTTTTAAACGTATATAGAGTTCTGACAGCGGCCGAGGCTCGAGAAATTCTTTCTTCGACTTGCTTCGTGTACCCGGTAGAGGTTATTTTCATACCGAGTACATTGCATTCGTTGGCATAGGGATAGCGAGTATCCCCAACTCGCATGTCTGCTTTTCGGGTGCGTCCAATGAGGACCACCTTGGATTCTCTTGGTTTGTTCTAATTTTCCATTGAGCCTAGTAGTTGTTCAAATTTTCGATTTCTATTACTGTCATGCGAGCTTGCCACAGTGCATTTCTCCATGGAGATATTATTATCTGGCTGAAATCATCGGCATATTGAATATTGAGGGAAGAGGGGTACACAGGGGCTGGGACAAACGCGGTGTATATCGAGTAAAGGGTGGGGGACATACCCCCGCCCCCTCTACAGAAGGTCCGCAGTGAGCGGAAACTTTGGTCCGTCCGTGCATCCTAGACTGACATAAGCCGCTCTCTCCATGACGTAGTCACAGAGAGTTCTTTCCAAGTTTTCACTTAGTCCCAGCCGTAAGATCTTATACTGCATGCTCCGCTGCCATACCTTATCAAATGCCTTTGATACATCCCGACAAACAATATCCACATAACTCCTGTCCCGTTTGGCTTGGGCAAGCTTTTTCGTAATGACATCGATTGCCATTTCCGTACTTCGCTTCTTTCTAAACTCGTATTTGCAAGGGTTGTAGAGGGAGTTCTCTTCTAGGTGAGACACCAGCCTCGCGTTGACGATCTTCTTAAAAAGTTTCCCGCCAAATTCCAGGAGTGAAATTGAGCGGTAGCTATCGCTCAACGTTCGGACCTTTCCATGCTTAGGCAAGAAGATCATCTTTGCCGTCTTGTATGGATCTGGAAAGTACCATGTATTCAGACATGCGTTGAATATACGTCTCATTACTTCGATGATGTTAGCTGGTGCCTTTTCAAAGTTTAGCTTCGTAAGCCACGATTGGCCTGGGGCTTTTTGGCAGAATGAGCGGAGTGCGCTAAGAATCTCTTCTTCGGTGATCTCGGCGTCTCCGTCACGCATTCTTTCCACCTGGTGATGATGATGCGTTCTATGTATTTCCGTGTTAAGCTCGTCTACGATGTTATTTTCAAACTCTATGTCAAAATCTTCGTTTTCTTCTTCGGGTATACTGAAGATTCTTTTCTAATAACACCGGAATATTATTTCGATGTTTCTGTCTTCTGTTTCAATGGATCCATCTTCTTTTTGGATTTCCATTTTCTTCTTTTTCCAAATGATCCTCTAAGACTTCTGACTTTCTTCCAAAACCTTTGGGGAATGTATCTCGGTCTAGGCTCTCGATCGCATCGTCCAATCGTCTCTGTTGTTGTTTGAGGATCAACTGATTGAGCTATTCCTTGATCTCTTTACTTCGTTGTAGTGAGTCAACTGATGCGTTTCTGATATTTATTTCATACATAACTCTCAATTCTCTATAGAGTTCTTTCATGTCCTCAGTCTATCTGTATATTGAGATGGTTTTATACTTGGTTTTGGGGATGCAAGCCCTATCTGCATTTATAAGTTGTTGGCTGAGGTCGTCAAGTGCCTCGTCTATCTCCTTGAGAATTGCCTCGTCCAGATTTGGTGGACGGTAGGTCTCGAGAAGACCCACGTACCGTGCCCAGTCTGCTCTCCTGTAGTCCTTTCTGACTGGAGCTGGAACTTGTATAGGGTTTCTATTGATTATAAGTACGATCCCTATATGATCACTGCATGGTACTTGGAATGGTTCAATGTAGTAATTACACGCAAGCTGACGATCAGCCAGACAAATGTCTGGTTTTTTGGCACTTCTTCCTCGAATATAGGTTGGGAAGTCCGGGCCTATTCTCTGGGTCATATTTCGTTCCATCATAGTCTCCCGGCACCTTCCAGTTCCAATGAAGGACCGGTACCCGGATTCCCGACCTCTGTTGTTAAGATCCCCCATTAATATGGTAGGGCTCTTCTGCCAAATAGGGTGGAGAGAGAATGAATAGGTAAATATCATCGTCTCGGCGGCTGGTACCCGGTGGCGATGACCAGCTTACCTATATCGATTTCGACCTCTATTGCAAGATAGGATTCTTTGAGGTTTCTTACTGGCTTGTACTTGATCCCTCTTTTTATGTCGATGGCGGCACCGTCGTACCGCCCTTGAGAGTAATTTGAAGGTTAGCCAATAGTCGAATATTTTGGAATTCATAGATAACAGAAAAACGGGTACAAATAAACTTTACTATTATATACATTAAAATTATTTTACAAGGTTAAAAAAGGGTTTTAACATAAGCTATACACACACTAGACTTACACGAGCCTTAGCCGCTAACGGTGTGAGGGAGACTTAGAGGCGGTAAACGTATGAACAAACGGACAATATGGAACGAGGGACGCCCGAATGACTTTGGGCGTAAACGAAGACGACGATGAGGCTTATACTGAGGGGGGCGGACAGAGGGAGCACTTTAACAGAAGAGGTGCGCATTGCTGTTACTTTGAAGATTTTGTTCGAGGGAGTAATCGATGCCTTGGCGCAAGGATAATGACTATCACGGCGGTGGGGAAACTTAAATCTTGCTTTCGAGTAACACGAATCGAGATTGAGCGTGCCGCGTGCGAGGAGTGGGGGAAGCAGGTAGATGTCAGTCCCCACGAGACGGGGTGGCAGCCAGTGCACCCCCCCTCCAGGCCACATAAGAGTTTAGGGGGCCCATGAATATCAAAGTTTAAAATTGAACATAAAATTACATAAAATAATTTCACGCATGACAAAATGCATCCATAGGATTAAGTCAGATCATGCATCAACAATATACAATTTTAACAATCCATAGGATTGTGTCAGATCATGTATCTACAATATACAATCTAAACCTTCCATAAAAGAGGGTCAAAAACAAAAAGCCTCATCATTAGGGCAAGACAAATTCAAAATCCCCCAAAATATATAATATAGGAAACTGCATCCACAGGAATGATTCGCGAGACCCACCCGCACATCAAAAAGTAAGAGGTTAACCCTCCTTCTCTATAAAATCTTCTAATTTACGCTTGAAACTATTCAAGTTTGGACTGTCTACTGTCTCAGGTGGCAAACTATTCCAGTAATCTGCCACTCTATTGGTCAAAAAATATTTTCTTACATCCAGTCTGCACCTCTGTTTTTAAATCTTTAAGTGGTCACCCCTAGTCCTATTACTACCTTCTAACTCAAAAAACTTGCTGAAATCCAATTTATTCATCCCAGAAAAGATTTTAAAAAGCTCAATCATATTTTCCTCACACATCTTTCAAATAAGAGCATATTTAGTACCCTCACTCTATTTTAATATTTAAGGTGCTTCGGGGAAGTTATTATTTTTCTTTCCCTCCTTTGTACTGACTCTAACAGGTTGATATCTTGTCTAAAATGTAGTTAACATGCTTGTATATAGTACTCTAAATGTGGCCTGACATAAAAGTGGTATAGTTTAAGGATAACCTCCTTACTATTTTAGCTAACATTCCTTTTAATGTATCCTAGTTCTCTATTTGCTCTATTTTTTTACTAAATACACTGCTTTGAAAACTTTAGTGACCTATCTACTACTACTCCTAAGTCCTTCTCATCTACCAACTGAATCAAGCCAATGCCCATCCATCTCGTAGCTGAATTCCATATTATCTGTTCTAATGTTAATAATTTTGCATTTATTAAGGTTAAAAGTCATCTGCCACTTTTAAGCCCAAGCCACTAACTTATTTAAGTAACCTTGAACTTTAAAGTTACCCTCAATTTCTTTGACTACAGCTGCCAGTTTAGTGTCATCCACAAAAATTGACACTTTGCTATTTACAGCCTTCCCTTCCCATAGAAACATTTGAACCCATTATGTGTGTTTTGATATCTTTGCCTACTCGGATTCTGAGAGTAGGTAAGATATCTCAATTTACCTATCTCTAAAGCACCCCCTTTAGCCTGTTTACTTTCTACTCCTCTGTGCTGGCTTTCCTTCACTGCCCCACCCTGAGCCACGAAATTTCTCTGACCACTATCAGAACCTAGTTTTCTGCCCGCAAGGACCCAATAACACTATCCAACCTCTGCCACAAAACCCCAACCCCATCCCAGCTCAGATCGAGCACATCCACCGCATACAATCCCTTATTCCACACAAATTTTTTTCATACATCTAAAAACACTATTCCTGACTCTTCACACAGGTCTTTCACTTGTAATGTAATATTTTCATTTTTATAAGTAACTTGATTTTTAATGTTGAAAATGAAATGTTGACAATTCTTACTATATTTTTTCCAGAATCTGCTAATCTGAAATGTCTCTGCATAAATCAGAAGCACACTAAGGGGAGAAAAAAAGAAACGTGATGACAATGAAAGAAGAGGATTATAGACACTCTTTCAAGTAGGTATGAAAAGAAAACAAGATAATGTGAAAACATATACCGATGCAAATTTGGAAGAAGGAAAAAGGGTTGGTGGCAGTCGAGAACAAGAGAGCCTATATGGAAATAAGATAGAAACTAATAAAGAAACCAATTTGGGGGCATATACAAATAAGATGGTTATAGATAATAATTCAGAACCTGGACCTGGTGGAGCAGATAAGAATGTAGATTCCAAAAATTGGGCAGCCACTGCAACAGAAATTCCTAAAGCAAGTAGTGAATCAAAGGAAGTAGTTCAAGATAAATTTGAAAAAAATAGCACTGGGCTTATACGAACTTGACATTGGATTCCTCGCAGCAGAACTTCCTTCTCAATCAGCTATATATAATTATGCTACCAGAGGTCATATTGACTTTTCTTTAACATTGCCTAAAGATGGTAAGAATCAAACACTTCCAGAAAGTATACTGCACTTCAGAAACATTACTGCAGAACAGCATAACCAAGACTGGCTTGTCTGGAGTCAGCATAAGGAGTCACTATATTATTTACCGTGCCGGCTATTTTGGAACAGTGTTTGCTGCAGGCTAAATACTGCATCCAAATCTGCCGTTACTACAGCTGAATGTTGGCCAGCCAGTGCTAAGTTGCGGAAATTATGTAACAGGTTTCCCAAGCATGAGAAGAGTAATGGGCATAGGAAATGCTATCTAACTTGCCGTGAGTTAGAAAGACGTCTGTCATTGCAAGAAAGTATTGAGAATCTTCGAGAAGCATCAATTATTTGGAATCTCAAAAATGGTAGAACCTTTTGAAACGAATTATTGATGTTACTCTATTCTTAGGAGTACGTGGCCTTGCTTCCCAGGGTTCTTCGTAACGCATTTTTGACTCAAATAATGGAAACCTTTTAGGTCTGATAGATTTGCTTTTCCACTAAGACCCAATTCTAAAGGAACATGTGTGTCGCAAAGAAATGGTGGAAGACTGCAAGCACATTACCTCTCTATCACTCCCAAAATGAATTCATTACAGAATGTTCTAATATTGTTAAGCGGCACGTTTTGGGAGAAAGGCAGTCTGCAAATTACTATGCAATAATAGTAGATTCGACACCAGATTCATCTCATGTTGAGCAAACAACATTCCTTTGGGGTTACCTAGTTTGCCATGAATCATGATTTGAAATTGTGGAACCATTTCTGAAAATTGTAGATTGTAGTGACAAAACAGAATCTGATATTGCTCAAATTATTACTAAAACATTGAAAAACCATGCTTTTCCACTTGCTGATTGTAGGCCCCAAGGTTATGACAATACAGCAAACATGTCAGGCAAATACAATGGTGCACAAGCAATAATCAAAGAACAGTGCTCTAGTGTAATATTCCCTCCTTGTGGTTGCCACACACTTAATTTATGTGGTAATGATGCTGCTGAATGTATTTCAGAAGCAATCACCTACTTGATAACTATACAAACAATATACCCCTCATTCAGTTGCAGCCCCCTAAAGGGCGAACTATTGACAAAGCGTATTGGTTGTTCGCCTCATGGCATATCTGGCACCAGATGGTCAGATCGAGTTGAGAGAGTAAAACCATTTGTAGCTCATCTTCCAGGGGATAGGTTAGCTTTGAAAGTCCTGCTAGAGCTGAATCTCACTCCAAAACCAGAAATGATATCCATGGAGCTATATTTTATATCAGTTCCTTCACCTGTATCATAATGTTAGTCGGGTGGCACAGAATACTGGTCCCTATTGACTTTTGCAACAAAGTCATTCAGGCTAGTCATGCGACTTTAGATATGGAAGTTACAAATATAAAAAGCTTGCTTGTACCACTAGTGGCTCTCCGGGACAGTTGGAAAGCAATGTAGAATGAAGCTGAGCTGGTTACATCCAGTCTGCGGATAGAAGTAAAATTGTTTAAGGACCGTAGTACCACTGCTAGAAAAGAAAAAAAGATTCCATGATTAGGATACACCTGATGAAAATGTGAATGAAATTAACGAAGCAGATGAATCCTCTGAGGAAGCCCACTTACTAAAGAACCTATTTTATGTAGTATTTGATAATCGAATTGGAGGGCTTACAATTAGTTTCAGTGCAGCCAAACAGATTTCTGACACCTTCAGCGTTCTTTGGAACTACCAAAAGATCTCAGAAGAGGAATTCAAGCGCAAAGCAACTAAACCTAGGAGAAGAATTCTAAAGACATCAGCAGTGAAGACCTTGTGCAGGAAATGAATCACATAACAATGGTTCACAATGCCAATTTTGGTAGAAAACAGTTGGGTGCATTGGAACTGTTAAATGGTTTGGCAGAGTATAGATTAGAAACTATATTTCTCAACCTCAGTCTCAGCTTGAGGATGTTCCTTACAGCACCAGCCACAGTAGCATCAGCAGAAAGGAGCTTCAGCAAGCTTAAGCTCATTAACAATTTTTTCAGATGCACCATGGGTCAGGGTCATCTGACCCTGAGCAATGGTGGACACTATAATTCGTAGTTTTGCCAAAAAAAATGCACACAAGGCGACTTTGTTTTAATAAAATTAGTATATTTACTAAGTTTACTATCATTTATATATTTTTTGTAGTCTGTAGCCTCTAAGAAACAGTGAGCATTCAGAAGATGAATGATTTAGGTATATTTATAAATAATTAACGATATGGACATGCATTAAGTGTGAATTGTGATTAAGATGTACATTTATGTATATGGCTACTATTGGTTAGTATATAACTAGGCTTACTAAAAATTTCAAATGGCAAATTTTATTTTATTCTTTTTCCATTATCATGTATAAAATGCTTGTATATTTTTATGTTCATTATTAAACCAAGAAGTAAAAATACAGGAAGTTTTTGGACAATTATTGTCCTTCTATTACTGGTATTAGGGTAATAGAATTATTAAATTTGTTTTGCTAGTGAGAATTGCAATACTATTAATGTTAAATTTGATATATAGTTGTGAAATTCATAAAGCAACTGTGTTATGTGTATTTTTTGAGATCAGCCTGAGACATTTTGAAAATAACTCATAACATTAGTATATGGTTATAATGTAAAACTAAAATAAATAAATCATATCATTTTCTAGTTATAGTATTGAAAAGCTGATAAAGCTCTTAATCATTTATGAATTATAATTTATAAGGGGGGCCAAAAAAGATCTCGCACCAGCCCATTTTCTTCCTCTCAAGGGCCATGGTCGAGGTAAACTCACGTGAATTAACGAGAATCCTGGGAGTTTGAGGGAATCTGCGAAAATTGTGCAGAGTCCAACGGGACGCAAATAGCAGGTACTGACGGGGAAAGCGAGAGGATACTGACAGGACAAGGAGGACGGCGGATACTGACGCGGCAGGGAGGACGGCGGATACTCGGCGGATACTGCCTTTCAAATCTAACGCTGGGGTATTTATAGGGGTCGAATAGGATTCCCCCCCCCTCCGTCAGAAGGAAAGGGCTCTAGGGTCAGACGCATCACTAGAGGGTAATAAATTCTGCCTTATAGCGCTAGGGCGAGAAGGTTCTTAAGCTGATGAGGCAGAATCTGTCCGGCTTCAGATGGACTTTCTGGGATCTCACACTTGCCGCAAGTTTCTGTGAAGGCGCACCTCCATTAGTGCAGGCAAAAAGGATCGCCCAGGTGTCTGTTTTCTCTCTCTCTATTGAAGGGCGAGGCAGCGCGTATCTTCCTCTCTCTCTATCTCTCTCTCTCTCTGATATATATATATATATATATATATATATATATATATATATATATATATATTTTAGTGAAAATGGGTAGCAGACCTTCTTGTATGCAGATTTTGTTAAAGACCATAGTATATTTCACCTCTATTATTCTTCTTTGGAAACTTTCCATTTTTCGTATTATCTTTTTTAGTTCATCTTGTAGATCGCAAAAAACTTCTCCTACGTTCATCTTTTTTTAAAATGAAATGTTTTTGGTCAAAACCAAACTTGACTTTAACTGCTGAGCTTTCTATCCGTGCGATTATCTTCAGATTGTCTTTCCTCCTTTATTGGTGTAGAATGGTGGAGTCAGAATGAAAATGGGAATGAAAAGAAAATGGATTTTAGGGGATATTTATTCCTCCTTGCTTGAACGTTATGTCAAGGGAATGGGCCACTCCGGCGTGAGCGGAATTTTAAAACAACTTTAATGGTCGATTCCAGCCTCTAGTCTGGATGCTGATAGCTGACCTATCTTCGTTAATAAAGATGCCTTCTAAGGTGTTCAGTCTAGCTTCTTTTCCCTCTTTCTTTTGATCGTTGTCTTATTAACTAATATGTCCCTGGTTAAACTAATGTTATGCACAGTGTCCATATAATTTGGGGGGGGAGGGCTCCATGCTGCAGGTGTATTTTCAAATGCCTCGCTAGTGTGCTGGTAGTCATTCCAACATATTTTGAGTTGTTATGAAGACTACAGTCTTCATTCGGGCAGGTAAACTCGTAAATTGTGTTCGTAGATTTCAGGATCGAGGAGTTTTGGCAGATGTTGTTTTCATAATGAGATTGTCAACTTTTGTCGTTTTATAATATATAATCATAGGAATCTTGTCCGTTTTCTTCTTAGCTTTGATGTTATGGTCAACAATCTCCTTGATATTTTTTTCGTCTATTTTGTAGGCCGATGACATCTGATTTCTATAATACAGTTTGATGTTATTTACTGCTTCCTGGTTACTTTCCGTTTCATCCGTGTCTTTGAATCGCGCTCTTAAAAATGATTGAAGTTGTTTTTCAATCATACTGTTCGGGAAACCGTTGTTCATGAGGATTTGTTTCATCCGGGACATCTCTTGATGGAATAGTTCACACGTGGAGCAGCATTTGTATGCTCAGTGGATAGATGAGCCGATTACACTCTTTTTGTACCTTTCAGGACATTCACTATCTTGTTGAGGTTATCTTCCCATGTCTGCAGCTTTTCTGTACACTTTTGTGATATAAGTACCGTCGGTGTTTTTTACTTCTACGTCCAGAAAAGGTAATTTATTGTCCATGCTGTTTGATGTTATTAAAATGTTCTTCATTTTTGTCCATGCTGTTTGATGTTATTAAAATGTTCTTCATTTTTGACGTTGATGTAGATGTTATATACGTATCGGCAGTATTTCTTTGGCTTATTTCAGATTTTTTCTAATAAGCTCTGTTCAAGTTGATCCATATAGTAGTTGGCAAAGGCGGGACCCAGAGGCGATCCCATAGCTACTCCATCAACTTGTGTGTATAGATTTCCGTGCGCTGTCCTGAAAGGAGCCTCTAATGTGCATTAACGCAGCATATTCCTAAGGATGTAGGCGTCAAGGTTAGGAGGAGACATTGTAGGATAAAGGTATACATTTTGTATAATGATTTCGATGGTCTGAGAGATAGGCACATTAGTAAATTGGCTTTCTACATCAAGGGATGATATTAGTCCTGTATCCTGTCGGTCTTGTAGAGTGGAGTATATCAATAAATTCCTCCGTGGACCTTAAGCTATATTTTGAAGGGATGAATGGTTTTATTATTTCATTTAAGGTTTTAGCTAGACGCTACGTTGGTGTCGTGACTTGGGAAATAATGGGCCTCAGTGCGTTGTTCGGTTTGTGTATTTTTACGTTTCCATGCAGATATCGCGGTGTATAATTGCCGACAATCTTTTGGAAGTGAAGTCTTCCAATGGCAGCAAACTCTTAACACCGGAGATAAGAAAGGCCATCAGCTCTCAAAAATACAATAAAGAAATAAGCAAAAGAAAAGCGGACAAATCTAACATATACGTCATCCTAAACAGAGAACAATATAACAGTAAAGTGAATAACATAAGCGACACCACTAAATTTAAGCAAATGAAAAAAAAAGATCCATCATAAGACTTTAAAAAGAAAATAAATAGACAAATAACTAAAGCTAATGCACTTATTGGAGGAATTAATTGACTTCACCATTCTTGACCGATAAAGGAGAAAAGTCACTCTAAAGATGATTATCGCATAGATCGAAAGCTCAGCAATTACTTAACACATTTTATTTAAAAAAGAGATGAAGGTAGGAGAAGTTGTTTACCATCTACAAGATGAACTAAAAAATATAATAAAAGAAATTGAAAGTTTCCAAAGACAATTAATACAATCTACATATATAAATAAAGGGTGTTCCATTAAGACTGATCGAAGTTAGCAGTAAATAAAACAATGTTATTGGTGGAAATTGATTGATTTCAATATTTGATCATATTAATTTAGTCATGGCAATTATACCTGAAAGATAATATTGCCTAAATGTCCGCCAAGGCTTCAGCGGCACACCTCCACTCGATGGTGAAAGTTCTTGATGACATCTCTGCATAGTTTTTCCTGGATGTTACCAATATGCCTTATTATCTCATCCTTCAGCTGTTGAATTGTTGTTAACTTGTTGGCATAAACCTTACTTTTGAGATGGCCCCAAAGGAAGAAATCTAAAGGCCTCAAGTCACACGATCGTGTTGGCCAATTGACCTTACTGTTTCACTCGATAAACCATTGTTGCATTGGCTTTGTGGCATGTGGCACCGTCCTGTTGAAACCAAAAGTTTTCCACATCCCTAGAATTCAATTCAGGCTATAAAAAGTTGGTTATCATTGCCCGGTATCGCTCGCCTGTAACCGTAACAAAATTCCTGGAATTACTTTCGAAGAAATACGGCTCAATAATTCCGCTAACAAAAAGTTCAGACCAAACAGTGACCTTTTGGGGATGCAGTGGCTTTTCAAAAATCCTCCTGGGATTTTCATCAGCTCAATGATTCAGCTAGCAAAAAGTTCACACCAAACAGTGACCTTTTATGAATGCAGTGGCTTTTCAACAATCCTCCTGGGATTTTCATCAGCCCAAATGCGATAATTCTGCTTATTAACGAAGCCACCAAGATGAAAATGGGCTTCATCACTAAAGATGATTTTTGTGAAAATTCATCATTGGCTTGTCTTTGATCGTGCGCCAAATTGACGAATGAACGGCGCTTGAAATGGTCAGCAGTCTTCAGTTCTTGTGTCAATTGAATTTTGTAACCGTGTAGAGACAAATCTTTTGTCAAAATTCAATGTAACGTTGTTGTGGAGAGATCCAATTCCTGCGCGCGATGAAGAATAGAGGTGTCTGGATCTTCCGCCACATTCTCCGGTACTGCAGCAATGTTTTCAGCTGAATGGCGTAAACTAGCACGCAATGGCATTTTAATATCTGCCCCCGACCCGGTTTGTTAGAATTTACGAACAATTTTCCCAATTGCACTCTCGGTTGGTCGATTATGTTGACAAAAATATCGCGAAGTGCCCGAAATGCGTTTCTGTTTGAACGTCCATATTCGTAATAGGCTTCGATAACTTTAACAAGTTGCTCGATTGGTAATCTTTCCAGGGTTGAAATTGCCAAAGATTTTAATTGTTAAATGTGAAAGAAAAAGCAAAAAATCTTTAGACGCTTAAACTTAACTCACATTTAAAATCGGTCCAAGTTATTGGAACACCCTTATATATATATATATATATATATATATATATATATATATATATATATATATATATATATATATATATATATATATATAATAAACCTAGCATAATGAGTATCTGAAGAGAATTTATAATGAAACATAAACAAAAGGACGAAACCTTAAGAAAAACAGGCAGCCAGCCATGAAGAAAAAGGTGGTTATATTAAATCAATTCCACATATTATTAATCTTATTATAGGCGTTCATAAGGATCATTTTCGTGTCCTTAATTCCGGCGGTAGCGGGGAGAGGTGGATCACTACGCCTTGAACCTTGTTTGTACTCAGGACCGATGCGGAACTTGCGGTTGTGGCTCATCACTCTAGAGAGGAGGATGCCCGCCTCCTTCATTTTCTTTTACATTTTGTGAGTTGGGTGCCCGCTCGGCCACAGGGGGTTGACAGGCACCCTCTCTGATCCTCAGGCAGGCTTTTTCGGCTATAGTTTTGCGGATTTTGCCTAGTTTTGTTTTATTTATTTTAATACATCCTAATTACTGGTATGGAGACTCATGCCAATCTAGGCAGTCGCAACTGCAATTTCGGATGTTTATTCTTTGCCCAAAGATTCCAAAGTAAATAGTTCAGCCAATTTATTGGAAATCATTAAAATCGATAACGGATATATGATAGCATTGATTTATTTCTGGCCAGCTTTTATTCACACCATATTTATTGTGTGTAACAGAAACACAACTTTACCTTTGACAACTATTCCATCCAATAATTAAAAAAAATAAATAAGAGCGATAATTAAAGATATAAATGGAGATATTATGTAAGTAAGCACTAATCTTTTAGCTCCTGAAGCGAAATAACTCTTAGACAAATGAATCTTGCTGTTGTTTACATGTCGTCGTATGCACAGAAAAATGACGATAGTATTCGCTTCTACACAATTTAAGCGTTTACAAAAAGAATGACAGATCAATGCGTCATCTTTAATTCCTCAACCGTCAATTTTTATAAAGAAATGGACCCGCGGTTCACGCAAACGCCTCTTAGATTTTATGGATGCCATTAAACATATTCGCCATCCATTTATCGACGACGTTTAACGTATGAAGCGGAAGCGGTCTCGTGTAAGGTTCTTTAAAATAGTGTTATTCCAGCCGGTATCAGCGTTTTGGGGGTATTTTATGCAGAAAGAAATTTTATATGAAGAAAATTACAGTAATTATAATGTCATTATCATAGAAGTTTTTTAGCTACTGCACGGGTATATATAAATATATTAATATTAGGCTTGTATTAATTATAAGATAAAGAAACGAAAGAAGTGAAACATTAACTTGCGGAATAAATAATACCTAAATTCTCCTACAAAAATTAAAATCTGTTGAAGGTACTCCTGAAAAATGCTCTTAAGTTAAAATAAATCTATTGAAATTAATCACTTAAAATTTGTGAAACGATGTTATTACCAGAAAATGAGGCATACTTATTCGCATGAATAGACAGAGCACTGTCGAACAAAAGAGCCTAGGGATGTATTATACCAATGCGGTCATGGATAGTGACTTCGCCTTGTTGTCTACCTGCGGGTTCCAACACTGCCAGGATGTGCTGTAATTTACGATTAGGTCAGGGGAGGATATACTCTCTTCTTCTTTAGCGCAACTCCGTGTGCGAGTGTAAACGGGAGTTTATCATAGGAGGAAGCGAGTGGCTTATTAATGGGAGATTAACAATGCTGCCATCAATCAAGGGATTGTTCATATGCAGAGAACGAAGCTCGTCTGAAATGCCAGTGTTTACGATTCACTAATGAGACAACCTTCGTTATTTGGTTCGTTCTGCCGTGATATAGATAAAGGATACAAAAGATTGGCCAGTAATTGTTTTCAATTTCTTTCTTCGTTAATAAAATGTTTACCTGAATTCCTAAACAATGTCAAAATATCTACTTTCTGTAAGGAAACTCGAAAGTATTTCAGCCAGATTTTCCCCTCTCTCTCTCTGGGATTTTATTATATTGGCCCTTATATCATCTTCTTCATATGGCTACCCTTTTCTTGCTTTAGAGGTGCGGGAAAATTGGAGCTCACAATAATTCTTCTCTATTTTTTTAGTAAATTCTCGTGTTTATGATTTTTTGTTATTTGCTGCCAGCCATTTGTTAGAATTGACATATTGAGTTAGATATTTGTGGCTTTTGATGGTATTTTCTACTGAATATTTTTTAGCTATTTAGTGCTTTTTGCTGTCTTATTTTATTATAGTTAGAAAGGTCCGTAGATTATTTTTTAGTAGGATATTACAAACGGCGTTTTACAGTTCATTTATCCTATACCTTTCAATTGTAACCTCAAAATTGTAGTGTCCAATGACTGCTTCAATATCATTTGTATAATAATTGTATTGCAGTTTTCCTTTTATTATTCTGTCATTCCTTTTAATCATAAATTCGTCTCACTTTTTTACTTATATAATTTAGAAGGTATTTATTATACTATAGTTTTTTAAGTTTTTGTAAGATTGGTATTCTTTTTAAATAAGTATAACGCTTGTTTACATCCAATTTCACTCTTGCTTCATTATATTCTGTGATCACTATAAGCTATTAAGGAGATAAGTTACGTGCACTTAATAATTCTTAATGATTTTTGCTGATCAAGAATATAGGGTTTTGTCCTATTTGATATATTACATCTCCATCACCTGATTTCTCTTTTATCGTAGGATTACCTCGTAATATAAAGTGATGTTAAAATCTCTCCACATTAAGAAATTTTAATACAATGGCACACAATTACATGGAGTAATTGTTGAGGATGTTGTCCTTGCCCTCGATCACAATGAATGATCATTCTTAATATATTGACAAAGACACTGGATACTGATCATCATCAATATATATTTGTGAGAGAACGAACCCTAAGGTCCACCTTGTGCCTCCCCACTTTCAAGCAGAGACCACGCAGAAACGCAAGGAGAGAGAACTATTCTCGCGGGAGAAAAATTTAAAGCGGCTGGTAACAAATGTGTTTGATCAGTTGGCCTATCCCCCGCTGAGACGGATTTTTCCGACCCTCCCCTGCCTGGAGGACAGGGTTAACCCGAGAAGAAGCTCCCTCGGTCGTCTTTTCTCGTCTGGGCCTAAAGATAAGAGCGCCAATTGTTACTCCCAAGGGACTGCCATGCCTGGAGGTTTTCTATCCAGGAAGCCAGCAGAGTATTTAACTTAAGGTCAACTGTTACACGTCAGAGAGTACTGCCCGCCCATTCGCGAAGATACAGCCCCTCGTCTTGAGTCGATCCTCGGAGTTAAGTCTCGTCAGCAAGACAGATTGTCGTGTGTTTAGCCCCAGTCAAATCGGCAAATTCGGGAAACAACTTTTTATTTGGAGAATTGCATGAACCACTCTTCTCATTCCGTAAAGGAAACCTCGTCCCTCGTCTCAGATTACTCATCCCAATTCGAGAGTGTCTTACCCAGCCTAGGAAATTACCTGACTCATGCCCCATGTAATTCCGACGCCTTCGTCAAGAATACAACGCCTCTCGAGCCGCAAGAATATCTTGCCTCGTAAGAATCGCTCCTCTCACAAAGAGTCAAGCTGTCAAGGTAAAACCGTTTTACCCCCATAATTTGATCCCCGTTAAACTGATTAGTATTTGATTTATTATTTAATTAGGAGCGACATTATTCTCCCATTCTTTTGCCTTTGTAGACATTTCCATAATTACAATATTATTGAAATTAAAGTTTATTTTTGATTTTAATGTTTCAATAACCTGGTATTTAAATCTTCCCTTTGGGCAACAATCAATTTCCTCATGCACTCACCTCTTATTAGCTCTGTGCAGCTGGTCTATCCATCTGGCCTCCTGCAACGTAAGTAGACTAAATTCTCTGCAGCGAAGATGTCCGCTCAAGAATATCACGACAATATTCAGTAATGGTTTTTGTCTTTAAATCTTTAATGCAGTCTATATTGACGGTACTTTTGACGTAAGTGCCTAAAGATTTCTTCGGTAAGCAAAAATTTTCTTCTAAACCGAGACTACCGTTGGTTTCATTGTGAATTAGTCAATGCTTTGCCCCTATTTCCTGCTACTTCCAAACTTGGCACCGACTCTTTTATCTATAGGTTTGTGATAACACTATTTTTATAGACAATTTGCTTGACAGCGCTCACAAAAAAATAAGGGTCAACAGGTGTAGCCTTTCATAATAATCCATTCTCGCAAATCGTCTCAAAAAAAAACCCGGTTGATTCGTAAAAAGCTCCCTTGCGCCATATACATGAGTTCGTTCGTTATCATTTAGTTTAATTATAAAGGCAGACAAGTTCTGGTGACGATATCGCTCATCATCAATGGTTTAACTAAAGAAAATTGGGCCAATTAATTCTTTTCTGAGAAAAGAGCATCCAAATACCAATTTTCGTTGTCGCTAAATTGTGTTTCCTGAATTTCATAGAAGTTTTTCTCAACACCAAATTTGAAGTTTTGGAAAATTGATCCACCCATTAAGATAAAACCCCGCTTCGTCTGAAAATAATGCTAAATTTAAACACCCCCCATCTCATCACTCGTTACAAGTAATTTTCTTACTGCCGACTAGACTTTAAGATCACCCACTATAGAGAATGATCCTTCAAATACATATTAAAATATATATTATTAGTATTAAGGTGGAGAACTCAGGCTATTAAAGCGAACCTACCAAAGACTGAACGCTCCGTTGTTGCACAGATTTGGCGTAAAGACAGATGCCTCCCAACTCAATATTGGCTGCGTATTACTCCAATACGACGAGGACCAAGAACCCGCTCCTATAAGCTATGCGAGACGCCGACTGACGGTTCGCGAAAGGGCATACGCTACGGTAGAACTGGAAGCTCTAGCGATTGTTTTTGGGATTACAAAATTTAGAATGTATCTGGTAGGTCGTCCATTCCTCATAGAGACTGATCATAGACCGTTAGCCTACTTAAAAACTTGTAAAAACCGAAACGGTAGTCTAATGCGCTGGTCATTATTGCTAGCGGAGTACCATTATGAAATCAGGTATCTAAAAGGGTCTGACAATGTACTCGCAGATAGCCTTTCGAGAAACCCAATTTCAGATAGCAATTAATAGTCAATTATATATTTTTTGTGTGTGTATCTCTTTGTATAAATAATTATTTCTTGCCTGTACTCTGTATGTGTTTTGTTTTGTTTTGTATATGTAAATTAGAGAAACTGACGCAGCAGTAGTATTTTGTAGCCATTAGATACTAAGGTAAATTACTAGCGGTTTTGATAAAATTACCGACTTAATTGTTTGAGTCGAGGAAGATAATTACAAATTCCCCCGGTGAAGTTAATTTTCACATTATTCCTTATTTCACGGCAAAATAATGTTCCTCAAAATAGGTAGGTTTGTGAGGGTATGGAACGTACATACTCGCATGCCGCCAGACAATCGTGGGAACGAAAGAAATTTGTCGTTTGAGTTGACCTTCGTCTCCTCTTTCTCCCCCTCCCCACCCTTCCCCCAACTGGTGACAGGAAGTCTGAAGAAAGAAGGCCTATCTCCAGAGAAGCTTCAATTTTATTTGCCTTCTTTATAATACCATGGAGATTGTCCAGAAGGCGCTGCGATAAGCGAATTGTCGTGAATGGAATCTCTCTCTTGATTTCCTACAATCCGCGGTATAAATTTCATCGCCGTTCATCCCTCTAGGTCAGTGTCCCAAACCTACTCCCGTAACTCGTAACCCTCACGTTGAACGAGAGTCTGTGCCGTAACGTATCGACTGCCAACGCACCGCCGATTCAACTTGGTTGCTGTCTCAAAGTGTTCCTGAGGTAAATCCCGCCCCGCAGAGTCTGTGACTAGAAGAATACGCTCTGTTGCTCAACGTAACTTGAGAAAGAAAAGGAACATCCAAATAGTTACTGGAAGTTACTATTTGTTAGTAACACATCCAGTTAGGAGTGAACTAACCGGAACTGCAGTCAGCAGCCCAGAACCCGTCGTCTTATCCCCTCTCTCCCCGAGAACTCGTGTTAACGCCACCCGAACCACCCCATCTGGACCTGAGTAGTCGTCTCTCCAATCTATCACAATTAATGGTAATCTGTAAACCCAGTGTCCCTCTATTCAGAAATTACCTATTTAATTCACAGTGATTGATACTCCCATTGAGTCATTATAAATCTAGACGCTTAACGTCAGTGTTTAATATTAATCCTTAATTTTGCCCGTTTAACTATTGCTAATTATTATATTTGTGTAAGTAAAGTTTATTTTTTTGTTCGTGTGTTTATTTGTGGTTCCTCCTTTTTGACGTACCCTTGGCAAGACTTTAATTAAGAATCCCTTCCGCTAATAAATTCAACATGTATTATGCATTCTTAGAATTCAACAATCACAAACCTCCCCCCAGTAAAGAAGAATTTGAAGAAAGAGAAAGGATTCGAAAACATGAAAGGGAATTAAGCAGAGACCAAGTTGAAGTCAGTTCTGTTTGATCCTCCGATCATCAACCCCAGGCCCAGGCTATAAAACATCCCCAATATGAAGACGAAAAAGATTTGTGCTCATACTTAACACATTTTTAAAAGATCTTCGAGGTAAACGGATGGGCCCTAGAATTCGAAGGAGTCAGTAGATTGCTCCCATTGCTCAGTCCGCGCTTAAGAGAGATTTTCATCTCGTTACTACATGAAGCTACAATAGGCTATAGCACATTGAAGGCCGAATTGCTATCCGCCTTCAACTTGAACCCTCAGTTATACCGCGCTAAGTAAAGATCGGCTAAAATCCAGCCCGGTCAAACTTACCGACATTTTGGATATATCCTGAAGCGAAACCTCCAGTTCTAGCTAGAATCCTCCAAAGTCAAATCGGAGTATGAGTCCATGATTGACTTTATGTTAAAAGACCAGCTATTGTCCACCCTCCCCCAGGAGATCCGAGCATTCGTGCAAGACCGCCGAGCGTCTATCCTTCAAGAATGCCTCTAGGAAGCTAATCTCCATGTGAAAAATCATCGCCTATACCCACAGGATACCCGGAAGACATAGTCCCCCGTCCTCGAAGAATAAATTTAGTCAATGGAAGTTACAACAAAGGAAACCCCCTCCATTGATTAAGACCACAGCTCCGTTCAGGCCAAAGAATAAGCCTTTTGTAGCCCACGAAGACAGAAAACTCCCAGTCTTCAATACCCCCTAAAATAACCAGCACCAGAATAAGCAGTTTATATGCTACTCCTGCGGTTCCCCCGGCCAATATAAGTCCTAATGTCTACAGAATTCTAGCCTACGTCCCACCCAGAGCCAACAAGTCCACCAAGTAACTGCTCCCCTCTTCCCGGAACAGCCGGCCGCGCTTACGTCATCCCCCTCGCCTCCATCCCCACAGGAATTTCAAGTGAACTTTCTGTTCAACAAGAGTTCCCCCGGAGGACTAAATTTCGAATCCGGCTTGATCTTTGGCTGTAAATGTCCACCCTCGTCAGAGACACAGGGTGCAGATGCATTGTGGTGTCAGACAAATTGCTTCCCCCTGTCGACCTCCAACATAAGAAGTACGAAATTGTACACGACTTCTTGGGTCGAGAAAATAGATTCCCGGTGATCCGCTGCCATGTACAGTGTAAATATTTCACTGGTTGGGCCGACGTAGAGGCAGCCCTCATCAAATTTTGCTCGGTACTCATTGGCCAGAGTGCACTACTCTCCCCGAGTGAAGTGACTCAAGCTGTCGTCACTCGAGTGCAAGCTAGCCGCGAGGCCTCTCCCTCAACACGCCTTTTCACCCCAGAGGCTACTTTAGAGGTCCCAACGAGTAATACACAATTTCTCAGAGCTCAGCAGAGCTGCCCTTTACTTCAATCCCTTTGGAAAAAGGCCCGAAAGAACGAAGAGGTGATCGTTCGAGAGAACCGTCCCATAAGGTACATCATTAACGACTCCCTTCTGTTTTGCACCTCGCAAGATGAGTCTGACCCACCTTCCAAGGTCATGTGTATTTCATGCACACAAGTAGACTAAATCCTGCGAGGAGCACAAGAAAGTCCCATGGCCGGTCATTTCGGTCATAACAAGACTTCTCAGCGAGTATTTAAATACTTTTTTGGGCCCGGTGCAGCCAAAGATATTGCAGAATTCTGCAAAACGTGCAATTTGTGCCAGAAAACAACGACAAAAGGTCGAATTGCCCCAGCTCCCTTGCAAAGAACCCCAGTCATTTGTGAGCCCTTCTCGAAAGTCGCCATTGACCTCATCGGACCAATTCACCCCCCTTCCGCCGAAGGTCATACGCATGTACTAACATTGATAGACTGCGCTTCCTGATTCCCACACGCTGTCGCTCTAAAAAGGATCGATAGTATCTCTTGCTCTGAAGCCCTTATTTCTATTTTTCTAGAGTAGGATTGCCCCCCAAAATTTTGTCAAATAGAGGCCACCAGTTTACCTCTGAGCTCATGGAACACGTTAACAGCCTGCTCCAAATCAAACCTATTTTTACCACCCCCTTCCATCCGAGCGCGAACCGTATGTGCGAAAAGTTCAATACGACCTTAAAAAGCGTCCTCAAGAAGCTTTGCATGGAACAACCTCAAGAATGACACTGATATTTGCCAGTTGCTTATTCGCCTGCCGCGATATTCCCCATAGGACCATCGGATTTTTCCCATTTGAGCTCCTGTACGGGAGAAACGTGCAAGGAGTCAATATTTTAAAGGAGTTATGGACAAATTCCCGTTTGTGCCTAGAATTAAGGAACACTTATTCCTTCGTCCTCGAACTAAGGGAAAGATTAAAAAGGTGTTCTGAAATAGCAGTCAGAAAATTCCGAAATTCATATGGAAAAGTATCGGACATACTTTGATCTAAAGACCGAAAATAGAAAACTGAAGCCGGGAGATGAAGTTTTGCTCTTACTCCCCTCGGACTCCCATAAACTTCTCTCCTAATGGAAAGGCCCCTACCCCGTTCAGAAAACCCATGGATCGGTCGATTACGTTATACAGACACCCGCAGGTAATAAGTTATATCACATAAACATGCTAAAAAAGTATCATAGACGGCCCTGTATAAACAATATAGTTGCCTTCGACGAAGAAAGGGTAATTGACGCCGTCCACCCAAACAACCCCCTAAATATTGTTAATTCGATTTGCGTAGAGTCAAGCGAAGATTGTCCCCTTCCCGTCCTCACGTCCAAGCTGCCCCTTATAAAAGAAACTTTCCCCGAGTTGGATGTAAACTCTGACCTCACCCCTGATCAAAGGAACCAAATGATGGCGCTTTTGGAAGAATTTAGTGACGTCATTTCTGAGTCACCAGGATGTTCGACTCAGTTCGAACATGATATCGCCCTCACTACGCTCATACCTGTTCGATGTAAGCCCTATCCCGTACCGGTGCACCTAAGAGACGCTTTCAATGTAGAAGTCAACAATCTTTTGCAATTAGGGATTATTGAGCCATCTACGTCTGAATACTTTTCCCCAATAGTAAAGGTCCGCAAGCCAGACCAGTCCTTTAGGATGTGCGTCGATTTTCGAAAGTTAAACACCTTCACCGTGTTCGACGCCCAATCTCTCCCCCTAATTGACCAAAATTTACATCTTTTCGAAGGAGCCGCCTACATCACTGAGATAGACCTATGTAAGGCCCATTATCAGAACCCCCTAAAGGCATCAGCGAGGAAACTAACAGTCTTTCCTACAGACAAAGGTTTAATGAAATTCACTCTTCTTCCTTTTGGCCTAGTCACTGTCTGCATTAGCTACAGACGCATAATGCGCCGTGTAATAGACGGTTTAAAAAACGTTTCTTTCTATTTTGATAACGTGTATGTGGCTACACGTTCATGGAACGACCATATGTTGTCCTTCCGCCAACTTTTAGAACGCTTAAAGCATCATAGCTTAACGATTAAACCCTCAAAATGCAATTTTACTTATAAATCCATAGAATACCTTGGATTTAAAATAGGCGAAAGGTAAAGGCTATTTTTAAATATGCCCCTACCGCGCAACAATAAGCAATTACAGTCTTTCCTTGGTGCCGTTTCGTTTTACCGCCGCTTCGTACCCCAATTCGCTTCTGTAGCAGCTACCCTATGTATATGTAAATTAGAGAAACTGACGCAGCAGTAGTATTTTGTAGCCATTAGATACAAAGGTAAATTCTTAACGTTTTTGATAAAATTACCGACTCAATTGTTCGAGTCGAGGAAGATAATTACAAATTCCCCCGGTGAAGTTATTTTTCACATTATTCCTTATTTCACGGCGGAATAATGTTCCTCGAAATAGGTAGGCGTGTGAGGGTATGGAACGTACATACTCGCATGCCGCCAGACAATCGTGGGAACGAAAGAAATTTGTCGTTTGAGTTGACCTTCGTCTCCTCTCTCTCCCCCTTTCCACCCTTCCCCCAACTGGCGACAGGAAGTGTGACAAAAAAAGGCTCTATTTTACAGAGAAGCCTAAATTCTATTTGCCTTCTTTATAATACCATGGAAGTCTAACCAAAGAAGGCCTATCACACAGAGAAGCTTAAATTCTATTTGCCTTCTTTATAATACGATGGAGATTGTCCCAAAGGCGCTGCGATAAGCGAATTGTCGTGAATGGAATCTCTCTATTGATTTCCCACAATCCGCGGTATAAATAACATCGCCGTTCATCCCTCTAGAGCAGTGTCCCAAACCTACTCGCGTAACGCGTAACCCTCACGTTGAATAATTATTGGACCAGACTATGAGCAATTCTACGACACATCCTATTGTACAGGAGCGGATTTAGGCATGATTATTTTCTAAGGGGTTGCGGCTGAGACTATCAGCCATGCAGTTGTCTGAGCCGCGAATATACAAATTTTTAATTTGGAACTCCTGCAAAATTAAAACCCACCGCAATATTCGCCAGTTTTGACTCTTAACATGTTTAAGGCATGACCATGGGCGTTTGTCTGTCTTTATGATGAATTTTTTACCAATTAAATACATTTCGAATTTTGTAATCGCTCATATGATCGCTAAAGCCTCTCATTCTATCACCGAGTAATTTTTCTCAAGCGGTAAAAGCTTTCGACTTGCGTGTGCCCCAAGGTGACTTTCTCCGCTATCAGTGTACTGTGCACCTGGAAAACGTTGAGGGGGTCAGAGGGGTAAGACGCTTCACTGGGGGAGTCTTCTTCAAGAACCATAAAATTATTACCAATCGCGCGGTGGTGTTATTTCTTCAACATATTTACGTGGAATACCTTATCTCCGAGGGGGTATGAATGAGGGAATCCACGGGATCTTTGACCTCGAGGACGGGGAAGAGGCCTTTCCACGGACAAAAAAGCTTGTAGCTCTCCGTGGAAAGTAGCAACAGCACCTCCTTGCCAGGCTTAAATCTTTTTTCTTCGATTTTAGGTCCAAATAGGTTCTATATTTCTCCAGGTTCACATCTGCATTCTTGTAAGCGATGTCTGCTCAGGTCTCCAGGTGTTACCTAAGGTCCAGGAGTTAGAAGTAACAGGACTGAGTTTCTCCATCAAGTTAGAGGTTAGTAAAGAGTTCTTTTAAGATGCAGAGGGGGTCTCGCACATTACGGACATACAATAATTCAAAGGGGTTAAACTGAAGGTCCTGTGGTAGATCTCCCCGTAGGTAAAAAGTGTTACTGGCAAGTAACGGTGCCATTCTCAGGGCTGTTCGAGACAAAGCTTCTTCAGAATGGACTTCAGGGTGCCATTCACGTTTTCGCAAATACCATTTGCAGCTAATTGGAAAGGAATGGTAAACAGGGGCTTTACCATTATGTGTTTTCTAACATACTCCATAAGCTAGGAGGTAAGCTGTCTCTCTGTCAGAGTACACCTCCTTGGAGATGCCTACTCGGGAAAAAATAGATATTAGGGCCTCCGCACAGGTGACACTATCAATCCTCGTAAGGGGGAATGCTTCGGGAAAATGGTTGGCAAAATCTTCGAGGTTAAGGATGTACATTTGTCCTTCACTGGACGGGGGTGAATGGAAATGGAACGGGTATAATGGGGCTTTTATGGAGAGGGTCTGCTTTACGCACCCCTTGGCAGATGTCTTTTGACAGACATCGCACTATTTGCATAAATCTGCTATATAGTTGGCCGCACCTGGCTAAAAGAAATACTTAAAAACCTTCTGTGAGGTTTAATTATCACTGAAGTGTCCGGAGAAGAGGCAGTCGTGCGCGAGCCTGAGAACTTGAGGGACATATGCACAGGGGACACATAAGGAGTGGGATACGGGGTCAGTTGCTTCAGTACAGGAGCGGTACTGAAGATGAGCCCTTACGACGTAGGATACCTTCTTCTTTTCCGCGGGTGTAATATTGGGCCTGATTCCGTGCTTCCTCCCAAAAAGGTAGGAGAGTTGCGCACCCCTTCTGGCGCAAGAAAAATATTCGCTTCAAACCACGTTATAACTCCGGATCGACGGGGTTTGCAAGGGAACAGGAGCCTGTTTTTTTGCGGCTTGAGCCTCTGAAATAACGGACTGTGCAACTTGGTTTCGGGTGACCTGTGGGCTCTGACCAATGAGAACCGAGCAGACCTTCATTGGACCCGCTACCACTTCGGTCCAACCACTCATAAATGCACACTCGTTGTGGCATTTAATAATGGGGAAGCGATTCGCTCGGCCCAGATAATCGTAGACCAGGGCAAATTTTTGGTGATCAGAAGCAACAGTGGGGAGTAAATCTTTAGATACTACAATGCAGGTGCAGCCGGTGTCCTGAATAAGGGTGGACACGCAACATCTATTGTTGAAAAGAAAATTAACGTGGTGGAGGGGTTGCTGGTGGAGGAGAAAGGAGCGGGAGTTTTCAAGAGAGGCGATTGGGGAGCAGGAGTGAAACTAATTTGGTGCACCTAGTGAGAGGGTGCACTTCTTAATTGTGAATTCTAGGGGCAGTTTTCACGCACATCCCAGGGAATTCCGCAGGTAATCATATTATTAGCCTTCGTGGGTACAATATCGAAGGGGGCGTCGTAATCAGAGGCTTGATATCCCCGAGTTCCGATGGAGGGAGATTTCTGGACTTTGAGTGGCCCGGAATCTTTACGAATTTGGGGATTTTCCTTGGAGGGAATCTGAAATTACTGAAGTTGGACATGGAGGAGGGCGGGAAGGCTTCTTGTTGCCCTTAGGGTATAAATTATGGCTAGAGGCGTAGACGCCTGCTTCTTCCTAGCACTGTTTGAATGTACAACAGCGCTTGTCCTTCACAAACGAGCGTATTTCGTGCCCAAGCAAGCCAAAAGTTCACCTTTTAATACAAAGTCCAGAAGGGACTCATATTCTGGGGAGAATTTACATGACTCAAGCCAAGGATAAAGCCAAACTGACGTCAGGTTTGTCCAGGACGAATGTTATCTTGTTGAAACGACCCAAAGTCCTGTCTTTCCTTGAAAGCTGGGAGCTTAACCGATGGTGACTGCGAAACTTCAGTCCGAGCGCTAACTAACCGACATTGTTTCCAATCGATTTCGGCATAGCTAGAGCTCGGGTTGTCGTATTCTCTCATGTTCTTCCATACTGCTCTCTCTTTCTCTCTTCGTTATGCTATCTCTCTTTCTCGTTCTTATTTTCCTAATGATATTCTTTCCTCTCTCTTATTTATCTTTTCTTCATGTACATAAGATAGGAGGTCTTTTTCAGTGAGGCCTAACGAATCACCCTGGCTTTTCAATCGTTTAAAAGAAGACATCGTCTTAAGAGTTAGCTTGAAAAAATGTAGTACGCGAGTGAGTTGGTCTATGTGTGCGCGAGAAAAAAGGTCTCGGTAATTTTCTTAGGTGCTAGCTTGTACCTCCCCCCCCCCAAAAAAAAACCCCTAAAAAATAAATAATTTGCGGTTTAATTTGAAATAAACAGTCCTTGTGACGGGTTTAAATCACTTAATCCGGTCGGGAGATTAGCTTGGATTCAGCGGCGCTGATTTCGAGAAATTTTACACTCAAACTAATCAGTTCCACACTATAAAATAACACACTAGAATTAAGCTGAACGCACTTTCGGCCAGAATAAAGAAAAATACCAAAAGGGACACACAAATAATAGGAGGGAACTTATAAACTTATAAAGGATTTTAAAGGTATCATAAAAATATACTTAGCTTAACCCAACACCTATAAAACCAGTTTAGATTAAAAATAATAATATATATATATATATATATATATATATATATATAATATTTTTCGGGGTATAGCCGACTATCCAATACAATACCTATTATTAGTATTAAGGGAAAGTACTCAGGCTATTAGAGCGAACCATTCAAAGACTGAACGCTCCGTTGATGGGCAGATTATTAAGGTCAGGTTGAGAGGTGAGGTCAATTCACTTAATTAATCAGGTGGACTTCGAGGTTACCAGGATTTGAATAACGAGTCCGAGAGTGACGTTCAGGTTAATTAAAGATAAACATAGCGAAAATATCAATTTTATTTACAAATTAAAATTAATCAAAATGATTTAAAGGGAAATTAATGATTAGCTAATGATTTAGGGTTACCTGTAGGAAAATATAAATTCATTTAATTAGTTTAGAGCTACCTGCTCAGATCCAAATGGACTCACTAGATGAAAGGGGAAAAGGGGCTCACGGGTCGGAGGGCAAGGGCGATTTCACAGGAACTCCAAGGAAAAGTAAGGGCGAG
Organism: Ceratothoa steindachneri; assembly: GCA_963969495.1. Taxonomy (NCBI): domain Eukaryota; kingdom Metazoa; phylum Arthropoda; class Malacostraca; order Isopoda; family Cymothoidae; genus Ceratothoa; species Ceratothoa steindachneri. The sequence goes on from OZ018337.1 coordinate 62,035,622, forward strand.
ACGATCTTGTCGTCCTCTTCAAAAGAGTTATCCTCGTCAGGAGAAGAGTGTGAAGGAAGGGTATGGTCGTCACCTTACACCCAGGGCTGTGAAGGGCCTAAGTTCTAACTTCTGCTGGTTCTCGAGGGGGGAGCGGGAATCCTTGGTGATTTTCGGTAGAGGTATGGCTACCTCAGAGTAACTTCGACGGGGCTGGGTGCTTCAATCACTCGAAGGAATAATCCGGTGCAGCTGCCTCAGAGGACGGTGGGGGTATATGCTTACGTTTGACCTTGGATGCCTTACAGGGGAGAGAGTCTCCAGGCTTTGACTGGGTGCACAGCAATTTGGGACATGTGATGTCTTTTCTGCTCTTCCCAGTAGCGAAAAAAGGGTAAATATGCAGTTTCCTCAAACGGGAGATGGGGAATAATGCCCCACTTTGAAGAATTCCAAGGGGGCAGCTCGAGGCGCCAACTGTCGACGACAAACCGTTCTTTTACCACCTCTCTCTATCTCCCTGGGAGATGTGCTGGAATTCCGGACCACGTAGGGGATGTTTTACACAATTGCTTGGATGGTACGATGTTGGGGGGCGCATCTGAGCATGTTTCGTCACGTGACTCTCGGACACGTGGGGTCTGTCTAGTAACGTGGCTTTCTGCAACGTGATAAGCGTTGCAAAGCAAAGGAAAGAGGGGTATCCTTCTACAAGATTCATTAACGCGTTTTTGTTCTTCACATCAGCTTGAGGTCACCTTAACCATTTCGAAGTGATGGTTCTTTCCATATGAGCTTTAAAGAAGTCAACCACTTCTCATCTGTATATATCTTTTTATGTGCATAGGGAGTAATTATTGTTCGTAGTACCTTTATGTGATTTTTCTAATTATCTATTTGATTACTTTTTCATTTTCCTATATCTATGGTCGATGAAATATTCTTTTACCCAACTAATGTATTTGTTAAATTCTCGATTTGCATTTTCAAAGAATATAGGTCGAAAATTTAGATGAATTGATTCAAAACTTTCTTCTTTCGTCCAAGGAACTTCACTATATTAGGTCATTTACACCACTGACTTTTAGGGCAATAGTTTAAATCACTCAGATTGATTGAAAATATTAATTTGTCCGTGTTTTTCAGGGAGCGAGATGCAGACTTAGTTAAGTTATGGGAGAAACAAACTAAATTGATGGTGTATAATTCGGTTTTAGTGAATATTAGGACCATATTCATTGATCAAAAATATAAATATTTTTAGGTGATATATATATATATATATATATATATATATATATATATATATATATATAATCTACAATTATGCTGTTATAAATTAAAATTTATTTGCCATTTTCCGCTATATTTTCATTTTTTCGTTTCATTTTGCTGCATAATTTCACCTAAATTCCCTCGAATTTGTTCGTTTCAAGATTGGAGTTTTTATAACTTGTATCGGTTTCGTTCTTTGACAGCCTTTTAGTTAGAATCATTGACTGTTTCTGATTCACGGCTAATCCCCCCAAAGCGGTGATACTCTTAAATATTTCCTATCTCATACTATACCTTTTTATATCAGAAACTCTGCTACTTTATTTCCATCTATCACAGTCTAACTTGACTACCAGCAAAGTCTCAGAAGCAGTCAGTGGTAGCGTGTAGTGAACTCCTGAAGAAGACTCCGTTAGGGGGCCAGAGAATGAGCCCGGTTATCGGTGACGAGCTTGAATCTGACTGCAGGACCGCTTATAGGGCTAGGCGTAGTTACCTAAGGTGGTCAATGAGAGTGCGCTCTCCAGATCAGGCAGGCTAGATAGTATTATGAACAGATAAGGGGCCTCTCCCACTAATGGAGTGGGGTAAATAATCTACTACCTTATTTTTACAGAGAACCCCCCCATTAGGGGGGCAGCATTAAAAATTGAACATGTACCCACCCGACTTCACCAAAAGACTCCTACTTCGGTTAATTCAGAACGGGATAAAACGGAGATCACATGATGTAACACAAAGCATTTTCAAGGATTTACAAATCGCCCTGATCAAATGCATAGAAACAGCTAATACATTTGTTGTCATCTGTGCGGAAAACAACGATGTTGAACTACTACTTTCATCGGCAGCCACATCACTTTAAGGAAAATCGACTTAGAGGCTAAAGTACCACGCCATATTATTGCCAACCGAAGGATCGTATGCCGTAAGGTAGAATCATGGGTGGGAGAACAATGCCCAGAAGAAATAAAATAGGAAATAATGGAACAACAACCCTGGATGAAGATACACGAAATAATCAAATTTAAAGAACACACACATGTGTTCAACATAGTGTTCGAATCAACCGAGATTGCAACAAAGGCACTACAGAAGGAAATCCTCGCATACAGTATGAGAATCCCAATGTGTAACATTCAAAGAGACCTGTATCACAATATACAAATCTGTTTTAGATGCTACAAAATGGAAGACCGAATTACCCCAAACTGCCCAAGAAAGGAAGGAGAAATATGTTCCGATCCGAATGCAGAGTCCTAAATTCTTGGAGGAGCTGCACAAACTCAACGAAATGGTGTGTAAATTGCGGAGGTGAGCCAAAAACCAATGGCAATGACATGTCCGAAGCGAAAAGAAATAATAAAGAGAAAAAAAATTGAAACACAACAAAGAAAAGAAGGAACAAGAAACACTTCATATGCGGTGCAGCAGCAAAGAAAAACAATGGAACAACCACTCAAATGACGATTGACGGAACTCTGAACGTAAAAATACTAACATGTATTCTACACTCACAAGTCCTAAACATTGCTTAACCAGGAACATATGCCACTACGTTGAACTCCATGCTCAAGTAAAATGGGCTGGAGCCAATGCAATTCCCGCAAAATATTGATTCATCGGCTAAATTGAACATAAAAATTTCAGAAGATACAAATAAGAAACTCTTAGAAAAACACAAAGAAAGGAAAGCGAATCTGAACAAGAGAAGGACACAGAAAGGGAGGAAACAGAATATGAGAGCAGCACAGACGAGAATAATAAGAAAAACGTAAAAAGAAACACACGCAAAAACAAGAAAGAAAATCGACTAGCGACACCTTGCCATGCGACCAAAGACCGGAAATGCCAACCGCGAAATGTGAAACGGATAAGAGTCTGAACTCAGTAAGGACAGAGATGAAGGTTGAAATACCAGGAAAAGATACGAATAAATTTATATAATACCACCACTCGCCCAAAAAGAAGAACCACTTAAGAACATACAAACAAGATGGATAATATTAAATTAAGAATTCTACAGATAAATACGAATGACTGGAAGGATAAGAAAACACATACGGAAATATATTCAGAGAAATAGATCCCGACATCATTTTAATTTCAGGTCACGAGATTAACCTTGAGACTCAGAAACTAAAAATATGGAACTATGACGTAATAGCGACTAATTACACAAACAAAGCCCACGACGGAGCAGGAATAGCAATATAGAAAAAAATTTAGTACAAAACAAAGCAAGGACTAAGCGAATCTTACCTCGCACTTGAGGTCGAATTGGAATTAACCAATATAATAATCGCTACGTGATACTCCCAATAAATAACTTGGTGAGAATATTTAACAATAGACTTCTAATGTACCCAGGATATAGGAACAGGAAAAGACCTACAATCTCTAATAGAGAAGCGAATAATAAGAAGACTAGGACTAGAGTACCCAATGCTAATTAAAGATAGAAGAGTGTGAACTCCAGACATTTGCCTAGCAAACAATTACATTCCTTTTATTTGCAACGACCACACAGCAACACTACTCACCGTGAATCAGCAACCAATACAAATATCCACTAAAAAATGGAAGGCATACCATAGAGGAGAGTGGGAAAAATACAAACAAGAATTGAATGACTACGCACTAAACAGAAATGAAGCTACTTTAGAAGAAATCGACGGCAAGCTGGAAATATATGGACGCGAATACAAACAGCTGATGAGATTGCAATACCCAGAAACACATACAAAACAGTTAAATACTTTATATGGACAGACGAAATGAAAGCTAAGATGCAGAAATTCAAGCGATAAACAATGACATAATAATAAACAGAACGGCAATGGAAAAATACCGCAATCTGTGAACAAACAAGAGAGAACTACTAAGCACTATATCGGACAAACAAAGAGAATACTGGGACATAGCCATTCAAAATATTGACAATGAACTATTGTCCAGATTATTTTTGAAAAAGATAAAAATAATGGGAAATGCTAAAAGTAAAGAAAAAATACAGATTAATGACAGAAACGTGAAATTAATCAAAGATGAAAGCGAGATTGAAAAATTGTTCAGGGAAAACTGGAAAGGAGTGTTCAACATCGACGAAGAGGAAAACGAAAACTCCGATATAGACTTTGAAAACTAAATAATTGACTAAATAAATGAACTGTTTGAGAGGATTATCCCATACCACTGCAATATAGAGGAACGGTATACGAACGAAGGATTTAACGCCAAAATCACAATCGAGGAATTAATGAATACCATTTCAAATTTTAAACAAAAGGCCCCTATAAAATCGGGCCCCACCAGAAAAAAAACTATATAGAAGCACCGGATAATATACTCGGAGGGATAAGGGATGTCTTTTACGCCGTTATAAACACCGGATATTTCCACGATGAGTTAAAAATAGCCAAAATGATATTCATAACGAGGCCGGGAAAACCACCTTCGGAGGTCGAAGACTTCCGACCTATATCCCTTCTCGACTTCATCAGGAAGGTGTTCGAAAAAATCCTAAACACAAGATTAAATGAATATCTTACAGAAAACAATTTCTAAAACAATCAACAATTCGGCTTGAGAAAGAACAGGAATACAGAGATGGCCCTCAGCGTGATTACATAAAAAATAACAAAGTGAAAGGAGAGAAATGCAGTATGGACAACGTATGCCTGGACGTATCAAAAGTACTCGATAAAGTCTTGCAGAGGCATATGATATAAACTGAAAAATCTTGAAATGAACAATTATTTGGAAATGATTTTTTATGCGACTGCGTCATGGAAAAATATGCATACATAGACACGACGAATTGCCAAGGTGAAAGATTTAAGCTTAATGGGAGCCTCGCTCAGGGAGGGTGTTTAAGTCCTTCGCTATACTTAGTGTATACCTCGGACATTCCCCCACCCAGGAACGAGGGTTGTGTGCACATACAATACGCAGATGATTTCACTCAATTAATTCTCTGTGTTCATCTAAACCCTCAAAGGCAGGCCAGAGAAACGGCAACAGAAATAGAAAATCTAAACAAGTATGAACGAAAATGGAAAATTCAAACGAATAAAGATATATTTAAAATTATAGCTATGTATCGCAAAAAACTTTCCGACGTTTACATAGATGGAGAGCGATACAGGTATAATGGTGAAGGCAAATTTTAGACTGAACTCTCACCAAAAATGGTTACAAGAAACACGTGACCGAAAGAATAAACAAAGCACGAGGCATGCTAACTTTAGTGTACAGATTAATAAATCTAAACATGCAAAATAAAAGAAAGATCTACCAGGCTATGATACAGCCTACTTTGATATATCCAACAATTGCAATCTATTAAGAATGCAACGTATACAGAATAAGGCAGTATACATAATTACGAACACGCGACGATTAAAGAAGAAACAACAAAGAGACTTACACATCGAAGTGAAAATAAAACCATTAAACAAAATAATTGAAAAAAGAGCCAAAGAAATCATAGAAAAAAAAGAAGAAATAGGAGAGGAACTAAATAATCAAATAGCACGAAGGGCAGGATGGAGACAACATATGCTGTTTCCTAGTGCTAAAAACAAAGTGGACCAAAGAGAAGAGGAGGAGTTTACGTGTAAACCAAATAAGAAAATCTGATGGTGACAAAAATTTCCCGAATAATAACAAACTCACCGGATTGGATTTGATACCCACAAGGAATGAAAAAACTAAACAAAAAGTGCAAATGAACGAAAAAGGAAAAATAACATGAATAAAAAAGAGAATTAAACAAATAAATAACCAAGGAACATGAGCCCACACAACAGATACAGATACAAGAATTATGCTACAAAAAATCATAGAAACTCGAGTTATTAACATAGCAGGAAAACATATAACGCTAACAACTGTTTGAAGGCATATCTCATACAGTCATAACAAAATAACAAAGCAACCACATAAATAAACACACAGACACATTTTCACTCTAACTTATTTCGAACTTAACTCTAAAATTAGTTTATAGTATAGAGATTAGCGTGACCTCCACGCTACTTGCACCTCTCTGCAAACCTCCAACTTCCTTCCCCTTCAATCATCTTCCTCCTTTACTGCTATCCAAAGATGGGCCAAACACTAATAACAGCAGGAACGAAAACAGCAAATCGTAACAATTAAAAGCAAGGAAAACATAAAAACCCCGTGGTCCGGGTCCCACGTTAAGCAGGTCCACAGGCCAACTTGGTCAACTTTCAAGCCTTTGACTTTCTTTCAGTTTGTCCTATCCTTACTTCTTTCTTCTTCCCCTCCCTCTCTCTCTCTCTCTCTCTCTCTCTCTCCAGTGATCTTTTTCCTCGGTGCCCTTAGGCCCTGAGAGAGGAGACGCCGGGGAAACTCGGGGGAACCGGGCCTCGCCCCCCCCTCCCCGACCGGATTTCTCCTCCGGGAGGGCCTGGCGGTGTGGTGGTGGAGAGGCACGGGGATCTAAAACTTTTTCTTCCACTTTCCCTTTTATTTCATTTCATTTATTCTTTCCCGCTGTCTGATTCTCACTCCACTCATTACATCGGTAAAGGAGGCAAGAACATTTCAAAGCGCTCCGGAGATGATCGAACAAGATGGAATAAAAAAGATAGTTAGAAGAAGAGAAAGTTGCCAAAGGAAATTAATTAAGGCAAAGTACACAATGGTCTTCAACAATATATATATATATATATAAATATATATATATATATATATATATATATATATATATATATATATATATATATATATATATATATATATATATATATATATATATATATATATATATATATATATATATCATGAACTGTCGAGCTTCTTCTAAATCGGAGTTTTAATATGAAGGTGTAAATCAAGCAGGCTATTGAAAAAAGCATCTAGATTTATCTAGATTTTAACGTCCCGAGTACCTAGCCTCATCCTCGGCACTAATAACTAAGAAAGTAAAGGGTTAACATTTCTAGTTTTCCTCAAATACTTAAATAGAATAGTGCAATTTAGGAAAATCTGCTTAACACAAGAATACAAACTTCATTAGTTCATGATACAATGTATCATGATTAATGAAACTTTGTACTAAGCCGCTTTCCTATTTAAAGTGCACTATTTAATTTTATTATTTTTTCATTCTTTCTCGAATAAATGAAAAATAACCTAAATGATAACACCAATTCCCTGTCGTTTCCACCTTTAAAATTCATGTCCTTTCTTACAATGGTGTGAGAGACTGACATTTGACGGCCATTCGTTTGTCTAACGGCGGCCGAGTTCACCCCTCACAGCACACCAGAGGACGGGTTACACCCATTTGGACTTCATTATTCCATTCCTTAATGTCGAGGAGTAATTTAGTTCGCTATTGTAGGCTTTTTTTAGCCTTACTCGTTTTCGTTATTAGTTCTCCTTTTCACCTTTTTATCTTCTTTTCTTCTTCCTACCCAATTCTTTCTCTAATGAGTGATCAGTGCTTCAGTAAGGGTCAAAACTGACCTTAAGGCTTTCCTGGGATTTTATATAAGTAAGTGTTATTTAGATGGTAGACTTAATCTCTAACCATGGCCACATGACACTTGTATATGTAAATAATACAAAACAATGGCACTACTCTGAGGGACACTAGAGATGGCATTCCTAATACCACCACGCTGCCTATCAACCACTACACTCTTTCAGTTCAACGTATAAATGAAGGCTGAATGATTTACCTTATCTAGTGCTGCACTAGGTTCTAGACCAACCACGTGAGCTTCATGACCAAAATCAAGAACTTTCTAAAGTTCTGTAGAGATGGTACAAAGTGCATCAGAAGTACCAAGACCCTTGTGAAGCACCCATATATTGTAAGTAAAGAAGAAGATCAATACTCTCCACAAATTAACAAAGAGGTGGAAACATCAGCCTCTCAAATATCTTTGACAAAATTGGAGTAAAAAGAATAGACAATATTCAGGAGGGGCGGATGATGTACTCACCCCTTTAGGGAGTGGGGCTATGTTAGCCAACTCCCCAAAATGATGCAAACAATTAGCCCTATTTAATTTACGTAATAAATCATATATTTTACGAGCTAATAATGCATTGTGGTCCATTTGACCGAACTTCTTACCTAGGTAAAGGAGAAGTTTCTGGACATCGCGAGACCGACATTAATTACAAAGAGGTTAATTTTACCTCAAGAAAGCGGGAGTGAGTATTAGCGTTACCGCTCAGTGGGCGTTCATCGCTGGGATCGAACCCGTGCATGGAAGATAAAATTCGAACAACGCATCCATTAAGCTTTCAATGCCAACGCCCTGAATTTCTTTTCCAAAAGTTGACCTGCAAATACTCCATTGTCCCCAAATTATACCTTCTCTTGAATGTTATCCTTTCATTTAATTTATTAAAAACTTAATAGGGCAGTAAAAGAAGTAAAATGCAGAGGTTAAGAAAAATATTGACGAAACCTAAACAGAAGAGAGAACTGTTGCACCCAGCGCCCGAAAGTAAACCCTATGATGCCTATTCTTGGCAACCTCAAGTCAATAGCGGCCTATTAATTCTTGGGGACTCAAGAGAGAGGGATTATTGTCATTCACACAACTCTCGCTCCACCGCAAGTGTCAGCCTTCCCATTAACCTCCAAGAAAGGTACCCATCCCCGCAAAGAAACCAAGAAGAATTCCAACTATAGACCTTGTTAATAAAGACAAAATGTGACCGTGTTTACGTAAACAACCGCTCTAGTACCTCACTATCTTCGCTTCAGATTTAAACTGAATGATAATCATTCGCTTATCAATATTGTCATCCCTTACAAAATAAAAGACCCTTCACAAAGAAACAGCTTTTTCTTCCCTTAATAATTCACGACTCAACTTAATCACCCGTTCATCAAAGATTTCTTGGCTAGAAAATTATCAAAAAATGAACATTTACCTCTCCAATCTTCCATACTAATTAGGGAAATGGTCTAAAACCAGCCAATAGAACCTGAAGATTAAAGACGAAGACTTCGGGAGTTATTCTGGAGACGGCTTTTCCAAAATTCAAGCGGAAGCTGATAATCTCAGCTTAGAGCCAACTAATGGAAGAGGGATTTTTGATTTAAATCTCTTCTTTTCAGAAATATGGCCACCATGAAAAGGGTGCAGAGGCTAGAGAACAGAAGAGAGAATATGTGATGCTTTAAATGGTAATGAAGTTAGAGGCCACATTGGCTCAAATGTCACAAGGTCTTAATATCAGCCCCAAGTTTTATAGTGTCAGGGATAAGTATCGCTAAGGAACCTTTTTGGAATTTAAACAAGGAATTCTTTGGAAAACAAAAAGAACAAAATAGAAATGTAATTTCGAACTTGAATGCGAGAAAATGAATATAGCTGCTACATTCCCATAAAGAATTCAATTGACAAACTTCAATCTTTGAGTGACAGAAGATTTTACCAACTCGAGCCTTGATCACTTCTCTTTTTTGTTCATTAATTATTTTTCGTCAAATCTTTTTATATAGATTTCCTCCAAGACTGAATATTCCAAAATGGGTTGCTTCTTATGTTTTTCCCATTAAATCAGAAAAAAATCGAAAAGTTATGGTTACTGACGGTAGTTAACATCATTAACGATCCGACCTTCGGGCATAAAAGTAAAGTTTATTTGATAAAATTATAAGCTTGTAATTTCTTATCATCGAAATAAGTTTCGGAAAACTTTTCCCTTTACAAAAGTTTATCATTTTTATCATAATTTTGTTCTTCCATAATGTTACTTTTAGAGATCGTCAAATTTTAACTTCGGTTTCATTTCAGTTTTAGCGAATAAAACAACTACGAGGCTAAATCAAGTATTTTATTCGACTTTTCAGACAATGAAAACTTCATCACTTTTAAATTTCCAAATGTGAATGTCATGTTATGACCAAGTTTTAACAGCAAAGTTTGGTAATTTTTAAATAACTATTTTTAGAACTTTAAAAAGTGAGTTATTTTTTTTTTTGCTCTCCTGTGTGAGAGAAGCCTGATTCTGTAAAAAAGGCATAAATTGAGGAGAAAAATATTTTTCTTAATGGTGCCTGGAGTTTGGGGCCATTTTAAAAATATTTTGACACCAACCGAATGCAGTTCCTCTCCACCCACTATCTGGTCCATAACAAACCCCTTGCACTTTGTCGAGTTACTTCTTCTTGCTTTGCATTTTGTTGGCTTTGGTTTTCTTCAGTTAGTTTGTTTGTTTATTCTATTTATTGAGTTGATTTGTATTTAAATACGCGCGAGTATTAGGCTTAAAATGAATAACAATCTCCGTATGTGTTGATTCTCTAACCAGTTGTTCACTTCGCATTAAATTTTTCTGGAAATTTCGAATGCGCAATCGATGACTGCTTTCCCCCTGAAAAGCTGAATGTTTTTATAACCAAAAAGGTTAATGTCGTAGAATAGAATCTCAAAGATATACGATATATATAACTATTCGTTGAGGGAACTTCTTTAATTATCTTTAGAGTGCGTGGATGTCTGGGTTGACCAATATTATGTATCTTCGATATGCTTAAGAAGTGGAACTGAGCTCAAGGATAATAATATTGCTATCATTAATAAAATAAAGTTTTATTAATAATAACTATCAACAACACACAAAACGGAAAATATTGACATAAACAAAGAATGGAAAGTGTCGTGAGGAATCAAGCTAATCCGAGGATTAAAAGATTTAAAAAGGTAAAACAAATATAAAGTTAAAGGGAGGGGATGGTTCGCTAAACCATTTAAAGCAGAAGATAGAGTTGACAAAAGGGTTAAATACTCAAAGGTAACGTTCAACTTACGTAATTATACTTGTTGTGCAGAGAAAGGTGACGTGAAGGAATTTTCGGCCCGCTGGCGAGTTCCAGCCGAAGGGGGGGGGATTAAATGATCCTGACGTGGCGTTTTGGGAATAAGAACAGTTTCTTGACGAACGGCTTGAAGAACAATGGCTGTTCAACGTTGTTATCTTCTGAACAACAAGGGAAGAGATGAGAACCGTCTCTTGTCTACGGGCTCGAGAACAATGGCTGTTCTAATGTTGTTCTTTTCTGAACAACAAGAGGGAAGGGTGAGAACCGTTTTTTGGCGAACGGGCTCAAACGAACAATGGCTGTTCTACTATGTTCTCTTCTGAACAACAATGGGGGGGGTGAGAACCGTTTCTTGTCAACGGGCTCGAGTGAACAATGGCTGTTCTAACGTTGTTCTCTTTCTGAACAACAGGGAAAGGTGAGAACCATTTCTTGGCGAACGGGCTCAAAAGAACAATGGCGGTTCTACGTTGTTCTTTTCTGAACAACAAGGACGAGGGGGGCGTGAGAACCATTTCTGTCAACGTGCTCACAAGAACAATAGCTGTTCTATTGTTGTTCTCTTTCTGAACAACAGGGAAACCTTGTGGACTTGGCGTCACAAAAAGCTCGAACCTTGGCACTCAAGGGATATTGTCCTCCTTCTGGACAAGTGATGGTGAATCTCGAGGTCGAGGTCCCTTGGCGCACAAGGTGAGAGTAGGTCATAGTGATGTTTCGCGACGAAAATCTGGATCTCCAATCTAAATCTAGTGGTTAAGTTTCCATATAAATAGCCGGGACATCTCCTTGGCGTGGGGGACAATCGGGTGAGAGCTTCGAAGGAATGAACAGCCGAGCCTGGTAACAATGCCATATCTGCTTATAAGCCTAACTTAATCTGGCGAGGCGGCGCATGGGGCGAACGGGGAAAGATAAAGCTCCTTGTTTAAACATTGACTCACGTGGCTGCGATAAGGCCCAAGGCTTCAAAACGAAGTTGCACGTGGGTAGCATCGTGGTTTTAAAAAACATGTGATAGTGGTTGAAATTAAAGGGGGCCTCAACCCGTTCTATCACAACCCTCCATTCCGGGGAAAGTTGTCACTTCGAAAAAAAGAGAGAAGGCTCAACGATAGAGCTCCGTTGTGGGAAACTCGTTTTCTTGTACCAACCGTACCTTGCTGCACCTATCTAGTATTACCTCAATACATATGATTATTTTGATCTTTTGATTATAGGGGAAAAAAAACTTTAATACAAACTTAGTAAAAAAAAAGGGGGCATGGAACAATGAAATGATATAAAATTAGTACATATGGGACAAAATAATTTATACGTAATTTAATGGGTACAAATATATATACATACAAAAACAAATAGACATTGAGCGTTACAAAATTCAGACATAAACATTAACTAATTATATTGCAAGAGAATCTAATTCAAGTCGTACAAGACGGTATATACATACTTAGAGATCCTAATCCTACAAATACAATTACTCTACGCTATTCGGTAACACATTCCTACTGAGTGCGTCAGCGACCTGGTTATCGGAACCTTTTATATAATTTATTTTAAATTGATACTCTTGCAAGAGTAAACTCCAGCGCATGATTCGGCCGTTGGCGTGTCGCACATTCCTAATATATGCTAACGGACGGTGGTCAGTTCCTATCTGAAATTCTTTTCCTATCAAGTACATTTTGAATTTGTCTATAACCCAGATAATTAATAGAGCTTCCTTCTCTATAGTGGCATATCTCTTTTGGCGTGGTAATAATTGGCGACTAGCATATGCAACTGGATGACTCGTTCCGTCATCCTCGTATTGAAGGAGTACACCTACAATGCCCTCGTTGCTCACGTCGGTCCTAATCCCAAAGGATTTTTCCACGTTGATCAACTTTAAAATGGGGGCCGAAATGAGCTTACTCTTGAGCTGATTAAAATGGGAAACAGCGACATCATTCCAACGTAAATGATCGGGGGAATTCTTTTTTAGAAGCGAGCTGAGGGGCGCAGGAATTGCAGCGAATTTCGGAACAAGTCGCCGATAGTAAGAAGCTGATCCTAGGAACGATCTTAATTGCTTCTTAGTATTCGGGAGGGGTATGTCGGCGATTGCCTTAATCTTGTCCTCTGGGGGACCTAACTTGCTTTGTCCTATTTTGGAACCCAAGTATTTTATGGTTTCGTGGGCAAAATGGCATTTGCTGGGGCCAATGGTGAGGCCATTTTCGCGCAGTCGCTCGAAAAGAGCTAATAGGGTGGTTAAATGGTGACTCCATTCAAATAGTTCTTGTAGCTGACTATTTTGATGTGGTGTCAGCTGCGCGTCAATATCCAGGTCAGAGGGTTCAAAAGACTCGCCTGGTAGGGAAGGAGGAGGGTAATCGGCATCAGGTTGGATGCACACTGTATGTATTACATTAAGGGACTCCGCGGGGTCAATCTTCTTCAAGCGCCGATGTTTCGTCTAGTGCTACGAACGTATCTCCATGGGCACGTTGGGTGTACTTTTTTCTTTGGGTCCAAGGACAGTCTCCGTGTTCTGGTTTTGGGCCTTATCCCATAAGGGTGTTAGTGCTTTACACTCCTTTTGTGCCGTCCTAAACTCCTGGTTAAGGATATCCGAGAATTAGGACGGTATCGGGGTTCTGAGGGGGACGGACTACTGAGCTTCTTTCTTAGCTCGGCCTCGAGGAAGGGCGGCCTGAGACACAGGGTCGGAACTTACTTGGGGGCTTTGTCCTATAAGTACGGAACAGAATTGTATGGGTGCTGAAATGACTTGAGCCCAGCCATCATAATATTGACACTGCAAGTAACATCTAACGACGTGGAATTGGTTAGCCACCCCAAGGTAGTCATGTGCCACCGCAAATTTTTCGTGGTTAGAGTCCACTGTGGGGAGGAGCTCGTTGGACACGATGAAACACGTACATCCTGTGTCCCTGACGAGAGTCGATAATCGGCAGCCGTTCACGTTGCCCTCCTCAAATTTCAAAGTTCCCGATGAACTTTTATCAAAAATAAAATTTACCTGGTGGCCTGACGGAGGGGGGGGAAGTTGCTGCTTAGGTCTGCACCACCGGGGAAGCCGTGGTGGCATTAATTTGGTAGACTTGTTGGGCTGGTCCGCTTTTAAACCTAGAATTTTGGGGGCAATTCTAGCTCATGTGGTTTTCTACACCACAGGTGAAGCATATGATTGGTCGCTTCGGGAAGAGAGATGGAGGAGAAATCTCAACGGGAGGTTCGGAGTCCCGTTGTTGATATGGGGAAAGAAGTTTTGGGGTTTTATGGGGCTCGGAAACTTCGTCGGCTTTCCCTTGAAGGGGCGCGAATCCTCCCTTCTTCCCTTGTAGGGGGATTGGTGAGAAGTTCGATTCTCCTTTGGGTATAAATTATGGCTTGCGGCATAGACATCCGCTTCTTCGGTACATTCCCTAAAGGTCTGGCACCGACGATCCTTGACGAACGCGCGGATCTCCGTCGGAAGACACGACAAAAATTGATCCCGCAACACGAAGTCGGTTAAGGACTCGTAGTTAGGATCAACCTTTGAGGATTCTAAACAAAATTTAAAATTCCTCTGAAGAATGTATCCCAATTGACGGAACGTCTGTCCGGGTTTAATACGACCTCCTCGAAATTCTTGGCGGTAGAAATCGGGAGTCATATTATGAGCGGCCAATAACTCAGCTTTTAAGGTGCTGTAGTTAATTGTACATTCAGATGGTAAAGATATAAAAATTTCGCGCAATTTACAATTTATCAAGGGAAGTAATCTGACTAAACCTTAAGCCTCCAGATCCATGTTATTGATTTCGAGGATCTTTTCGAAGTGGGCTAAAAATGCTCCGAAATCCTCTTCATCCTTGAAATTGTGGAGCTTTAGTGAGAGATTGGGGGGGGGGGCTTCCAAACGGGCACTGGCTGACTATAACTCTGCTTCAACACGAGCTAATTCAATCTGATGGTAAAGCTCAGCTTGTCTTCTCCATTCCTCTCTTTCTCTTTCTTCTCGTTAGATTTCTCTTTCTCTTTCTTTTCGTTGGATTTCTCTTTCTTTTTCTTGTCGTTGGATTTCTCTTTCTCTTTCTTCTCGTTGGATTTTTCTTTCTCTTTCTTCTCGTTGAATTTCTCTTTCTCTTTCTTCCCGTTAGATTTCTCTTTCTCTTTCTTTTTCTTTTTCTTCTCGCTCTTTTTTTTTGCTCCTCTTGAACGTACTCAATTAGTTCTTTTCCGGAAAGTCTTATGGATTCTCCTTGCCCTTTAAAGATTTCGAACTGAGTCATCTTTGCACTTGGGGGTGCAATAGTCAACCAACTAAAATTCCTTGCAACAAGAATTATGCCTTCTAGAGAATTAGCCTACCTAAATATGGGCACTGACCTATTCGTACTTAGTTTCTGGATCTAAATAACCACTGACTAAAATCACCAAAAAAAAACACAAACAAATTATTATCACAGATCCTTGAGCTACTTCAGCTTCTTAATTTTCCCCAAAAAGGGATAGCAATCGTTAAAACAAAAGGGAAATACTATACTCTATTAGAACGAATAACACTATGCTTTACTCGACTGAGACCAGTGTTTGCAGAGATATAGCCTTAAACCCCACACCTGGCACCAAATTTAAATAGTATATATATATATATATATATATATATAATATATATATATATATATATATATATATATATATCGTAGAATAGACTCTCGACGATATACCATATATAACTATTCGTTGAGCGAACTTCTTTAATTATCTTTAGAGTGCGTGGTTGTCTAGGCTGGCTGATATTATGTATCTTCGATATGCTTAAGAAGTGGAACTGAGCTCAAGGATAATAATATTGCTATCATTAATAAAATAGAGTTTTATTAATAATAACTATCAACAACACACAAAACAGAAAATATTGACATAAACAGAGAATGAAAAGGGTCGTGGGGAATTGAGCTAATCCGAGGATTAAAAGATTTAAAAAGGTAAAACAAATATAAAGTTAAAGGGAGGGGATGGTTCGCTAAACCATTTAAAGCACAGGATAGAGTTGACAAAAGGGTTAAATACTCAAAGGTAACGTTCGGCTTACGTAATTATACTTGTTGTGCAGAGGAAGGCGACGTGAAGGAATTTTCGGTCCGCTGGCGAGTTCCAGCCGAAGGGGGGGGGGATTAAATGATCCTGACGTGGCGTCTTGGAAATGAGAACCGTTTCTTGACGAATGGCTTGAAGAACAATGGCTGTTCTACGTTGTTCTCTTCTGAACAACAAGGGGGTGTGTGAGAACTGTTCTCTTGTCTACACGCTCGAAAACAATGGCTGTTCTAATTTTGTTCTCTTCTGAACAACAAGGGGGAAGGGTGAGAACCGTTTCTTAGCGAACGGGCTCAAACGAACAATGGCTGTTCTAACGTTGTTCTCTTTCTGAACAACAGTGGAAGGTAAGAACCGTTTCTTGGCTAACGGGCTCAAAAGAAAAATGGCTGTTCTACCTTTTTCTCTTCTGAACAACAGGGGGGGAGGGGTGAGAACCGTTTCTTGTCAACGGGCTCGAACGAACAATGGCTGTTCTAATGTTGTTCTCTTTCTGAACAACAGGGGAAGCCTTGTGGACTTGGCGTCACGAAAGGCTCGAACCTTGGCACTCAAGGGATATTGTCCTCCTTCTGGACAAGTGATAGTGAATCTAGAGGTCGAGGTCCCTTGGGCGCAAAAGGTGAGAGTGGTTCGTAGTGATGTTTCGCTACGAAAACTGGATCTCCAATCTGAATCTTAGTGGTTAAGTTTCCATATAAATAGCCAGGACATCTCCTTGGCGTGGGGGACAATGGAGTAGAGCTTCGAGGGAATGCACAGCCAAGCCTGGGAACAATGCCCTATCTGCTTATAAGCCTAACTCAATCTGGCGAGGTCGGGCAATGGCGCGAACCGGGGAGGATAAACCTCCTTGTTTAAACATTGACTCAGGTGGCTGCGATAACGCCCAAGGCTTCAAAGCGAAGTTGCACGTGGGTAGCATCGTGGTTTTAAAAAACATGTAATAGTGGTTGAAATTAACGCGGCCTCAACCCATTCTATCACAGTTAAATACATTTCTTTTTCACTACTCCTTCTATTTTTCTCTATTTGCTTCAACTCATTTAGTTTTTCCATCATTGAATTAACTTATTCTCGTTTGATTCTACCCTTAGCTTTTTCTCTCGTAATGGTCACTCGAACTTCTAGTCCATTTATCCCACGGACATTTCGCATTTTGGAGATGTTAAAAGGAAAGGGAAAATAGAATTCCATTTGAATTGATTACGTGAGGACTATTTTAATATAGTGTTGGTTTACTGCATTGTTTGACTACAGAAATGGAACGAGAAACTACGAAGTCCAATCAATGTATTTAAGCGACAAGCTACAAATAAGGGTTTTCATTTGAATGACCTTGAAAAACGTGTCTTTGTAAAAAAAACCGCGAGTTTCTATGCAAGACTGACGTCTCCTCGGGCGCTTATTCCCAGTTCTAATGGATTATTAAAGAATAAGGGATGTTGAAAGGATATTCTACTACTTCTATCATAATAATAACAACAGGTGTATTATTCGGGAAAAACTTGAAATTATAACGAAATATTTCAGAACATTTATTTTCATCATAGTGACTTTACCAGCTGAAGGCAATTTAGTGGTATCAAGACGAGGGTCTGATGACCCTATTATTAACTTTTCCTACTCTTTATGATAAAACTGTCAAGGACCATGAAGGATTCATTCTTTAAAAACAAAAGGACGATTTTCGAATATGCTTATATACATATGTGAGGAATGAGGATGGGTTAAAAGACCTGAAACAGAGAAGAGTTTTTTATTGACGCTTCGCTCGTCCAGGCCCCAAGCATCTAGATATAAGCCTAAGCATTTTCGTGTTTATATTATCAGGGGCAAATAATAAACAATAGAAACAAAAGGTTATGACATCACTCAAAGAAACCGACGAGCCTACACATATGAATGAAATTTGTATTGAGTGCAAATTTTATAAATTTAAAAAGTTATCCAATTTTTATAAACCAGAATCAACTTGCAGAAAACGAAGAAACCGCGAGAAGACTCATAATTTTCGTATTCAGTTAAAGGAAATGATATCCATTACACAAAGGCTTTTTGAAATTTTTCTTTTATAGAGAAAGGGATTGCCGCCCAGGTGTATGAGTGGCGCTCCTAGAGAGTTAAGGAATAAGTAGAAATAGGTTATATTTGCCCAAAACAATAAAGAAAAATGAACCAATTACAAAATTTAAAAAATATGCAACATCATTGAAATAAAACAGGTAGGTAGATGAAGATTTTTCTAAATTAAAGAAACGCCAAACTGATATACGAAGCTCAGAGGCTTATCGAGTGTCCCTGGTAGTGATGGGAGCATTTATTCTTCAAGACATGATCTCTAACAGGGTGCGACACCTGGAAGGTGTGATCCTGGCCCACTCATCGGTGATGAACGCCTTCGGTTGCTCATTGGAAGCCAGCTGACAATGTTCTATGCCTTCTTTCAGATCTTGCCAGAGGTTTTTAAGTGGATTCAAATGCGGAGACTCAGAAGGCTAATCCAGCAAAGCGATATTCATATCACACGTGGTTGTTATTCTGTTCTTGTCATTCGTTTTCTTAGAAAATAAAAGTATTCATAGTCTTTTATCGTTGAAATAATCCAAATCGTGATAATGCCTGGTGATACCAAAAGCTGAATATAACATGCTACTATAAACCTAGAAGAAAGTACCTTTGCTTCTTCGCGAACAAGAATCTCACTAACTTCAAGCGACCTCCGTTTCAACTTCTTTCCAAACTTCATTTTTTAGAAGGGAATTTTCAATGATCGCCCAACTTAATCTTCAATTTCATCACAGAAATTTGACCAAACGCAAAATAATCAAAGTTTACTGAATCATATTCCAAGATAATGAGACCTTATTACTAAGTATGAAGATCAAATGGACTGCAATGCCCTATGAGGAAAATTCATCTAACATAAAAGGAAAAATAAGACGTTTCTAAAGGGATCCAGGGAAAGTCGTAACCCCCCCTTCCTCC
Organism: Ceratothoa steindachneri; assembly: GCA_963969495.1. Lineage (NCBI taxonomy): Eukaryota > Metazoa > Arthropoda > Malacostraca > Isopoda > Cymothoidae > Ceratothoa > Ceratothoa steindachneri. The sequence goes on from OZ018337.1 coordinate 62,054,787, forward strand.
TTTAGTCACTGTCACCCAGAATGAAGCCTTATTTCATAGGACTTCGAAGCCGAAATCTTCTTTGGTCGTAACTACAGGAGCAGTTTCTCCTTCAGGGCAAGGGACATTTATATGTTAACCTTTCGCCAAAATTATATTCTTAATTAGGGAATGAAACCACATAGGAGGATCAAACACGATAGAGGGTCATTGTTTTTAATAGGCTATTTTGTGTAATGCAAGGTGCCTGCCTTTAATTAATTTATCCTCTTCTAGATTATAAGAGTCTTTAAGATCCAAAAACAGAATTTTGGATTCAAGCTGAATAAAACATTATCATCCCTTTTACTATTTTTTTTGTCAATGCACCCATTTTCTGTATTAAAATCTCAATTTGTTCTCAAAATTGCACCATGACCCTGCGAATTGGCGAAAATCGGCCTCCCATGTTCCATAAAGCAAGTCGTAAATGAATATTGACGGCTGAATCGACCTTTATATGAATCATTTTAAAAGAACAGAATCTTTCAATCGATCAATTGAACCGCTTGTTTACAAAATAATTTCTAGAAAGTGAATTCTACAGTCGACGAAATCATCTGCTTACAGATGCAAGATCGGGCAATCGATTAAAATTCTTGTTTAAAGAGAAATAAAAAAGCTACAGTTGATATACCATATATTATATTTAGCTCATTTGCCTCAAACTCTATACCGTGAGAGGTCTCTTGGAATTCCATCTTTTGGGGAAGGGATGTTTTATATAGATTTCTCGACCCAGGATTTGGTGGCCACCAGGATTAATTTTGACAACCATTGTTAGTCGTAGTCATCCGTTTTCTGTTAGTCCTCTTTGTCTTCTTTGGTAAGCAATGGCGCCGATAACAACCCCAAAAGTAGAAGAGAAAAGTTTAAAGGTATAGAATGAAAACCGCAATTATAAAGCGTAGCAAGAAAAAAAAAGTAAATATATTTTACCTTAATTCAGTATTTCTGAGTCATTCTGTGTATTTGTTTGTGTCGTGTGTATCCATGTCAGGATCTTTGTAGTTGAATTGTTTATAAAATAACTCCATATCCTTAACTACTCGATGCATATATTTGCTTGAAGTATAAACAGATAAGAAACAGATATAAAGAAAATGCGAATGAGAGGTGAAGATGTATTTTATGAGAACAAGAACAACTTCATTTGTTCTTCTTACCCCATCTTGTGCTGCTTCTTAGTTTCGTTATGGATTTTGGTCTTTAATAAGAAAATCTTATCGACCATTCTTCTGAGAATATAAACTTTTCATTATTTCCCTGGCTAAATTTGAACAAACCTGTTGGCCATTTTATCTATTAATGTTTATAAAGGAATAATAACTTCAATTTAGGAGATTTATGGCCGGATTCTTCTTCTTTTCCATAAAACACATTTGCTTTGTTTATTCTTATCGTTTTAAAGACCTCAAAAATTAATTTATTTTCATTCAATAAATATCTGGAAATATTTGCGAATATATCAAATGCATCCCCCCAAAAAAGATTTGCTAGAAAAATCCAAGCTCATCGTAATTTGGTCCGTGGACGTTTGTTAAACGGTCTTGGACAGAAATGAGGTCCATAAAAAGGAAACACAAGTTGAATTTTCATAAAGCAAAATACAATGGTTTTTACCTTATGGTAGGATTTTATCTACAGTTTCTTTGAACTCTCATACGAGAGGAAGGGCTGGGGGGGGGGGGCAGTATTTTAGTTTTTAAAGTCATACGACTCGCGGCAATTTCATTTCTCGCCTGAAGAGGAGAGAGGCGGCCATGAATTTGGTCTTTCAAGGGTCGCAAGAAGCGGTGTCGCCATTCGTCTTGGTGGACGACTGGGGTTTGCGGTGAAAGAGGTGATGATAGTTACAATTTAGTGATGGAGAAGAAATACTAGTTGTGGTTTGCTTATATCCATTTTTGTCCAGGCTACTAAATATGATTTATTAAAATATAGAAGGGAAAAACCAACATGGACATTTTGTCCCAAGGATTTTTGGTAGACCTTATACAAAAGTAGTTACGTTAGGGTAAGTAAGTAAACTGTGGAAGTTACATGCTATAAAGCCAAAAAAGAAAGCTCTGGCGGTTGAGAAGACTGGGAGTGTACACAACTCTCCCAAACTACCCTCCTCAACGAGGAGTAGATACCAGGATACTTTTTGGCACATAAGAGGCACAATTAGAGTGAAAAAAGAGACTTCATGGAGAAATTAGAATCTATAGAGAATCGATCTAGAATGACTAAAATACTAAAGAGGTATTAAAAGAAGAGAGCTTTTCCTTACACTCAAAGAGAGGTTTTCTTTGTGGGAGAAGAGAATTATTCATTTACAGTGAAGAGATCTTTACATTAGCCTAAAAAGAGTATTGAACATGAAGAGAGCTTATTTGCCCGTGGAGAGAGCCCTCATTGCATGTAGTAATCTTCATTGAGAGCAAAGCGAGCTCTTCAATGGACGCGAAAAGAGCTCTAATTTCATTGAACTGAGCTCTTCCTTTACGCGCAGAGAGCATTTCATTCATGGAGAGAGCACTTTTTTGAACGTGAAGAGAGCTCTTCAATGCAGGTAAAGAGGGTTCTTCATTGAATGTTGTGATCTTCATTCAAAGAGAAGAGAGCTCTTATTTTCAGGTGTACTGAGCTCTTCCTTCCAAGCGCAGAGAGCTTTTCATTGAGCATTATAAGTGAAAAGAGCTATTGATTGCAGGTGAAGAAGCTCTTCATTGTATATGGTAATCTTCATTTAAAGTAAAGAGAGCTCTTCATTGAACGCAAAGATAGATCTTTATTGCAGGTAAAGAAAGCTCTTCCTTACACGCGCAGAGAGCTTTTCATTGAGCGTAAAGAGAGTACTGAACTTGGAGAGAGGTCTTTTTTGAACGTGAAGAAAGCTCTTCATTAACTCTGAGAAAATATTTTTTAACGTAAACCGAGCTATTTTTAAACGTTAATTTGAACTGTGGCATTGAAATTGAAGAAGCTCTTCAGTGAACACAAAGACATATCTTCATTTACTGTGATGCGAACTCTTCAATAAACGTAAAAAGAGTTGTGTATTGAACTTTTCCTGTATGCGACAAACTTCGAAACCTCTCAACAGAACGCCACCAGCTAACCTAACTTCACCTTTCATAATTTAAAGAAAATAAAGTTATAAAATCTGGGGTTTTTCTACAACGAGTTGACCCATCCTCAAGATAAGACAATTATGAGCAGTGATGCACATCCTCCACAGGACGGAAAATCGCAATTTTTGCGTTTAAATGAAATAAAAAAATGCTTAAGTGACAAGAAGCGTGAAGTGATGGCAGAAACGCTAATTACAGGGGTATGCGGGAAAATCTTTTCTAGATAGGTTATTTCCAATCTTTTCTACTACTCTTGGTTTACTTCCATCCATCCATTTAGTATGGATCTAATACCCCTACGTTCTTATTCTCCACCACTCGCCTACTGTGATCGTCGTTGGTATTTAAATTTCTTTCATTTACTCAGAATTTTATTAAAAAACCCTCGATATGGAAACGGTGGTTGGTAAAAAGATTGGTGATTTAGCAAACTGGAATTGTATGAAAGATGAATACTCCTCTACATGGTGTCAGTAGACTTCTTGAGATAGCGCTAACGACTGCTCAAGCACAAAGGCCTTTAGGGGAAGGCTCTTGTAGCCAAAGATAAAGAGAAATCGGTCAATTCAACCTGACTTGACGTCGGATTTTCCTCCAGGTGTTAATTAATCTTTACATCGATCCACTCGTCTTAGTTTCTTTCCTTTTCCTCTCGCAAGGGAAGAAAATTGCTCGGAAAATTGAGGAAACCGGTAGGACAAACAATCTGCTTTTCACTGAGCGTAGAAAGTAGAGGGCAAGGAAAATAATTTCAGAAAATGAATGGTTGAAGAGGTGGAGCAACGAGGGTCCAATATTAAAGGCAAAGTGATTGATACCAAACCTCGTGGAGCGTTAGTGATACAACTGTGAGAGGTTGTTTTTTATAAAGAAACTGGTTCGTACTATGAACAGAGGCTGTCATGAGTACGAAGTGTACAACTCCTTCTAGTAAAAAATCTCTATGGTATTGAAATGGTTGTTATACGAATTTCCCTTGGGAGTTGGAAGAGCAGCCTTCCGTCTGACATTTAGGTTTAATGCAAATAATTGCCAGTCTTAACCACTCTTACCAGGCACTATTCATTCATTTTTTTATTCAATCCATTCTTCCACTGATCATTTCGTTCTGGGATACATGGAATTGATAGTTAAATCAACCTCTTTTTTACTCAGTCATCAAACACACAATGGACTAAATTCTCTCTTCGAGAAACGCGAGCCGGTGTTTCTGGTTCTTCTGGTCATTTTTGTCAGTCTGCTGGGAGCAACTATGGTCGCCCTGTCACTGCACAAACACCAGTTGATGTCGTGGGTGGCAAAGTGTGAAGAAGGTATTGGAGGAACACAACTCTTTACTCTGTTTTATCTTTTTGTAAAGCGAGACAAAGATCAAAGAGAAAGTTGAGAACCGTCAAGCCTAAATTAAAAGAACGGGATACTTTGGGTTGCCAGTTCGTCATTTTTTTCCAATTCTAACTGATCATAGTAAGACTGAATTTCGATTTCCTCATACAGTATATTATCATTTACATTTATTTTTTCAATATTTTTCATTTCCTTTCATGCATTTTTCTTTTTCCATTTGTCTTTTCGTCCATTCTTTCACACGCCTATAGAAAAACAATTTTGAATTGAAAAGGGAATTAAGCCACTTTTTAACCTAATTTCTGTTTGCGCACAATTCTCCCATCGCAGTTTTCCCTTTCTCATTTTTGTTACTTTCCTTCAACTCCACACATCAACTTCTTTCTCACAAGATAAATAATCGCTCTTTTCCGAAAGGTTTCGACTGCACTGAGCTGTATGTGAAGCAGACTTCTCACCAGCGCCTGCCACTGGAGTCCTTCTCTCCTGTAGTCTCGGAGAGATAACTTCACCCTCCACCACACAATCCGCAGACTTCACCTTCCTACATCTCGCGACTGAGGTGGAATGATGCAGCGTCATGGTATAAGGTCCAACGAGGGTTGAAGAACATTATTGAGAAATTTATATGGTGAAATTGGTAAGGCACATGTCAATAAAGCTTCCATAATAATTTGCCAGGTAGGAATTGTCTACTAAATGTTCTCATATTCATGCGATTAATTCCTCATTTATGGGAGTCTTTGAGAGAAGGGAACAAATTCCCTAAAGTGTTCCAGAGATCGGAACATGCTACGAGTATCTATCACCTTTGCACACGGGTAATCTTCGGGGTTGTTTATAGAGGTGGGTGCCCTCGACGGGGGGTTCTTGAGCGAGACACTCTACCTGGAGAGGAGGTAAAACTGGTCGGGGTTACTTCTTGAAACTGACCCCAGGGGATTCAGAAAATTGCTCACACGAAGACAGAACACGTGGCTCTCGACCCTCTGTGTCAATGGCGGATACCCATCCATCGTAAGTAGAAAGCACCGTACATACCATGGTTGTAGCCTCATAAAGTACATCAATAGCAACTATATTTGAAACACAAATTCATGGCATTTTAAGACCCTAAACAAGAGTATTCCGATCTTTTTGCTATAAATGACCCTCTCTTAAATTTGAACTATAAAAAGGCTATCAAATGGCTGAGCGTCTGATTTAACTCAATCGCTAATAACTCTCATCATGTTATTTAAAATGGATCCTTTTAACTCTTTTGGATTAGTGATTATGGAATCTATTGATATCTATAAGTAATTAATAAGATTCAAATTTCAATCAAACAGAAATATAGTCATTTTTTTGCTATTTGAGCTTTAAAATAATTTTAATTTATAGTGTTAATATTGAAAATATTATTAATGCTGTAGTAAAAGTCGGCTTACAAATAAGCTTTTAAATTGCTCCCAAATTTGATATCAACAACAGCTTATGAATTAATTTTGTAAAATTTAATGAAAAATGAATATGAATAATTCGTTCATTTGAATTACATTATACTTTCATATAAAAGAAATGAAAAGGTAAAAAAATCCAAAATTGGTAGTTGCTAAAAAGAAGACAGAACCAATTTTGGAAAAAATCTTCTCTGAAGCAATGGTTCTCAACCAGCGGTGCTCACACCCGTAATTGGGGCGAAACAGGTCATCCCGATGTACCTTATGTTACACCAAAAATGTTTGAACATGTCGCGGTACACATACGGTATCCTACCTTGTGCAGGCTCGCTCGGTTGTTATTGCGGAGCAAAGGAGTCCTCAATGTTTCTCACCCCAACACACACACCTCCACCTCACCTAACCTTTCTTCATTTTGCATTTGGCTTGTGTTAGAGTTTCTCTTCTTCATTTTTCTTCTGTCTTGAGTAAATGTTTCTTTTCTTGATTTTATTTCTGGCTGAGTCATGTTTTCTTTCTTAATTTTTTTTCTGCCTCGAGTCAGGGTGTCATTTCTTCATTTTGCTTCTATTTTAATTCTGGTTTTCTTTCTTGACTTTGCTTCTAGTTTGTGACAAGGTTTCGTTTATTCATTTTGCCACTATCTTGAGTCAGGGTATCTTTTTTAATTTACTTCCGTCATAAGTCAGGATCTGGTTTTTACTTCTGGATTGAGTAAGAGCTTTCTTACTTCATTTGCTATTGGCTTGTTATGTTTTTTCTTTATTTTGCTTCTGGCTTGAGCAAGTGTTGCATTTTTTCATTTTGATTCTATTTTAAATCAGGATTTCGTTTCTTCATTTTGGTACTATCTTTTGTCAGTTTTTATTAGATTTCCTTCTGGCATTAGTCAGGGTTTCTTTTCTTCATTTTTGCTTCTAGATTGAGTAAAGGTTCCTTATTTTCATTTTTCTTCTGGCTTGAGTCAGATTCTCATTTCTCCATTTTACTTTTTGCTTAAGTGAGATTTTCTTTTCTTCATTTGACTTCTCGCTGACTGAGGGTTTCTTTTCTTCAAGCGAGGTTTTGTTCAGGAATATAGAAGAAGGTCTTACACCGATATTGGATTTGCTCCTGCTCTCGAGGAGCAAACTTATAACTGAAGTAGATACATTGGTAAGTAGATTTCTTAGTAAAAAGTCTCATAGATCTTCATGAAGGTATCATTCACTTTTTTAACTGTTTCGGCTTCCACGGGGTGACTAGAAAGTGATCCTTTACTTTAGTTTATGTTTGTTTACGGGAAATAACGCTATTTTTTGTTATCAATCATCAATCAGAGCCTTGGTTTTGATACATGACACGCCTTTCAACTTAGAAAAGTGTAACGTAATGGAAATCTTGCATGCGAACCTTTGTCGCACTATTCTGCCTAGGCATCTCTAGAGGTCACCTACGTGAAGAAAGACTTGAGTGTGCTGAATAAGACCGGTATAACGTCTTCTAAAGAGTGCGATGAGGTAGAGAAAAGGGTCTATTTATTCTCAGTTACATTAAGTGGCAGATTAGTTTTTGAAACAATCAAATTGCGTTGTCCTTGCTTAAAAACGTTAGTACGACCACACATCGAGCAGGAAGCTCAAATGTGGTCACCCACACTTTAAAAAGACATCTACTGGCTGGTAAGAGGGAAATACATTGTCAACGATCTAATTTCAATGGTTAGAAATATAAATATTAACACGTAACAGCGAGAGTTAGGCTTTTTCTTGCAAATGACATAGATACTCGCGCAGTCAACTTAGAGAGGGGTTCAAAATTCTCCGAAGCTTCAAGAATATTGATCACCAGAAGTTTTTTTACATTTAGCCCAAATAAGGCAGGGAATAAAGTTCGGAAGCTTGACTTTCCCTGTTGCAAGATTATTTTCGTGTTCAGTTACTTCACCTTTAGAATATGCGAGACATAGTACGAGACATAGTAATTAATTGTTCCGGCATTAAAATATATGAATAGAATTAAGCGAATGGTTTTGCTATGCAATAAATTGCATATTTTTCTGTGAATACTTTTTTCCAAGTGTACTTTTATTACCAAAATTCTTTTTCTATTTTTTGGCTAAGTAGATCGGTTATATTTTCTTCTTATACGGATGCATAGAGGCGGGTGGTAAAGATGGGTGGGGAGAGCCTTGATCTCTCCTATTTTTTTCTTTAATGTGTTGGTTAGGGATTTCCTTAAATATTACTTCATTATTACGAATAACTATGTCTTTTGATATACTCCTCCCTTATTTCTCATTGTTCTCAACTCAAGTTATCATTCTTACACATTTTTCTTTCTGCTCTTTTATTCTCTCCAACCGTTCATTCTTCGCCTCGATGATTGGTTCTACCATCTTTGTGAAAAACCAAGGTGAGTACTCTCTGACATCTTCCTCTCTCTCTATCTTTCTCTCTCTTTATACTAAGCATGCGGTGGTATGCTTTTCCATTTAACTAAAATATGTTTTTTTTTATTTTCTAGATGGTAGATAGCGGAAGTAGCATTTTCGTACCATGCGCCCCACTGTCCCCATTGGTGATTGCGCTCAACAAAACTGCGATAGATCTTCTGTCCATCGGCATTCTGGACGCGAATGTGGACAGATTCAGAGACATCATCTCAGTCAAACTTTACGACTCAAGGTAAGTTCCAATAGTAGCAGTAGACAAGTTCACGATGTTCATGGAATAAAAATATGGTGAGAGGTAAATAAAAGTGTTTAAGGCCTACGGTTTAAAGAGTTATTCGGGCTTAGTTTTTACGATACATAATCATTTTAGAAGAGTTATTCTGTACCTGAATGATGCAATTTGCGATCAATGGAATGAATTCTAAATTAATGGTGGCCGAAATCATGAAGTTAGGACAATTAGTATTAGTATCGATTTGAAAGAGATTTGAAGACAATTTTAGATATGTACTTTTTTGTCTAAATTCTGCTTAGTTGTACGGGGAGAAAATTTAATTGAAATTATCCATTCCCAATTTAAGGGCATTCAAATCAATTTTATTTCGCAGTTTAGAAGGCAAATTACTGGCATTAATTATCAAACTTCTTTTTAGAGTAATTAATTTATTTATTGATTTCAAAGCAATTTATGGAGTAATGTTTATATTGAGGTTGTGAAATTCGAGAATATTTTGGCGTAATATGAATTTCACTCTGGACCATAGGACTACTCATGTTTAGTCCAGAAGTGATTTACTTCTTTTTTTGATTTGTCCTTGATCTCAAACGTGAAACAGGGGACCACCTTTTATTCGCTAAATTTTAGTCTGAAAAAAAATATATAATAGCTACGAAAGAAAGATGAAAAGGAAATTTGCATGAAAGACGCCTGGCCTGGCAGCAGCGACCTTACATCCTGACTAACTTGCAGTTTAAAGGTATATTAAGATGAAGTGTGTGCAAAAATAGTGTGCGTAATTTGTTTTGTTTGTGCTGTTTTGGGGGTTTTCCTTCTCTTATTTATAATAAAAAGGACATGAATACTATAAAAAAGGGCAGTATCAATCAAAAGGAGAAGAGCAATCAAACTATGAGGAAGGGGCGCCAATTATAATAAAAAAGACATTAAAACTTAAAAGGACAGGAGGATTCAAAATAGGACAGTGCTTCATATTTATAATAAAAAGGGTCTAAACACTAAAAAAGGACAGGACAATCTAAATTAGACGAAAGTGCTTCAAATATACAATAAAAAATATTAATACTCAATCACATGAACACTCAAAAAGGACTGGGCAATAAAAGAAGACAAAGGTGCTTCAAATGAATAATTAAAAGGATATTAACACTAAAAAAGGACAGAACAAACAAAAAAACCCGAAGGTGCTTCGCAGTTATAATTTAAAAGGACATGAACACTCAAATAGGACGGGGCAATCAGTTTTAGACGAAAGTGCCAGACATTTATTATAAAAAAGGACAGGAACACTCATAGATGACAGGGATATCAAATAAAGACTAATGTGATTCAAATGTATAATAAACAGGATATGAAAAATCAAAAGGAAAAGTCAATAAAAATAAGACGGTGCTTCACATTTATAATAAAAAAAAGACATGAACAATCAAAGCAGCCGTGCAATCAAAAAAAGACGACGATGCCTCACATTTATAATACAAAGGACATAACTGTAAAAAAGACGAAGGTGCTGCATTTTATATTTTAAAACCCCTAATTATGGGGTCCTGGGGTGCATCTTAGAAACCGGGGAACAAGAAATTTGAAGTTCTAGGTTGGGTCATTCTTGGAGACTGCGTCGAGGACCTAATTTTAATTTGAAAGACGAACCTGAAACCCAATTCTAATTTATTTATTGATAAGAAAGCGGAGACAAACAAGGGCATCTCCAGCGGTGAGATTTTGGGGAGTCTTGGAAAGAATGTATAGCAAGAGGAGACTTCGAAGCGCAGATAGAATGGAGAGTGTGCTACTCCCAACGTTTCGCAACGTAGGATAGTCTCCCTGCGGGTGGCCAAATGGAGGGTTGTCTCTCTGCTAATCTCATATTTCGGTTCTTCCTCCGTTTTAGAGTTTTAGAGGGATTCTATGAAGGATTCTTAGGTATTTTGACTCATCTGGATTAAATAATCCAAATCTTCAATACGACTATTCCTTAGATGGTTGCGATGGATTAGCTAAAATGAACAGAGAGTTCGGATTATCTAATAACCCCGTCAAACTTTCCAGTTGGGAAGAAAATTGTCTTTCTTAAAATTGCTGCTTCTTTCAGGTGTTGTTGTTCTGCTACAGCGAAGATGGAGTATGGCGAGAGTCCTTCCCAAGAATCAAGGGATTCATCAGGGATGCCAAGATATCCCAAAATTTAGTTAAATTTTATATCAATGTTAGATACTGCACCCTTTTATCCCGAAACATCTGTGACAAAGTTGTAAATATCTGTGTTACGAAAGCTTGTTATCATTACATGTCTTTTGGACATGTTGAAGTGGTGTCGTTTGAGTCAATTCAGAGTGCGTGAACTCTCCATCAGCGGCTGGTTGCAAAGCGAGTAATGAGTGATTGTAAACAATGCTTTAGTCAAATACTCTCCCTTTCCTTCATAATTTGTGGTTTTGCTCAGAGATACTGAAGGAGGATAAATTAACCGATTTATTTCCCTGATGTTTAAGAACAGAGGGAAATTATCTTAAAAGAAATGGAACGACAATAAGGCAGCCATGACTTTTCCAGTTCATTATAAAGGAAAAACCAGAATTAAAGAATAGATTTTCGCGGGTCCTCAGATAATTTTGGAAATATTTTTGAGAAATTGGAAAACTTAGTCATCAAATGGGTACGTAAAAATATTAGTAAATTATTGGGTCCAGTTAGAGAACAAATAAGGATACTGATTATTTATACACTCACTTCCATAGAGATCGAAACGTAATCAATGGAGACAGGTTAGATTCGCACTGCAAATCTTCAACATACTCCTCTATTTCCCTTATCTCTCCTACTTCCAAGGATTCATACTCATTCACTCTAATCAACCTCCGTCCAAACTATTATGATTTTACCATTCTTTCTGTTCATACTTTAATCACTTTTCTGAAAATTCTCGACACTATTGAAAATAAAATATTAAACTCCTCCTACAAAGCCTCAGAATTTTAATCCCTTTGAATAACCTTAACTAAACCTACCGAATAAGTCGATAATTACTCAGCGTTTTTTGTAATAACTTTAGTGTTTGCTGGATAATAAGAATTTCAAGGTTTGGGGCCTTTTATAGCGCGTAATAAAGTTCATATTTAGTGGCCATAATCTGAAGTATCTCCCATCTACCTTGTTCATAGTTCACAGTATATTCAATGTTATTTATCGATCACGTCATATGGCTGATGTTTCTTACTTCCTTTTTTTCTATATTAAATAATATTTATTAAATATATGTCCATTATTTGTCAAGAGGTTGTTTCTAAGAATAAAGAAATCCGTTCCTCAATAAATGCCTGGCTTCAGCTCAGCAATTCGCTAAGGAGTTAGAAAAGAGCTTCTTCCTTTTTACTTTTCTTTTTTTTTACACTTTGCGAAATCCTAGTTTTCGCCTTCTTCGGAACGATCGTAGAAGAAATAAAAAAATTAAGGTTTTATCACGTTGAGGATTTATCAAATATGTAATCTTTTTTCCTGGGTCTCAAGTAGACAGGTATCACAGGCATTTCCTAAATCCTTTTCTACCGCACTCACCCTCTTTGGTTTTCGCTTTATTATATATGAAATAAAAGATTTACAAATTATTTGCTTTGTCTTTGAGACTTTGCTCATACTCTTTTGAGGGTCTTCTTTTATTGAAGCTAATACAAGTCTGTGTCATGTGATTTATTGAACCTTAATAAATTAATTTAGGTAAACTTTCGTTCTCATGTAACAAACTCAAAGCGGACTTAAAAACAGACTTCTATTCTACTTTGACTCAAAATCAAATAAACATTTCAACTTTTTTGATATCAATGGTAAAGAATTTAAAACAGTATAACTGAGTAATTAAAAATTAAAATAGTTGTCGTCTCAAGGGGATCTTTTCGCTCGCTAAAAAGTCATCTATGGAAAAACTAAGATAGAATTTACAGGGAGCTGCATTTAAATTATTCCTTACAACGATCATTTAGACCTTGTACCTAGGTTATGGAAATAATTTAATCTTAATGGTATTTTTTGCTATAAGTCAATTTATAAAAACTTACGAATTTGAAATTATTCCCTAAATGAAGCCGCCGGTATCAAGGAGATTCCTTGCAAATCGAGCAGTTTTTATACAGTATATGTGAACGTTTCACTCGAGTAATGGAAAATAGAATTAAGCAGCATAGATACAGATGTAGCGCTAACCAAAATTCCAATGCTCTTTTCATCGAACAGACTTCTTTAAATATCATAATTTAGTGGCCCCGTGCAAAATCATTTATCTTTTCATGTTATTGAAAGAAATGTAATGGAGACGGCCATCTTAAAATTCCCAATTAAAAATCATGTACAATTTAAGCGAATGTTTCGAACTTAGACGACTTTGTCGTAGAATACACTCTCGACGATATACCATATATAACTATTCGTTGAGGAAACTATTCAATTATATTTAGAGTGCGTGGTCATCTGGTCGACCGATATTATATATCTTCAATATGCTTAAGAAGTGGAACTGAGCTCAAGGATAATAATATGGCTATCATTACTAAAATAGAGTTTTATTAACAAAACTATCAACAACACACAAAACGGAAAATATTGACATAAACAGAGAATGCAAAGGGTCGTGGGAAATCTGGCTAATCCGATGATTAATATTTTGAAGAGATTTAAAAAGGTAAAACAAATAAAAATTAAAGGGATGGGATGGTTTACTAAACCATTTAAAGCACAGGATAGTGTTGACAAAAAGGTTAAATACTCAAAGGTAATGTTCAGCCTACGTAATTACACGTCGTTGCGCAGAGGAAGGCGACGCGAAGGAATCTACGGTCCGCTGGCGAGTTCCAGCCGAAGGAGGGGGGGGATTAAATGATCCTGACGCAACGTTTTGGGAATGAGAACCGTTCTTGACGAACGGGCTTGAGGAACAATGGCTGTTCTACGTTGTTCTCTTCTGAACAACAGGGGGGGGTGAGAACCGTCTCTTGTCTACGAGCTCAAAGAACAATGGCTGTTCTAACGTTGTTCTCTTTCTGAACAACAGGGGAGGAGGGTGACAACCGTCTCTTGTCAACGGGCTCAAAGAACAATGGCTGTTATAACGTTGTTATCTTTCTGAACAACAGGAGAAGCCTTGTGGACTTGGCGTCTTGAAGGCTCGAACCTTGGCACTCAAGGGATATTGTCCTCTTCTTGACAATGATGGTGGATCTCGAGGTAGAGGGCCCTTGGTGCACAAGGTGAGAATGGATCGGCGGGATGTCTCGCGAAGATAATCTGGATCTCGAATCCCCTCTTAGTGGTAAAGTTTCCCTAGAAATAGTCGAGCGATCCCCTTGGCGTAGGGGACAATGGAGTGGGGGCTTCGAGGGGATGCACAGCCCCGCCTGAGAACAATACCTTATCTGCCCATATGCCTAATTCAATCTGGCGTGATCGCCGCATGGGGCGAAACGGGCGGGGGGGGGGGAGATAAACTTACTTGGTTAAATATTGGCTCAGGTGGCGGCGATAACGCGCCCGGCTTCAAGGCGAAGATGCACGTGGGTAGCATCGTTTTTCTATACAACATGTTATAACGGTTGAAATTAAGCGGCCTCAAACCGTTCTATCACAGACTTGATAATTAATAAAATATGTTCACAATTTCAATTAAATTTATCGAACGAATATCTTTAAAATTAATATATGTATATATATCCTTTTATATATATATATATATATATATATATATATATATATATATATATATATATATATATAAATATATAGTGATTAATGCAACCACAACCATATATATAATAATGCAGCAGGATCTGGGCTACCACTCGTACGTCGCGAAGAAGCGTTAGCTACTCACGCCAGCTATCAAGGGAATGCCTCCTCGTATCTTATCCAGGGCCTCAGAATCAATGTGGATGATAGAATGAGGTGCTGGAGACAGGAGTCAATCTTTGGATGGAACAAAGAGCCGCGGGATAGCATTACGTTTTCCAGCAGCAATCAGCTCCCGCACACCTCTGGTTCACATTTTTAGCCCCAAGTTTTCCCGAACTGGGACCGCAGTGATTATTTCTTTTGGTAGCTAATTGATAAATATGTAAAGAAAGCTGCTCATAACACTATGCCCCTTGAGGGCGGCCATTATGGACGTAATTTCATCCATTGACAAAGCTTCCCTAACGTCCCTAGAGAAGGACGTGATGGCAAATGTTAGTGAATTTGAATGTTTTTGTATATATATACAAAAATCACACAGGAAAATGAAAGGCGAATCTCAAATACTTTCGAACTTATTCATTTCATTATCGAGGAATGAAGAAAAGTTTTACAATGCTAGCTAGTATTTATATAAAAGACACCAGAATAATGCCCCGCCCATGTACAACGAAAAGGCACAAAATAGAGAAATATTATCAGAGACGGATATGAAGTATAAAACCAAATAGATAAGGTCTACTTCCAGAACTTCCAACTGTGAGCACAGAATGTAGACATTTAGGTCACTAAGATAAATATATACACACCTAATTCTAAATACTTAAAAGTAAACGATAGAAACATAGCTAAATTAATAAATCAAAGAGCAAGATTTAAAATGTTTTATTTCCTTATAAATAAGCCTTTTATAACAGGGTCCAGTTTAAAGAGGCCGGGGGATATATTAAAGTTAGGCGAGAGATTAATAAATGAGCATTCAACAATATTTCTTTGATTAAAGTCATCAGATTTGTAAATAGATTTAGCCGAATTCCAATTGATTAGGTCAGCGTTTTCTGATAAATGGACAAAAAATGCACTACTGCTATCCTTCCTCCTACTCCTGTATTTATGTTGCATCAAGGGTACACTTAATGATTTACCGGTTTGGCCAATGAATTGCTTAGGGCAAACTGAAGAATCGACAGAATAAACCCCCCTTATACTATTGTTATTATTACAAATCAGCATTTTGCTCATGGTAGACTGATACTTGAAGATGACAGAAATATTTAACTTATTAACGAGGCGGGGAAGTAGGAAAAAGGACTCAGAAAACTGTAAAACAAGGGAGTTATTAAAATTATATGCGGGAGGGATTGCAGTTATATATAAGGATTTTTTTCCAAATCTAGGCATCCTGAAAGAAATTTTGAGGGGAGGAAAGATTGTTACATATTTCAAAGATCTTGGAAATCTCAAGACCCAAGAATTCCGGGCTGGCGAGCCGCAAATCCCGGAGAAACATTGAAATAAATACAGACCATTTGACTTTATCATTATGACCTGAGTAAAAAAGAATGAAAGAACCGGCGTTGGTAAATTAATTTTTACTCAGATCTTAATGATAAAGTCAAACGGTCTGTATTTATTATTTCATTATTTCATTTTTTATAATTTTTCATCTTTTTAATTGTTTGGGGCATATTTATCTAATTATCCTTCATTGCTCCTTCTTCACATTTCTATTCATATTGATATGCAAATGCAAACTTTACGCCACTGCACTATTGATCTAATTTCCTAAAATTTCGAGGAGACTGAAGTTTTATCGTAGAATGTCACATCAGCCTTAGAAACCCACTTGCAAATTCTACATAAAATGTTTAGGAACATAAATGCATTGAATAAGAATTTATATGATGTATAGTCGTCTAGCTATAATATTTGCCTTTTGCATTGTAAAAATAAAACAATTTTCGTACATCACATTAATGATGTACGAATCATTCTGTTAAAAAGTAATATAATTAAAATATATCCATACCGAAAGTAATGTATCATCACTGTTTAAAATTACTTTATCATTATACTTCAGATGGAGCATCGGCAAATTCTATTTAGTATAGATTTCATCATTGCTATCATGATGATGGGCAAGTTTATAGCTATTCAATGATTCCCATGAAACAGACTAATATTTCAAGGAGGTATAAAATTGAATAGCTATTATTGTAATACAAAAGACGCTGGGATACAGCCTGCTTAACACAGCTCTCAATCAAGCGAATAGGGAAAAAGTAGACTGTGAAGACAGTCCGAACCAGGGGTGACTTAGATTAATCCCAACCATGCAACAGTGTTTAGCCCACGTTGTCGGGGGATCCTCTCACCCACACAAGCAGGATTCGATACGGGACCAACAGAAGACAAAGGTGATAAACAAAGTCTATTTTATTATGCACCCTAAAGTAAACTTCAATCACTGTATATATTATGGAGATGATTTTGATAGCGATGATGATGCTAATGGTAAAAATGGGGATTCCTGAGTTTCTTCTTAGAGGGAAAAATGGGGTATTTCGTCGAGTCAGGGAAATACCGCTAGAAAAAGAGGGAAACTTAAATAGTTTCACAGTCAAAGTGTAAGTAACGGGGTAAAAATCAGATAAATGAACGTGATAATTGACTACTGAAGTATCCCTCTCAAATAAGATTTAGTATAGGTCAAGGATTGGTTTAAGGTAGGCCAACGGACAGTTCTACTTTCAAGGCTTGAAAGAACAGCCTAAATCTTGAAACAAGCCCGCTGATACTAAGAAATAAGTACATTTACAGAGGTAGAAAGATACGTTTATACGCATATATTTATGTACGCATATAAAGTTGGAATGCATTTACACCTATGAGCACAAAGGAGAATTCCGCCTTAGCTAAGCTCTTTTGGAAAACTCATAGACGAAAGTTTGCTTCGTTCCCGCGATGGAACTTTAAAAACAATATTATGATTTATGCAACTAATGACAGGAAAATATATAATTCAGGAAGAAATTCTCCGTAAGGAATAAAGGAGAGGAAGGTAAGGGAGATGGGAATGAGACGAAGGAAAGGAAGGAAGGGAGGAAAATAGGGAATAAGGAAAGAAAGGAGAGGAAGGAAAAAGGAGAAGAAAAAAGGTAAAAAGAAAAACAAGAAGGAACGATAGGAAGGAAGGAGAGGAAGAAAGCAGGGTAAGGAAAGAGAAGAAGGATGGTGGAACCAAGGAGAGGAACGAAAATGGACAGAGGACAGTAAGAAAGAAAAGAAGAAGAAGGAGGGAATGATAAGGAGAGAATGAATAAAGGGAGAAGGAAGGAATGAGAAAAAAACTAAAGGAAATAGACGAATGATGTAAGAGAGAAGGAAAAGTATGTAAGGAATGAGCAGAAGGACAAAGTAAAGGAAGGAGATGTAGGGCAGAAATAACTAGAGAACGAATGAGAGCAACGGTATTAGAGAGGAGAGAAAGGGAAGAAAGGAAGACTATATTGGAAAGAAAACAAGGCATGAAAGAAAGGAAGAAGGTAGAGTAAAGAAATGTAAGAAGGACTGAGTGGGTGGACGGAACGATTGAAAGAGATAAGGAATTCCTTGCAGGAAAGAGAGGAAGTAATGGAAAGAATAAACGAAGCCAAAAATAGAGGAAAAACGGAAAGAGCAAAGGAAAGAGAGTGGTGGAAGGAAGAAGGGATATGAAAGAAAAAAGAGATTAAGGAAGAAGGCAGTGAAAGTAAAGAAAGTGATTAAGGAATGCTGGGGAGGACAGAAAGAAAGAGATGCGGGAAGTAGGAAATGAAAGGCAGGGAAATGAAAGAAGTGAAGTTAAGAGATAGTGGCATGAAAAATAGAGGAGAGTAATGAATAAAGAAGGATAAGGATGGAGGGAAAGATCTGAAAGAATGGGAGAGATGAAGAAGATCAAGGAATGTAAGGCATGAAAACAAGATAGGTAGGAAGAAACAATAAAGAATAAGAGGGAGGAACTGAGAAAGAAGAAGATGAGAGGGAATAATGAAGAAAATAAAAGATGGAAAATATGAACTAGAGGAATCAATGAAACAAGCAAAGCAAGATACAATAGAACGAGAGAAAGGAATGAAGAACTTGAAGGAAAGAAATAAGGGAGTAACAGAAGAAGGTAGGAAGTTAGTAACTAAGTTATTAACTAAGTAAATTAGTAATAAGTAAGTAACTAAGTCAGTAAGTAAATAATTAAGTAAGTAAGCAATAAATTACGGAAGGAAGAAGTGGAAAGAAAAAAGAGTAGAAAGAATGAGAGGAAAAATACAAGGAAGGAAACAAGTTATATAAAGAAGGAATAATAGGAATAAAGAAGGAAGGAGATGTAGGAAAAAGAAAGAGTTGGACTAATAGGAGAAATGAATCAAGAAAGGAGATGGAAGAAGAAGTGGAAGTAAGGAGATTAAAGATTGAGCGGAGGTATTTAGGTATACGAAGAAAAAAAAAGAGGGAAAAGAAGGAAAGAATGAGAGGAAGGGTGTAGCTACAGGTAAAAAAGGATGAAGAACCGAAAGGGAGGGCGGATGGAGAGGAAGGTGCCAAATAAGGAGTGGAACTATAGATGGAAGAAAGGAGAGTAAAGAATGCAATAGGTGAAAGACGGAGGTGAAGGAAGAAGGATAGAAGTGTAACAAAGGAGAAGAAGGAAAGATGGAGATAATGAAAAACCGAGGGATTTGAAGGAAAGGGATGAAGTGATTAATGAAGGAGAGTAAGTACGGAGTAAGTAATAAAATGAAAGGAATGAAAGAGGGATGGGCAAGAATATGGGTAAAGAAAAGATACTAAGGATAAATGGAAGGAAAATTAGAAAAAAGAAAGGTGGAAGGGTGGATCAAGGTATGCACGTAAGGAAAGAAAAGATAAAGGAAGGAAGGAGAGGTATGGCAAATAGAAGGAAAGAATGAATGATTTGAACAATGAAGAAAAAAATGAAACAAGGAAGGAGAAGGAGACAAAGGAACGATATGAAGTAAAGGGAGGAGACAAGTAGAGGAATGAAGGAATGAAATGATTGAATGACTTGAAGGAAACAGTGGTGAGAAGGAGAGTAATGTAATGAAGCAGAGGAATAAAGAAAACAGATAAAGGAAAGGAATCAGAGAGAATGAAGTATGATAGGAATGTAAGGATATAGACAAGGGAAAGGATGGTAGTAATGAAGGAAGTAAGGAGATGCATGAAAGAATAAGTGGAAGGAGAGGAATAAAGGCCAGTGAGGACAGTAATTAAGTCGATGAAAGAAAGAGAAGAAGGGAGGAAGGGCAGGGAAGACACAACGAGAAGAAGTAAGGAATGACAGCCGTGATGTAAAGAGGAGACCAATGGAAGTAAAAAGAGGAAGTAATGCAGAGATGAAAGAAAGAAAAAAAGCAAGACAGGAGGAGATGGACAATGGGGAAGGGGAAAAAGTTGAAAGATGGAGACTAAGTAAGGAATGAAAGTCAAGAAGGTAAGATTTAATCAAACGAAGGTGAGGACGGAAAGAAACAGAGGAATTAAAGAAACAAAGAATGAGTTAAAGGATTGTAAGAGAGGAAAGATGAAAGTGGGTGTCAGAGAGAGAGAGAGAGAGAGAGAGAGAGAGAGAGAGAGATTGAGGCAGACAAAGAGGACTAAAGGAGAATCTCCCAAACCAACGGACCGTCAACCGGCGTTTCTCGGTAAACTTCCGGGATGAAAACGAAGCGAGACGAGTCAAACTGAAGCCAGGAACTCAACTCAGCGAGAGGGCGCTAAGCCTTTACCCGCCGCACCTTGAATCGCAGTTAGACCCACTTTGACGACAAACAAAATCGCTTCTGGCGAACTCGTATATATTTACCAGCGCGTAAACGAGCAAATTAGTACTCAACCTAGGAGGCAGGCATTGCTTACGCAGTATCCAAGCAGTAATCAAGATGATTAATTGGAATCAGCCAAATGACACAACGCCCCACTTCACAAGCAACCCTCTGGTACCCTAATGACTCGCAGGAAAGAATCCAGTCGTTTAGATCTACGGCAGTAAAGGACGTAAGGACTCATTCTGGAAAAACGTGATTCGCTGGGTGCCCCACTCGAAGCCCCTTCCCCGTCTTGGAAAATCGTAAGCCTATTACATTTTTCTCTATCACCGTCAAAGATGCGTGACGCTTTTACCTCATCATCTCATCCCGTTTTCTTTTGGAAAAATATTGTGCTACTCATAGCTTGTGCCGAAGTACTCATTGTAAATAAATTTAGTTTTGCTGAACGATTAGTTTACCCACAGTGTACATATTATTGTTAAATTCTGTTATTTATTTGTATAATAGTAAAGATTATTTTTGTCTCTCCTGTTTAAATCCAAGAACCACGTAAAAAGCCATGGATCTAGTTTCTAATTCGGCCAACGGTAAAAAATTCACTCCAATTCCCCCGTACTTAAAATGGACTCCACCCCTGCGTCTAGGGAAGGGAAGCGAAGGTCAGTGAAGCCTATCTAACATACGATTGGGAGGATAGCAAGGAAATAATGATAGGAAAGAAATAAATGGGAGGATGGAAGAAATCAGATAAGAGAGGGAGAAAATAAAAAAAGAAGAATGAGTGGAAGGAACGGGAGAATACAATAAGGTAGTAAACGAAACAAAGAGAACAAGAATGAACTAAGGGGAAGTAAGGAAGGAGAAAAATAACGAAACAGAGGAAGGAACTAAGGTATGGAACGAAGGGTGGACGGTACGAGAGGAAAGAGTAAAGTAGAGGAAGGATGGAGGAGAGAGAAAGAGAAAAAAAGGAAGGAGATGAATCGAAGATAATATCTAAAAATACGAGTAGCATCAAAGCTTTGTGACCTTGACCCAAGAATTCGACAGACTCGAACTCAAGAGAGAATTTGTGGGCGAAGATCAAACTGCCGCTGGGTAAATAGACGCCCTCCCATTGTGAGCCGAGGCGGGTCATTATTCAACAAAGAAATGAATCAAAATCAGTCAATAGATCATCAAAATTTGATCTCCAGAATGGGACATCATTAATGCATATTCAGTGCGCGCCTAATTTGACTGTATTTATTACTAAAAATAGTTTGAGCTTCTTTTTTATATTTCAACTTCAAATTATGATACAGACATACTCTCCATCCTCGAGGATATTTTAATCTCCTTTATTCTCAACCTCGTGATTTGAGAAGCACGAGACAGACAGTCGAGGGGAGTAGAACAAGGTGTCGTTCTCTCCAGACTCTCAATCCGCTCGTCTCTATCACTCGCAAGAGTCTTCAGCTGCGAGAGAGGAAAAGAGGTTATTAGATATTCGTCGAAAGAGAGTCGCGATGATTCAATGGAGGACGTAGCAAAAACAAAGTACGAAGCAAAAGTAAAATTAACGAAGACAATTTGTGGTTTTTTTGAAGAATTAGGTAAATATAAGAAAAAAACAGTTTTGATCGTATATGACCCAAATAAAACCTAGTCCCCCCCTCCTACCTTAGGGTCGAGTGTCGAGAAAATCCTTGCTCTCTGAATGAGATCAATTTGGCCTCAAGGAGGAAAAAGTAGTGGGAACCTTCTACAAAAGAAGATCCACTAAAGATGGAGAGAACTAAGGAAAATGATAATAGGACGAACGGGAAAAGAAGAGGTGTAACTCCATTCTTTGCTTTGCACAGCGGGTGACTAAACCCCCTAACCCCGATAGATGGACAAAAGGCAAAGGTTCTCCCCATCTGGCCTGCAACCCTACTATCCTCTCAGGAGATTCATCGCTTTAATTTCACAACTAGTTTATCATTATCCCTCTATGGACATTTGAAATTAACTAGTTGACAACCAAACAGGGTTTTAGTGCAGACGATTCCCCAAGTTAAAACTCAAAATCCAAAAATTGCATCGCAATTTCTGTAATCTTCGTGTGTGTAGCTTCACTCCATTGACTCTTGGACTCATTGCGATGTCTAATTTAAATATGGTTTCTCTTCTAACTTTATCATCATCCCATAAAAAGGATCTCCTAAAAATACGAATGATTTCCCTTTCTATGCTCCGTTTTGACAACGAATGCAAGTCCGATTGTCTTATTCGCTCTGGGAAAGGGCATCAATTTAGTCGGAACTGTGAGTGTATTGAATATCTCAATCAAGGCAATATATTTTAAGAGTAAACATTTAAAAATGGATACAAGTTGTTGCTTTTTATTTTATCCAATTGATACTTTCGGTAATTAGGAATATTTTTTTATTTCTATTAATTACTTCTGATATTTGTTTCGCGATAGTTATCACTTTGACTTATAAATTCACAACTGAGTAAAAGGGACTAGACAGAAGAGAACTATTGTGTCTAAAACTGTTACCACCTAGACACAAGTTTACAACATTGGTCTGTTCTTAAGTTGATGAATTGTGGCTTTGTCGAATTCAATACTGGCGTCAAATCTGAACGAGAGTGGTTCCATTTGACCTATTGAGTAATAGATTAATCCAAATACCTTAGCGCTGATCATCTACCAGTAAACTGAAAGACCACGCAGGTCTTCCTGGATTTCTGATAAGCTTTTCAAACTCTCGATCATGGGGAATGGTTCTTAAGGTATGTTCAATCAACCAGAAAAGTGAACCCATCTACAAGTTTCCCCCATCTTACCAGATATAGGTATCTTGGGTCTCACTCATAATCAAACGCCTCAGGATGCTGTTTTTCTGGATATTGATCATAAGGCGACCAACCTTGAATGTCTCAACTTAATATAATATAGGGAAATTGTTTGTCCTTTCGTGCAAAAGAATTCTTACTTGGGTACGAAATATTTTGTGTCCATTTGCTTTCATCGTAGTTTTTTATTTAGGGAAAATCTTTTTAATTTTGTGATTTTTCTTATAATTTTGGAAATTCTAGCTTGTATTTTATTGCATTTATAGATTGAATATGTGAGTAATATAAACTAATTTTGTCAAGCTTTTATGCAAGATGAAGGTAAAATACATCATCGTGGGATGTTAAATCCATGATGAAACTAGCCCCCTCAAATTTCCTCAGGGGTTTCCAAGAAATTATTCATCGTAGGCAGCAATGAATCAAATCTTTCTAACGGTAAGCTCGACGTAAGCTGCTGGCTACCATTAATGATTTAATATTCAAAGGTCTCCCAATAATTGTTTTGCTAAAACGGCACAATTTCGATTTCAATTTGCATCTCATCTCATTTGATGAAACCTGGAGTGTTTAATTCGACAAACAAACTCCGATTATGTAATGTTTTATTCAGAATGTCAGGTATCAATTCTTCTTGATTGATCAGGTAAAGTAGCTGCAGCTCGCGTAAATGAAGAGCTTGGAGCTTGCCGGTGAAAGTTGGCACTTTGCGGGAAGCGAAGCAGTGTTAAGCGAATGGCGAGCCGATGAAAACAGGATATATGATTTGCAGCAGGTGAGAGAAGTAAAGGAGCTGATAGTTAGATATGTAGAGAGCATGAGAGTTTTTTGGGGTAAGGTGGCGTGAAATGTGAATATGTGTAGTGAGTATATAGGTGGCAGGAAACTGGCTGTTCTTCTTTCTTCGATGAGTTCTAATTTTGTCTCTCTTGTAGGCTATGCTTAGGTGTACGTTTTTTCAGGTACGTCAGTTGTAATTCACTAATGTATATAAATATTTACAAAAATATAGTATATTTATATATATAAATATGTATATTTATATATATATATATATATATATATATATATAATGATCTATACGTTGCTTTTAATTACTGTTTTCCATGTCCTTTTGTTTTCTAGTAGTTATTGAAGGCATTCATGCCTTTGCCTTACGTTTTTTGCCTTGGTTGCCTTGGTCGCTGGCTGCGCCAAAACTTCAGACCATAAATTACTTTCTATTCTGATGAAAATGAGCAACCTATTGTTAATTCTATGCATAACTGAAGCAATGTCCTTTATATAAAAGCCCACAGAAATTAATAGTTCGTCTAGACGTGGCGATAAAGTGTAAAAGTGGTACTTATTGTTATACTAACCACATACCATTGCAGCGCACATTTTAATTTATCTTATCAATGCTTGGAAAAGTGAAAGCCCTTCCTTCTCTTCCGTAACCTTGAGGTTAGAAGCCACGATCAACTCTTTTATGTGAAGTTCTGAAATGCTTTTATAAGTTTTTTTTTCTTGGAAATCGATAGCAGCGTTATATAATTAACACATACACTCACACTAAGACACACTACCACAAAAAGCTACCACTTTTTGTTGTCTTTGGACAAGATTTATCTTTTAAAAAGGCATTAAAATTAAATATTAAGTCCGTTATGTAGAAATAACGTTACAAAAATTATTATTACGACCTTTTGTTACTTGCGGAGGTTTTTGATAGCTGGCAGGATTCATGGCACAAGAAAGTGAGCGACTGGCGTCCCACTCTTTAATCTCGATCCTAATAAACATCATATTTTCATTTGAAATATTTACTTTTAAAAGATACAACTAAATATTTTATTATTAAAATTTAAATATTTTTTCCATTATATTTAAGAAGCAACAGTCAGATAATAAAAAACGATTCTAGCATTATATACCTATTACTTGAATGTACTCTGCTCTAGTCATTCTGCACAGAGGCGTCTGTCGTTAAGCTGAAATCCCACGTTGACGTCCTCCAAATAGATGAGCCATCCGCTGTTTTTTTTATACAATACGGAAGAAGCATATGTGAAGATGTAAATTTAATGCTTCTGAACACTTCTTATTTGAAGATCTTTTGATATTTATATGCTTTTAATGAGTTAGAACAGGCGACGTTCGTTTCTAGTGTGTTTAGATTCTGATAAGACAACTCAAATATAAGAGAGACGTCCACCCGCTCACCCGATCAATTGACTGGTATCGAATCTTTGGACATCTTGATAATCTAGAGGAACTATAAATTTGTGAGGGTCTTCTATTTCTATTTAAGATCATGTCCAGAGTATCAACGAGGTTTCATCCAAACCGTCATTTGGGTTTAAAGCCATTTTGAGAAGATTCCACGACCTTAATTTCGGTTCATTTATCGAATAAGGTCATGCTTTTCATGACCTATAAAATTTATCTTCCATTTTCTCTTTCTAGCATTTTAAAAAACATTCTTCCCTCTCCGTCCCTATATTATATTGGCTTTAGTGAGTAGTTTACAATATTATGAAGAATATCAGATATATTCATTAGACCGGTATAATTAACGATCGATGCTAAGGTATAAATCAGTTGGTGATTTATTGCCTAATCTTAAATTTAATCGTGTTTCTTTCGGAATTAACTTAATCTCTGATTCCTCGAACTTAAGGTAATCTTTCCTGTTATTTTATAAGTGTAAGACCATAATCATGATATTCTCCATTCAAGACGAGTATTTAATTAATGCAGGAAACAGAACACTTAATTAGAAGGACGAAAGATACCGACTGAGATTATTGTAAAGAATAAGTCTTTAAAGAAGAAGTAACTAAAAGAAATGGAAGCCAGAAAATAATTGTAAAGAGTAAAACCCTGTTGCCTGCCGTAAAAGAGGACTTTCATAGGATTATTACAAAGAATTATTAAACATTGACCCATGAATATAAACAACAAGCTCGTGACTTAATGAGTTGCGCTTAATCTTTGACAGAGCTTGGGAAGGCTGATGCGCTCCCCGTCTACAGTAGGGGACGTCGGGAGAAATAGGAGGCTTCACTGGGGACAAGGAAAGAGATAAGAGACTTTTGGGGTAGAAGTCAAGATATAGGAGAGAATACTTATGAAGGGAACTTGACCAAAGGGTTAAATGCCCTTTGTTGTCGAATGCTGCGAATATTGCGGATCTCGGCTGAGAATGAATGGAGGATGACTGGCCGTAATTCTATGTGGTAGAGCCGTAGATAAACATGGTCGGAAAGCGGCGCATGTGGTGGCCAAAAGGAGGGAGTAAGGGAAGAAGCGAGAGAAACAAATTTATGTCAGAAGACGTTGGCGTAAAACAATGTGAGGGTGAAAAGTATGCAGTGGAGAACTTCAACAAAAACTAAGGCATTTTGGGTATAAATCAGGAGATAAAAGACTTCTTTGGATAGAAAGCAAAAGATAAGAGAGAATACTTACGAAGGATACTTGGTCCTGCTTCATTCCCAGCGAGAGCAGATATAAAAAAAATCAGCCTCCACATGAAGACAATCACATATATATGGCACAATGAGACACTGCCGTTAGGGCACAGACAGCTTTATTCACACATGGCACACAATCACTACATCGCTCGTGCCCCTGGAACCTTCCGAAGGGATTTCTAGATCCATCCCCCATGACGCAAAAAGGATGCCCCACGCTTCAGTCAGGACTGGTTTCATGCTGGCTGGTTGGTGTGAAACAGTGCTATCGCTCTTCTGCACCACCTCCCTTTAACGAGGCCCAGCCCCAACAAGCATCCTCTGACATTCTATTCTTTGTGACGTTCATTATCCGGTCACCGCATTTCGCCCACGATTAAAAAGGGACGATCGGCGCAATTAACTAATTACTGTGGAAATTACTCCTTAAATGCGCTGGATGAATGTTATCATACCTGGCGACTAAGCCTCAGATCGCCAGGAGTGAGAAAAGTTGGGAGGAGACGACAGAGTGACAAAGCGCTTCCATTAAGGGGGGAAGCTCCTCTAGTTCATTACTCGTTGCTTTTACCTCTTTCGGCGTATTTAATGACTCTTGCCTTCATAGCTGAAATTGCATGATTAATTAGCCTTTCTAATACCATAATTAACAGTGAAGTCAAACGGAATAGAAGATATTTCCGCTTCGAATCCTAAAAGAGCCTTCGATTTGGAGAACGGTGGCGTACGTTGCACAAGTGCATGATAAGACTATAAGGGTCTTCGTTTTTCATCAATTGTAAGCACATTATTATCATCAGGATAAAAATGCTGCCATCGATAAGGGCCTGACACTGCAGCAGACTCACTTAAGTAAATGCCCTTCCCCAAATCATGGGGGCGATGATAGTGCTTCCCAGATTATGAGAGCAACAAATAAAAAAAACAAAATTAAATAATTTCATGTATGAATAAATCTTTAAAATTACGCCTGTCTCCTTTCTCAATTTCTTCTCATTATTTGTCCTATGATCGAAATTGTCCCTTTGGTGAGCGTCAAGTTTCTTTTTTTCTTGTCCTGCAACGACGTGTAATGTAGTAATTTTTATAGTTTTTAGTGTTTTAGTCTTTTAAATGGCCTCGTTCCTGACGTATACAAAATATCTCCAATGACCCCATAAATGAAAGCTAATCAGGCTTGTTGCAGCAGTTCCTTAATTGATCACGGTGCATTGTTTGATTAGGCTATAGCCCATTTTCATCTCAATTACCAACCCTTGATTCCCCCACCGAATACTCTCCACGGGTGAATTCTCGCACCGCTGAAACATTTAAACGAGACGTCAGCGCAAAAGAATTTTAACTTGCGTGTTCCAAACAAGAGAACGATTTGGCATATTGATCTGAGCCCCAGACGAGATCTAGTGCCAAAATAATTTGTGTTGCAAGAATGCCCCCTTCCCTTAGCCTCCGCCCTCGAATATTAGCATAACTATGTTTAATTAATAACGAAAGATGACGTTCTCTCCGTTGTCATCCTCATTTATTGGCACAGAAGAATCCTTATTGACGGCTGCCCGAATTAAATAGTTTGCCCATTTCGAATGGGCATAACGTGATAATTGTCAGTTAAAGAAGACGCAATAACGATCTTAACCTTAAATAATGGCGAAGATAATACATAAAGCTTGAGGAACAACTTCGTATAACGCCAGAACCCCAAAGCACGAACTTTAACTACATTATTTTTTTACAAAACTGGTGGCAAGAAAGTTCGATCCTGTCTAAAAATTAAGGGGGAACGTGGCGCCATCTGGTCTCAATGATTCCACTCCTGCACTGCTCTCATTTGTTGTTGCTGGTTAGCTCTAAAGGATTCGAACTCTATATAGAGTTGAATAATGTCAGATGCATATTAAATACATCAGCTAATAAATAAAGTGCTTGGCGTTTTTTATCTAATTATAATATAAATATTAATGCTGTTTAAATTGAATTAATTATTAAAGCAATATAGAGGGGGATTTCCGTCACTTTAAAACTCATACAAATTTTATACGTTATATGATGTTATTGCGCAGATTGGATGAATGTATTTACATATTTTAATAGAGAACGAGGGGCATTTTAACAGGTGTGCATGTGTAAGAGGGTCTTCCCTCTTCCCCTTTCTTTATTGACTCTTTTGCTGATTTTATTTGCATTAATCTCTTGTTGATATGTCGGTTTTGTTTTTTACCCGCCCGTTCATTTTTGTTTGTATGCTCGGCCTTTTTCCAAAAAGAAAATATAAGATTCCAATAAATTACGATACCATAAACTTTTTAATCTAATTCACATATTTGTTTTTATAATGAAGGAATGGTCTTAAAATGTATTTTAATGGTCCGCCATCTTCTTTGGTTCCTGTATTTAGTTCATTTATGAGAGAAAATTATCGCGTTCCACGCCTTTATGAACCAAATTGAGGCGAAATGATAAAGGGGTAGGATTTCCATAGCAGTAACATTCGTATTTTATTCTATTGTGCCAAGGTTATCTTATATGACCATACCTCAAATAATGCAGCAAATCTTTAAGTTATTGAACCAATAATTCGAATTTATATTTATCTAGACAGGATCGAGTTGCATAAGACTCAATATAATTTCTATTTTTTGTATATCCCTCCTTTTGTCATCGTAGCATTTAGTAATCGGTGGTTTCGCAGCTTCTTTTCAAAAAATTCCAACGGTTGGCCTTCCAAAAATACTTATAGAACTTCGAATCTGGACCGAAATGATTTTTTTAGTATACAGAAAAGTATTCCAAAAATTTTCTCCAATGATCACTGATAACTTGTCTTTACAAATGTTCGTTAAGTATTCATAAAATTGGTCATATGTCAGCTCCGGGAGACAGATGACCAATTTTATAAATACTTAACGAACATTTGTAAAGACAAGTTATCAGTGATCATTGGAGATTTTAATTGTGCTAAAATAAACTGGCCTAACCAAACTGCAGACTCAGAAGGACAAAGATTGATTAATTTTATTGAGGATAATTTCCTGACTCAGTGGGTGAAAGAACCAACAAGAGATGAAAACATATTGGATTTAGTGTTAACATCAGACGATGAATTGATTTTAAATTTAAATGTTGGAGTCAGAATAGGAAATAGTGATCATAGCGCAGTAGATTTTAAAATTAATATACCACGTGTCCTACAAAATGACACCACCGCTAAACTTAATTTTAAAAGGGCAAATTATGCTGAACTAAGAAAGAGTTTGAGCACTTTTAGAATAAATAATGAAGAAATAAACGTAGCATGGCAGGAATTTAAAAACAATCTTCTCAACAAACAGTTTCAATTTATACCACTGGCTGTTATTAAAGATAAAAATGTTAATAAACCGAAATGGCTATCTCAAGAAATTATGAAACTTATTAGAAACAGAGATAAAACATATAAAAGGCTAAAATATAACTATAACATAGAAAACAGGAATCATTATTTGGAATTGAGAAGAAAAGTTAAAGCCGAGATTACAAGAGCAAAACGAAATGAAGAAATAAGAGCAGCTCAAAATTGCAAAAATAATCCTAAAGAGTTCTTTGCCTTAGTAAACAGCAGAAAACCCATAAAGAACAATATTGGCCCAATAAGAGATAAGTACAATAATTTGCAATTCGATTATATTGGAATAGCAAACACTCTCAACGAATATTTTGTATCTGTTTTCACAAAAGAGCGTAACTCGTATGACTATACAGAAACACGTGAAATGGCTAATATTATACCACTCGAATCGGTTCGATGCAGTGTCGACAACACAAAGAAACTAATAGAGAAGATGAATAAATTTAAATCCCCGGGACCGGATAAAATATACCCAAGAGTTTTAAAAGAAGTCATAAATCAAGTAGCAGAACATCTTACGCAAATTTTCAATTTATCCCTAGAGAGTGGAATTGTTCCTCAAGACTGGAAGATGGCAAATGTAACGCCAATATTTAAGAATGGATGTAAAGAGACTGCCAGCAATTTTCGCCATATAAGTTTAACTTCCGTAGTTGGGAAACTCCTTGAAACTCACATTTCCAATACAATTGTAGAGCATTTAGAAAAGAATAAACTCCTAAATGATTCTCAGCATGGCTTCAGGAGAAAGAGATCTTGCCTCACAAATTTATTAGAATTTTTTCACTATATAAATACCTTGTACGACAATAATAGATCGGTTGATATCTTGTATCTAGACTTCCGAAAGGCATTTGATAAAGTTTCGCATAAGAAGTTGATGTGTAAAGTAAGAGCCTTTAGAATAAAAGGCGAATTTGCAAAATGGATAGAAAATTGGCTTACGGATAGAAAACAGCGATTAGTTATAAACGGACAAGCGTCAGAATGAGTTTCCGATAGTAGTGGCGTCCCGCAAGGCTCTGTCCTTGGCCCGTTGCTATTCATTATGTACGTTAATGATACAGATGATGGCATATTATCGAAAATTTCTAGGTTTGCTGATGATTGTAAATTAGGAAAAGGGATAATTACTGAACAGGACGTTCAAGAATTTCAAAATGATATTGATAAAATAGTAAGATGGACGGAAAAATGGGAATTGCCCTTAAATCTTGAAAAGTGTAAAATAATGCCTATTGGTTATAATAATCCAAGGAGATAATACAAACTGTTCGACAATGAGATCAAAGAAACTGGAAATGAAAAAGACCTAGGTGTCTAAATTACAAACGATCTAAAGTTTTCACGGCAGTGCATCGAAGTCGAAAAGAAAGCGCAAAGGATTCTTGGATATATAAAACGCCAAATCACTTTCAAAAATAAGATTACAATTCTGAATATGTACAATGCACTAGTAAGGCCACAATTAGAATATTGTTCCCAAGCCTGGTCTCCTTACTTAAGAAAAGATATTGAGAAGTTAGAAAAAGTACAAGCCAGAGCCACGAAATTGATTCCAGAACTAAGGAATTATAATTATGAAACAAGATTAGAAAGATTAAATTTATTCAGCCTTGAAACAAGAAGATTGAGAGGTCAATTAATAGAAATGTTTAAAATACTAAAAGGAATAGAAAATGTCAACTCTAATATTTGGTTTCAGTTTAGCACATCTACAACGCGATCAAACGGAATGAAAATAAAACCCAAGAATTTTCGCACAAATATATGTGGGAACTCATTTGCGTATAAAATTGTGAACAAGTGAAATCAATTACCAGAGGATGTAGTGAAATGTAATACAGTAGAAAATTTTTAAAAGAAATTAGACAAAATTTTAAGAAATCTAACATAATATGTGACGTGACTAATAAGTTAAAATAAAATTTGTATGCTAATTTTAAGATTTACAAAATATTAATTGTATTTATTATAAGTATATTTATTGTATGAAATCATAATAAAATGTTTTTTTTGACATGAATATGTTCTGAATATTCCTTATAGCTCAGAATCATTAACCAAAGACAAAGAACGAGTTTATGTTCTAATATTGGACGAGAAACCCTAATCTAAGTTGAATGTATATATATATATATATATATTAGCATGTAAAATATTATATAGAATAAGTAAGTTATGAGAGAACAGCAAATTGACAAAAAGAGTTAACTCTTGCATAATGTAACACAAGTAGCATAATAAAAAGTTTGGATGTAGCAAATAAATAAAAAAAAAATAAGTACCTCCATTGAAATGGAACGAATGTTCCTTTGAGATACTTACTATCCTTGTAACAGAAAACCTAATTTTTTTTATTAATTAAAGAGATTATCTGCTTCGTATTGTTATCCTCTTCATTATGTATTTCTTTCTATATATTTTCTTCCTATTTTATCATCTGAATCCATTTTAACATTTTTACTTCTACTTCTAGGCAAACCATGATTTGGCAAAGCCTAAAGTCTAAGTCAGAGAAGAAGTTCCATGGTATTACAGAGTTGCCAATAGAAACATCTCTTCCGTTTCAGATATCAACCTTTTGTTTGTATTTATATTTCCCAAATCCATAACAACACTTGGTGGAGGAATGAGAGTAGCATCACCATAGGAAAACATTGCATTCAAAATACTACTTTTTGCTCATTACCTGGTGGAAGAGTTAGAATTACATTACCGCAGTGCAGCTGTGTTTTAAAAGACTACTTCATTTTCACCCAATGATATTAACGTAGACATACACACAATTAATGACAGCTGCCCTGATGAGGATGATGATGATGATGATGATGATAATGAGGAGGAAAAGAATGAAGAGGATATCCCCTTTGCATAAAAGAAAAAACAACAAACCTTTCCTCCTCTATGATGGTAAAGTTATGATCACTGAAGAGAGCAGTGATTATTTTTTCCTCTCAAAATTCTAAACCAACTTTGGTTGGAAGTTACATGGAATCGTTGAGAATCGATTCATATTCTATGTTTCTATAATGGAATATTAAAGTTCAATTTCCCTTTTACTAATTAGTGTATTTTCGAATGTGAGTTTGGATTATCTGGTCATATGAGAATATGTTCCTTTTAAGCTTGCATATTTCTTTTTAGACTAGGTAAAGTTTAATTTTCCATTTGACAATAACTTCAAATTGCTCTTTATGGCACTGATTTTGAAGATAATAATGATATGGCCAATATGATCTAAAATTGGATTCATGTCATCTCATATGTTCTTGGTATCCATGCCAAACCATACTATTTATATAAGGTAAGTTACATCTCACGTAAAGAAGATGATGTATAATGAGTATAAGATGGGGATAGAAGATTCTATCAAATAAAATTTCATTCTTGCCATACTTGTATATCTTATCCCGAACTAGGATAAGAAAGACTATATAAACACTGAAACAATTCTTATATCTCTTAGCTTATGCCAAAAAATGCCTAATCAAATCTGGCAACTTTTTTCGGTCGAACAAAGTGGGAAGGGAGGAGGGGTTCGAGGATTACTTTGAAGGGTATGGGGGAAGAAGGAAGAGGAAAGGCAGAGAGTGAAACAATAGATTGGTTGTCCTTTCCCTTTTAAAGGCAATGCTTTCCTGTTTAAAGGCAATATATGCCTTTTCAAATTTCCCCTTCGCTATTTTCACATAAGAAAGATAATATAAATAAACGGAGTCGTTGCAATGGGCGAAAACCTATCCAGCTTTTTTAAATCTCGCCAAATCTTTAAACGTAGTAATCAGATCACCGTTGTTGGGTTTGAACTCCCGCGGAAGTTTTGTGGAGGCATGGCCCTATCACTAAAATTGCACCAGCAAATTGCCTCGCAGGAATAAGAAGAATTGCAACAAATTTCCTCGCGGATCTACATATATATATATATATATATATATATATATATATATATATATATATATATATATATATATATATATATATATTGTTAACTAGTCAGTAATTAAAACGGGAAGCGGTGAATTCAGATATCACTAAAAAATTGCCCAGAGATTAATAAAATGAACATTTCTCGTCTGGAAATGGAATTACGCTGAGACAGCTAGAGTCGTCTCAGTTATGACAAAATTATATCGAAGAAGTGAAAATTCCGAGGAGCCATAAACTCATTAGCGGCATGAGAAGAAAATCCCTTCGAGTGGGAGGAACTAAAACTATTGTTGTCTCGGTGACGAAAGAAGACCATTTCTCTGTACTCTTTATAGAAGAAAATAGAGGATTTGAAAGGAGATTTATTTACTCTTGGGTAGACAGTTAAGTCAGATAGACGATCGTGTAAAGAACTAAGTACAGTTCCTTTAGCGTAGCTAAATTAGCGTTGTAATCCACCTAATTATTCTTCTAGTAACATAGGCTTTCCCTAAGAGTAGTGATATTTTCCCTGACTGTCAACGCGAGCCTCACTTTTGTCTTGTTGGTTTTTGTTTGTTGGAATTAAACATTTATTTCTTTAAGTGATTCCTTCCAGTCCTTTATCGATCACAAGCATTCGGTGAGTCTAGCCAAGCCGCTATATTATTTGAGTATCTTTTGGATTCAGATACGAGATTAACGCCACCCTTCACCTAAGTCATGGGACTTGATGGACCTCTCTAAAATATCCGCGTCATTTTTAACTTTTTAAACTGGTGGCGTCCTTCCTCTCCTGGGGTTCCTTATCCTCGCTCATAAAACACGGTTACCTCCTACCTTTAACCTCTTCCTGCCATAAAGTGGGTAACCTTAGAGGTCCTCCTGTCCAGAGGTGACTAATATATACATCCTTCTCAAAGTGATTCCTATAAAGTGGTGACCCCTACATCAGGAAGAGTGAAGGCATCGAATATATGGACTATGCAAGCAACCCTTAGACAGGACAAGGTGAACGGGACTTCGTGAATACCAAGCCGCATATATTCAATGAATCAGCAGTCATAGGTTGGTTTCGCATTGTGGAGGCGCAGTTTTCTATTTCTGGGCTAAAAAAGGAGGAGATCAAGTTCATTCACGTGTTAGCCTCACTTCCGCCTGCTACTGTTGACCATCGTCCGGCAGCAATTTTGGCTAAACAAAACTACCAATGTTTGAAAACGGAAGTGATGGCCTTTTTCAAAAAGACCAAGCTTGAACTATTCGAAAAGCTATTAGCATCCTCGGCGATCACATGCCTGCCCTCAATATATCTAGAAGAACTGTGAATTCCAAAAGATGCAGTGCCATATCCGTGTCCAGTGCGTTTTATAATGGAGCGAATGTTAAGTGCGTAAATAATTCAGAAGGTTTTGCACGATCAGTGCCTAATGATATTTACAATGTGCGTAATATACCGGAGAGATTGCGACCATTCCGGAGAAAACAGGAAGCTGTGGTTTGCCGCTCGTACCGCTTCTTTGGCGAGGAGGCCTAGTGTTGTAAGCCCTGGTGCAGGTGGACCGAAGGAGGAGACTGTTTGCAAATGCAACCTTCCTCCAGGCCATCTTCGTCAGTCCAACGTGAAAATTAGTCAAGCATTTTTTGGCGGGCGCGGCCGCTGGCATGCCATTATTTTTCACCGTCGCCGCTAAAATGTACGATAAAAAGCGCAAATTTTTAATTGACATAGTGCAATTATCTCATTAAGCCCGCCGGAATTGGCAAGGTCAAGTGAATTGCACTAATCAACTTTCATCAAGTGTTAAATTATCTGGGGAACTTAGGGTAGCCCTGACCATAAATGACCTTCAGAACAAACCCCCCCACTGTATTGCCATCCAGAAGGAAGATAGTGCTCTATACGAACACGGTCCCTCTCAGCCATCACCGCCGTTGCCAGACTCAGTTGCCCACAATATTAAATTGTGCATATTGATATAGTCGGATCGCTCCCACATACACACTTCTGGGTAAATCCTTTCCCTCGCACCGGCGATATTTACTTTCGTGTATCGACCGAGGCTTAAGATGGATAGAAGCAATACCGACCCCAGACATAAATAAGTGCCACAACGGTTGCTTTGGCTTTCCTAGACGGGAGAATGGCCAGATTCGGTGTTCCACTCTATGTTCTAACCAACAGATGCGCCCAGTTCGAATTCGAGCTATTCAAAGAATTGTCAGCTCTCGTTGTTTTTCATTGGTTCGGCCCGTCGACAAGGCTGGCTATTGGCACTGCCAATAATCCTCCTGGGCCTTCGTGCTTTGCCCACCGAGTAGGGATTTCCCCCTCCCACGGCAGTAACGGGTATCACACTATTGTGACCAAACCTTTAGTCTCGACGTCCTCATCGAAATCGGATGCTAAGTTTATTAAAGAGCTAACACCGACAATAGCACATATCTTCCTCGTGAGAGTATCTTTAGGAAACCTGCACTCGGTGCCTAAGCCTTTCGTGCTCCGAGATCTGCAGAATGCAACGCATGTTTAGGTCCGGATAAACCAAGTTTGCAAACCACTCGAAGCGCAATATGCTCGTCCTTTTCTGGTGATTGAGCGTGGCAGCAAGTTATTCAAGCTGGCATACCCTGATTGAAGAAGGGACACTTTCTCAATTGACGGATTAAAACCGGAGAAATTGCTCACCTTACGAGATGATGGCGTGCCGGGTATTCAGCGTATCGCAAGGACACAGGATGGGCAGATGAGGACCAGCCGCAGTTCGCCGCCTTGAGAACCTGCATCAGGAGAATATGTGATCTCTGGCAAAGCACAAGACACCACAGAGAGAACCAGAGAAGAAAACGAGAAGCCGGTAATGGTCACGCGCTTCGGGAGAAGAATCATGTTGCCAGGCACAATTTGTATTATTATTATTATTAAACATTGTGTAATTATCAATAGATCGCTACTATTGTGTGTCATAAAAGGATTAAGTACATATACAAGCCTTGATGATCCATGTTATTTGTTTTATGTATCTTAAAATTTGTACGGTAAAAAAGGCATTTTTGCCTTTTAATAATTATAGCCACAACTTAGCGATTTTTCATGTATTTTCATTTTGGTAGGGCACAAATGTACAGTTGTATCCATGTATAAGAGATGTTAATGTCATTTCTCTCTGCCTAGGTTAAAAATATACGTGCTCGTCTAGTTAGGATGTGCAATTCTCTTTCTTACTGCATTCCTGGGAGGAAAGTTCTGTGAAGGTATGGCCCTGCCCTAAAATTGCACCAGCAAAGTGCCTCGCAGGAATAGGAAGAATTGCAACAAATTTCCTCGCAGATGTACATATATATATATATATATATATATATATATATATATATCTTTATTTGTTAACTAGTCATGAATTAAAAGGAAAGCCGTAAATTCAGATATCAATAAAAATTTGGCGACAGAGTAATAAAACGCACATTTCTCGTCTGGAAATGGAATTACGCCGAGACAGCTAGAGGCTTCTCAGCAATGACAAAATTATATTGAAGAAGTGGAAATGTGAAGGTGCCATAAACTCCTTAGCGCCGGAGAAGAAAATCCTGCACAGTAGGCGGAGCTAAAAGCATTGTTGTGCCGGTGACGAAAACAGACCACACCTCCTATATTATTTATAGAAGAAAAATGGAGAATTCTAAAGTAGAAGATTCATTTACTCTTTTTTATACAGTTAACTCAGATAGACGATCGAATATGAAGAACTAATTACGGTTCGTTTAGCGTAGCGAAGCCTCCGTTGTAATACGCCTAAGTCTTGTTCTGGTAACACTTGATTTCCTGACCGTAAATGAATTTTTTCCTGAGCTTAAACGCGACCCTCACTTTTGTCTTGCTTGTTTTTTTGTCAGAATGAAAGATTTTTTTTTTTTCCGTGATTCCTCTGTCCTTTCTTGATTACAAGCCTTCATTGAGCCCAGCTAAGACGGTATAATATTTAAGTATGTTTTGGATTCAGATACGATATTAACGCCACCTTCACCCCACTCGTGGGACTAGAGAGACCTCTTCAAATATCCGCGTCATTTTCAACCATCTAAACTGGTAATGTCCTTCCTCTCCTGGGGCCCTCATCCTCGCCCATAAAACCTGGTGACCTCCTACCTTTAACCTCCTTTTGCCATGAAGTAAGTGACCGTGAGCACTCCAGTGAGGTGACTGATCACCCTATAACGTGGTAATCTGAGGCCTCCCAAAAAGAGGTACCTATTACCTCCTTCAGATTCACAGATTTCTTCAGATGTGCTTCGAAAGAACGCAAAAAAGAGTCTGATTATCAGGTCTCTTTTACCTTAATATTAGGATTTTTCACAGTTGGGGGGCTGGGGGTAATCCTTCTTGTAAGTGGTAGTGTTCTTTCTGACGACTGGCTCCTTGGGTGTTTAAATACAGCCCCAAGGTCTCTCGTAAATACCAACGAGTGTTTTTCCCTCTCCATTTTTTCTTGATACGTTTGTCTTGCCTTTAAATGGATTTTTTGCCTTTCTCCTCCTCATGGTAGCGTGTAAATTCTGCTTTACACTTCCCGCTGACCACATACATCTCATTTTAATAAAAAAGCAAATACAAACATACTGACGATCATGCTCGTGCGTACATAAACGCGGTTATACCCTTACGTGTCTCGGATTCAGGGACGGTGAAAGTCGGACGGCCGTCAATGAGGATTTCTCCTCCATGTCATCGGATGAGGATGACGACGAAAAGAAAGCTCATGCACCCGAATTTGAGCGGAATTTTAGCAAAATTCGAGGGTATTGGTGGGTGAGGGGTATTCTCAAATGAGGAAATGAATAAAAATGAAGAGTAAGAAGGGAAATTGGGCGAAAGAATGAATGATGAAGAGACACTGAAACAAACAAGTCTCAATAGTCTTCGATGACACTGGAGGTCCCTAAAGTGGTTCGGAAAACAAAAGAACAAAGATAATTATCTTTATTTATATTATAAATGCAAAGCAACAGGGGCATTTCTGCCCGAATTTGTTGAAAAAAAGTAGATACTGAGAAACGTCAAACAATGGTTGGGACTAACTGGGAAGAAACATTTTACCCTTAAAAATAAGATCCAAACGAAGCTCCAAACCCAACACAAATTTTTATTTGTGTGGGTCTCTCCATATATGTAAAGGATCGGCTGGATAGTTGGGCAAGAAGCGGTGTTATCCATGGAAGTCTCGTGAAGCATTCACCAAGTGACAACAATTAGAAGGATCGATGATTTCAAATGCAATTTAGGGGGGGGGGGATGGAACCGTAACGAGACCTTTAGCGATGGCATAAAATGGCTTCAAAGGTGACCTCGGATTTCTTGGAGAAAAACCTCCTACATTGGTTTAACAGAGAGCCAGTGTAGATGACGAAGTCACTTGTTTTCACGCAGGATAATAATCCTATCCATGCCTCCAAGTTTCCATAGGAATGGTTTGAGTCGGAAAAACTTATAGGCGAATTAATCATGGATTGTTGGTAATTGCAACCTAGATCCAACAGAAGACTTGTGAAACATCCTGAGGAGAGGCATTTACGCAGATGACATGCAATTTAACAACAAACAATGACATTTGAAAAGTTATCCAAGATGGTGTAAGAATATTTAGTCTGATTCCTTCAAAACTTTGACTTCATTAGTGTAGAGAAATGGCTACATTAAGCATCCTGGAGGAGTATAGGTACATTAAAGCCCCCCCCTCCCCCCTCATGAGTAGAAGTGTAAGAAAGGTAGCCGGCGAAACTGCTTAACAAGTGTGATCTCCCCGCCGCTGTGGGCCGTTGGAGCTAACATCTGTTTTAAGGCGACCACCTAAGGTCCTTAAACGACGCTCTAACGATCCAATTACCTACGAGACCCATAAACTTGTGGTTATGAAAAAAAGCAGTGCGAGTCAGAAGGCACGCCAAGTAGCGGTGCTGTTGCGAGCCTCTAATTTGCGAGCTGACTTGGGCACCCCAGTGCCACCTCAGGAATTCTCGCTCTCCCCAGATGCTAACTCATCATTCGCCCCCCTCCCCCTTTGCCTCTGTGGCCTGGTCACTTTCCCCATTAGATGGGGCTGCAATCCACCTATAAATAAGCCCCGCAAAGAAAGAGAGGAAGATTATCAGAAGTCGATACGCCAGAGTAGAATTAGTTCGTGAAGATCGATACATCGGCCAGACAAGAAGATTATTAGAAGTCGATTCGCCAGAAGAAAGATTAGTTCGTGAAGATCGATCTTTCAGCCAGACAAGAAGATTAGAAGTCGATACGCCAGAAAAAGGGTTAGTTCGTGAAGATCGATCCTTCAGCCATACAAGACTATTTCCGTGAGAAACGATAGGATCAGATTGAGAAAATCGATCGCCCCTTTCAGGGCCGTATTAACCTAAATAGTCAAGCTTCATATCGGTGCCATACCGAAGAAGCCTGTTCAGTCTGCAAAGAAGTCCGACTGAAGAAAAGCAAAGCCGCTCACCCTCAAGCTCCGTAAGAGTGAGAGGAGAAGAACCCAGCCCCAACGAGCTCCCGTTCTTTAATTACGTTGAAGAATCAGCCCCCGTCACAGGCGACAAGCAATCCCTCCTCCACGAAAATTCAATTAGGGGCCACAACACTTCAAAGCGAGAGATAAGTCCTCCAGCGACATCCGGCAATCCCTAATACCTACCTGTAAGTTAAAAATAACATTTATATATCTATTGCGATAGTAGAAGTTTAGTACGTCCCACGTTTTAAAGGAGAGTAGAAACCATTGTTCTTGAACCTAGGTCATATGTGTTTGTAGACGAGAGTACGTTAATTTAATGTTTAACGCTAATCAAATAGAGTCGCGATAAAAAATACTAATCGACAATTGGTATGTTTACTGAAAGCCTATTTGTTTATTTTTTGTCATTAAAATATCTTTGATGCCAAAGATAGAAATGTGTTAACTGTTGGTTTGTAATAGTTAAGTGTTTCATTTAAAATACATGTTTATTTTGGTAGATTCTGGTGTTTCCTCTTATCCTTGTGTTTAAAAATAGCTCTTCCTTAAGAACAAAACTACTGAATTAGCACTCTTAGAACATAGCCTACTTCATCATAGAAGTAACTCACGCCCCTTAAAGCATACCACTACTAAAAGGGTGTCAAAGAGTATAGTGAACAAAACCAAGGGTTATTTTACGACAATTAGTAAACATTAGACTATTCAAAGTTATTCACTATTGTTGTTTTGTTTAGGAGCTCTGTAATGATTCTTATTTATGTTTCATCAAATTAAGCTCCATTGTATTTCTTAAAATGCTTCACATAAAATATTTAAACTCGTTATACTTTTTTATTTCTATTTTTTTATATTAAGATTGAAAACTCTATGCATTCTTACTAATAGAAAACTTGCAAATGATCTCTTGGCAGTAAAATAGACAATCCATGATTATTTTAACTCTATTGAGAATGTCCACAAAAATGCAGCTGTTTAAGAGTTTTGATTATTTTAAATATTTGAATATATTCTCTGTACATTTCAAAAGGATATAGTACCTTAAATTTTGTTCTCCGAGACACACTGACTAGTTCAACAGTAAAATAAATATATGTATATATACAAATCGCGAGAAGAACTTTGTCCATCAAAAATGGTATCCACAATATTCTATAGAGGAGAAAAATATTATAGTAATTTGCGATATATTTCGTTTTTTTTTATTATGGGCAGCCAATGTATTGAAATAATTAAGGCGTGAATAAGAGGCTCAATTAAAGAAGGGTGCAATTTTAAATCAGACTCATTTCTTGCCTCCAATACATCTGGATTTGGAGTCTGAGACCAAACCGAGTAAAAATATCACCTCGAAACATGTACGAATTTAATTTACGTAATTTTTTGTTCGGCTTCGGATGATTGTTTCTAATTGCGCCAAATTGTTG
This sequence comes from Ceratothoa steindachneri, assembly GCA_963969495.1. NCBI lineage: Eukaryota > Metazoa > Arthropoda > Malacostraca > Isopoda > Cymothoidae > Ceratothoa > Ceratothoa steindachneri. The sequence continues at coordinate 62,096,442 of OZ018337.1, forward strand.
CCATTTACCTTGTTTTAGCGACCCTTGGTGTCGATGCTAAGTTAAATTCAAATTCCTGAGATATTTATCGAGAGGTGGGAGGAATTGTTAATGCCCGTACCAAATGACAGCTTATTAGCAAAAATTTGAGGCCAATGGGACGTAAAATCAATGATTTGGTGCCAAGTTCATTAATGATGTCGAATATCTATGGTGATTTGAATCCAGCAAAATCGCTGGCGAAGATCATCGAAAAGTTTGGATAATCAAAAAAATGATTTGTCACTGATTGTTTTTGTCTTATATCTTTACTATCTCTCCTGGCGAGCATCATGAGGAGCAGACCCGCTGTCACTGCTGGCGAATATATCTATTCATTTATTTTATATATTTAATTTAAATTGCTAGAAACTTGGAAGGTCATAAAGTTAAAATTAAAGGTTGCTGGATTTAGTCCTCATATCAAGCTATGTAGCTTCTCAGGCGGACGTCAGCCAGGGCAAGCCACAACTCCCCACCGTGATGCCAATTCACGGCAGTAACCTCCCTTAGTAAATAGTATCACCTTATAAAGAATACGGACGGAGATTCGAACTGACAACCTAGCGATTGCCGGGCAATTACGCTAACCACTATTCTAGCCGGGAGGTTAATAGGGACGATTTTCTTGCCGCCTCGAGGTGGATGGCCTCGCTGATCATTATAATAGATTGAATTGTCTGAATGAGATTTGAAGATTTAATATTATTTGTCTGACAAAGAGGAAAACTAAGAAGGACAATATGGCCGAAATATTTTTTTAAACAAGGCATGTAAAGAAAGTATGGTGATGGGGTCTTAAGAATGGGGGAAAATTTGCGGAAGTTAGATGGTTACCTAATACTTAGACCCCCTCCAATTTTTCTTGATTCAATCTCGCAAAAAGAGGGTGCCTTACAACCTCCCTTGGCCTCAAAATTGATTCAAATTCCGCTTTCGTTCGTCTTCCAGAAAAGCTCGAGAACGGGGCCAAAGGAAAACTAATTATTTAAACCAATTTTATTCTTTGGCCAAAATCCTCATTAACATTTCACTCGGAATTTCTTCCCCAGAAAGTGTGTGATTTCTTTAACATTTTAGAATAATCTCTACGAAAGGCAGGATAGTTTTCCTTGATCTCGACTCGATGTTAATTAACAGCGTCGAAGGAGTAAAACGGGGAGAATGTTAATAACCCGGCGGATATATTTTTAATGAATGTGAGGAAATACCTAACTCCAGAGGAGATGTGGCGTATCCAATTTCCTTAACTTATCTCTACGGAGACGTAAGAATCGACATTGGTAAATAACAGTTCATGAAGTTTAGGGTAATTGAGAGTTATGATGTTATAGGAGTTTTAAAATGTTGTGCAAACATACTTAGGATTTTGTGGGTGAATTAATAAACGTGAGAAACAAGATTATGGGAATAGAAGAATTCCATAAAGAGTTGGAGGTGTTCTGCTATGTTACGAGTCTTATATGCGAGCGAAGAGGAGGTAAATACATATTTTCGAATAATGGAAGACAAGTCTTTTAGTAAAATGTAGTTTATTTATCTCTATTCACTTTTTTAAGCAAATTATGCTGTGGTGGAACATTTTTTATTATCAAAACTATTTCGGATTTAAATTTAGTGAAAATATGACTGTCCCATTAAATTGCTGAACAGTTTAATCATATTTACAAGCAATTTAAGATTTCACGATGTAATGAATAACAGATAATTTTGAGGTATTGTGTGATTATGATTATTTTCATCATATAATTGGGAGAAAATTATATCCCAAACTCGAACCTCGAATGAAACCATTAAAAATGGTGGACTCAAGAAATTAAGCAATAAATGTTATAGAATAGCAATTCACTAATAACTACAACGACATGTAATGAAATAGGATTTTTACGAGGAATACAGTTAAGAATGTGAAGTTAATACTCCGGACATATTTCCCCTACCATCTTTGCACACCTGAACTAGCACAGCAATCTTTAGCTATGTGGTATCTTCCGGTTATATAAATTTAACAAGCGAGAAGTTAGTTTGAGCTACCTGTCCACAAACGTCCGGGAAAGAAGGCGAGCTTATTACGGTTGTGAGGGAAATTCAGTGTATTGAAATAAATCTAAGCGCAAGCTCCATATCTCCTCTGTTTCGTCAGGAAGTTTTCATTCTCACGATCATCCCATTAATTCTTAATTCCGTTAGCTTATCAAATCTAACCAAGCCGAACACAATCCTCTCCAGTCCCCAAAGGCAAAGATAATTTTTCCCTAAACTAACCAATTCCATCCCTTTTCAATTGGGGGGATTGTCTTCCTTTGATCTATTCCCCCTTATATAAATCTACGGATACCCCTGCGGGACACATCTTGCCCATTAAACGATGACGCTAATATTTAACAATCGAGTCGGAAAAGCATCGACGACGAATCCAATGTTTTTCCTTTTTTTTAACAAGAGAAGACAGAGAAACTATTCTTTTAGGGCCTCTTCGGAAGAACCTTAACGAAGAATCGTGCATAACTACGAAGAATACTGAATTCACTTGGAGCGAAGTGGGTAAGTATCTCTCTTGAACTTCTCCTGTTCCATAATGAAGGCTCGCTCCACCTGCGGGGAAAGGAAATACATATTATGAGAATCTTCAACGCGATATAACCTTAAAATTCTCTATTTCTCCTTCGATCGAGACGAAGTAGGGGACAGATAGGCATTTAAACGAGTGTGTGGGTAATTTAGGGTAATTTTCCAGTAACACAAACTCAGTAAGGAAAAAAACTGTCAAGGTTGATCAATAGAACCTTAAAATCATATACATATATATATACAGCTTTGGCGAAAATTATGGAGCAGGTATGAAAAAGTGAAGACTATGATTGAAACTCATTTATTTCATACTTACATAATACAAATAAACATTTTGGCGTAAATTCTACCAATAATTAATATTTAATTTGTCCTGCTTTTGCTTTTATAACCGCTTTAATGCATTTTTGTATATTGTGCATACGTGGTTGGGGCAACTTTTAGCTATTCCCTTTGTGATACTAACGTTTATTCCTATTTTTTCAGGGATTATCTTATTGTTAACTTACAAGTGGTAATCTTTTGTTAAAATTGTTTCCGAAGAAACAGATTCCGAAAGCTCAAAGAGCTCAAATCATTGCATTGTCCAAAGAAGGATTATCTCTAGTTAAAATTGCAAGCAAAATGAAATGCTCGAAAAACGGTACTAAAACAACCATTAAAAAGTACAATGAGATTAATTTTTTCAAAAACCGTGATTGTCAAGGTCGCAAAAGTTTAACAACTCCGAGGAAAGAGAAGTTGCTGGAAAGGACATCACTGGCTGATAGGAGAATAGCCTCGTTTGATGTAGCTGCTGAGTTTCAGTTAGCAAGAAACAAAGAGATATTAAGACGTACAGTGAGAAGAAGGTTATTAGAAAATGGGCTCAAAGGATGTAGGGTCAGAAAGAAACCATGGCTGTCTTAGGTGAACAAGAAAAAGTGATTGTTTGGGGCATAAGAGCATAAAGATTGGACTGATGATTATTGGGCTGAGGTGTTTTGGTCTGATGAAAGCAACTTTGTAGTGAGCTTCTACACATTAGTTTCCACGAATTTATTACGAAGGTACACATTTTTATTGGATACGAAAAATGATCAGTAAAATTTGAATTTCTCCTCAGATCTTAGGAACTCATGCAGCTGTTTATATTCGTCGAAGCGTTGGGGAAGCTTATGATCCGAGATGTATTGCCCCAACAGCCAAATTTAGAGGTGGGATTGTAATGGTTTGGGGCTGAATGTCGCCTTCAGGTCTAGGATTGTTGATCACTTGTGCGAACAGAATGAATAACAACACTCACACCAACATGTTAAACCATGCTTATCAACCTGTCTTAGGTAAATTTTCAATGATGCCATAAGAGATGGTGTGGTCTTTCAACAAGACAATACTCTATGCCACACATCTAGATTCTCAGAGGTTTGGTTTCGTCTGGAGACAGCGGGCGTGGCCTATTATTATCTACTGGTGTTGCTTGTTATGGGTGGAGCCTCTTTCACTCGTATCAAAGGAGATGGATATTTTGTTTCTGTTTAAAATAGCAAAGATGCGACTGAGTTTCGCAGTACCTCGCTGCCAAAAAATGACCGCTGCTAGATAAACAATGGCCGCTGCCATCGTGTTTTCAGTTCTTCACCCGCATCCCAAGCTTTGTTTGAACAGCTGGCCACTTTTTTAATGTTTATGTGTATGTGTATAGTTTACTGCCGTCGCGAATCCATTCTTCTCGCATCGCGCAAAATATATATATATTATTTACATTCATGTTTTCTTAACTCATGTCTATTTCTCCTATAAGTGTTTCTCTCTATTCTAGATGGGTTCATCATTAGATAGCATATTACTTTAGTGATTAATGCTTGTGCCCAATTTAAAGATGTCATAGGTCCACCAGACGCTGATTTGTGAAGTTCCTCGCTGGGCCTACCTTTCTTGTAATTTGGGTGCCACAGGCCTACTTTACCTTCGAATTGAGCGCTACAGACACATCAAATATTATTTTTTGATAGAATATAGGCAAAAATGTTTATTTGTATCATGTCAAGTATGAAATAAATTACTTTCAATTATATGCTTTATTTTTTCATTCCTACGCTATAAATTTGGCCAAGGCTATATATATATATATATATATATATATATATATATATATATATATTATATATATATTTAAAAACCTGAATTTACTTTGTGTACAGTTAATAAATAGGAGATTTATCCATGCACCTTAGTTTGTATTAATTTTTACAAAAAGAAATAAACTTTGAAGACCAAATGCGGTTAAATCGATAAAGATGAGCTATGTAAAACCACCCAAAATGAGATAAATAGAATTCATCAAATTAAACGAACGACCAGGCGAAGGTACCGGATTTTGCAAAAGTTTTGTTACACTCGATTTTTCATCTTTCGAGAGGTTTACGTACGTGATAGAAAAGGTTCTGTCAAAAAACCTAAGGTGTTACTTTCACACTATGTCTCATAAAAATGTCTTTCCATTGTGTGCAGGTGTGTCGAGATGGATGGGAAAAGAATCGAGATCTCTGCTCTCCTTCCTGCGGGCCACAAGTCCGACATCGCCTAGCGGCTCAACGTCAGCCGATAACCGTTTACGGAGTCGCGGAGAGGCATAATAATGGGAATACCTCGAAGATTGACCAGGTCTAGGCAGACCTTAAGTTGTCAACCGTTTGATTGTAAGTAATGCCTTCGAATATGCTATGAAGCACCAAATGACAGCGCTCGCGAAGAAGAATATCATCTCGGTGGCCACGGTGTTTAAGGCCATCAAGGAGGAGGGCGGCAAGAGCTTGAGGTGCATAGATAAGCTTCCGCTCACCGACCGTACGAGAGAACAAGGTTGGGATCGCTATCGTCGCCTTCTCAACGAATTGAAGAATCATGGCCGACAAAAAAAATAGTGAGAAGATGACGGCGATGTGGTTTGCGGCGGATTACACGGACCTTTTGGACACGAAAGTCATACCTGGGTAAGAAAGATTACAAAGAGGGTGGAGTACGTCTCAGCAGGACAGTGCCTCGGCCCACACCGCCAAGACCGCGCAAGAGTGGTTAGGGTCGAAGGAGTTTGGCTGCCGCAATCGCCCGACTTCATTCCCCTCGACTACAGCGTGAGGTGCGCATTAGGAAACAAAAGCATGCAAGGTCCTCTACAGCAAAGTGGATGAGCTGAAGTCCTCCATTAACCGTGTGTGAGTCATCATGAGGAAGGACTTCGTCTACAACGTGTGCGTGGAAACCACATTGATTAATATTATAATGTAGACACATATTTATATGTTTAAACGTTATAAACATGTCTAACTACATAACAACTATCACCGTGCCCGTTGTTAAGAGCGTCATAATAAGTGTAACAGGACTTTCAAAATACCTGATAAAACAACAGAGTGACACAGAGATGCAGAATAGAATTGAAGGCTCTGCGAATTATTAATTTCTCGTCCCGTCTTAACAGGGAAACGTGAGGCTTTGTTTATCCTGAAGAAACCGTGGATACTTTTATACATTGTCGCTTAGTTTGCGACAATGTGTAGCAGAATAGTGAAATCACTTACAAATTCAATAACAAGAAGCTTTCAGTCCTAAGTTTCTAACCATCTAGCGAATCACTTGAACGCTGTCTTGCATTTATTAAAGAAAGGCTTTGTTTTATCTAAACAACAGTTGTCTTTTAAATATGTAAAATAGAAATGACAAAATATAAGCCATAGGAAATCATCGATAAAAACGTTGAACAGCAAATAATAAACTATGAACATGGTAAATTGAAGATACCTCGGAGTATCGTCCCTAAACTAAAGCTTGATTTAGTATGCAGCATATAAATGCAGACAGGGGGAAGTTCTAGTTGCAATGAGTGAGGTAGTTGTAGGTGGGAGGGGGTAATTGTTGGTCATGTTAGGAGGTTCATAATTATACCTCCTTTAAGAGGATTTTATATCTTTGTCCTTTAAGGGTCTCCACAATTTTTAGAGGAGTAATTGAACGCTAAAGTAAAAGATGATTAAAAAAGATGATAAACATTTTCGGGAGAGATTTTGATAAGAGTGAATGCGAACGAATATTTGTAAGTGATGGGGTTTGAAGAAGTAAAATGCGTGGAAGGTACATATATGATCCCGGAAGGCAACTTTGTGGGAGGGGCACGTGGGAGGGCGCGTAACTCTTTTTCACTTGCCTCAGTTAAGCATCGCTACGCTCCCTATGTAGATCAGCAAAGACGCTCCATATCCTTATCTCTCGTCGTGGACCTCAGTGATTCTCTAATATTTCTCAGCAACCATTTTATGACTTGGGTCTCTCATTTCTCAAAAAGATTTTCCAAAATTATTTTAAGACGCCGATTTTTTTACATTAATTGCCCTTTTCGATGTGGGCCAAAGTCCTAGATTCTGTGGCAGGACTTTTCCCAACAACAACACATGAAAGAATCGCCACCTTTAAAGGGCGCATTTACTTTCATAACCGTCCATTTATTTAAGCACTAAACCCAACTTTCATTTCGGCTGTAATTGCGTCTATTCATTTCCATTGCAACTGTCCTGTCAGGTTGCTCCCGATTAATCGATTGATCCTGTAAATTTTTTGGCAGCTTTGCTTTTTGGATTGTCTCACTTTTATCTGATCAATTAAAGGATGTTTTAAATGTTCACGGAAAATGTCAGTAAAACCGAAAATAAACTTGAAATATAAATTACACTGGGGAACACCCTGTATTTGGTGAATTGAAAAAAGTACAGTTTCTTACCTAATTCAAGCATACTGAATTCAAATCTGAAATCAGATTCTCTCTAAATGCTACAGATTTTTCGTAATATCGATAACTACTATTATACAATAATTTTCATCACTTCTCGCCTATCATCATGCCCTGAAATAATTTTGAATCATCCTTTTGCGTTATTTATAGTAAAGCAGGTTTTTGTGCACAAACATTTTATTGCATATGAGAAGAAACTTAAATTACACATTAGGATTACAAATACTGTAATCAAATAGATGCTAATTTATTAATGACCGCACTTCAGGCTGGAGGACCTCTTCTTGATTTCAATCGGGTAAAAATTTGCGTTTGTAACTCTTTTTCTTAAGTCTTCTCTGTTTGATCTCTTCTAATGGTCCAGCAGTAGGCCGCCATCATGTATCTATCCCAGTGACCTTGTTAGCGCTATTCCATTGTCATCAATTCCTGGCTACCAGATTCTCTGGAAATCACTCTAGGTGATTATTTAGGTAATGCAGCTTTACACTCATGTTTCATCCCAGATCACGATGTGCTAAAAGCATATTAGTAACCATACGCTATCGAGTTCGCCTCCTCTAATAATAACTCTAATAAATTCTGGCTACTCTTCGCTGGCCTGCTGAATTTTATTGTCTTAAGTGTATTACACAACTATTTGCACACTTATAGTTTCCATATTTCTTAAATTTTTGAACTTTTGTCTTGCTATATAACTAACAGGAAACTTAATAAACATATTATTAACATATTTTTTATGTATATAACAACAATTGGAGGTAATAAAATTTTAGTGACATAGAGAAAGAGAGAGAGATGGGTCAGACGGAAAGAACCCGAGATAAGATGCCCTATAGCGAGCTAAATTGTAACAACTAGAGGTTCAACAAGATGGCGTGAATGTCGAAATTCCTTCCCTGCGCCTGTATATATAGATAAAGTAAAATACACTTACAGTCGCTCTGTATAAATAGTAAAGCATTAGTCTGGGTAAATTAGTATTGTGCTAAGAGGAGACATCGCATAAAGTAAGGCCTGTAGGCTCTGATTGCTGGCTGAGAGTAGCGAGAATTAAGTGTGATCATTGTTAAATATTAACTAAAACATTCATTGCCCTCTGAATAATTCCGTACTCTAACAAGACCCGGCCATAATTATTGTAATACGACCTAGTGCCCTGATCGCTTGCATTATCCTTACTAGTGTCTATTTTTTTCTTTTCTTATAGCTTCTTTCTCTCGGCCTCACCATGCCCCAACAGCCCGGAGACAATAAAAAAAACAAACGTGGAAATATCTCTCCAGCCCGGTTTCCTCCCTGGCAAATGCTCCATCGCTCCCTACTTTCGAGGCTGACTGTGGTTACTGGAATACAGGTTTTATTTTCCGTCATAACTTCGAACAGGCCGAGTACTAATCGGCTTTAAGTGCAAACACAACCCTTGCTGTTGGAAATTACTCGAGCCAGTGCTCCTAAACCCTCATGCTCCTCTCGAGCGGCCGAATCTTTGGGTTGCAGATCCACCCGGAATTGGAAAACCCTTTTGTCGGTCGTGTGTGACCGAGTGTGTATACTTTTATTTTTATTTCATGTGCATTATCTTATTTCTGATTTGTCTTTCATGACCATTATTTTATTTATGATTTATCTTTCATGTCCAGGATTTTATTTTTGTTTGTACAGTATTAAAGTTTTTTTGTTTGGTCCAGTTTGATATACAAAACCTTCTAGATAGTTGAATTAATTCTGCCACTTTATAATTAGTCACTCTTAGAGATTTATTGAAAACCAAAGCTCATTTGCATTATTACAGGCCAGTTTTAACTTCAGAGTTGCCCGGCGTGCTATCAGCCAACCGTTCCGAGACACGGAAAGCAAACGGAGGTCAGAAGATCTAACCTAACCTTCGACATTTAGCAAGTGACAAAAATATTTAACCAATCTAATAACTTGCGAAGATATTGTCATTAATAAAATAATTCTTATACATTCCATGTTGAAGTTACTTGTGACTCCAGAATGAGTTGTTTTACTTTGGTTTTTGAGCGACTCGGAATATTGTACCCCTTTTATTTTGTTTATAACTTGAGATGTCTCGACTTCTTCGGACGTTCCATTTTTGGAATAAATAAACTAACATTCCCTACATTTTTATATCTAATAAAATCCTTAGTTTCCTTATGATGCCCTTTGGAAAACCTTGTGTAGAAAATGAGCAAGTTGTTATTCGCCATTTTAATGCAATACATGTAAGTAGATTTCTGTGGGTGAATTCGATATGGACTTCGGTGTTTCTTTTGTAGATGATTTATAAAGGTGATTCCTTGATTTCTCATCAATACTTGCTAGAATTTGTTCTAAATTGAGATGTGGCTGTCTATGTGTCTCCTTTGGTGTAGTCACTCTTCGTGTTCAAATAATATTTGGCTCAGTAGCTCCATTGAAAGGCGACACTATCCGCTCCCCATTGATAAGTCGTGTTATGAACTTTGTTCTTATTCCAAATTGTTTCGAGTTCCTTCATCCAGAATAAGTTTGTATATGAATCTCAGTTTTGGCCATAATTTCTAAAGTCAATAATTTGTGGGTGAAAAATAAGGAAGGGTGTAAATCAAATGTAGTAAATTTAGTAATCACAGTCATAAAGAAAATCGGACCCGGTAAATCATTGAGAAGGTAGCAGCAGATTGTTTTTGATGCAGTAAATCCTTTCGTCATTAAAAAAATAAGTGAATGCTTTATTTTCAGACGTAAAACAATTAAATTTTTCTTCTTTCGCAATGTTTTTTTTTTGTTTAAATTGGTAGCCATCTTATTATAATGATTCTAGCACGCGCGGATGTGTTTGTCTGTGCATTTCCTAAAAAATGTGAAATGATTTTTATTTCTTTCACACCAATTTTGAATCTGCTGTGAAATAAAATAACCTTTATAATTTTGTGAGCAGAGCAAACCAACGCCGCAGGATAGCAAAAAAAAACGCCCAGAGGGTGGAATTTTTCTAGTTGGTGCTAGTTGGAACAAATGAGTAAGGTTCGACTTGAATACATCATAATGTCGATAAGGATCGTAAGTTTAATATAAATATAAAAGTAAAAGATTTTCATAAAAACTCAGGTCTAATATAAAAAATCTCCGTAGGTTTTAATATCTCGGAAGGGTCTGATGTATTCTTCTTGGAGGAACCACTGTGACAAAAAAAGGCCGTCCTGACTTTTCCCTTTTAATAGAATTACTAACACAATTATAAATAATACAAATTAAAATGTCAGAATATATTTTCCAATATTTCTTCTTTCCTTTAAGAAAGATGTAATATTCTGTTAAGTGAATTTAAATTGAGTTTGCCTCCGCCAAAAAACATGAGTGTAGATGAAACACCAATATCTGAAGTAAAGAAGAATATGTGCTAAGTTCATCTATGTAATTAAATCCTTAACGATTTGGACACGCCAGACATCGTTTGTTCAATTTCGGTCGAGAAATATTCTTGCAACAAAAACCCTCGTTTTGAAGGATCGAACCGTAAGAAACTCATATCCAGTGCTTAACATAATCTTGTGCTGACAGTATAAGAAATAATATAACATTTCAATAGAAACACCTAAAACAATTATTAACCAAATATATGGCTAAGTAGAATGCCAAACTTAAGGAATGAGATTCCACATAATGTATGAGTTAATACTTCAGGGTAGAAATATGATACCTACAAATGATAAAATATGTGGTGTTTCTAAATATATTCCTGGAAAATGCCAATGCATTTACTAAAAACAGGAATACAACCAGAGATTTAATACTTAGCTGCTTCTGAGTAATGAAGATTATAATCTATCGCAAAGTCAATGTTCAAATGGTGAGGGAATTCCATTGATCAAACAACTGGAAAGTTATGTTAGATAATTATGTAACATCATACGTTACACATTGCAGCTAGGCAAATTTTGGCTTGGAATCTAAAGTTTTTGCTACCTCTTTTCGCCTCGATAGTAAAGAACCCTTTTCCTTTGCAAATTCTATGTTAAAATAAATATTCTTATGTAAAGGGTATAGGTAGAGCCATTATGAAAAAGTTGCATATGACATAGATATGTTTTGTCTTCGAAACTGAAGAATTTTATGCTCAAGCCATCAATAGCTTTCCTCTCAGATCAGTTTATGTCAAGGGATATGAGGAAGAATATTGATTTGATTCAAAATTACAATAATATTTTATAAACTTAATTTTACGCACCGACAAACGAGTGATAGAGGTTTATTTCACCTAAATATTAAGAATACTGTATACTGTACCAGAGAGAAGGTTAAGGAAGTAATCTTCTCGAAACTTACTGAGGCCCTCATCCTGCTATTCGACACTCCAAGGGATTTGTAGCCATGTGACACCTAGAGTAAGACAGGGAAAGCTGCTCACAAAAGCAGCTACCAACCAGCTCAAAGAGTTGGACTTAGAGCTCATCGTGCCTCCAGACTTGGGTCAGAGGGCAATCGTCTACAGGCAAATTGAGCTCATGATCGGGGAGCGAAAAATCCGAAGAAATTAAAGAGGAAAATTAGCACCATCAAGAATAGGAAAAATCAAAACGTGTGCACGAATTTGGATAACTAGTAAGGACCATCTCAGTCATATTTCCTGAAACGGAAATGACAAAAACACTAGGAACGTGTTTTCTTGCCTTTAATCTAAGAGTATCTCCAGAGCAAACGGAAATGTAGGAATTCATTCCTGTAAAAAAAAGCACGAAGTGGTACCAAATGGAAGACTGCAAGAGGAGCGAGGGAGTCTCCCAAAGAACAAAGACTGTTCAGGGTGCGGCGAACCCGATCACCCCGGGATCTCCAGTCCACAAGACCAAATAAACTATTTAAACTACGGTGGATCCCACTCAGCCTTCCCAATGAAATGCCTGCCTTAAATAAAATGATTGAGTTAAAAAAGAAGTGAAGACCATCGAATGCAAAATACCTCATTACTGAAAACCTCCAAGAGAAGAATAGCGGCACGGGACCCCAACAACATGTGTGAATAGCAACCAAAGCCTGGAGGAGATTGCACTGTTGTTTTTACGATGACGCCTTTAACCTAGCCCAATCAGGAACCTTTGCAGAACGATATAATGAAGTACTCCGAAGAAGTGGGATCAACAGAGACATTAGGTTGCCAGCCCCCCCGTCCTCCCTAATGCGAAGTGTTGATAACATTAAACATCAAGGGGAAGAAGGATGACAAACAAAATATGGAAAATGTCTCAAACAAAGAAAAACCTAAAAAAATCGTAAATGAAGGAAGAAGCGAGGAGAGGAAAGAAAAGACCCCCTGAAAAGGCGAAAATAAATCCTCAAATCTCCACAGACAACAAAAAGAAAATGGGAGGGATTCAACAGATGTGCGGGAGCTCAATGAAATCCTAAAAGCAATCTGGAATCAAAAATCCAATCGCAGAGGAGACTCCGAAAAAGAAGAAAGCTAAGGCGAGGAAGGGAAATAATAAAAGAACCACTTGACCTGAAAATACAACAAAAGAAAACGAATTTCCTGAAGATTGGAAGAACTAAAAAATATTCGAAGTTATCGAGAATGGAATTTACAAGTGGCGTTACTCGTCACACCGCAACGAGGACCAGATCGAGACTATTATTCGAAGATAAATGAAAAAGGCTGAAATGCCGTTGCAGAGTTATAAAAAGAATAAATTAAGAGAATCCGGAACGGGAAAAACCAACAGAAGAGGAATAAAACAGATTTAACAATCGATTTGGAGAAACATAGAAAAATGATTGTTTTGTCTCTCTTGTGCAAGATTTTCCACGATCTTAACCATCCCTTGTACTTGAGACTACCTTTTCTCCACTTTAGACCTACTAGGCGTACCTTAGCTCTGAATGAGTCTGCATTTTCCAATATTAACTTCAGAACGAATCAGTTTTCGAAATGTTTTCTTTCATATTTGAGCTAATTATGAAACGATCTTCCAAGTGCAATTGTGCATCGTGCTGAGCTGAATGCTTCTAAATCTGCTGCTAATGCTTTTCTTTCCTAATTTATATGATTGACTGAAAGATTAAGTAGGTCAGTCAGACTCATTGCTATTTATATATTTAGTTTAATTAACAAAAATATGTTTATTATATTTTAGTGAATTATTGTCTAAACTTTATATAATCTATTCATTTCTTTTGCTACTAATGCTCCTCTACAGTGCCTTTGGGTATTTTGGGGCGTTGCCATTTGTGACCTACACCCTGTTTTGGAGCTTAAGTGTTCTCTAATAATAATAAACAAAGAAACAATATTTTACATCTTACACTTACCCCAGGACTTAGTGGCGAATCATCCTTTCTATTTGCAGCCCCCCCCCACCCCCAAGAACATAAGACCCCTGATATGTTATTCACTCGCCCAATGCTAGAGGAGTAAGAATAGTGCGGCCGTGGTGGCTTCTCAGCATCTTCGACGGCGAAGAGAGTTGCCTGGATCCCCCTTGGTTTTAACGGGCAGAAATGGTTGACAAGGAATTCGTTCTCTTGTGTAAAAATTATCCGAGGAATTCATTAAATCCAGTTGTATTGGTCTCAGGACCTGCTTTCCTTCACATGCGTTTAGGTTATCTGCGAATATTTTGTCATATTATTCATTTTCAAGTTGTATCTCCTTCTATAAAATTGTATCTCCTATCTTCCTTTTTTTAAAATATGACACTGTCCCATGCCAAGTTCCACCTATTTTTTACTATGTTAGAATAAGGGAAAATAAAGATAAACCTCAGGTTCCTTTTATTCTTTTAATTTGTCTATTTTTAATTTTTTTTTATTTATTAATCTTTTCTCTCTGGACAAAGGAAAATTGAATTCTAATGTCCTTAATTTGATTTATTTACATTTTAGAGGACACAACTCAAGATGTTTGGAAGTAATGTGGAAGAAACCATAATGATTTCCTGAAGTACATATTATAAGATCAGTAATGGTAGGCACTTAAATGGAGTTCACTATTTCAAAGATAGCAACTATCTTCGAGATGGGCGAGGGAAGATTGAAAAACAAATTTCTTCTCTTTTTCCGCAATCTGAGCCTTTAAATTTATTTATTGTCTCATTAATTTAAATTCTACAGTGAAATTGGATGATTTTCCTTTTCCCCCAACTCCCATAGGTGTCTTGGTCAGCTTGCTTTAAGGGTTACTTGGCTGTGAAAAGATATTCAAATTATTCGCATTTAATCAGTTTGGGTTTCAAAATTATCATTGTGCGACACATTCGGCCATTATTTTCGCGAATTAAGATTTTTTTATTAATTGGGGACCCTCACGTTTAAGTGGCTCACACTCAAAATTCTTCCACGCTCACATCATACAGAGTGTATTTTTTATTTTGGGTGAGCACACCGCTTTCTTACCCTCGCCCATAACTAATGCATAGCAAAGTCACTGTCCAGGTATACTTTTGTCGAAGAATTCTATTTTTGTTGTTTTAAGGAAGCCGGTCGGATCCTATTAATTATGCAAGACAACAATACTTTAATATTGGCTGAGTGGACTTTGTAAGTACTTTATTGCTGAGGGAAAAAACAGTAAACACATTTATATCCACCTACTAAGCAAACCGAGGCTAAACTTGCTTGCAACTGGGCCTATTACAATAATTATTCATGACAAAAATAAACAAATAGGCTCCACGTAAACAAATCAATTGCCGATTAGTTTTTTTTTCAAACCCTTTCAAATTAGCGTTATACATCAAATTAAATTACACTCTTCTACTATTAAATATGACGGGGTTCACGCACAATTGTTTCTACTTCCGTTAAATCTTGAAACGTAATAAATTCATACTAACGAAATACGAATATAAATGTTCTTTCTAACTTACATGACAGAAGGGATCAGGGGTTGCCGGATGTCACTGGAGGGCTTTTCTCGCGCTTATGAGAGTTGGAGTGACCGATGATAGATTTTCTTCGAGATAGGATGGGGGTAGGGGGGGGGAGCGATTTCAACTTCTTATTGCAACTTTACCTCCTGTTCCTTTTAAAAAACGGAGAGAATTGTATTGCTCTCTAGTTCAAAGAGTCCTCTTCTGGATACTCTTGAAGCCTATTTGTATCCTAGTCTTTAACGCCGGGTATCTAACTAAGTTGGATACTTAACAAATGGAATATCGTTGGGGCTTGGTTCTTCTCTTCTCACTCTTACGGAGCTTGCGCTGTGAGAGTCACTCGAGTGTGAGCGGGTTTTCTTTTCTCCAGTCAGGTTTCTTCTGAGTCTGTAAAGGATTCTTTGGTATGGCACCGATACAAAACTTAACGTTTAATGTTAATCTGGCACTAGGGAGGGGGGGTATCGATCTTCTCGAACTAATCCTTTGTCGTCTCTCCTCAAATAATCGTGACTGGCTGAATGATCGATCTTCTCGAACTGATCCTCTATCGTCTCTCACCGAGTAATAATCTTTTATCTCTTTCCTTCAGGGGCTCATTTATAGGCGGAAGACTGCCCCATCTAAGGGGTAAGGGTTGAGGCCGCCAAGAGGCGAGCGAGTGGTGAGGCCGCATCTGGGACAGCGAGGAGTCAGGAGGTTGACGCCGAGGTGCCCAAGTCGGCTTGTTAATTAGAGACACCACCAACCGTCACCATCCTTGACGTGCCTTTTGACTGGCACCACATTTTGGTGATATAACCACGGGCCTACTGATCTCGTAGGTAATTGGATCTTTTGAGCGCCGTTTAAGGGCTTTTAGTGGTTACCTAAACACAGATGGTCGCTCCAACTACCTATGAGGCAGGGAGAACAAACAAGGTAGGTAGTTATACTGCTATTCACCAGCTAACATTCCCACGACTCTCCTCATGTGGCTTGATTCACCTACTTTATCCGCAAGGGGAGGGGGAGACTTTAATGTATACATCCGCCTGGCCCTACGGGAGGCTTTATGTTGCAATTGATCTACACTGACAATAAGTTATTCTTTTAAAACCTAGTATTTGCCGTTCTAATGACTTAGAAATCAAGTTGTCTCTCTCCCCTATGACAAATTTATCAATGCAAAATCTTCCCCTTTAATCTTGCGCCGTTTTCTCAAATTCATGCATTTTTACTTCAACTTTAGCTCGTCATGTATTGAACTTCGCATCAAATCCATTAACCTCGAAGATAGCGTTCACTCAAATTTTAAATTCTTTATTAATTTTAGGATAGGAAGACAAATGAGAATACTGTGGTATTATTTATTCCTTATTTCGAGTGGTAAACTTTTGGTAAATCAAACCCTGCAAAAATCCAATGAATTTCTTCTTAATTTAAAAAAGAAGAATTCTACGTTCCTTTGTTATAGAATGACCATCTTAGAAGACAAATGGGGTCTCTAGATTATTCTCAAATCATAACAGGAGGAACGTCTTGCAGTCGCACGACTGACCCCGATGACGCAACTAATTTTGCCTCGCATGTAGACGAGACTTTTTAGTGGAAGAAAGGAAGATCCAAGAGTGAGAGAGACCACTCATTCTCATGTTTTTCCATTTTTCTTCTGGTTCTAATATAATCTCCACACGTTTACTCGTATCCTTGATCTCAATCATACAACTCTGATGCCAGTGGTCCATGTTTTTAGTATTAATATTTTATTATTTCAAACTTTTGTTTCTGATATGAATGTGGTTTGTGTTGATCTATTATTTTCGTTCTTAATGTATTTGGGCAGTTTAAAAGTTAATAGTGATTTAATGTCTGCCTGCTCTTCATCAATAAAAGCAGCGTCTAACTCGAATCTATTTAGTACTGTAACATATTTTTATTCAAAAGGGTCCCAGTAGTTTTGGCCAAGGTAAAACATAATTATCTAAAGCAAAAAGCCTCCTTGGATTTATAGAAGTAAACTAAACCGTAAAGTTCTGACGATTAAGAACAGTTTTTCATGGGTAGGTAATTCTTGATTGCATGGAACTGCCCTGAATAGATTTTATTTATCTGTTAATCTATATCTCAGTCCATTTTAGAACCTTTCTTCTTCTGGCTACATTCAGATGCGTACATTTTTTAATTATTTACTTAAGTAGTGTTAGACTTAAGTAAGCGTTGAAATAACTTCAACCCTATCCACTATGACTAATTTTTAAGTTGAAAAATATTGTTTGTGAACCGTTTTGCCATCTTTCTCTTTTGTCACTTCATTCCATATATATTTTTCCCCTATTCACTTCGGTGGCTCTTAATTCTTTGTGGTTTTCAGAAAATTAATTTTATTCGTAAAATTTAGCCTTTTACCTCATTATTCTAACTAGTTATATTAGTTTCATAAATTAAAGAAACTTGCATCTTATTTAGCATGCTTTTCTCTACTAATATTTCCTTCTTCTCATAAATAATTAGCTTAGCCATTAATTCCATTCTAGGCCTTTCTCTATGGGTGCTTTTAGGATCGCATTTTCATCTTTCCCATACATTGCATATTGGCATCTATGTTCTGAAACTTGAATGTATATAAGATTATATTTAGCACCATTAAAATCAAAGACAACATTTCTTAGATCGATTGAAGCTAGAGCAATACATATTTGAAAGCGCAGCATTGAAATATGACTATCGCAACGTTTAAATTACTTTATCAATTTGGCCGGAGATAATAGAATTAGATACAATAATAACCAGGAAAGAGCAAATGTAAAATTGAGTTCTTCTTTTAATCTTCACGTTTCTCAATCTGCGTCAAAGCCATATGGAAAATGGAAAAGCACAAAAATAGTCTCTCATATTTATTTTTGCTTAAGTAAAAACACATAGACGAAGTCTAAGACACACATATGTATGTATGTATACTCAGAATTCCTCATCCAATATATGTATATGTTTTGACAAACAATGAGTAAGCAATCTCAAAGGAATAATCTTATGTTTTCCTCGCGCTTTTCACCCTTTCTCATATGCTTTTTGTCAACATTCATAGGACTTCTCATTGTGCTTTATTATCTAAACTGAAATCAATGTGGAATGTTAAAAAAAAATCACTTTTTTAGTTTCTATAGAGGCAGGGGATGCTGTATCTCTGCAAAGATGGCCTCATAAAATGCTTGAGGCAGGAAAGGTTTTGCCGTTGCTAGTAAACAATGAGCTAATTATGAATGTAGATATGTCAGCTCGTATTGCACAATTAGTAGCAAAGTTTGTTTGATTTTGAAGACGAGAAGTTGGGTAAATAGAATGTGGACTGTAAGAAACAAAGTCAATGTTTATAATGCATAAATTTTGTCCAACCTGCTTTATGGATCCTTGTTGCTATAATCTTTAGGATCATCTTTATCTGTGTTGTTGTTTTATCATACAACGTAAAATATTCCACTGGTGGTAATGCAACAGACCCTGATTTCTTATAATCTTTGGCATCTTGCCTTTGTATGAGAGACGTCTTACTACATTAATTTATAGGGTGAGGAGGCATCTATTTTAGGCGAAGTCATCTTGTAGTGGCAAATGCTAGTGGTTTATCTGTAAAATAACTATACATTGTTCAATGTTTTATTACAGACAACGTATTTCAGTAGAGAACTTATGTATGTAGATTTTACTTCATTATAACAAATGATTTCTATCAAATCAGATGTCATTTGACGGTACTGTTGTCAAACTACTTGAAGAATAAATACAACCGTGCCAAAGGTTTTCGGACACCTCTCACATCATAAATTTTAGGAAATTAAATAAATACAGTTAGTAAAATCATTATTTGTATACCAATACCAGTGAAATAAGGAGTAATAAATAGAAATAAGGTCTCGTATATATGCAGCAAACAATCAGAAATTATAAAAAACAATTTATAGAACATGTAACATTAGTAATATTATTTATAGCGTCCATTTAACAACTGTTACCAAGGACATAAATCGGCATAGGTACTTTTTAGCCTAATTCTAGGCCCCATTATAAAAACAAAATATATATATATATATATATATATATATATATATATATATATATATATAAAACAGAAAAAGTAAAAAAATAAAACAAAAACAAGAAGCGGAAAGAGATGGACCAACCAAAGAGTATGAGA
Source organism: Ceratothoa steindachneri (assembly GCA_963969495.1). Lineage (NCBI taxonomy): Eukaryota > Metazoa > Arthropoda > Malacostraca > Isopoda > Cymothoidae > Ceratothoa > Ceratothoa steindachneri. The sequence goes on from OZ018337.1 coordinate 62,115,832, forward strand.
GCTCACGATAATGATATTTGAAAATCAAGACGAACCGTGGAACGGACAAATCCACAGGAAACACCAAGATCTTCAAAAGAATTCTAGAACTGGGTGAACAAGATGAAAGATAAGACAGACAAATAAAAATATAGGTATCAAGGATGAAAGGGGAAACAAGCTGGAAGATGAAGTCGACTTTGAAAGATTATTTAGAGAATATTAGAAGAACGTTTTCTCAGTTCAGTAGAGATGAAAACCAAAACTTCCTCTTTGATTATAAACACAAGATTATAAAAGAATTCTATCAAATAATCGATCGAACACACCCTCACCACTTTGTAAAAATATAGAGGAACACAGAGGAAAGAAGTTATACCATCATCACGAGGGAAGGGCTTAGTAGAACATTAAGCAGCTTCAAGTAAAAAGCGCCAGGGACATCAGGACTTACGGAGGAAAATTGCGAGAAATCGCCAAATAACATCTTGGGAGGGCTAAAGAGCGTTTTATTTCGTATGTGAATACAGGCTAGTTTTCCGATGACCTGAAACTGTCAAAAATAATTTTCATACCAAAAAGATGGAAAATTACCTAATAGGATACAAAGTTACGGATCTAAATTCATTACTAGATTTCATCGGAAAGGTATATTAAAAGATCCTAAAACGCAGATGCTATCAACATCTAGAGAAAAACCTTCTTAATAATGAGTGCTCATTTAGATTCCAGATAAACAGAAGCACTGATATGGCAGTTTGCTTAATAATGGAAAAACTAGTTAAGGCAAAAAATGAGTGAGATAAGTATAGACATCTTATGAAGAGAAGTGTAAAGTTTTCGATAAAGTTTGACAGAGGGCCATAGAGTATAAAATATTACAACTAGGAAACTACACTAAAATTTAAAGGAGACTGCGATTATATAATGGATAGACATGCATATATTTAAGCAGACACTCACTAAGCAGAACTATATATGCTAGAAACCGATCGTTCCCAAGGTGGGAGTCTAAGCCCAGTCGCAAACACTATCTACAACGCATATATTTTCACTCCCAACCCCGTATGCTTAGGATAATTATGCTGTTCGAAGAGGAATCCTCTGCCCAGACTAAGCTTCCTCGCGATTGTTTCACATGTTCATCCAAAATCGCTGATATCCCTCTGAATTCATATTGCCTCTATCACTAAAATTGAGCCAGTATCTGAAAAAGCAAAACACCCCGACAACATGATTGAACCACCTCCGCTTTTCACAGTAGGTATTATGTTTTTCCTCAGCAGAGCTCCTTTACAATTTCTCCAAACGTAATGGTGGACGTTTATGCCAAACAGTTCAAGCTTAGTCTCGTTTGACCAAAATATTTTACTAAATTCTGCTTCATTGTCATCAAGATGATCTCTGACAAACTCTAAACATCTCTTTAAGTGAACCGTCTTCAACAGTAGCTTCTTCCTTGGTACACGTCCATTGAGAACTCCAACGTTAAGGTAACGTCGTAGTGATGACACGTCCTCGATTGTTCAACTGCTAGCAAGATTTGTTTTAAATTCCTTGGAAGTGACTCTTAGATTCTTGTTAACAATTCGAATACACGACGCACATTTCTGTCAGTTAATTTTCTTGGTCGCCCTTCCGCACACGATTAGGAGTAGTCCCATCAGCACTAAATTTTACAATAATATTCCTTACATCTGAAATCGGCATATTCAAACTTGCCGAAAATTTTCTATATCCATTTCCTTGGTTGTGCTTTTCAATCATACGCTTCTTATCTGCTTCTGAGTGTTTGAATATTTTCACCATGTTGCTATTTCAAAATTATTGTAGAGATTTTTCTTTAGTCGTGTCTAATTTAGCCGTGTAAGTAACTTGCTGCCCTGGATTAGTCTAGAATATTCCATCAGTCATTCTCGAACATTCTTTACTATTAATTTTAATAATTTGATTTGTTAAATCAGTATTATGTAAATGTTGCTAATACCTTTGCTTCTTATGTTTTTCTAATACACACCATGTTTAATGTTAATAATTTGTTTTATTATCATTTATATATTATAATATATTGCTTTTAGGCTAATATAATTAAATATAATATAAATATGTACATTTCGAACTAGTAACGTCTAAAAATTCGTAGATTACAAAATTTGAGATATCTTGCCAATAGATATGCATGTAACTGTACCAGTAGGGCGAGTCATACTTTGTGGCAACCATATATTTTCATTAAATCCTTTAATGAAGGGCGCTTAAATGATAGATTTTCCGGTGTAGATTTTGAAAAAGAACTTTATTTTTTTATACAATTGCTCCAACCTACATCAATTTCCATATAAATAAACGCAAATTTTTGCCTTTCGTCACGGGCTTATGTAACCTCTTTTATTTAATCCATGGACACACAAACACAAAGTAACCTCAAAATTACATTTTTATTGGGTGAAAAAAGTGCATGAAAATCTCCACATATAGCTGCATTGGTCACTTTGGTTCATATTCAAAAGTTAAACTTCACCAGAGCACGCAAATCCGGCTTTGACTCATTCATGGACATCAGATGTCTACTTGTCTCTTATCAATTACTTTATTTATATCTTCCTCAGTAATGAATCCTGGATCTATTAAAGCTGCTGTTGCTATAGCTGCAGTTGGTCTCAATTTGACACCATACCTTATACTAGCCAGACCAATATTTGGAATTTCATCATAATTCTTTCTAGTCCTGGTGGAAGATTCCGGCTCTTGAACAGCTTCAAAAGTTTCTTCATCACCCAAACTGTTGTCAACATCAAAAGTTTCTGCCTCCAGATCTTCAACTTCTGCCAAAAAATGCTCGATTTTTTTTCTTGCTGATTTTCCAGCTAAAACAACGCTTTCCTCCTTACCTTTTCTTTTTCGTTCTGCTATCCTTTCTTTTTTGTTTTTTCTGAAGCTCTTAATTGTCTATTATGCTCTGGAATTTCAAGACCTCCAATTTGTAAGGTACCTTTACTTCCAACCTTCTTCTTTTGTCCTTTAATAAAGGCCAGTTCCCTAGTAGGTATTTTCTTCTCTTTACTACAACAGCAGTTAATGTGGGCTATAGTCTCACAGCTATTACAACCTACTTCCCAACAACTGGAAATTTGAAAGTTGCATGTTAATATATCAAAAAAATTATCTATTTGTGCAATGAACCTCTCTTTTGCTTCAATTTTTCCTTTACCAAGGGAAACTTTAACATCTCCTTAAGCTTTGTTATTATTGTGACCTTTTTATTTACAACAGGTGGTCTATAAACAGTAACCAGTTACTATAGTTACTAGAACTGACAACACTACTGGAATATTGGCTTCCACTGAGCTTAGGGGTACTGGCTACTTGCAATTTTTGGAGTTAGACCAAACTAAATTAAGGGTCATTTTAACAGGTTTCCTACTTCTTATGTCTCTTAATACATTTTTACATTTTTTCAGACAAATATTTTCAGCCTACATAAATGTATTGATTAGAACACGGTAAATTTGACCTATATGGGTAACTAAAATAATAGTAAAATATAGTAAATGACCCAGAACTAACAATATTTCAACTTCCAATTGATGTAGGTTAGATCAATCAGAATTTAACTTTTCTGCCAAAAGTATGTTCTGTTCACCAATATTCATCATTTGAATACTCCTTATCACCAGTTTCATAAAATTCTAGAGTATGACGCGCCTAACTGTACTAGTATGTGATCTAGAATTATACCATGTTTTCGTGGCACGTGTAGAAGCACGGAAGCATATGTGGGAGCAACATGACGTACGCTTTACTCTCGCATCATGCAGCATATGTCTAGATCTGAGATAACTATATTCACCTTGGTAAATGTGATCCATTCCCAAATCCAAACCACCTCTCGCAATGTGGCTCTAAGGCTACACTCGAGAACTTCAGGATACTTTATGCAATATGCAACATCTCATACCTTTACGTGCTAGTCGCTTTATATTGATAAACTTCAGCCCAATCTAAATAATAAATCGTTATTGGTTTTATAAAATATTGTCACTCAGTACCAAAAATGTTAGTTTGTTAAGAAATTTCTCATTCTTTTATAAAAAATTTAGTGATGATTTTGTTCATATTTGATATTCCTTCCTTCGATAATTTTCCTCTCTCTATTCTGATTGAATTTAATTTGCTTCAAATTCAATCTTCTTATTTTACGATAATTGCTTATGTTTCTCGCAGAAATTTTTATGTTCATATTTTAATCAGTATTTTTTAATGATTCTTCAGCACTGATGATAGGCTTTGTTATAATCCTGAAACGTTTGCAATAAATTTTACGCAGCGTCTTTCGCTCTGTCCTAGTTATCCTGTTTATATGTATATATATATATATATATATATATATATATATATATATATATATATATATATATATATATATATATATATATATATATATACATATATAATATATATATATATAATATATATATATATATATATATATATATATATATATATATATATATATATATATATACATATATATATATATATATATATATATATATATATGTATATATATATATATATATATATATATATATATATATATATATATATATATATAAAAATCTTTTATGAGTGGGAAAGAATGATGAAAATGAATCCAACAAACTGCAAGAACAGAAAACGGGAAAAATTTTCTTCGGAAATATTATTTCTTAATTCGCAAAAATTCCGTACAAGGGCGGGATTCGAATGGTGCACACTGAGTCAGCGAGCATCCACTTTCATCTCAATTAAGTCATCTCTTAGACCACTTGGCTACGCGGAAGACCAAAAAAACGTTTGAATAACAAGCTTTTAAGCTACGATTCGCAAGGTCGATCAGGACTATGAAAGCGAGAGAAAATTAATAGAGAATTTAAAGGACAAAGGAGAAGTGAGTTAAACACGCGGCAAATATACAATGTATCAATATTTCATGAGCGCGAAAGAATCATGATAATGAATCAAACAAACCGCAAAAAACAGGAAACGGGAAACGTTTGAAATTTCCTTAATATTTTGGTGATTTTACTTTCTCAAATAACCTGGATGATCTTTTACATCCATTACCGGAGGTAACTCATATCTGCATTACCAAACATTTGGAACCAAATGAGTGCTGTGCATACATGTCTAAGGTCATTGCCATATTACGAGTCGAAGGGAAAAGATTGTAAAATGCAAATCTTTAGTTTATATTAATATCGATAAGCTCAAACTGCACTAATATTTTGGGTTAAGTTGAATATGTTATCAATAAAACGATGCCATTTCGGTATCTTTTACCCAGATTCCTTCGAGTTTATCACGGAGACATTTCTCTAAAAAGCTTTTTAATGCACAATAGAATTTTAAACTGAAAATCTAAAGTAATAGCACGGGAAAAACATTGTTTTAAATAGTTTTATATTTTTAAACTTTAAGATTACAAAAGCTGATTCATTTCATAAATATTTGACGTACAATGGAGCATGAGTTAGGATAAGTCTGGTGGATACCAAAGAATTTAGCCTAATAGTTAGTCACTGTGGGCCGATATTACTAGACCTAAGACTACTACAGAAGCTCTTACTGTATTTATTAAAATAAGAGATATAATCACCCGGGAAAATACCAAACAGTAAAATGAACCTGATTTGCAAGAAAATAGGGTGATTAATAACAAATGAGATGTCCAATTGCGTAAATCCGTCCTTAAAAAATAATGGGTTAAATCCCTCTAAATTCTCCATGACCTTCTCCTTGGTCCCCTCGTCATCAGCGAAAGAGGAACCCACCGCTGCTTTATCATGTATGGGAAAAGGTAAAAGTTTGAGGGTGCCGAATCGGGGGAATAAGGGGGGTTTGGGTAACAATTCGAAGCCGCTGGACACCAATTAGTTCATAGCCACAATGCAGGTGCATCGCCCTGCAAAAGAAGAACACCTCGGGTCACATTCCCTCGGCGTTTCTGAAGGGGAGCCTCCCGAAGATCCCCCATTAGATCTGTTAATGGTGCAGCCACGATTCAAGAAATCCACGAGGAGAATCCCTTCAGGGTCGCAGAACACTGTCACCATGACCTTCCGGGATGACTTCATGACCTTGAATTTTCGTGGCGTTGAAGAGGAGGGATGCTTCCATTGCTTAGATTCGGCTTTGATTTCTGCATGGAAATGAGGAACCACGTTTCATCCTGGGTTACGATTCAGGCAATGAATACATCCAGATCCTCTCTCATGAGGGTTAAAAACTATTGGAATAAGTTTGGGTACTCTCCCTTAGTGTTGTCTGCAATTCCTTATGAGCCAACTGTCACACTTTTCCTTCAATCACGGAAAACCTTATCACATCCGGCTGTTCAATTCCACTTAATTTGCCGGAAGGCGTTATCATCCCTTAGGAAAAGTCACCGTTGAACTAAACAAAATATGCTGGAGGGATGCCAGCCCGTGCTTTACCTACTGCAAGCTGTATGATCATGATCCAGCTGCGGTGGTGTTCTGTCCCCCTCCTTGTATGTTAAGCCGAGAACTCATTGAACACCCTGGTATGTTGCATTTAGAAAAGCATGTTCCCTCATCACTATGGATCACTAGATGAATTTGTCAATCTAAGGTTTATGAAGGAAATAACTATTAAAGGTTTACTCCACACAACAGTCATTCAACAGATGAGAAATATGCATCAGTACTCATAAAAGCAGAAGCTACTAATGTGCTAATGATGTATGTATCTTAATTTCAACGAAAGCATAATCAGAAGTCTTTAAAAAAAATCGGACAAGCCATAAAAAATTGTGGAATCTTTGAATAACGGTGTCTCCTAAGACATTGGAAAATTTTATTTTTTAAAGAGCTTATACCATCAGTGAATTTACATTCCGTGGGGAGTTGTGAGTGATAAAGCTACTTAAGGGCAGCAAAACCTTTTAAAAGGCATTCAGTCACTGTGAAAAAAGGAAGATATCAGAAAATGTATTATATGAGATTCAAAAGTACGAAATCAAGATGTAAGAAGTGTTGTCTAGTACCATGCAAGCAAACGCAGTGATATTGTCTGTTCAATGTATCCTTTTTTTCTTCCCTCTAAACGGCCTCCAAGGCTGGACGAGCCTGCTCAGCCTTATCTATATAATATGGGGAAGGACCTGACAGGTTTGATGGTGTTAGCAGGGGAAAGAGGTCAGTCTTCTTCTCTTGAGTCCTCTGGAGCGAAATTAGGTTCGTAGATGTCTACTACTGAGTCCTAGTTTGCTCCAGGTGAAGACCTGCTATCTGGGACGAGGGCTCCTCCTGCTTTATCTCGACCTCGGAAAGATCTTCATCTTTCCATCCCTCTTAAGTTATCGGTGATCCGGACCAGAGAGTCAATATGCCTACAACTTACTGATTAGGAACACGTCTTTGATCCTGCCACCGACCTACAGTTGGACAAAGAGGGGGAGAAGACAGGCTCTCTGGCACCCTCAAGGTCACAAAGCGTGTGCCTAGGATTGGGTTGGCAAGGTGCAGTAGAACCCACACCCCATGCTCCTCTAATGGGATTAACCAGGTCTAATTGCACCCATCAACAGTGAGAGTCCAAGCGTCGCTGCTTTCGCCTTTTTTTAGGTTTTGTAAAGGAAAAGTGGCCGGGGATGACTCTGAGGAATGGCATAAGGTGAAAACATCCTAACCCGCAGATATAAGAATGGGGGAATTTCCATCTACGCTAAAAGAGACTAGGAGAGGCCCTTGAAATATAAAAGAGTGGCATTACTTTAAGGGGTTGCACCTGCCAAAGGACAGCTCCGAATATGAGAAAACCCTTTACCGTTTGAAGAGGTGTCTCAATGTACCTTGCCCTTCCCACCACCTATGATGTACGAAGACGCGCTTGGAGGCGGAGATCCATTTGCCCGTGGACACGTGGCCAACATATTATGATTATGCGGGAAATAGCATTTACAATATATTAATAAGTTAGTCTATGTTTATTTGATTGAGGTATTACAGTGCGTGCTCTCTTTCTCTCCCTCTACTGTGCGTGGCAAAATGTTGAATTGTGTAGTCGATTACGTTCATTTGATTGCCTTTTAGAGCGAGGTAGAGTGGGAATTCATGGTGGTGAAGTTTAGAGCAAGAAAATAGGAGAGGGAGACAAGGTACTAGACACTTGTCCCCAGTTTTGGGAGCCTTAGAAGTAATTCAAAAGATTTACAGGGAAATATCTTTGGGGAGTCGGCTCAAGATTGGTATGGGCAAAGGCATTATGCAGGAGTAGTCATTTTCCTCCTAACTTTTTACATCCACTTTCTGATGTAAAAGTTATAATTGATATGTAAGCTCACATTTATTCATAAGCACTCTCCAATTTTTATTCGTTTGTTATTTTTATCGATAGCGATAAATCTTTTTATAGATTCTAAGAAAAAAAAAATATAACCTATTTTTTTTATAACATTTGACTGTTTCGCCCAAATCCACTTTTTCATTGGAAAATATAAAATTATATTAGCCGAATAAGTTTTTGTGGGCGAGAAATTAACTGCTCTTCCGCTATTTCCTGTAGGTTGAGTTCCTTTCTTGACGTAGTCGGTCGTCACTTCTCTCTAACTTGGCTTCAGACCGTTTATCTGAAACCTTGACTTTTGGAGATGAGTAGAAATTGCTCCTGATCACGTTAGTGTCTCTTAATTGAGAATTAAATAGATTTTATAAACAATTGTTATGAACTAAAGCTTTTATCTTACAAATTGGACCAACATTAGATATAGTACTCAGGTACTTTCATATTAGTATTACTCTAGTTCATAACTCACAAAATCAAACAAGAAATAATGATAAATGATTTCATTATTCCCTCTCTACCGTAATTGTCAAATTAACGTGCTTCTTATGAGGGACTTGAAGTCCATAAATATCAAAATCAAAAACAAAGCATCTGGTGGCACCTTGCTGATTAAAAAGTAGAAAAGACAAGTTATACTTAATATCAAAATCCCATTCAGAAAGCATTTTGATGGAGAAAGAATCTAGAAGACAATGGGTTCACGAAATTTATATTAGCTCACAGCGAGATAAACCAGAGCTATTGGTTTCTGCCGTTATCCTTAATTTAGGAAATAGGGTTGAACCATGTAGTGCCAATTATTTCATATGGAGCATATAAGCTAAGGATGATAAGCAGGTAATTTGGCTTAGGAATGAACTCAAGAAATCTTTTGGAGAGAAGAAATAATGGGTAAAAGAAAGTGGCAATAAAGAGCGGGAAAGTAAAGAAAAGTTAAAATTAAAGAAAGATTGCATAGAGCTTTAGTTAAGAAACCAAGAATTCTTCACCGCTTTTAAAATTAAGATATTTAGGCTTCTTAATTAGTGGAAATAGCGTTATAGCAAACAAAGTTAAAATGTTCTCTATGACTCTCATTGAAATTTGCTGCTCTAACTTTCTATTACTCATCGATAAAATTGAATTTCACAACGCAAATTATTCCTAAAAATTATGACTCAACCATTTTGTCATGGCAAAATGTGTCCCTCCACCAAGATGGATCCAAACATTCACTCCTCTAATTCATATCCATGCACTCCTTATCTAACTTGATTCTGACTTGCTAAATGGATTGCATGGAACCTAATGGTCCATGTTATTGCTTAACGCAGTGCCATGCCACATAGCTCTTCATTGCTATGAAGGACAAAAGGCGCGGATAAATGGAGGAGAAACTTTAGGTTTAATTGATCAGAAATTGCGGGTAGGGGTGGGGGTGTGGAAGGCTCCATCATTTGCTCTTATGCACGGCGACCATTTGTTGAGCAGCTGTTGATGATGAATGCGAAGATTATTTATATTAGCCTCCGCTGCTTGTAGAGAAGGGAAAAAGGGGGGTGGCGTGTCTTTTATGTTTGAAGTTTAGTGGGGCTGCGCCTTATCACTCTTCCTGGTGCCTCAAAGTGGTGCCTTTTATGGTTTATCTGCCAGTGTCTCTTTCGCATATTTTAATTTAAACTCCAATAATTTTATCTTAGGGGGAAGTGATCCTTTTAGTGTTGCAATTTTTATTTTTAAATACCATTATTGAGTAACAATTGCATTTGGGTTGCATTTCTATAAAATTCGAATTACACAAAACATTATATAAATTCATTTCATTCCCTCCACTAACAACCCTTAGGAGCAGACACCTCACCGACGCTTTCGATCCATGTCTTTTTGGCAACTCTTTTTTTTTTTTTCTACAGTCCAGCTTAGGAATTGAGTAATAATTTGAAGTTCTATGAAATTGGGTATTTTGTAAACTTAAATTACTATATTTACATTTATTTCTTTAGGATCACTTTTAGGGTTGCGAAAATTATTTCTAAACTGAAATAAAATTGTTAAATTAGTGAAATAAGTACATATATATATGACCCATGGAATTGGAAGCACAGGTTTGTGTACAAAGACGATCAACTCAATTTTAATCTAAGGGAAATTATTCAAATTAGGACGAAAAGAACCACGCAGTGGTAAAAAGAGAGGATGAGAGAGAAAAAAGACAAAATAAATATGATAAAAATAAAAAACAATGTTGAAAAGGTGTAAAAAAGGACATTGAGTTCATAAAACCTTTGTGAAAACCCTAAAACCCAAATCGGGGAGATGTTGCGGGTTTCCTTGAAAACCTAATACAACAAACCCAAAATCGAAAATTGCCCACCTTTGCAGATCATTTTAAAGTAAAACACTATTCAAATATAAAGTTGTAAGGTTGTGACTCTAAATAAAGTGTATCAAAATATGCATTGATTTGTTTAAGCAAAACATTTTAACTCGTTTTATTACATGGGAAAGAAATTACGGTCGGCTGTAGTGCAGAGTTGGCAGAGAAATGTGAAATGGGTGAGATGTGACAGAAAGGAAACATGAATAAATAAAGAAAAGAGTATAGTAAAACATGATAAAGAATAAAACGAGCTATACATACCAAATACCATCTTCAACAACTGGTTTTACCAGGAGAAGTATGTATTTTCTAGACCTCCATAAACTATTTAGTTGAAAACTCTCATCTACCCAAATATAGGAACATAAATCATCTCGCGTCGATGTTGAAAGAGAAGTGTATCAACTCTTTATCTCAGAGCGTAATGATCCGTGAGTATAAAAGCTAATGGATTATTGCTGCCAAACTTTTGAAGCTTAATGCAATTTTTTATCTCTCATGCTGGTCGAGTAAAAAGAAACGTAAACCAGGATGTATGAAAGAAAGATAACATGGCTAAAGGCAGCTAAACTTCATGTAACATAAAAATAATAAAATTTTAAATTCAAAACGTCTCTCAGTAAGCGACTAATTCCAAAATTACATTCAAGCAAATGCTTGAAAGCTCTAATTTGGAATGAAACTTTTTCCCCATCTAATTTGATACTTGGATTTTAGTGCAAAGGTTTTCATTGCAAAATAGAGCGCCTTTTATGTCATGTGAGGCCAACTAATGCAAATATCTCCCTTTTTAAATTTCTCAGGCACAAAAACATTAATAATATCGAAAGTTAGCTAAAATGGTTGCCCAAAACGACCAACATAGTGCAGCATTTATTATTCCGAAAGGCGTAGGAAAAATAATTTTATGTCCCTCTTCAAACAAACTAAGGCGCAGACCAGAATAGCAAAATCGAATTAACTAAAACTTACTGGCAAGTAAGTTTCACCACGCAAGTTACATATCTCAAAATTTATAGGTGGCGAAACAATTATAAAAAGCTATTACAACAAATGGCCTGTCTGCGATATACCGAAAAACAGAGGACACGAATTTCTAGGAATTTTCTTCTAAATTTTATTTTATACTACTAAAAATGAAGGATTGAAAAAATAACATCCACAATCATATAGTACCTAATCAATGTGGATTGGATTCTAACCGTGGTAATATGTAATCCTTATTCATAAATGTAGGCATTAGAAGACCAATTCTAAATTTTATAAATGATATAGTAAAACTATAATAATGTGGTTAATTGTAATTAAAGTCAGGGGAAAGATCGAAATACGTTATCGTGAAGCACACCTGTGTATCCTAAGAGGCGACCAAATTTGTTGCACTAGGAACTTAGCCTTATTAATTAAACTACAATATCAGAGTGTAATTGAATTCATCTATTTTTTGTAGAACTCATTAAACTAGGAAAAGATTGCAAGAAAATATCTCTTAAAGAAGAACAGTAGAACTGTTTAAGGTTAGCCTGACATAGAAATATTAATCACCAGGCTTTTTATATACAGAAGAATTAAAGGAAGCGAAAAAATATGGTGAAAATTTACGAACTTCGTACGTATTATGTGATTTATTCGTCAAATAAACGGCCGTTTTGAAAGATATGACTTGGACTCATTTATTGAGGAAGCTGAAGCAAACTTAGATGGTGGCAAATCATTTCAAAAGATTACGACATTCATCTTTTGATTTTCTCTTGATGGAGAGGTGTCCAGCTGAAGAGAAATTATGTTAAATGTGTCAACTCTTCCCTAAGTGATATAAAATTTAATAGTTTAATTTCAATATTTACTTTCTTTCGATGATCGAAAGTTCAATTCCTTCTGTCTTTGTAAATTTGCCTCAGTTCAAGCGAAAATTCGGTTGCGTGAAGCTCAATTCTTGGGAGCTTTATATAAAGGGACATACAAAAGTAAATAGACATCCAGGTAATCACTGAAATAACTTTATTTAAAAATTTTCAAAATAAAATATATTTTAAACAATCAATGTACATTAATAATTTATTGATTTCAAATTACTGTTTTTTAGAGCAGCAACTCACCAATAGCTATGATTAATAAGCTCTATGATTACAGCTTGAGGTATTTCTGAGCATATTTTGTGTATGATATTGATCAATTATGATTGCGGCCTTGTTTATTTACTTTTTCGTAAATTCTTGTCTAGTATTCTCTATTTATTGGTTGATGTCAGAAAACTGATTCGTCCAAGAAGTCGTTTGATGTCGCTTTAATCCCGAAATTCTTTTGTCCTTTCCCCAATGTGACAGTGAGCCACAATTTTTATAAATAAACAACCTTCTTTTTAAGCTGATCATTTGAAAGAACTGGAGAAGGTACTTCTTTAGGAATGGAAATGTCTTTTTCCGAGTTGATTTTTCCAATGCACTTTAAGAATACACTTTTGCTAATAACGTTTAACGTGCAATCCAAACCACGGTGTTATAGTTTTTTTGCCCTATTTTATTGTATTGTCTGCTGTCCTATGTCCCGCGTGTTAATGTATGGTCCCAGAAATAGATAGCAGTAAAAGTGAAAAATAAGAAATGGAAAGAAGTTTTATGTTTGCTGAGGGTTAAAAGTTTGCGTTGAGGTACGCGAGTATTTCCCCTTCGTTTTATTTTCGTCCAAGAAATCTTGAGGTGTTCGTTCGTTGTCTAAATTTTGAACATCTGTGTCCAGTATTCCTCTCATCTCTCAGTTATGCCTCTTTTAGTTCTATCTTTTTGGTTTGCAGGTTTAAGTTTTTATTCCCTTTGGGTCCGTTTCTTAGTATATCACCTTTGATAATCTTATTTCCATATTCTTCGCTTTTTTCTCCGGGGTCCATATGAAATATTTTAGTGTTTTATTAGCAGATATAAGTATTGCATTGCTGTCTCTATTCGTATGCTTCATCTTATTCTGTTAATTTTGTCGTGGAATTCTTCAAGTGTTGCTTCATTAAGTCCATTTGTCACGTAATTGTCTAATTCCTGTTTGTATTTTGCCCAATCTGCTCTATAGTATGCCGTCCATTTTTCAGCGAGGATCTAAATTGGTTGCTGATAAATGGTGAGTAGCGTTGGTGCATGATCGCTATAGATAGCATGTACAGGTTTCATATGATAGTTCAATAGTAGATTGTTATTTGTAAGGCATATGTTTGTTGTTGCGGCTGTTGTATTTCTGATGAATATTGAAAAGTCCGGTCACGGCTGTCTGACTATCCGTCTATCTATTAGGGCTTGTAAGTCCTTTCTGCTTGGTTGTTCCGTCTGTATCCGGTGTCCTGCGTATCTTGCATTTAAATCTCCTATTAATAAGATTGTTAGTCTCTTATTAAATATCCTCACAATTTTATTTATTGGTAGATCCACGCGCTTTAACTTTAGAAGAATTGTATGTATTATTCCATTACCGGACACCAATCAGTTGTAAAAGGGTAACAATACCATCACTGTGGTTTCAGCTGCGCGTCATAAAAAAGTAGTAATGTCTCGAGTATCGCTATGGCTCTACGTCTGGGGCATGAAGGTGCATGACTGATCGTATGATTGTCACATTCAACCTGTTGCTGTATTTGACAAATTGGACGATAGTGAGGTCACACAGTAAAAATGTAGGTAGTTAAATTTTCTATAGAGAAGTAATGATTGAAATATACATAATGCGTGTTAAATCAAAAGAAAATTAATGAAAACTACAAAATTAATAGAGCTAGTAATGTTGCTAATATATTAAATCGTTAAATGTATGACTATATTTAGTATGGAGTAAATAAAAGTTCACTTGCTAAACCGTTTTAGAGTTGGACTAGTTGCTGTATGATGAAACGAACAAATTGGACATTAAGTAATCATATATAGGTGAAATGAATAGTGTTAGAAATCTGGTGTTTTATTATGGAAAATAGATTATAGTTTTAAGCCGACAAACAGGCACAATTAGACTTTACAGATAAACGTGGCTTTGCATTAAACTTGCAAGAAAGTAGAAAGTAAATAAATAAACTCCATAATAAATTCTGATATCACCCAATAAGTTTGTCTGTTGTAAATATTAATATCACCTATTAAATTAAGCCTTCAAACAGTGCAGAATTTGAGATAATCACTTATTAAACTGTTTGCAATTTTTTTCTGTTGCTTGTGAAAGGCATAAAAAGTGTCTATTAAATTAATGATATATTATATCATAATCATATCCCTTAATATTTTAATAAAAATGTAAAATGAAAATCAAAATTCAGACCATTTGCTTGATGCGTAAAGGATTATAGTATTATTTTCGACATTGCGATAGGCAAATACCTCTAAAGAATATTAAATAAATAGAGTTAAAACGAAGAAAGTAAAATAAAAAGGGGCAAAGCAAAGAATGAGTGTGTACCATATTATTTCCAGGAAAGGCAGCATAACATGGGAATATAACACCTCTAAAGACACATTTGCAATTTTCAGCAGCATTTGAATTCACTTTCAGACACAGACGGTCTATGCAATAACCTCATCTAAAGGGTTAACTATCCAAGCTGCCAGGACATACTATAAAGACGCACACTTGATCAGTTCAATTCCATGGATGTCACTGCTTGGGGGAATAACAAAGCTGTCCTAATCGAACTCCAATTTCAGCGTGGCAGAAAACGGAGAAGAATTGAAATTTGCCTTGCCTGGACGTCGGACAATGAAGCATCTTTTTAATTTTTACATAATTAAAGATCTCAGAAATTACCGACAATAAATGTCACTATAAATGTGTTCCCCTTTAGGCATCATCGGATATAAATGCGACATATGCCACGAAAACGATATTACTATCAACTTTGACTCACCGAAGTTATGTTTTAAATAAAATGTTTAAGTGATTGATGGAGCTTTAAAATTTATCGTAAATAACGAAGATGCTGAGATCGTCAGGGTTGACTAAATCACGACTTTAAAAAGGAGACATTGCATATATATGCGTCAGCCTATATTATTACCAAACACAGAAATTGTTCGTTGAATATCCTATAGGAAGACGAGTGGTTGTGTCGGCCAGCCTCGATTACACTAATACCTCGCTTATAGGATCAAAAAGGATGACTTAATGGAGTTTGTGTTGTACCTTATGGGAGTGTATACATCTTTATGTATAGAAATGTTTCTTTATTTCAGTAATCACTAGAATTTTCAGCTTTCCCTTTAATATTGTATTACTGGAAGGTGAAAAGATAAGCAACTCGGATACATAATAATACGAGGGGCGGTCAAAATGTTTTGCGAATCGGTAGGGCAAAACAGAAGAAGGGGGATGGCTGTTTGTGGCGGTGTTAGGAAAAGTTATGAAAAGTCTCGACCCGAAGCCGTACTGTATTGCCTCGTCTATTTAAGAAGCAGTAGCTGATTGCTGATCGTCAGTCACAATTTTTTCAACAATAGAGAAGGTTGAGCGCAGCGCAGTGATCAAATTTTTGACCAAGGAAGGCAAGAATGCAAAAGAGATTCATGAACGCATGGTTGCAGTGTACACCGACACCGCTCTTTCCTATGCAACCATTGCACGCTGGAATAGGGGGTTTCGCCATCGTCGTGAGTCCTTTGAAAATGACCCGTAGGGTATCTGTTCTTTGGGTCGAAAACTGTGCGTATGATGATTTTGTATATCGGTATACTTTAGAGAGACATGCCAGGCAAGACTCTCCGAGATTGAATCAAATTTGCTTGTTATCCTAAGTGAACCAAATTGATTGTATTCGAATGTAAGTTTAGGGAAATATGAGGTGATATACGGTCGCACAATACATTAAGTGAGAACGCAGTTGATTATTGAGCTAGATAAAAGAAAAGTAATGGTGTTAGGTTTAATTGAGGTAAAGGGATCAGATGGCAACGATGCCAATTGTTGAACAATTTCTTGAATGAACATTTGATAAACGCTCTTTATCGTTTAAGAGATATTAAAGTACCTATGAAGTTATTTTCTCGAGAGAAGGGGTTTCGGCGCAGACCCTATTCGGCGTTAACCTTGTTAACCAGAAGATACAACATCGGCAACATTTCCGAACAACTTGCCTATTATGAGATAGAATCAGTCATTCACTTCCTTTTTCACTATTATTTGTCAAACTCCTTTCTAGTAACTACCTAGTCCTAATTCCTGAGTAAGCTTATGCACGGTTTAATTAGTTTACATAATTCATATATCGAATTCAGTGACAAATAAAACAGCCCTTTGAAATATAAATCCCCTCTCGCCGACGCGGGGTCGCTTTATTCCAAACTGAAGGTAACAAACAGCTAAAACATTCTTTGTTTATGAGAAATTTCTGTTTGGAAATCATTCGCATTGAACAAATTTGACCGCATTTGGAAAACACAATTCTGGGAAAATACATTTATATAAAAAATAATATTTGTTTTCTCAGTGGGCGAATTATAATAGGCTCGTATTATTCTACATTTAAAAAAGTAAAGCTTTCTCCTGTTGACAAACTTGCAAATGACAATATTATTAAAGGGATTTGTATGCATCTCGTATGCTTTGGGTGCTGGGGTCGAGCTTCAATTTGAAATGAAGGATAAAGGAAAGGATGAAGAAGGACTCATTCTTTTGTTTTACCATTGTACGATGATTTAGGTCAAAACCCATCGTAATATGGAAGAATAAAACAAAAGTTCCATCAAGTTAAAAAGGAAAACAAACCTAAAAGAGCAAATAAAGTACCAACAGATTAAAATGTAACGAGAATCAATGAATGATTCAAACTTTAATATAACTGAAATACTTTAAATACTAATAATAACAATATTTTTTTGGCTATGGCGCTCTTCTAGGTTATTTCTCTTTAGAATGTTGTTGTAATTTAAAAAAGCTTGGAAAAAACATGATAGAACAAGAGATAATTGCGTATAACACAAGGAAGATCATTCAACAGTCTAGGAGCAAATATCGAGAGAGCACGATAACCGCTCTGGCCTAGATTACTACGAAATGAGGGATCAGATAGGGAATGTAGAGCTCTTACTGA
This sequence comes from Ceratothoa steindachneri, assembly GCA_963969495.1. NCBI lineage: Eukaryota > Metazoa > Arthropoda > Malacostraca > Isopoda > Cymothoidae > Ceratothoa > Ceratothoa steindachneri. Next base: position 62,133,570 of record OZ018337.1, read on the forward strand.
TCATGATATGTTTGGTGAGGAATAAGAAAGGAGGGGCTGCATCATTTAAGGGTTTATTGGCAAGAAGGAAGAGGTTGAATGTGATTCTGTACCCAGTTCAGGGATTTGCACGAGAATAACGTCTCCAGCGAAGAAGACGGAAACAGCTTTAAAATTAATGCAAGTTCAAATGAACAGTAAATGTTTGTGCGCTGAGATGTGAAAGAATACACCAAAGTTTATAAAGTGAACTTCCATGGTATTAAAATATCACTTAAAAAGATTTTATAAATAAATCGATAGAAATCTATACTAAAAACTGAGAGTTTTAATATTTATTGATGGCTTCTTTTTTCCAAAAGGTCGAACAGTACTAATGTATTTCATACACACAGCTCAAAATGAAGAATCCATTATTTAAAATCCTGGTTCTTTTCCTCACTTGATCCTGGTAATTCCTAGTGAATTCAAAAGTGGAAAATAGGCATTGGCTGGAAGTGAAGTTATCTTTTATAGCGTTTAATACCCTCTTTCGCCCATTGGTTGGTCTAAACACGCAAAAACGATAGTAGGAGATTTAAAGGAGGCACAGAAGCAGACCTGAGAGAGAGACAGAGAGAGCACCACATTTTCCTGGGGGCATTAGGGTCGGGAAGATGGGGTCCGTCCACTCATATAGGTTTCAGTTTTTAGCGAGGGTATTGTTTGTCCCTGCTACCTCATGTATTACTTTGTGGTGTGGGTGCGAGTGAGGTATTGCTGTGTGAAGTCGGGTAATTAGTCTTGTATCTCACTCCGGCTCGGTTCAACCTGGGCAGTGGAAATAATGGAAAGAGGAAAGCAAAGGAAAATTAAACGAAAATCAGCAGAAATATCCTTGATGTGAATAATCAGGGATAAAAAGGACTTCACTAACAGCCCGATGGTCCCTAACTCTTAAAATAATAATTCGCATAATGAATTTGAGAATGGACAAAACCGACTCTGGATCCTGATCAGGTCGCGATGGAAAATCCGCCGCAGGATTCGGGACGCGTAGGTAAGGAAGAGAGGCTCCATATTTCCGCACATAAGGAATAGCGCCCACAGTACAATCTGTATCTCAAAGACGCCCGATCTGTTCCTGCAGCCACAAAACAACGTTTTTCAAACCTAACTAACGGTCATTTACGCGTGTGCGTAAACTGCCGGGCGCACAATGTGAAACGTTTAATCATTGTAAGTATATTTTATGATATTATCCAATATTATATGATATTATCAGATATTATATGAGAGCCAGATTTCATAACTCTCCTGAATCTGCCTTCACCCCACAAATAATAATAATAATAATAAGTGAGGAAAGAGAATTTTGTGCCGAGATATAATCTGTATTTATTTGCGACAGTTCTTTTTATTCCGGGCAAGCCCGGGTACCTATGCTCGATTAAAACAATAATTTATTGTAATATGAAAAAATTACATCAAATTAATAAAATAATTAGAAAAATGCCATTATATGAATAAAAGATATTGAAGCCATAAAAGAAAATCCTTTCGCGCCCTAAAAATTCGTGGATGTAGAAATGAAGATAATCTCTTTTGCATCCAAGTATTCTTTTTTATTTTACATTTAGGCTTGGACCAATAACTCAAAATAGCTTGATTATGGACACCAGTTGAGTTAGGTTAGGTTAGATTAGATTAGCGACGGAAAATAATGTAATGATTAGCGACCTCGAAATTATGCGGTGGGAGCGTTAAGCTTTATCAGCTCTCAAATCTGAGCGCACAAATGTAGCCTTTTTTTCGTCTATGATTTTAATCCCATCACACTTGCCTCCTTTATCTCTTTCATTCCAGTTTTGAAATTTGGGATGAAATTCTTACCAGCTAGACTCTGGAATCGCGAGTGGGTTTGTAGATTGAAATACCAATAATCCATCCATAGTTATCTCGTTAATAAACTATTGTTCAAATTAACTTCTTATAAATTATTTGCTATATTTTCTGCTCAATTTTTTTACTTGTGTTATTTACATTTTCTATTATACAAATTATTTACTCATCCCAAACGTAATTCATCTCAATCTACTTCTCAATTTAAATTTCGACGCAAAACAAAGCTGTTTTCGAGACTCTGGAATCGATATTTATCTCCTTAATAAACTATTTATTAAATCAACTTCTTTAAATGCTTTGCTATGATTTCTGCTTAGATATTTGACTTTGAAATATAGATTTTCCATTTTATTAATTATTTACCCATCACCGAGCGTAATTCATCTCTATTTACTTTTCATTTTAAATTTCTATGGAAAAACAAGCTGTTTTTGCCTTTAAACATTACAAGACAGGACTAGTTTCTGTACTTCTGTATTTCTGTACAGAACTAGTTTTGCAAAGTGGGTGGGTGTAAAATTACATGTAAAATTTTTGATCAAATATACATAAGACAAACTGGACGTAACCTATCTTTGAGAGTGTACAAACACAAATATTTCTGTTCACAAGCAATGAGTCTTATGCTTTCTTTAAACACATGAGTTCCACAAATCATAGCATCATTTGAGAAAAAGCAGAATCTATATTTCGAATGATTGGCTCAAGCAACAGAGAGTTAAACTGCACTAATCGATTCCCTCTCAAAAGTAATTTCTCGTCAGGGAAGACTTCAGGTTCTTTGAAGTCACCAGAGCGATGATCTCCTCAAGAAGAAGAAGTTTCTGACGATTTTATAGAAAGTTATCCCTCTCTGTAAATATCCGCTATGTTTTGTATCTCTCGCTCTCTCGTTACCGGTGTTATTATTATTTTAAGAGGAGTTACTGCTGTCTATTTTCCTTTCACATTTTATATATAAGAAATGTCTTATATCAAAATTTGTCAGTGTCCATAGGGTTGATATATGGGTCGTGATGATCTGAAACTAATCCTGTACCACTGATAATAACGAAATCATTCTCTTCCAAAGCATCTTTTGTTTGTATTGAACTTCCAAAATATACACTAATACAATTTATAGAGAATAAAGAGAGATCGATGGTTGGTTTGTGGTGTTGAATCTACTGATCTCTGTTCAATTGTTTTTAATTTTTAGGAACAGAGCAGATTAACCCAATTGTTGAACCTTGATGAAGTATCTCCATGTTTATGAAAAATAGATTCTCAAGTGGTAGCGACCAATTATTTTATGGTGGTAGAACAAGCGTTAAATCTCTCATCACTCCCGACTAATTAACGCTTCCTAGTCTTTTATGTTCCCTTTTTTTTATTGTTGCTCATTTTTAGGTGTGCTATTCTTCTATTGCACTCGTATGTACATTAATTTATAATTGCTTCCACACTTATTATTCAACCTTTGTTACATTCACGCAGTTATAAGTGATAACTTTGCTCAAAGAACACTCTTTGTGCTTCGTTATTCGGGTAATTTAGGCTCTGCGAAAATTTAAGTGAACAATTGTAGTTGTAATTGAAGGTTTCTGCCTGAGAATTTCCTCTTAACGGCTAATATTTATTGATTTTCTTTCTGAAAACGACATTAGAGATCACCTCATTAAAGAAAAATGTCAATAAGTGAAACAATAATGGATATAAGTGATAAAAAATCTTCTGTCGTTTATTGCCTTAGTAAAAAATGTATTAATATATACCAATAAGAATATACTTTGAACCCCCCCCAAAATTATCCACCTTAAGAAACAAAATTCTTGAGAGAACTTTTTTATTATTTACAAGTGCAGGACTAGTGTTGAAGCATTAATTTCCATCCTGTGGAGTCAACTACTTGTCGCTTAACCTAGTCATTTGATGTATAAATGAATTCCGTTTTGTCCCAATTGACAATATGTTTGGTCGCACGCAATTGATGAGAGATTGCATTGGACCTGCCGCCTGCGTCCGGAATATTTGTGTATATAAATCATCGAAGGTTTGCTAATTCCTGTTTTTCTTATGTAGATTTCATATAAATTTTACGGGTAATTTTATATACGACTACTTTATTAACGGAAGTGAGGGCTTATTCCGGAATGGCTAATTTTTGACGGAGTTGGGAAAGCTAAAGGCTATCTTTAGTCAAATATTTTAATTAAATCTTTACCTGTTCCAGTGAGAGGTGTAGAGGAGAACAATGCACTTGGAAATTTCATTTCTGTTATGGGTGAACGGATTTGTCTTCTGATTATTTAAAAAAAAAATAGGATATAATGTTTTTTCTGGCTTGCAAATGTGCTTGACCAATGAAAGATACTGGATAAGAGACTCAATCAAAAATGTTCTTAATTTTATGGATTTCACTATTAATAAATTTAAGACAACACTGTTTGCTCATAGGAACACAGTTAAAACAACTGATTTTTTATTTGATTGCTATGGCAGATTGAGCATGAATTCAGGCATTGTTAAGAGAAGGTTTAGGCTAAAGAGAAATTTGGAGAGAGTTAGAATCAATATCACGGTCCATGAGCACATCGAGGAAGGGAAGAGAGAAGTTTGATTCTAATTCAAATCTGATCCGCTAAATGTCCAGACTAAAGGAATAAATCAAATAAATAAGTGAATTTTAAAGCGCAAAATGACTATAATTGATGGATTGAATTTTGATTCGAAGATGATTGGACAATTAATTAACTTAGCGGGTGGAGGTTATCGTCTAATGCGTCAAAGAGGTACTACTTCTCGAATATATGTCCAATGGACACCAAAAGAGCAGCGTTAAAAGTTAGAATGATGAACGAAATTTAATATGTACAAGTGAGTCAATGACGTGGACAGATCGTCAGAAGAGGTACATACTACACTTCGAGGCTTTAAATCGGTAGAAACAGAATAAAAAGTTTAATGGTTCTAAATTTAACCGAATGGGCAGACCTAATCGAAAAAATGAAGGCGGATATTATCCTGATCCAGAATCGCTCGAAGTCAAACGAAAGCCACAAACAAATAGGAGAGAGAGGCTTCGAAGTATTTACCGTGAATGAGTTAGTCAACGAACAAGGGTACTCTTACTAGAAAGAAACTTAGATGGTCAGCACGAGGAATTATGTTTAACTCTTGTACATGCTGGTGGATAACAAGCTGACCAAGCAAGTCTATTATTGAGATGGGCATCCCGTAAAATAGGAGAGATCAATCTGGCCATATCATCGTTATGGTTTCGATTCCTAAGGAGATTAAATGGATTTAACAGCCATTTTGTTCAGTTCCGGCTTGCCATAAATTCATCGCAATAACCCCCAAATCTATTTGCTGCTTCCGAATTGCTGCGATCTAATATATAATACCTTAAATAACTTAATGAATAATAAATACGCAATAAAACGGAAATAAAATAATGTGGCCTTTATCAAAAAGCATGTAGAAGTCTTTTCTTACAGTATTTCTCCCAACTTTGACTACCTGTTCTTTCACTCCTTTATATGTTTCTTCATATTCTTGTTTCATAATTAATAAGAGTTATTCGCACTTTTTAATACTAAGTCTATTGTTTGACACCTACCAAAAATTACCTCGTTGCATATACACTCATGAATATCAATGGGATTGTCTAATCGAATTAAGGTCTAGTTTAACTTAAAACTCGTAGATTACTCGAAGCTTTTCCCAAATAAATAGAATGTTGCTAGTTGTATATATATATATATATATATATATATATATATATATATATATATATATATATATATATAGATTAGGCTGGTCCAAAAATATACGCAAAAAATTGAAATTTGTTGGAAATGTTCTCCACATAGCTAAAATTATGCTATAAGATGTTAAAAGAGCTGATGCAAAATATTTACTAAATTGGTGAATAGTTAGAGGTTGCTATGTGTCTCCATATTTTTAAATTTTAGTCAAAATATTGGAACATTTAATAGTAGGCATTTATTGGTTGTTACTTATATACTATCATATATTTGTCATTGATAACTCATTCCTTATGAATTACAATAATTCGCAAAAAAAAGCAAGATATTTCAGTATCTGAAAAGTGGAATGACATTCACATACTCGGCGTATGATGCAATAATAATTGTTGTTTCAGCTTGCTGATTTCTGAGCCCATTTGTAAAGTGATGACGCAATAACGGCCCCTCGTTTCAAATAGTGATGCAATCGCACCATTTCCTATATAAGTCAGCGAGGATTGATTAATTGTTCATTTTTAGTTTGAAGTTTAACAGTTGACGTAATACAAGTGAATACAAGTGCTGGTTTATGCAAGTATATATATAATTATTTAGGTAAGTAATATAGTTTGTCTATTCAGTGCATAACTAATTTACAGTTTTTTATCAATATCAGACTTACTTAAAGAATATTAGAATTATATGTGAACACACTTTATCTTCCTATTTTAACTCACAATATATATATATATATATATATATATATATATATATATATATATATATATATATATATATATTTTAATTAATCATGACTGCCGTAATTTTTTACAAAGAAAGGAGCCTATTTATTTATGTCAAATGAAAGCTTATTCTTTCATGAATATTGAATATTCAGATATTTTAGAGTATAAAAAAATATCTTCTAAGTATAACTAAATGAAGGGGAACCGTGAGCTCACTCAGTTACAATAAATTTTTATTTCTGTTGTTTCAGATCATAGCTAGAAGTACTCGTTCATCTGCGGCAGTCTGGCTTTTAGGACATCCTACTAGTGAGCTTTCATATGCAAGACTACCAGCATGTGGTGATGTGCTTCGTGTTGTTCGGTACCACCAGCAAGTGCACTCAATGACTTTGACACAAAGTTACAACCTCGCTTGCCAAAAAGTAATAAAAGTATGTGAAAGAGCCTGAATTCCCACACAGCGAATGGAGTCTTGCGTTAGGAAACTCTCAATGTTCTATGAAGAATACCTTTCTTTGAAGAAGAACCGCAAAACCGAACAGTACTCATGTAGAGAGAATGAGCGTAGTTTCGAATCTAATCTTTCAAAACTTTTAGACATAGCTACAAAAAATGCTTTAAATGTGGTAAAAAATGAAGAAGATCACCAATTTCTGTTGATGCAGAGAGAGAAATTTTTTTCCCTCAGTATGCCGTGATAAGATTACTTCAGCCAAGGAATCCCGCAAAAGATATCGACATGAGAAGGCTTTACAGTTCAAAGAAAAAGTATATACTTCTAAAAATCAAGCAGAGGCTGCCGCTCATACAAATTTCGAGTTATCATCATCTGAAGGAGAAAGTTTAATTGCGGCAGACAAAGAGTTTTGTCCACCTTCTTTAACTAGAAAAAAGAATACACAATATAGTCCTTCAAATTCCAAAAATATCTTTACAACTTCAGGTGTGGCTGCTGTTCTTGATCGTGCAAATATTACGGATAGAAAAGCAACAATGGTTGCTGGATCAATAGCACAAGCCTTGGGTCAGGAGATTGCACTATAACACTTTCCAGGAGTTCTATACGACGTTCCAGAAAGCAAGTAAGAGAGGCAACATACAATGAAGACAAAGCTTTGTAGTTTGTTGAAGGACCGATCCTTCTTCACTGGAATGTAAAACTACTACCTGTTATTGATGGGGCAAAGGAAACAGTAGAACGAATTATAATAATAGTTTCTGTAAATGGAATGGAAAAACACGAGCAACAGGAGAAGAACAGGCTATGGCATGCATTTCATCAATTAATGACTGGAATTTTCGTGACGAAGTTTAAGGCTTTGTATTTGACACAACTGCATCAAATACAGGCCTACAAAAAGGAGCCTGTACCATGATTGAGAAAGTATTAGGAAAGGAGCTTGTTTGGATTGCGTGCCGTCATCATATTTTCGAAATTATGTTGTCATGTGCTTGCAATATTTTAATTGGGTCCACAAGTGGTCCAAAGAGGAGTCTCTTCGAACGTTTTAAAGAAAAATGGTCGTCACTTAAAAAAGATTCTTTTTTAGAGACGGATAGCAGTTTAGTCGTCCATCCAGTAATGCATAATCTTCGAGGAGAAATGGCCCATATTTTCAGGAAGCTTTGAAATCTCGTAAGTTGCGTGACAATTATGAAGAATTGCTGCGAGTCAGTCTCATCTTTCTTGGGGGCATTGATAAGAAAAGTTACATTAAGAACCCCAGGAGCGACTCATCATGCACGCTCGATGGCTAAAGTTATATAGAGGGGGAGTCAAAAAGTTCTCAGATAAATGGCATAAAATTTTTATTTGTAATAATACTGTAATCATTTTTCTACATAAGCTCCATTAACATCTATACACTTTCTTAATCTATGAATCCAACGGTAAAGACCATCTTTGTAGAATTCACGGGGTTGTCTCTGGCACCAAGTAATGACCTGCTTTTTTGCTTCATCTAATGATTGAAACCGGGTTCCTTTTAGGTGTCCCTTTAAATTTGGAAACAGAAAAAAGTCAGAGGGTGCTAAATCAGGGCTATAAGGGGGATGAGCAAGAGTTTCCCATCGAAATTCCCGTAGCTGAGATCTCACAGCTTTGGACGAATGTGCAGGGGCATTGTCATGGTGGAACAAGATTTGCTTGTGGAGCTTTCCTCGTCGTTTTTTGGCTATTGAAGTTTTCAGCTTCCTTAAAACTCCTTCGTAATAGCTGGATGTAACAGTTTTTGTCCTTCTAAGAAGTCTATTAAAATAATTCCCTCCGAATCCCAAAAAACTGTAGCCATTATCTTCTTAACGGACCTCTCTGTCTTGAACTTGATAGGCCCTGCTGCCCCCCTTGGGTGCCACTCTTTTGATTGATTTTTACTTTCAGGATCAAACTGATACACCCAAGTTTCATCTACCGTTACGAGGCGCTCAAAAAAACTATCCTCGTTTGCTTCAATCTTGGTCAAAATAGCCAAAGAAAGGTTGGCCCTATGATTCAGCTGGTCTTCTCGCAACGCTTTTGGGACCCAACGTGCTGAAAGCTTGCTCAGGCCAAGATTTTCAGTTAGAATTCCAAATGCTGAGCCATGAGAGATTTCACATGCATTGGCAACTTCATCAATAGTAATACGGCGATCTTTATCCACTAGATTCCTCACAAGCTCGACATTTTCTGGGTTAATGGAGGTGGAGGGTCTCCCTTCACGTGGATCATCTTCAACTTCTTCTCTGCCCCCCTTGAAGCGCTTAATCCAGTCGTAAACTACCGCTCTACATGGCGAAGAGTCACCATAAACCTGTTGTAGAGCGTCAATAATCTTAACAGGCTTCCAATCAAGTTTAGTCAGGAATTTAATGTTCGCTCTTATCTCAAAATTTGCCATTTTATGGGTTCAAAAAAGTAACCTTTTTGAAGCACATCTAATACAAAGAGTCTCGACAAATTGAATGACGAATTTTGTAGGAATTGTTCAGAAAACATGAAAGTCGTGTTTGACCCTGTATTTACTTGTACAAAATCGAACATTTCAATAATCTGCCATTTGTCTGAGAACTTTTTGACTCACCTACGTATGTCCTGAAAATATACTTGTTTAAGCATCAACTGGAACTTACAGAACGTAAGAAGGCCAATATTACAGAGTGCTCTCTTTTTATTGCTTTGGTCTACTCCGTTTTTGGAATGAACCCCATTTTGAAATTAATGCTTCTTTAAATGACATTCTGATTCTTAAAACTTTGTAAAAGTACCCAAATCAGACAATATCTAAAGAAGCAACCACAGCCCTTCACAGAAACCTTTGGTATCTTGAAGAACATCTTGTTGGTCTTGCATTTTTCGATCATAGAATTAATGCTGAGACCAAACAGAAGATGGTCTCCAATCTCCAACTTTATGAAAACCCCAAAGTTGTTCGCCGATTGAATCTTACAAAAAACATCGAGGATTTAGAACTGCATGAACTGGTAACTCAAAAAACTACGCTAATCTTTAGTCTCATAATGAAAGATGGATACAAGTTTGCAGAGGATACATTCCTGAAGACTAACTCAAGTTCTTGGGCAGAGAATACGTGCTTTCAAGAATTTCAACGTCGAGTGATTAACTTAATGGTTGTTGAACGATCCAGCAGAAAAAGGTATTGCACTTATCAAATCGTATAATGCACCTCTAACAGAGGATGAATAACAGAAACAGTTGCTTCTCAGACTTGTGGCAAAACATCCCCAAAATTTTTCCTCATGCTCAAAAAGATCAATGTTTAATCAGCAAATTTAGTTCGATTTGTGTCAAAAAGAAATCATTTGCCATTTAACTATTTTCTTTTCACTTTAATATAAATCTTTAAAAAAAATTGTATTTCAACACCAAGATTTGTTTCAAATAAAATAGTATTTGCAAAGACTTCATTTTTATCCCAAAAATTAATTTACCAGCAGACTAATAAGTTAAGATCCATATAGGGACCAGTAAATTTTGTTCGATTTGGATGAAATTGAGTATGTGACCTACTGTTCAATGTGGTAATACAATCAGGCATGTGGAGATAAAAAACTAAAATTCTTTTGTGGGGAATCACCCTAATAAATATATATATATATATATATATATATATATATATATATATATATATATATACATATATCACAATATTCCTAAATTTTACTCGGAATTAATCGATTTTGGTGTAAGAGAGTGTTGGACATTATTCATAATTGAACTTTTATATACTGACGTTATGTTCTAAGCTGGATGTTGGAACTGGAATAAAAGATGGGTATGAATATTATATACAATTGTAGAGAGAGTCTGGTGCTGTTGCCAATATCTATTAAGTTAATGGACACAGTTAATAGAATATCAAGGTTGAAAAAATGTAATACTACTAATAATAATGGTAGTAAAGAATTGGGCACATAGGTTTCAATACCAGACGAACCTTGGAAGATGCTTATATGCTCACTTGATCTTAGTTTCTCATCTAACATCCTTTTCTTACCAGTTTCTAAAGTTGATGGCAGCGTTTGGTTAGATCCATTGATTTTATTTTGTAAATATTAGGCTTGCATGAAAGTTTGTGTGTTTTAACTTCTGTGAATAATTCAAATGAATGTTTATAACTGAATTTTTTCGGAAATTTGATTTCCATCCTTCTCAAGTACTCTTCCCAACAAAATTGAAGTCAAACTTATGCCTTTTGAATAAAACTCTTTATTTTTTAAATCCCCAAACTGTTGAAGTCTCTTCAGTGTCTTCTTATAAAAAATTCTTTGCGTATGTGATTATCTAAAGAGGAAGAAAGGAGAAGTTTACATGGTACAACCGCAAGAGTACTCAATAGACTTATCAGAAAACTTCAAGCGAAAGACAATCCACGAATAAACATGGCACGAGTTGTGCGATATACAAGCTATATAGTAAGTTGGCAGCTATCCTCTTACCACTCGTACTTTTCCGAAATGTCTCTTTCATGTTACCACTTCTTTCTCTTTAGAAATTCAGATTCGGAATGAAAGAGTCATTGATATGAATGTACTTGACGAGATACTTAAACAAATTTGTTTCAAAGCATAAGAATTGAGATAAACCCTTATATAGGGGGGAATATCTCTGAAACGGAGGGAAATTATTTTATATTAGTTAACCTAACCTGCAAAGTTTGCACAAGTTTCGCTTTTCTTTAAAAAAACACGAAATTTTGGGTTGCCTGATACTCATACATATATGTGGTAAAGCTGGCTCAGCTTTGGAAGGAATTTCTAAGCACACATAAACTTCTCTCTTGGGACAAAGGTGCCCTGCAGCTAATTTGCTGGCAGAAGACAAACTTTCGCCTTTTATAAAAGAGGGTGAGATTATAGGAAAAAGGCGAGAGATATCTTTTTAAAACGAATCTTTATTTATAAGATAACTTCAACAATTAACATCCTAACTTTCATATAATAATTCCATCAAAAGATTAGAGCAGAACGATGCGCATTAGAGATTAATATGATGGAAACTTAAAGCTTTCGGCGAAATTGATCGTGAATAACGAGACGCGGCTACAATGAATGAAGTCACTGAATTAATGACCTTTACAATGAGAAGTAGTTATAAGATGAGAATAATGGCAAGGTCTTTCACTAAAATAGTTAAATTGAGTAGGAGGAAACAACTACTTCAATCGTCAAGTTTAAATGATCTGGTGGACTCAACCTATTCGCCTCAGGGAGAGGCTGGGGAAAATATGTTTCTCAAGGTCTTGATGAGAGCTTCAAGAGAGAAAGTCTCATGAGTGTTTTTGTGTTTGTGCCTCAAGTACTGAAAATTTCCGTAAAAGGGTTGAGTGAGAGAGTGTCAGACATTTGAAAACAACAGAATGCTATTCGTTTCAGTCTTCTGGTTGATGAGAGGGGCTGCATGAGGGAAGTGTGAGTGGGTGAGAAGTATAATTGTAGGATGATGTCTGTTAGCTGGACGGCTGAGAAGATAATTCAAAAGTTCCATGATTTAATGTTCATTTTTTAACAATATCATGAATTAAGAGCTACAAACAAAAATGACATCCTATATTAATTATGAGCAAGATTTAGAAAGGCCTGGATTTAATATTGAATATCATATATCAAAATGATGCTAGGCTGATAGCTAAAAATAAAAAGATAAGAGAGTCGTGGATTTATGCGTAACTGTAAATTAGATTTGTGCAGTTTAGTCAATTTCCAACCTATTCACGTATTTTTTTCAGAATTATTTCTCTCAATCCTGTCCGATTTGGATTGGAGGGTAGAGTGAGTCTCTAAATCACTCAAATTGTGTGAGGTAAAAGTCGAAGGATAGTTTGCGGAAATTCAAGATAAATTAAGGGCTGTCAACCACTAAGAGAGATACTAAGTGATAGAGTTACTTGATGAAGGTAAAACAATTTTATGTAAGAGAAGGTAGAGCGGAGGATCCTAATGCAGATAATCAATTGTATCGGTCAATTATGATTTGGCAAGAATCTTATGGATATATGCTAGGGGAAAAAGGAATATTTAAATTAATAGATTGTCAAGAAGAGATTAAATTACCATTATGTGTTGTTAAAAATCTGATGAATTTTGTTGCTTGGATCGCAAAATATAGAGAGTAAAGAGAGCCTGTTTGTGAGAGTTTTGGAAGCTAAAATGATCCATTGCAATCGGAAAGGAAGAAGAAAGCTGTGCCTCTGCGATAATGTTTGAAATTTTGATTACAAGAGCTAAGGCTGTTAATTCATTATTAAATGGGGAAAGTTTAAATTCTGCATCTTTTAAGTCTTACTAAATAAGCTTAAAATATCACATTTTCCCTCTGAAAATGGATGAATCTGTAATTAGACTAAGTGAGCTATCTAGTTTTGAGTAAAGAAAAGGAGTGTTTTTTCTATGCCGCATTTTATTGGATTAAAAGCGAATTTAATTGATTATTCTTTTGATATCAGGAAGGTCTGTGTGGTTTGTTTAAGTATATTAATAGCTTGCAGGAGAAATGAGATTTTTGCGATGATATTTATCAAACTCTTAGATTGTTTACTCATCGAAGTATCTCAGTAGTTCTTAAAGGATCTTTGGAGTTGACATTATATCCTGAGAGGTCAAGTAATCCTACTGGGAAAATTAACTTTACAATGTAGGTTTACAAGCTGTGGATTTCCAATTTGCAAAGTTGTTTTAAGGTTTAATGTTTATCTTCGACTTCGCTTGCGAAGAACAGGTCATTAACATAGGCAAAACGAATTTCAACTCACTCATAACATAATACATGTACGGATGAAATGTCAGAAGAATTGGACATACCTTAAAAAAGGAAGAATTACTCGAAATTCCCACTTTTGAACATGGCCATTTATTCTATGGATCATAGCTTGTTTAGTATCTGAAAAAAACGCGTCACATAGGTGGCCATTTGAGCATACCTTACACTCTTCCAAACGTGCAGTGAAATCGGTGAGATGAGTGAGAGGATACTTATCCTTAATTGTGATAGTGTTCAAACGCCGGTATTTACACGTGACACAATGAATGTTAATGGATTTCCAAACTAAATAAATCACAGACTCCTAAAGAGATTTGATTGGTCGTAATTTGTTGTTTTTAAATAGATTATTCACGTTATCAATAACTGCACACAACAATTTCGGGGCTGACACCAAGGCCAGTCAGCAACGGGCAGACCTATTTCAATCCTTTTAACTTTATACCAATTTCTGGTTAGATTTAATAAAATGAAACTATTTCTTTTTTCATTTGTCTTTCAGAGAGAAAGACTTTTACTATTCTCTATTTAAAACATATAATCTTTTATTTATTTTCATAAAGGACAAAAATATTCCAAGCCATCTTCATTTATATCCAAATCTCACAAAATACTTTCGGATACTCGATATGTGCCTTTTAAACAATGAGTTGAGAAGAGCGGCCAAACTACTTTAATCTTTTTAACTTTATACCAATTTCTTCTTAAGTTTAATAACAACAACTCTTTCTTGATTTATTTCTCCGAGATACAGACTTTTACGCTAGTTGTGCAGTTATGATGGACTCTAAGTTAGCTGTCCACATTGTCAGTCTTGGAACACTATAAGTTAACAGTTCGCTCACTCTTGATGAGGATTTGTCTCACGTCATTATCATTCTTCGTTTAGGCAAAACACTGTAAACCATAAAGCACTCGGTTACCCGATTCCATAAAATAGTATAGAAAGTGGATTTAGCATTGATCTTTTAAAATACTAATATTACGTAAAAAATCTTTCATAGAATGCAAAAACCTAGTTTTAAACATAAGCATCCATCTCTCGAAATCGATTTTAATGTATGGCCTTATATTAAATGCATTAAATTAATATTTCTTTATCCATTAGACTTTTTAGAAAAATGAGCTTTTGTTTTACTCCTTCAAATCAACTCATTGGGCTTTTAAATGTGGAATAGAATATTGTAACACTTTGATATTTTTCTTATTTAACAGAATCGCTACTTAACTATATTAATTTCTTTCTATATAAACATAATAGGAAATATCTAACATGTGCGCGTCTTTGTTATTCTAAGAATTCTATGAACCTTTAGAATGCCTTTAATCTTTCCTCTATCTCAAGATTAGAGACTTTGATGCTTTGAAAATTGTTGTGTTAGAACATATGTGAGAAGGAAGCTTGAGAACTGCTTTCAGGATTTTCTTGGCTCATTTCTTGGTGGATATCGAACGGAATGCCGACGGTGGTGGCTCGGCAGAGCTTAACAAAGCAGAATTGAGTTCAGTAAGATACGAGTTTCCGCTAAAGTATTCTGTTCATACATCTTCTTAAAGTTGACGAATAGGAGATAGGCTGGAATCGTTGAATAAGGAATCTAGAATAAAAGGTTTGATTGCGAATTTAATAAATATTTGAAAGGAAATTTTTCCTGTATAAATAATAGACATATATTATATTTTATTAATAGAAAAAGGTTGTAAATTTAATCTGAAATAGTTTGGTGTGAATTGAAGTTAGAACATGAAGCATAGGAGAGACCTACACTGCGCCATGATTTCAAAATTCCAAATCAGTTTTCTGAGAATAAATAACAAAAGAGAAAAAACAGACAGGGAAGAGTATTCTAAGAAGAGTAAACAAAGGGAATAAAGAAACAACATTTTATTCTACATCCATAGAAGCGTGTTTTCTTTGTTGTTTTACAATCTGCCGAGTTGTTCCTTAATGATTATTTGGGCTTCTTGGTTTGATTAAGATTAAATTGCATGAAAGGCAGGTTATTAAACAAATAATAATAGGAGCCTGTGAGTAAAGCCGGCCAATTTTAGGAGAAAAAGCAACTTCAATCAAATTTACTTTCTCAGTGAGGGAAAATATCAGTGGGATGTTTACTCTTCGGAAATCTACTGATGCGAGGAAATTGCCGTGTGAAAAGTTACCAACCTGGAAAAATTTGCAAATGGACAACTCCAATATATAGAAATCCAAACAACCTTCAATTTGTCGTATTTATAAAAAATGTCTCTGAAATACTATAAAAGAGGGTCGCATTGCTCTGCTAAAATACAATTAAAATAAAAACATAATAAATCATTTTGGATTTATGTATATAAAGAAAAAAAAACATTTTTATTAAGAGAATTTGATGTTTATAGATTTTTGTAAATAAATATATTGGTCGATTAAGAACAATTATTCGAGCACAATGTATACAAATTAGTAAGCAATAACTTTGCACCAAACCAAGAAATCTATGTAGAAACCTTGTTCAGAAGGTCTGTGGAGTTTTGCGTTGAACATTAAATCAAAGCAATCTCAGACTAAAATCAAATTCATCATAAAGAAACGCTGACAAAATAAAGTTTCTAAATCATAATCATGGTAAAAAATAGTCATAGGGTTCTTAATTTCGAATTTATTAAACAACGAAAGTAAAACTCAAGGACTAAGCAAGATTTAATACAAAACATCAGAGGAAAATTTCAAACTCATAAATTATAACGAATGACCAGATACGATCATCAAATAAGGATAGCGATTTTATGTATGTCGTAGATGCTGTCGATCACTTTCATATGCAAGTCAAACCAGTAATATTTGGAAAGAAATAAAGATGCCATTTGATACATAATTTCCTTGAAAATCATTTAGGTGTTACTGATGAATTCTGCTTAATAATATACGCACCATATGATGGTATGAAAGATCTAGAAACTTTTAAGAACTAGTCAGATAACAAGACATCTTTATTGTTACCAAATATAAATTACAAATTTCTAAACGTTTATTTCTTGCGTGACTGACCTCTTATAGAAGAAAGATCTTTTGACTTAGAGAACAAATCTATAAAAAATGAGGGAGGTGTGATTAATAAAATATGCGAATACATCACAATGGAT
The DNA here is from genome assembly GCA_963969495.1 of Ceratothoa steindachneri. NCBI lineage: Eukaryota > Metazoa > Arthropoda > Malacostraca > Isopoda > Cymothoidae > Ceratothoa > Ceratothoa steindachneri. The sequence goes on from OZ018337.1 coordinate 62,150,294, forward strand.
TGAGAAAAACAGCCATCCTAAAGGGACTGAAATAGAACTTCCAGAACGCCTCACTCACGGGTGCCTTTTAATCTTTTGGCAATTGTTATGTTGGAAAATTGTTGACCTTTGGTTTGAACAAGAACCAACGCAACATGATGAAATCCTTCGAAAGATTTGGCATTTTGCCGTGACCGGAAGACAATGAACAATTTAACAACTTTCGGAATATTGTACTACACCACAAGAAAATCGTGACGTTTCAAATTTAATCCACGTGGATTGATTATGTGAATGTTAAGTAAAAAATTGGTTGACATTGGAGTAACTAGATAATATTGTGTTTGAAAGGATTGCATCAATCTAGCCATGGTTGTGGTCTGTATGCCCATTGAGTAGCCCTGAGTGGGTGCTAGAGCACATAGCACCACATAGCTATGAAGGGACAATTTAGCGTGAATAAACACGAGACGTGGATTCAAACTTGTTAATGGATAAAGCGGATGATTTCCTAATGTCTTGAAATTTGGAAGTTGATCAAAGGATTCAAACATGAAGAATATACGAATCCATTTGACTTTGTTCATTTGGAAGGGAAAGCATAAATAATGAAATGAATTCAAGGGAGAAAAATATAATAGAAAAATGCGAGAGAAAATAAAATGATCAATATGAAATCTATTGTTTTTAATAGCAATATTTTTAATAACAATTTATTAAATAATTCTAGATCATTACGTTTTATGTTAACTAATTCTAATTTTTTAAATGGCAGAGTTATTTACCATACTCTCATACTTTTATAAATATCATACCTGTGTATGGAATGTATATTCTTGGTGACCTTTTTTGTATGGCAGTTTCTTCCATAGAAATTATCTACTTGCAAATATTTCCATATACAAATTGCCCATATGAACACAGGCAATGGAATGACTAGTATAGCAGTAACTTTACCCATGCTATCCATGCAGTATTCGGGTTCCTTCCTGGCCCCGCAAGAGTGTGCTAACGTATTATGGTCCAGCATGATGTAACTACTTCCAAGAGAATGTCGTGCCCTACCCTCCCAACGCTCTTCCTGTGAGCTGCCGCAATATTTCACTTTATTGTCAAATCTCTTCTTAGATGCTGTTTTAATAAAATACTCTCGTTGTTCATTTGAATTAATAAAAATTCATTTATGAGCATTTTCTTCATGAACAATTTCCCTAAATCCATCCTTCCTAACCTCCTTCGCCGAATGGATCCTTAAGGTTCGAGTCGTCCTGAAGCGCGATGTTTTATTTCCTTCTTCGAAAACTGCGTCGACTCAGAGACCAAATTGAGGGTTTGCATTTGTCACTCTCATGACGAAGGCAAAAATAACTGGTCATTAATAAGGAGGAAGTCATTTGATAAATGGGAAGTTGCTGGTATTTTTCCGGTGTTTTTTCCTCCTTTTTCTTTCATTTCACTTTGCTGATTAAAATAAGGGACATTATTTATGCATACATCCCAGTCTAATCACTTGATTAACTGGGACAGTAGAAAATCACTATTATATATTCAAATAATTATATATCACGCAACATATTGGAATCTTTATGATTTCCGTCAATTTAGAATTTTAATATGAACTCTGATTTACATATATTCTCACCATCCATTTATTATAAACATTATAAAATATAAATATAAGAAAACTTCTGTGAATGAAATATGTTCCCTAATCTTTGTCTTCGACTATTTAAGTGATGTACTTCACTTTTTTTTGTCATTTACCGAGGGCTGTATAATATACGTGAAATCGCTCGGAATCGAGTGTTTTCTTTTTTCTTTAGTATTTTTGCTATATAACCTCTGAAAGGGATAAGGACTTAAGAATATGAACACATTGCATCGACATACATGCATTTATAAACGAAATTCGCACATTAAATAAATAGTCTATTTTAGGCCTAAAATTGAGGTCAGACGCCGAGAAACTAGAGACGACAAAAAGGTTCGTTTTCTTTGCATTTGGGTCAAATCAATCGGTATGGTGGCGATCTTGGTGTCGCTTTCACTATCTGCTCCCTTTAATTTCTAACAATGTTTGAATGATAATTGAGTTTAAAATAATCATTCCAATACAGATATGTTGGCACTATTACACTCGAGTTCATTCGGTGAGCATTTCACTTGTTTGTTCCCCTACAATGTCCCTGTTAGCCCTCACTCAATCATAAGTTAGGATTTTAAGATATATTCAGATGGAGTTTATTCTCGTTTGAAGTGTTTCATTTACGCATATTTATGGCAGTCCTCAAGAGCAGAGATGATTGGTAAATCTTTCTAAAACTGCGCTACGTTTTTCTGTGAACTGAACATTGGGTTAAGTTAAATAAATCTTTGCCTTTCTGGTCCTCCTCTATTTAGATTAACGGCTCAAAAGGCCGGTTTAAATGAACCACTGAAGATTTTATCGTATTAATAAGACGATATTTCGTAAACCTAAAGGTCTTCATTATCATCATCAACAGCTTTCCACAAAGTGTGGTTAGCGCGCGTCATCGCTAATAATAACCACAACCTCTTATTATTTTATGCCCTAACATAAAGAAGTCATCATGTTTGTCCAAGACAATTTCTCCCTTCATACCGAAAGGTAGCTTTTGCTGTAGTATCCAGCCAGGGGTCCCCAATGGGCAGATGGTCCCAAACAGGCCTGTTCGAGGCAACTTTTTCACACACAATTTCATCTACTTGCTTCTCGCTCAGCCCATTTTTCTCCTGAGATTCATTTACATAATCAATCCACATTTTGCGACACCTTCCAACCCTTCAAACCTCTTGAATCTCAACCTCACATTTTGACGTCACAAGTTCATTTCCAATCATACTTCTTACATGTCAATACCCTTTCAGAACAATCTAAACTACAACCTATTTTGCTCGTTTCCTCTTAACCATGTTCCAAATTTAACCATTGCTTTTAACCATGTGTTCCACACTCTAACAACCACTAATATACCAAAACCTCCGTCTAAATTAGTCTATTTGCACGTTCTCAACTACACTTTTCCATCTCCTTCCAAACCACATATGAGCTCCAATATACGAAAGTTACCAATAAAATACTCTCATACAGCCACCTGGTAGCATCCATACTTAAACCCTTAGCACTCACTAAATCTCTTATCCATCCTGATAGTTACTTATCTCTCAACCCAGTGTGGTCACATTCTGCCTAATTATTGCACCAAACCTTCACTATAGACACAACAGATACATAAAAAAGCAAGGTTGTAAAAAGAAAGAGAGATAGGGTCTAATATATCAGCTGATCTTCAAAACTCCCAGCAGATGACTACCCTTTATCTTCATTTAACTTTAGCCCTCACCCACACGCCCTCCATCTTCGCATATAAGTTTCAACCGTTTTGATCGAACTCCTCCAACTTCTTCTCACTTTCAGCCACTAACATAATTCAATAGCACATGCTAACACGGGCATAACCCATACCTCGGCATTTCTCACCTATTTCATGCCCATTTCATTGAATTTAATCAATAGTTCTTTCATCACTCCATCCATAAAGATATTACTGAACATTAGCAGCATTACACATCCTCGTCTTATTCCATCCTCATATATAAAACCAAACACTCCAGTCATTTTTCACCTCCAAACACTCCCCTTAATTGCCTCTCCCCCTTTTCACCATTACACATACCTAACCCATCCCAGACGTCCATTAGGCTCACACACACCTGCGTTTCTGAGGGCGTCCTCAACATTGCCCCCTTTACGCATCGCATTTACAGGAAGATAAATTTCAAGCGCGCGGCTCCAATGACAGCGGCCCCATTCCGTACTTAGTCGTATCTCACAGCCATCATCCTAAAGATGCTATGGGTATTATTTCTTCCCTACATACGCGCAGAATATGTAATATTGCATTCGTCCTTTAGATTTGCTGCTTAGATAGATGTTGCCATTCGCCCCACGCATCGTAAACGAGGTCCCCCAAACGGATAATTAAATGTATATAAAGATCAGATTGTTAATCAATGGTCGTCCGAAGTCTCTAACAGCAATCGTAGAGCCTTGTGTTATTAGAATATTTCAAAAAGTTGGGAAACAAGAACCAGCCTTTCTGATTCTAGCTTGACTGAGTAGAAATACACTAGCACTAATACACTACAAATGTGGTTCTTAAAAACAGATTAGAAATTATTTCTTTTAATGATATAAACATTTGTAGTTAGTTGTTATTAATAATGAATAGATTGCCTGATTTATCAATATTTTTCAAGCGTCATTGAACAAAAGTTTTCACTGCTATCCAGTTAATATTCTTTATCACTTATTTATCAGGCGAGATACATGTATAGAGAAGAGAGACTTCTTTACCACAAATAGTCTTAAAAGCAACAGAGGGGAAGAAAGAAAGGGACAGCTAAATTTAGTTCATTCACAATAATGAGAAGCCTAGGAAAAACAATCGAAAGAATTTTAAATATCTTGGCCGGGACTTAAAGCTGGATCTCCCAATTGCCGGTCTGGTGCTCTAATCTCTGAGCTAACAAGCACAGTATTTCAAACGTAAACAAGCGTCCTTATCAAACTCCTTACCTCCTCAGAGTGTAATCTCTATTTGTATCACAAATACAGGTTCATTATCCATATATTACATGTAAGAAAAAACAGTTAAGGGTCTGAGGCAGTAAGTACTTAATAACCACAGGGTTCTCTACATATTCCATTTCTGCCTTTCAGAAACCCTTCCATGCAGAAGGAAAGATGTAGAAACTGTGCAGCTACAGGTCTTATACATCCATATTTTATTAGAGAGAGAGTATAAAAAATTGTACGTGAAGGCCCATATGAGAAGAGAAACTGGACTCTTCATGAAAAAAGTATAATTGTTTGGATCGAACAAAGATTAACGAAATCAAAGGAGAGTTCAAATAGGCCGTCCGTTCTGAAAAGCAACAAAGTTCGCTCGGAAATGAGCTAAGTAGTAGTAGTATCGTATATAGAAAGGACAGAGAGGGACCGCTGTATGTGCTACTGGCAGTCAAGTAATCAGAGAGGAGAGTTGCGGAAAACATTTAAGAAAAGACAGCGAGAGTTGATAGGTCGGTGGCTATACAGCGATGCGTTGTGTTGTTGTGAGAGTGTTGGTTATGTGGTTTTGACTGGACGAGGGCTGGAGGCAGGTCAGGAGGGCGAGGCTGTTTGTTCAGTTGGAAACGCGTTAGTCATAATGCCTACTGGTTTATGCGAAGAACGGTATGGGTGGCCCGTGTACGTGAGCCGCGGGATATCGCGGCGCCATCGCGTACATTCTTACGTGTAATGCCGTGTATAGTGGGTCTGTGGTGAGTTTGTCGAGTTGTTTTGTGAGTCTGGTGTGAGCGTAGGTGTTAAGGAGAGCTAATTTGTTGTCGAGTAGTGCATCCATTCTCGAGTACAGCGGCGAACGGCAAGCGCGATTTAGAGCAGAGTTCTGAATGCGTTGGGCCTTTCACTTTCACGTGTCACTCGCAGCTACGAGCGACAGTGGAGGGTACGTGAGAATAGGTCGCACGAGTGCTTTATATAAGTGTAATTTTAGTTTTTTACTTGCAGAGTAGAACCTACTTAGCAATGTGTTTGTTCGTAAGGCTCTCGCTTGTATTATATTTTGGTGTATATTGAACCTTAGGGTCTTGTTAAAAGTTACCCCCAGGATTTTGGTGCGTTGGGTGTATTCGAGCCTTGCTGCGTTTAGGTGATTCATGTCTGGTGTGTGTGAGTAGATTTGTAGGTTGTGCATGAAGTGATCTCTAGCGCCGTAGAGTGTCATCTGTGTCTTCTGAGGACTCGTGGCAATCAGCCATTTATCCTCGTAATCTGTCTTCTCGTCTAGTACTCTTTGTGCGTGGAGCGCGATTTCTTCTCGGGCTCGGCCGCTGACAAGAATAGTCTCGTCATCGGCGTAGGCCACTGTGTAAGTGTGACAGCAGTTTTCTGGTGGGCGTGGGGTGTCATTTGTAAACATGATATAAAGTGTGGGTGCCAGTACGCTTCCTTGGGGAACGCCTGAGCGTGGTGGGAAGAATCGTGAGATGGTGTTGTTATATTTCATGTGGCAGCTCCGTTCAGTGAGGTAGTGCAAGAGGAGCCTTTTGTTGCAGAGAGGTAGCTCCATATTGTCGGCGTGTTTCCAACGGAGTCCCTTGTGCTAAACTTTGTCGAAGGCCTTCTCCACGTCCTTACTGACGGAGAGAGTCTTTTGATGTATCTGGCGTTTCTTTTGTATTCTGTCGCGAACGATAGTCACGGTCGCCTGAGTGGACCGGCCTCTCCTAAACCCTTATTGATGGAGTAGAACCAGTCCCTCTCTTCCAGGAACTCCCATAGGCGGCAGTTGACCATACGTTTAAGTATTTTGCCTAGGTGCTCTAATAGAGCAATAGAGCTGTAATTGTTAGGGTGTTTGGGGTATTTATGCTACTTGTGTCGTAGTATGTTGTGAGAGACTTTTAATATTTTGGGGAAGTGGCCTGAGGCTAGTGAGGCGTTGAATAGGTGTGTGAGTGTGGGATATATGTTTGCGGGGAGGTTGTGTATTAGTGTGGCTGGTAGCCTGGAGGGGCCGAAGGCACTCTATTTATATCGTCTGCAGCCGGATGGTTTTGTGCATCTTTCTTTCTTTCTGCTTTCTAAATGTTTTTGAAAGGCCAAAATGTAATTTGGTAACAACAGGCCTGTGGTAGTTCTTTGTTACCCACAGACCTTTATTTGGCCTTTTTTATGTAATATGAATACAGAGCCTTAGAATTGTAGAGCATATTAGAGATTTAACATAAAATCCCTTCGAAGTGGAGAGATGGTGGGCTAGATAGGATGATGCTTTGGGCAAATTTAAAGCAGTGTGGTCAGTGTTAAGAGCCTCCTTTAGATAATTTGTGTATCTTATACCTATGCTATCCATTAAAAGTCCTTTATTAAAGGTATGGGATAAGAAAAAGCCATTTTATTACTGTATATGATATTATACAAAAAGAGAAACAAATATAAGGATGGAAATGAGTATTTGGATACTAAGTAGAGAGCTTAATATTTCACTGCACCACCATTGTTTGCGAATTATTTATCTGACTCCAAAGATAATTGTTTTTAACGGTATTCTTCTTGGCTGGGCCTATCGAAGGTTCAAAATAAATTCTTTATTCTAACAACTGAATATTGGGATTGCAAGTGGCGTAAGATGGAGCCTACTCAGCGGCAGACTAGTACTTTATATATATTCAACGTGAGTAGGAAGCGTAAACGCGGAAGTTTTCGTTACCATTCTCTTTGATTCTTTCTGATTAACTACCTCATAACTGACGTCCTTCTTCCTATCTATATTTGCGCTCTAGATCAAGAAGACGTGACCTAGACATTAGACGGCTACTGTAGGAGAGCCTAGCTCCGTTTCTTACCTATCTCCAACCTCTTGGCGGGGCTAGGAAGTCTGTGTTCAATGTGTTTATGCTTACATGATAAACCCTTATTAGTCTTTTGATACAACTTTCGCTGCAGGAACTCTTATGGTCAGCAGCTGTGTTTACTCGGGCTCTTCCTAAATAAATATCCGTCTTTGATTATTCTATCTCGAGACACAATTTGGGCAGCTTTATCAAACGCAAGGCTTCAACCATTAAACCATTTCTTTGCTCGTTCTTTGTCTCTCACGCTTCTTCTTATATGTGTAGAGTTACAAAACCCATTCTATTTCTAATACACAATTGGGTCTATACATTTAATAGGGCACACTTGGATTCAATAGTACCAATTTGCGTCCATTTGTATAGATATCTCTCAGGCTTATTGAATCCAGCAATTTCGGGGTGCTAGAAGCCTACCTATGCGTAATTTGTCCCCTACAGGATCAATACAATAAGATAATAAATAATGTGCTTGGATAGATAAAAAGAGAGAGACTACGAAGTCATATATGTAATTTTCACGTGTATGAAAACACTCCAATTACAGAGAAAACAGTTATTCCATTCAGTAATTAAGTTACTCAGCGCATTTAATAACATAAACAGCCAAAGAATACTTAAGTGAGAGATATAATGAGAGTAACAGACACTAATCTTGGCTAGCTTAATGAATGTTAAAGTATACTGCGGAATGCGTAGTTTTAATTGAATTTTACAGTAATATATAGAATTTTTACTGTGAAACGACGCAAATATTCGTATAATTAGGAAGTCAGTTACTATAGGAATTCGGATGAGATTTAAGATATAACGCTATGATAACAAGATAGACTACTTGTGTTTTTAGTCGCGTGCGAGTCTAGTCGCGGGTGACTCTCATATCACTATGTCGACGGTCGGTGGGTCGCCGTTTTGCTTTTATTTTGTTTTTGTAATAACATTGTAACAATTTGGCTGATTCTAATGAAATTTGATACCCTAAAATTGTTTTTCATTGTCTTTCGAATGATATAACTTACGAGGTTCTCCTAAGGTTAATCTTTGAATTATTGAAAGTTGTGAAGGTCGAAAATCAGAATAAGTGATAGCGCGTGACTTTTTAGTCAGCAGACCTTGCTTCTAAAACGGAAGGATAATCTTGGCTAGTTTCTGTGAATAAATGTAACATAATGGACAAAACATTTTATATATTCATATATATCAGTAGTAATCATTTACTTTTCATGTTGCTTCATCTCTCTTTCCTCACTCACTTCTTTGTTCGCAATCGGATTATCTCATGGTTCGTTATAAACGGGAACTTAAGCCCTATATTAAATCCTGCAAAGATCATAAATGCTTTTGATTTTTGCCACAAAGCAGAGATCTCTTAGACCAGGTAAGTGTGAATTTCATGTTACCGATCCATACAGGATCGCATTTTCATAAACTAAATGCTAACTAAATTTAACCTGAATGAAATAAACTAATGGTGTGTAGAAGAGTAATGGGTGATTTCTAAGTTAAAGAAATTTCTACAAGTAAAATTTATTTTGCTAGAGTTGTTTTAGAAAAGATAGAATCATGAAAAAATAAGATAAAAACAGAAACAAATGTAGCAAACTTACAATAAAAGGTAAATATATAATACAAAAAGAGTGCACACGAAATATAAGAAAGATGGGCCACGCGGGAAACGATAAAATTAATTTATTTGCTTATATATTCCTTAAGCATCGTAGCTATTAAAAGCTCTTCGCCATATTGAAATCATTGGCGTGGTGATAATAGTGATGGAAATCTTAGAGGAAATTTTTTCCCATTCCCCCAAAGAATTGCTCTCATTCTTAGTTTTCTAACTTCTGTCAAACATTTAGCGAGCGAAGTTTATTCGGGTCGTTATGGTCCAGAATTCGTTATTTATGAATGGGATCTAAGAGGCGAAACGGGCATTAATTTATCCCTAAAGAATTAATAATGTTAAGAGCCAAGATTTAGAAATGGGGGGAACATACATGCAACTAAAGGAAAAGATAAAATATAAGATTATATTGTTAAATGTAAAGCTATTTCCATATATTATTTTAAAATCACATAAATGCATAAATACCTATCGATTTATGGAAATTTGACAGTAACGTCCCAAAAGATAAAAAAAAATGTATTTTTTCTATCTCAACATCATCCCTAACTTTTGCCAGAGAAAAGCCAAAGTTTTCAAAATTAGCTCACGATATTCTACTGGTATAACCTTTATAGTGGTAAGGATTATGCAAAACTGGATCAATAATGTTATCAGCAGATAAGCAATATATTATAAACGATAAATAGACAAACTGATCCGGACGACACCATTAAATAGTTTTTATTCGAATATAAGAATTAGATTATGAATGTGAAACATTTGTACAGGTTATAAGTAATTAGTATTTAGTGTTTTAAAAGGTCGATGAAGCTTATTTCACATATTTAAAAACAAATAACGTAAATTAATCAAGTTCTAAAGGTGATTGATATATATAATGAAATATAAGAGGACGCTGCTAGTGAATTTTCATAGGGTTTTCAGCATAGAAGATTCTGACATTTATTTATTACCCTATCGAGTAATGTGGAAATAAGCTTCATCGGACATGATTAGGCACGACGAGTGTCTTTATGCACAGAAGGTTACGGCCTGGTCCGTCATCACCCGTTCAAGAATCATTGGTCCCTACTTCTTCGAGGATGCTGACGGAACAAGACTGACAGTAACAGAGGACACTTAGAGAGAAATGATACAAGATTAGTTGTTGCTAGCACTATAAGATTTGTATATGCAGAATAGGTGGCTTCAACAAGATGAGGCGACATCACACATACCAAGAGAAACTGCGGAAACACTAAGAGCAACCTTCCCTGGTCAATTAATTTCGCGTTTAGCTGATGTTTCTTGGCCACCCCGATCACCTGATTTTACCCCTACATATGTTGGGGGATACCTTAAAGAAAAGGTATACGTAAGTAAAGCTAATAATCTTCAAGGATTGAAAGAAAACATACACAAAAATAGAGAAAATCTCTTGTGATGTTTGGGGCAAATGTCATGGAAAATATGATGCCAAGAATCCGCCTTTGTTTCATCAATAATGGAGAAGAATTGAAGGAGATTATATTAAAATAACAAAACTTCAAGATCTCCTCTTTCATTTTTCTATAGCAAACACATTTATATGTTAATTATTTGTTGATTATTAATTTTTAATTCTGTGAAGTATCTTTTAGCCACGATGATGATTTGAAGACTTCTGCCACAGAAACGAGATCCAACACTTAAAACTCTCGCGCAGTAGTCTTACTCCCTTCCTCTTCATGTCTTTCTCAGAGTTTATAAACTGTTTTCGGATTTCTAATTTACCAAAAGAATCGAGAAACCACTTTAACAGAGGTAAGTCGATGATAAAGGGATGAGAAACTTCAGGGCGTTTCACTAGTCTTGGTTAAAGCGGAAAGCATTTTGGCCTAGCAATTAGAGTTGCTGAACTGTTGTTCCAAGAACTCCACTTTGCTTCGGTGTTGTTGATGTATTTCAAGAACTCCTCTTGTATATTTGCCACTATTTGATAAGTACATCAATTCCTTGACTACGTATCCACCCACCAAAATTGATTCTCTAATTATAAAATTCTCCATCAGCTGCGAGCTTTCAACGGTAGAAACAACATCAAAGCACTGAAGCCAACATAATTAAAAGGAAGAGAAACTCCTCAAAAGGTTAACATCTATTTCGCTGGTAGACGATGCGACAATAACAGCGCCAACTACAATTATTCCCTTCACTGTAATTATACTTGTTGAGGAATCGTCAGAGCTTCTTCTCTCATCTAAATAAGCAGTCGCTTCATTAAAAAAAAAGGAAGATCGAGTTGTGAATAAGACTATTATCCAAACGCATTATTTATACTCGAGAGACGAGTGAGAGGTAAGATAAATCTAATGAAATAGTTAGATTTTTTCGACATTCCTTTATATTTGTTTAATTAATTCCTATTTACTAAAAGGTATAGTAGAATAATGAATAAATCTTTCGTCAAGTCACCTGGCCTAATGAGAACAAGTAATCATCATAAACACATTTGTTAACATTTACAAATACTTTACGTGACACCTACAATAGTTGTTTAGGTGTAGATTTGGTCGCTACTATAATTAGATAAAACTCTATAAAACACGAAGTTTAGGAGCATAATGACATGAAGAGAAATGTTTATCTGGTGCAATAGAATCAACTAATTCTTAATGTAAATTAAAATTACTTCCAAACAAACATTCGCTTTGCTTAAAATTTTACACTGTTATTACAACAATAAGAAATAAATGGAGTATTTATACTCAATTTATGGCGAAGCAGCGAGTGTCCCTAATTCAAAAGTTATTTCTTCTTGGGAAAATGGATCATTAAAAAGAAATATATCTCTTAGAATTATTATCGTAAATTGATAATTCTAGGTAGGTATTGTCGGTAATAAAAGCACTAAACAATGTTTTTAAATCATCAACGTGGAACATATTGTATTCTCCTGCCAGCGGTGTGGCGTTTTGTGAAAATTGAATGAGAGAAGGCAAATATTACTTCAAGTACTGGATATAACATAGAGTTCAAATCGATTTGAGATTATAATTATAATAATAATGAATGAATGCTGCAAATGAAAGGTTATTCACTACGATGTAAGGTAGAGGCAAAATAACATGATAGAGTATAATTATCGCTAAAAAATAAATTTACTAATTATAAATAAAAAGAGCCCTTCATGGTTGTGATTTGTGCAAATAATCTTTAATGAACTCAGATTTGATGATTACTACCGTTATTACCGGTGCATTGACGAACAAGATTTGAAAGCTAAGGTGCCTCAAGATATATTATTCATAGTCTTCTCTAAAATAAAAATGTCCTATTTTAAAACGCAGAGTTGGTCTTATTTATAAATTGTGCGCAAATTGGGATATATTAACATTTGGACAAGAGGGCCCGAAATGATGATTAATTCAGATCTTTTCTTTTCCCCTTATTACATTAAGATAAATTATATCGTATATTTTTACCATCTACCTAAATTTATCTAACGTATTGCGCTGAGCTACGGTTAACACATGTCAGTGTTATATTTTTACCAGTAAATATTCTTTTTTTATATGTCAGCCGGTAATATTCTTAGAGGGATTTCAGATATCGACATCAACAAATTGGTATAGTGGATGTCCATTTTGAAAAGTCTGACATCGTTTCAGGGGCCATTTTTTTACACTACCCTGGCTGTTTTTAGCCCTACAAAATTGTATGGAAGATGTTGCTCGAACCTTTCGTCTTGTTTGCTAAAAGGAGTTTGGTAAATATATTTATTCCCACTTTTTTCATGAAGGAATACTATGAATAAAGAGGATACGATATATATAGGCTAGGAATGATCTCTTTCGTATAGAGAGAGGGTTATTTAAGTATTGATGGTTTTTATACACGCGCAGAATCATTTTAATCATTAGCAATGATACAGAAATAGGTAAATTTGCATTCCGTAAAAACTACACCAAGCATAGGTAGGCTATTCAGGGACCACTGGAAGAGAATAATTTTACAAAACCGAAGAAGATAATTAAGAATTTGACATCAACTTTGAACGCAACATCATAGCAGCACTCAATGTGGAAAGAGATAAAACACACCCTCATCCAACTGTAGATGTAGACAGAGACCCCTTCGTCGGTGACGACGAAAAAATCACAGTGCAAAAAGTAAAAAAACTATTCCGCAATTTAAACAGAAGGCACCAGGAAGATCAAAACTTACAAAGAAGCACTACGAAGAAGCACCAGAAAATATACTACAGGGAATTCCTTCTGTATTAAACGCTAGCCTAAACACCGGACACTTCACGAATGAACTAAGGATCTAAAGATTATCTTCATCCACAAAGCAGGAAAACCACTAAAACGAGTGGAGAATTACAGAGCAACCTCTCTACTCGAATTCATGGGAAAGATGTTTGAGAAAATAATAAACAATAGACTGATTGAGCACCTGGAATAAGACAACCTACTGAACAAATTTCAATTTGGATTAAGAAAAAAGAGGGACACAGAAATGGTCCTCAATGGCATCACCGAAAATATAGCCAAAGCTAAAAAAGCAAAGGCTAGTGTTGATGTCGTCTGCAGGGACGTTTCAAAAGCATTCAACAGAGTTTGGATTAAATGAATGCAGTATAAAATTCTACAAATATGCATGAACGACAAAATCGAAAGACTAATCTGCAACTACGTGACTGATCGACGGGCATTCATCGAGATAGACACCATCGAGGAGAAGAATTTAAGATAGAAGCAGGTGTACCGCATGGAGGATACCAGAGGCTATCATAATAGTGAGTGTATTCATCAGCCATCTATCTACCATTTACGTATAGATATCTCAATATATAATTCTCAGCCAACGTGACACAAATCGTCATCTTTCCATAAAGGAACCACGAAATGCAGGCTAGATTAACATCAGAGGAAATAAGGAGGATTAATGTTTACGAAAGACGATGGGAAATTAGCATTAATAGAAACAAGCACTTTATAGAACGAGTTGAAAAAGGAAGAAGGGGAATGAGTCCACTATACAGGCTCAAGTAGCTTAACCGAAGAAACAAGAAGAAAATATACCAATTAATCATCTAGTCAGCAATGGTATATCCAGTATTTCCTATGTACACCATTTCAGAGAGTAAAATTATTGAACTGCAGCGTATTCAAAACAAGGCCGTATCAGTAATCACCGGCAGGAGAATAAGAGACAGAAGACGACAAAGACACCTACATAGAGAACTGAATGAAGATGAAACCACTGAAAAGATACTAGATGAAAGAGCAAAGGAAATGATTCGGAAAACACAACAGGAAATAGGAGATTTGATCACCCAAAGAGAAGATGGGGGAGAACATAACTTCTTCCTCACTTAAACAACAAGGTTTGACCAAGAAGAGGATGAAACTATCACGGGTTAAGTGGAAAGTCAAAGAGAGTGTATGTAACAAATTGATTAATCTACAATAATTAGTAAAAGTTTAAAGTAAAACAGGGGAAAATAGCAAAGAGAAAAACTTTACCAGTAGTAAAAACATAAAGAACAACAAAGACGGTTTGAACTACTAATAACAAAACAATTCCTGACTCTCATCTTGATAATTTTAAGAACATGAGAGAATACTCCGAGGAGCAACGAGAGAGCTTTAACCACGATCTACTGGACTTTGAACGCCGCTATCAAGGATCGTATAGTGAAGTTCTGATGGGAGACTTTATTTAGGGGCTGATTCGTGAAAGTAATTTACAATATAAGTGTAAATCATGGAAAACTACTCATTTCTAATATTTTAATTATCTCACTTATATAATTCTAGAATAAATAAATGCTATTTTGGCATCATGTCGTTTTGTTCCTACTTTATGCAAATAAAAGTTCAAATTCGCCACTTCCTTCCAGAGAGAATAGGTAAATTTTATATAAACATTATTATCCTGGACACAAAACCAAGTTTTGAAATAAATAAGTGTTTTTGCATGTATTCTAGACACATGAAAATAGAAAATAACAGTTGCTACCAAAAGACAAAAATCGTGATATACATTGAATTATTATTATATAATCATTCTGATTACATGCTTTATTTAAATACAACTGTAAAACTCTACATGTTAGCTGGAATACGACATGGAGTTTGAATTCTCACAGACAAATGATCTTAAACATATTTACTACACGGATTTGTGGCTCACTTCATACATTTAATGACTTTCAGTCTGTGTAGGCACCTTTTCCTAATACCATTGACATCCTTCTTCCTGTCGTTTCTTTTGTGTATTTCTTTCCTTTCATTCGACTTATTTCTAATCTGGCTCTCACATTCCTCATTATTTCGTGGCTTTATGATCATACTCCTATAATAGATTCTAGTTATCTTGTTTCTCTGTTTTTCTCGTCTTCTCGACTCGTGTCAAGATGTCCCTGAAGTTATCAGAACCATTGAACAGCTCGAAGAAATTAAAATCCAAGCAACATAAGAGAAGCCTTTGTCAATCTTTACGTCTGCATCACTGTCATACTTTAAATTCTAAAATAATATTTATTACGCGGTGAAATAGGTGAAAATTGTCAATATTTAGTAGAATGATACAATAAGTTTGTATAATATTTTATAAATATCTACTATACTGTAAATCAAGTAGACTGGTTTTACCTCTTTTTTTCAATTAGTTATTGAATTCTCAATAGCCCATTGATTAATTTTTAATGAGCTTATGAAGGTCTTAAATTGACTCCTAAATATAATCTTGCCAAGGATGAAAAATCGATGAAATTTAAATTCGAAACTTAGTTCTTAATTAATTATTTGAGGTGTATAAACACCCTGTCTTTATCATTTTTCATGTAAGTGTTTAAGTGTGTATGCGCAATTGCAGCATGTAAGTAGTGCATAGGGGATTGCATAGCTTACCTAGAGTAAACTTTGACTATCATAATTTATTTTTCATCATCACTAACTTTATAATTGTATATGGGATTTTTGAAGATGGGAGAAAAATTAATAAATGTTTAATTTTCCTTTTTGGATAAATGACTTTATGTTTTTTTATCAAAGTTATTTTTAATAATTCTTTTATATTATCAAAAAACAAAATTGTGAAGTTCAGAAATAAATATAAGTAACGAAATTTTGTGAATATTTTAAAACCCAAAGAACAACAAATGGTGAAGTTCAGATAATTTATTTTTATATATCTTATATAACTATATTTTAGCAAAGTGATATTTTGAAAGGGAGGAAATTTAGTTTCGAGTTCTTTTTTAAAATTATTATGATTGGCGAAGTTCAGAAAATTTATACAAATTTAACCATTGCTGCTTTTTTGTAGATTTTAAATTTTAATCTTAGTAGCGAAGGGCAAACTCTCCCGGTATTCTCTATTTTTGGGGGTATTTTATCTTCGTTTTAGTAAATTGTTTTAAGTTTAGTTTTTAATTAATAGTGGGATTGTTTTATCTGTTTAAACTTTGTTTTGAATGTATTTATTCAGAATTTGGAGGAAAGATTGTAATAATTAAGCAAGGTTTCGGATAAATTTCACTATCATTTTACACGTTGTTGCCCAGAAGCGAGTTATAATATCCTTTTGTTTCCGTCCATTCCGATTCAAATCTCCTCTCACTCTACCAATTAAGGGCAATTATGAGAACATGAAATAATATTCTAAGCTCATGGCATAATTACTTTGAATTACGCCTTAAAGATCAGTTAAACATAAGGCATCCAAAGGTTTTTTCGCCTCTAATATAACCTAAGTTAACTAAACCTTACCTAACCTAACCTAAACTAACATAATTTAGAATATTTAACGATAGTTTAAGTTACGTTAAGTTAAGTCAAGTTATATTAGGGTAAAATAAACCTAGGGATGGGTCATCTTTACAAGATCTCGGGTTTAAAGTCGCAAGAGAGGATCGTCAACCTCGTTAAGATTTCTCACGCCAACAACAATAAACTGAGTAAAGAAAAGTTCTTCACTGTTCTTTGATTTTGCTGATTTTATTATAATTAATTTTATGCCTTTTGACCCCTTTAAACTTCTCCCGTAAGCAAAGTGAATCATGCGTTGGGTTTCCGCCCTTAGCCACCCACTTGATTTCCAGCAACGTCGAAAAGCTTGCCGTCCCTTGATCTATCAAGAGATCCCTTAATCGTTGGTTGGTAGCCGGATCAAGCTCTTCTTTGCCCTTTTTTCTCAAAATGGACGGGCCTTTTGTTCACACAGGCTTACCAGTGACTATCATTTTAATCTTTATGTGAAGTTCATTATCCAGTTGGGAGTCTAATCCACAATTAAATGAGACGGGTAAGGTAATTGGGACTATTGAAGAATATTGGTCCCAATTGACCATTTGGAACAATAGGGATCCAAGCTTTGCCAAAACGGGGAATATGAAAGTAAAATAAAACGAAAAACTAATTTATCACTGATTAAAAATATAGTAACAAATGAAATGTTAATTACAAATATACTCTTCAGTAATTGTTTAAATTGATTAATTTGAAAGTAAGCCAATTAAAAAGGGTCTAAGGCTAATTAGCTGGATAGATTTGTTGGATCTTGTAAAGATGAGTCAACCCAAGGTTAGGTTAGGTATGCTTTTGTTAGGATAAGTTATATTAAGGTTAAAAAAGCAGGGGGATGACTCATCTTTACAATATCAGGTTAGTTTAAGTTAAGTAAATTTACGTTAAGTTAATCCAAAACTTATATAAATATAGAAAAAGCCTAACCTGACCTAAGTCTTAACAAAGAGATGTTTCAATCAAACGCTTTCATACTCAAATTCATTTCAGATCTTCTTAAATGCGGCCACGCGACACCAAATCAACCAAATTTAATCGGGTCAATAACGAAATGACCTATTTGAATGTTAGTGGCAGATTTGCAAATTTAAAAAAAAATCCGTCACGTAATTGATTGGATTGTATTTTTCAGAAGCTTCGCCCAATTAAATAACTTAAACTAACTTCTGTCGTCAAACTTTCGTCTCCGCCTCAGAATTCGGAAGTTGGGATAATTTGTTTGCGAAGATTCGTCGCCTGATCGAAAAAGCGTCTCCGTCGAGATGGAGGGTCAGAGAGGAAAGATATGGAAAACGAGCGCACCCATACATTCTTCTTCTCTCACACTTTTTCATTGTTGTTTGAAGTTTAATTGCTAAAAGCACTATTGTAGCAAGGCAGTCCCTCCGCTTCTCACCTTACGAAAAGATAATTGAAAAGCGGTTGGGGAAGAAGGTGAAGTGGAGACGTCTAGGAGGAGTGAAGCCAAGGTTATCAAACAGACTTCGAGAGTAGCCTGGGGACTGGGAAGAGCTCCGCACCTCTATATGCTAGGCGTAACACTATAAGGGGCACAGCCTTGAGGGGGGAGTGAAGTTTTATAAATTTCTGCGTCAAGATAGGTGAGATCGTGTTAAATAGTGTTAATTGATGTGGATCATTTCATAGATTTCATTCCTCATTTAATCCTTAAAATTAACTAAACATAACGTTGCAATTTTCTTCTTTCATAAGTTCTAATTCCTATCCTCACGGCTCGAGAACATAGAACTTCACTTTCATCTTCAGTTCCTCTACGCAATGGAGTTAAAAGAAATTCTAGGATATTTCGGCGAAAAGATAGTAAATGGCTGAAAGGTGAAGCTGTAGTGTTCATGTGTAGCTGAGAGAAAACCATTTGTTAAAATTTAGCTGCTATAATATAATTAGTCGATTTTAGGTAAAATAACATAATTTGCTCATATGTAGCTCATATACATAATACCATTTGTTTAATGTAACTAAGATAACATAATTTGTTCATATGTAGCTGATATAACATAATTTGTTTATATGTAGCTGTGATAACATAATTGCTCATATGTAGCAACTTATATCATACAACGAGGCAGTTATATTCGTAATTGAAGGCTAAAGGAAGGTTGGTACTTTCTTTTTGCCTAGAAAGAGGCAAATTTGGGCGGGTTTTGAGCAAAGGTTTGGAAAATGGTGGGCGGCGAAATAGTCTTTTAGAATAGGTTTGGATTTAGACAAATGAAGGGGCTTAAGAAGTTCTATAAAGGTAGAAGTATGAATTCTTCTGCTTAGGGACGTTATAGGAAGGAGCTTAGTTCTATTTTATTAAAAACTGATGTTCTGAAAAGGCAAAATCAACAGTCGGTAATGTAAAATTTCGTACTGGCTATACCATGGTGTTGTAAAATCTTTGTCTACCTCTAGGTCAAGAAAAATACACCTTGACAATATCACTGATATTAATTAATTGAATGGGCCCGCTGAAGCCACCACATATATAACAAAACAGATCTCAGCTATCCCAATACTTTCTCCGAGCAGCTGCGATGATCTGGAACGCGAAAAAGGAAGTTATTGAAAACACTCAAAGACTGGACGAATTCGACTAATAGCCATACAGCCAGTTGCAAAAGAGCAAGCGTCGTGCACTCTAACACGCCACATGACGCAATGTTGTGGGAATGCAATAGAAGAATAATTGTTATATATATATATATATATATATATATATATATATATATATATATATATATATATATATATATATACATACCTCTTCATATCGTTTTATTAGTGCAATAGTAGTACTATTTTGATGTTGGAGGTGGTATATCACCCTTTATAAAGTCACAAAAAGTCACTATTTCAATACTATTTAGCAACCCTAGAATTCTTCAACATGGCAAAGTCGATTATTCATCCTACGGCTTTGTTGTTATTTTTTGTCTAATTAAGCCATTTCACGTGTTTGGGAGGTTAATTTGGTATTCTATTTTTATATGTGGATTATAAGATCGTGGCATTTAATTAATTACGTAGAAAATTCCGAAAAATAATCTCAAAAATGAAAGTTTTGGTTGTTTGCGAGGCCATCGAAAAATCCAATGGACACTTGTTTGTAAATAGCAAGCTAAAAGAGCTTATTTTTAAGCTTAATATTATTTAATTTTTATCTAATTATCTTTAAACTAGTTTAACATAATAACGCGAGTTCAAAATAGCAAAGCAGGGACAGTTTGCTCTTTTCTAAAATTTGAGGAGGAAAACGCAAAAAACGCTTGTGCTTGTCTTTTACAAAATTACCATTGTTTATTTATAAAAATAAATATATATTTCCTATTATTTTTGTTTAGACCCCAAAATATTGTTGCAATTGTGTCTGTGCTTTTTGGTGAATGACCTAATTACCATTCTTAACATTAGGTAAAGAAACGCATAAATTATATTACGAATGAAAGAAGTTAGTATAACATTGGTGATATGTAGCTTAAGAGGGGGAAATAAATAGACAATCAATAGATATGCATTTCTGAAAAGTATCTTATAATTAATCGAATAAGGAGGTTCATTTACATCTTTGTATAAATTATCATATGAAAAATTAAACCAGAGGAAGAAATTCCATTAACTTGCCGGGATGTAAGGTGAAGGAATTGCATCTAGGTCTCGTCCAATCATATCTACTTTTAACCACAACCACATCCTCGTACAAATAATAAATTAGGTATATAATACATTATGTAAAAAGTGTTTTGTGATACTGATTAATCCAAACCCTAAAAATGTAGTATTTCAATTAGGAGGAGTTCTGAGTAACTCTTATTATCTAATGAGTTGCGAAATTAATTCCGAAAAAATATTTTCCTGCATACCATATTCGTCTGGTTGCCCAAAATACTACAACTGAGACAAAGCAGTAAAGTTTTCTTTTATGCGCGTTGGAAACGCGAATTTCAAAAACTGGAGTTAAACTGATTTTTGGAGTTGTAACTTGTATTTTGTAAGAAACAGAAAATTAATTTCGCGAACTTCATCTATTATTGAGTATTACTGTAATATGGGATGCTTTAATATTCAGAAAATGTCTACTTTTTATAAAATTATTCTTTATTTATTTCAAAAGAGAATTGGAATGGCGCCAAATGTATATAAAATGAATTCAAAATTAAGAGTGCAAATGAAGAAGTTGAAAAGAATACGCGAGTTTGTCATTTCTATGGAGCGCAGATGAACAGAACGAGTTCTGTAATGTTTGAAGTAAGCTACTGTGGAGAAGAAAGACGCGTAAGTCAATATTTAGGTGCTTTCTTTAGCTTATGTAACTTAACTGATTAGGCGTAATTACTGGAATGGAAAGGACGAGGATATACTATACGACCCGATTAGTTAATTGCAAATTGGTTTCTTTGATTAGTGACTTTTCCAATGAACAAACATTACTCGGTTGTTATTAGTAATACACAATTAGTGAAGCTTTCTGGATTGCGGATGCTTCCGGATCATGCGCAATCATTTGGGTTTGCTTGGCTTATATGAACTCGGCAAGAAAAGGTGGAATCTCGTAGTCTATTCTGCAAATTGAAATAAAGATATTGAAAGGAGAATCTACTCACCTTTTTTTTGAATAGCAGCTAGTTTGTCTTGATATTCATTGTTGTTCAAAATTCTTGTATAGGCTAAAAATTGCATTTCGGTTGTGCAAATAGTTAAGATAAACTATGACAAAAAGGTCATCATTTATTAGGTACAATGAACAATACAGTAATATTCTAAGATATTTATATTGATTGATCTTAAAATCTACCCAGGCAAAGAGATTGAATTTCATAAATATCAAGGTCTATCCTCTTTATGAGAATAGAGTACGAAATATTTATTTAGCCTCGAAGATCATTTACCGCCCCTATGCTTTTCATATTTCATTTCCTTCATTGTTCTCATTTTTTCATTTCGAATGTTTGCCCATTGTACACTGTTACACGTGTTATGTGGAGTAGCGGTGCATACTTCCAGCACCAGTGTGCGCAATTAAGCACCATCTCACCAGGCCTCTTGGCCAAAGTGCCCGGAGGTACACACCTTCCATGAATCACGGTTTGCGGATTTGTATCTTCCATATTTTTTTATCCAGTTTAAAATCACAACCGCTCGACATTACAACCATATCCACCAGGCAATAGAGCTCCTTGTTTATTTGCCCACCCACCTTTCAGTGCATTATGTTAATCTGTGGAAAATAACACCCTCTCTACCATAAATCCCTACCTGTAGTAGAACTCTCTAGGTTTATTTTCTCGTGATGGTTCTATTACTGATATCTACATATATATCATTAATAGCCTCGCCTCTGCACTTCTGTTTTCACTGACTCAGTCTGACTTTAAATCTTTCCTCCATGGTGTAGCAGGGCGTAACAACGATTTTTAAAGTGAAACCTAGTGGCCAGGATCGAACTCACGATCACAGTGCCCAGGTATTATAATAAGAGGTGATGACTCAACCTATACCTTAATTGCCACACATTCCTCGATATATATGTGCTCTTCCATCTATCTGCAGGGGAAGGAAAGGTGTATCACGGGCTCTCTTCAGCCGCTGGAGGGGCTGACCCCATATCACCCACAACTAGTAAAGGGATTTTGCCTTTTGGCTGAAAAGCAGTTTCCTTCCTCCTTCCCTCTTATCATTCCGCGTGAAGGATTTGCATTCTTCCCTCTTTCCCCTCTAATAGTATCAGCGGCGACGCCACTTTCTCTTTCGGAAGGACCAACAACAAAATACGCGAGAGGTGGCATCGACTCAATCGCCCCTCAAGAGAGGGAATCGATGGAGTCGATACTTATTTAGGGTTAGAGGGTAAGGTATTCACCCTCCCCCCCTTCTTTGACCTACGCTTAGTGACTTTCTTATGGGCTTTTTGTGATAAGATGATAAATGCTTATTGCATTGATGGTTTTCCATGGTTTCAATCACTTAACAGTACCTTTAAATGGGTAAATGTGTCTTCTGCCACTAGATGACGCCACTCAGCGCCAAATCCGATGGCAGATTTGAAATCTCTAGGGTTAATAACCATATGTCCCATAGTCATATGGGTAATTTGATGGCTCTTAATGGGTACAATTGAACTTTACTCCTTTTGAAAAAAACGACGCCTAGAGCTGGCGCTTCGTCGATGGTAAAATCAAGTTACCCATAAAATGCAGTTACCTTTAGTTATCTGATTATGTAGAATTAGCGAATCTCGCACATTTGTTAATTTTCTTCCCGTTGAATTTTTTTTAGTTTATAAAGCTGAAAACTTTACTCTACTCTCCATTTTTATTAGTTATAAAATTAGCTTTTACCATTTTTTCTCGGGCTAAAATCTTAGAAACCGACCTCAAACGCTTTTATTTGTGATTAAATATCTAATTAGGAAAAACGGTGGTTAAAATTTGAGCATTTAGATTGTTGTTTCAAAAAGACTAAATGGATGTGTATGAAACTCTTTCCCTTGAAACGCTAATTCAGTTTCCAGTTTCTGTCCATTAATAAGTCTCGAAATCTAATTGCTATTGCATGAACCCTGTTAATTTATAAAACGCCCTAATCTCATTAGAATGAAATGGAACGTTATTTCCATTGAAGGATAGAATTGTACATTAACAAATGAACAATTTTAGCTGCTCATCATTCGTTCTTTGGGGAAATGTTATTACTAACAAAATGTAATAAAAGTCGTACGTTGACGGT
The DNA here is from genome assembly GCA_963969495.1 of Ceratothoa steindachneri. Classification (NCBI taxonomy): domain Eukaryota; kingdom Metazoa; phylum Arthropoda; class Malacostraca; order Isopoda; family Cymothoidae; genus Ceratothoa; species Ceratothoa steindachneri. Next base: position 62,173,847 of record OZ018337.1, read on the forward strand.
AATATAAAGATTTGGACGATAATACAGTATTTACGTACCATGAAATCTACTTTTGTCTTTCGTTCTCAAGGACAGAAGTCTATATGTATCATATTAAATCCGCAATACATATAATTAATGAAGTTAATCAGTCTGGCAAAGCGAATTTATTTACCAAAGCGAAAGATGTTTATCACCACCAGCTGTCCAATCATTGTGGATTTATCTATCGATGTATTACTTGGAAGATAAAATGAGAAATTGCTTCCTATCCAGACCACTCATTTTGTATGAATTAATTGGTTTTCGATACTTATGCTCCTATTACTAAAATAGTTATATTTCCCAAATAATTCTTTTGTTTATTATGCATAGTATTTATTCTTAGATATCGTATCTATATCAGTATTTCGAACCAGGAATGACCTCGATTCTTGCTCACCACGACACTATAATCAAAATTATGGACAAAAATGATCTCTGACATAAGGACATAATCAGCTACATGCTATGAGATTCAGGGGGTTGGTACAACTGAATGGCATTTGAAAGACCTGAGCACAAAGACACTGCAAGAACTACAATGGGGAAATTCTGTTGATTGATGTAGGTCAAGTGTATGGATGGACAAATTATAGTTAAGCTGATAGGAATGATAACCTCCGGATCGATGGGAGATGAGAAATAAATGTTTAGAGTGAGTAGATTTAGTGTGGCTCAAGTAGTTGCACTTAGACAGATGAGAAAACAAGGGATGAGAGTATGGTGTATACCAGGTTGATGAATTTGGAGAAAACATATGTGGAGAAGCATTATAGCAGGTGCTAATGATGTAAGGAGTAGGTGGTAAACTATTGGAGAGTGTGAAGGGTATATATGTTGAAAATAAGGTTTGCATTGGGTTGAAATTAGCCAAAGTGGTTTAACATACGTATTGTGATGATAGAAGATCATGTGAAGCTGTTAAATATCTTTATGAATGAATTTCTTTAATAGGTACATTTGGAAATGAAGGGAATTAGTGTTAGATTGACATAAAGTAGAAAGGGATAAGTTATATTATTCTGGTATCTGTTGGTGACCTGGTGTTGGTGGCTGAGAATAAAAATAATTTCGAAATGTCTATCAAAACTTCTGCCAGTCTCTGTGAGAGGAGGGGCCTAAAAGTGGATGCAAAAAAGAGTGAGAGTTTCCGATTTAATGGGGAAGAATGGGAAGGGATATAATAAGCGAAGATTTGGCGTCATCCTTGAATAAAGGCTAATTCTAGGATGCATTGTAAATAATAGGGTGCAGATAAAGCAGAATGCGACCATAAGGTTTTAAATGGTAGCCAACTCGGTATTAATCGGAGTGGAAGTAATCATTAACGGTTTGGGTGTGGAATGTGCAATATTGTTGTTTGTGAGGGAAACTATGGTCTGGAAGAAATGGAGTGAGGGCAGTACAAATGGACAACTTGAATTTGATGGTTGTGTTGAAAGAGATGGATAGAGTGATGAAAGACTGGAAAAGAGAAATTGATGGTATAGATAAGAGTGTAAAGGAGATTCTGATTGAAAATTTTTAGAGGTGGCAGAGGCATGTAATAGAAATGGATGTAAATAGACTTGTGAAGAGAGTATATGAGTTTGAGTGGTAGTGTGTGAGAATTGTTGGAAGACAGCATGTAAGGTGTGTTGAATATTGGAATGTGTGTTTGAGAGACAAATGGCGGAAGAAGAAGGAATTGGATGATAATGTGTATGATGAGTATGCATGGATGCTGTGTGACAGGGCATATGATATATCCTGACTGGAAGAGATGCTACAGGATGCACCCCTCCGTTAGCCTATATAGGTCCTTCGAAGCAGACAAAATAATGTGGGGTGGGAGAGGCATGTGTTTCTACTGGCATTGAGGGCCCCTTCCCCTCCCTTTCGCCAAGCCCTTACTTTGTGGGAAACTGGTCTATTTTGCAGTTGTCTTAGTTTTGAAATTATATTAGCAAAAAATAGAATAAATCAATTTTCTTAAAAAACATTTTTGGGCCAAAACGAAACCTGGGAACGGGGAATTTCTTCATTCCTGCAGCTATCGTATCCTAACATAAATTTTATCGTATTATTTAAATTATAAGTTACCGCAATGTTAATTAATTTGATCAAAATTTGAATAATCAAAAGTTAGAATTGTCGCAGGTGAGGAATCTATTTTTAATCCTCTTAAGACCTAAGACATTCGCTTTCTCGAAATTCTTCTACCAAAAGGTAGATTTTGTTTCTCTGGTCCTCTCATAATAAATATTACGATGAGATGAACTATTTTTCTAGTAACAGTAACATAAAACTAGAGCTACAAAATAAATAGCAGCAAACTCCTGGAATCCCTTCAAAGCCAGCCCAAGAAGAATAACCTAATAGATATACAGATTTGACGAGAACTAATTAGCTAATTGGAATAAGGAGATTAAGCATCGTGTTTGTAAGAGACCTCGTGATAGAAAATAGAGGATAATAGTGTGCTTATTGAGCGGCTTGTACACCGTTGTCTATATGTGTACCTAGGAATCGTATTTATTACAAATTTTACTGTAGTAATCCTGGTGCACCGTTACTCGTACTTCCTTGTAGGTAGAAGATTCATCTAATATTTTTAATAACGTTGAATCTCGAACGAAGATACACATGAACTTTCTTCATGTATTTAATCTGCATAATGTTAGTCAACGCCAGTTAAGGTCCCATTAATTAGGCAGTTACAATAAAAAAAAAGAATAATAACAAACTTATTCATGAAGGTCATCCATTGCTCGTCGCAAAAAATACAGAATTTATCGAGGATGAAAGTACAAACGGAAGATACAAGACCTCTTTTACCAATTCACCCAATGGGAATCAATTTTATCATCAGTTTTTAATTTTCTGTTTTATTCTTCTCACTTTTTTAACAGATACCCTTATCCTCGATTTATTTAAGGTGATATTTATATTGTTCAACTTCTCTTCTATTCTATTTTTAAAATGTCAAACGATGTAGTTTCAATTATTAGCGAAGGTATGAAACCATTACTCATTTGCTTGATTTTATAGAAAAAGAAAATTTGAGCTATGATTGTAATTAATTGCGTGCAATATTTTCTTTTAAATAGTTTTATCATCTGGATATGTAATTTGTAGGTTTATTGCCAATCACGGGAAGCAAATCAAATGGCCATGTCAAACCCATTCTAAGGTTAAAAATTCTAAATTTCGATATGAAAATTAAAATTGACCATCGTACATAAGCTGAGAACGTAAGGGGCATAGATACAAAACATAATCTTTTGTCTTAAACCTGAAATTTCGATGAATATATCTCACCATTCAAGGCATCGTTTTCAAAATGAGGTCTCGAATAAAAAAAGACTTAACGGAACTTTACTAAGATAATCCGTTTTTAACAACTACCAGTGGACAGGTCACTGTTTTTGCATATATTAATATTCACCTGCTCTCAAGCTCCCCATCTGACGGGTTGGTAATAAAGAGTTGCGCCTACCTTCGCTGCAAGTCAAGAATGTACATGTATATATATTATATATAAATACATCTATATATCACATGTCATGTGATTTTCAATTATATATTATATAAATATATAAATATCATACTTTACTACATAGAGGTCAACAACTGGAAATATTTCTCTGCAATTTCATTATAGACAGAAAAGCATGCGTGGTGATTAATGATTTCAAATGAACAAAATTAAAACTATACACTGAAGTCCCATAGAAGATTATGAGATAAATTCAATAATATTTGAGCAATAGCAAAAATGTTAATCACTTCGCACCAAACATTAACCGCCTGTGTTTAAAAGTCATGCATAACAACCTCCATTGAACATATCAATGAAGCGTTTCTCCAAGAACAATTAATGTTATTCAGCCATTTCATTATTATCGTTTCATGGAAGCATTTCTGGAATTAGCCTGTCATAGAGTATTTCTCCACTGTCATTTTTCTTTTCCATTAGCCATTTCCTTTTGAATAGACTGCATCTTCTGTTTTCCCTTGGATACATCCGTCTAAACATACTTCAGATGCTCAAACCAGGAATAATTTGGGCTCCTTCACCTTCACAAACAGCTTCTTCCAAACTACTACTACTAGGATTTCCAAGATGTGATGTCAACAGGCCATATAAACATCGTTTAGTTCAGCATTTTCTATATCCGTTTGGCAGTTCCTCTGTCAAGTCTCCTGTTACTGGATATAGTGTCAAAACACAAGTGCCGTAACATTAATAGGCTGCTATATCTCGAATAAATTCAGTGCAACCTCAACTTGAGATGAACCAGAACAATTGTTCATGAAAGGTATACCCTAGATGTTTCCTTCAGTGTATGAAGGTGAACTACATACTAAGCATAGCTAAAATATCTACTAAACTTCGAAGTTTAATAACTAAGACATCCCGTGTAAGGCAGAGTACAGAGGGTTCTTTCACAAAACTTAGACATGTGACTAGATAATATTCTGTTGCGACGTGTTATTGAGATTGAGACGACAATTTTATCTACATCAGCCTCTCCAGCATTCAAAGTAACAGACACCATGACAGTAAATAAACAAAAACGATCAGCTGTATTGCAGATGACATCACATTCCATGACCTTCCTTGAAAACGTCAAAATCGCATTAGACAATGTGTCTTGATCGTGAGAACTCTAAGACGAGACTGCTAATATTCCCTGTCATCTGTGTTAGCGTCTGTTTCTGGTGAGTCACCACAGATAATCTCATCTGCATGAAAAAATTTCCTCTTGTTCTGCTGTAGCTCTAAATTAGAAACAAGGTATGCTGACTAAAGTCGCGTGCTCTCACTTATTCTGATTTATGTCCTTACGATACTGAAAACCTTCATTAATTCTCGGACTAAACTTGGGAGGACCTTGGCAATTAAACATTTGAAAGAAAATCTAAAGCAACACAATGGCCTCGTTAGAATCGGCTGCATAGTTACGATGTTAGTGCCAAATAATTTATGGGCTAACCTTGGGAGGAACATGACAATTATATCATTCAGAAGAGAATGTACACAACATAAGGGTTTTAAATTTCGTTATAATCGGCCGAATAGTTATGATTTTATTGCCAAATAATTTTCGGGCTAACCATGGGAGGACCTTGGCAATTTTATTATTCGAAAGAAAATGTAGAACAACATAAGGGGTTCATATTTCGTTAGAATCGGCTGAATAGTTACAATGTTATTTGCCAAAAAAAAACAAAGTATTTTTCACATACTTTGTTTTTTAATATACTACAGTCTTTCATTCTTTGCTGCTTGCTGCAGGGATCTTGTCAAAAAATATTTCTCAGAGCCAGATACATGACCATGCCTCTCAGTAATTTGTTTTTTCTTGAACAGAATATCACCTTTCTATCTTCCCTCTGTATAACGTATAACACACTATTTTTCTGTATTTCCTGGATTATATCTGGAGCTCCTAGATCGAACAAGCTGTCTAATTTCAGCATAAATGCCTCTAGTTTCCTTCAAGAATAGTTGATCTTACTTTGCTCTTCAGCAGAACTCGATTTTTCCCATGTACACAGTTCAATGAAAAACTTCATTGCGATGTACTTGTTCATTGTCTTGATCCTATCCATCTGCTGAATGTGGTGAGAGATTTAACTGTTACATCCACAAGGTCTTGCATCTTTGGCCTTCATGAATTTTCCTGAAAATTTTGAAGGATTAATGAAGTACTGGGAACATTTGATAAAATCTGAAGGTCATCTAACGACGACAGATCCGTTCAGTGAGAGATGGGGTAGTCAAGTTAAAACCTACCTGTGGACAGTACAGAGTTGCTACACTTCCCTGCTTACTGCCATTGTGAAGTTATAAGTTGTAGATGTTCTTCTACGTTCTGATTAAGATTCTGTTATTTCCTGAAAAAGTATATAAAAGATTTATTGTTATTTTAATTTATTCTGATTAATTATTATTTATTTTTTATTAATTATAATATGTATATGAGTATAATTAATTATTACACTGGTCAACAGTGATTTTGGTCCGGAAATGATTTAACATTTAATTGACTAAATAAAAAGCGCTGGTTTTGAATCTGACATCAGTCTTTCTTCATTACGTAGAGTTTTATAGATTTACTTATCATTGTCAATGGTGTGTTTATTAAAGTTGTACCCTAAAAAACTGTTAAAATAAACATTTAAATATAACAACATTTATTTTGGACAGCAGCATTTACGTCTGTGATGGTTCTTCCGGATTTCACTATCGAGCTCTCAGCAGTAAATACGCACTATTTTAGGGCTGAAGTGGCCTTGGTAAACTGGTTCCATCTTTTCACTGATCTGGTGGAATTTTTCTCCTTGTTCGTCGCTGAAATCTCCGAGTTTTAGTAGAAAATGTCCAGTTATGAATGAAGGAAGTGCAACATAAAAGACATCCTGGCTCCAAGAGCTTGGTAAATACAGAATACGCTGCACGGTGTCCTTCTAGTTATCTGCACGGTGATACTTAAGAAAAAGTTGCGTTCTCTATCAAAGAATATAAGTCTGATATAGGGCTTCTAAAAATTTACTTTAGAACCATTCATTGCACCTGCTTTCAATTTTGCTTCAGTTACCATACATTTGTTACTCACTGTCAGATATTGAAACCGCAGATTGGTAGAGCTTATTGCTTTAATAAATTACTTTACAAGTCCCAGTTTCAGATATACAGTAGCGGTGGTAGGTAGGCCTTCTGGGCATCAATTAGCTTGTTGTGAATGCAGTTGAATATACCTGGGGTATCTTTCCAATAATTACCAGTATATAAGAAGCAATTATTTATAAAACGATAGAATAAGAGAAGATAAAAATTAGGAATAATATATCGATAAATTTTAAATGATATAGCCCGCAATAGTTAACAAAATCTAGAAAAAAATAGCTTACCTTCCTAACATCAAGGAAATCTGACATAAATTACCATTGTGACGAAAAACATGCCATTTTTATCATAAATTTCGACCAATGAGAATTTTTTAATTTCTCTGGAATATATTCTTCCAATGGGACTAAAATGGTTGAATAAAAAGTACCTAGAATGTTTGGTTTCACGTGAAAAAAACAGGTAGAAGCCAACAACAATAATCTTGATGGGCTAAAGAAGGTAATTAATACAAGGCTTAATACTGGATACTTTTTGTCAAAACAAGGTAAAACAACAAATCAGCTTATGAATTACAAAGCAATATACCTCCTCGATTTTATACGGAAAGTTTACTCTATACTAGGTAGATGTCGCTGATATCCTTCTGTCTCTAAACTAGGGATACCTTAATATACAATTAGCGAACGATTTATCACAACTGCTGATGAGCACCTTCAGGAATGAGCCAATTGGTCTGCTGACCGAAAAGTCACGTGCTCACAATTATTCTGATTTATGACGTTATGACCTAAAACGTTCAATAAATCAAAGAATAACCTTCCAAAGAGAAGGTAAAATAACACAATAGTTTAAATTTCGTTAAAATCGGCCGAATAATCATGATGTTTCTGCCTAAACAAAATAATTCATGTGATATCTTTAGGATGACTATTGATATTATATCAATCGAAAGTGAATGTAAAACAACATAAGGGTTTCAAAATTCCTTAGGATCAGGTGAATAGTTACAATGTTATTGCAAAAAGAAAAAGAGCAAAATGAGAATTGACTGAGCGACTTACATAGAGAGATGTAGAGTCGCCTTCTACTCGACTCAATTATGACTTAAAATATGAGTTAAATTACTCTTCAAATTGAGAACTTTTATCACAATTTTTTTCGAGCCCATCTCTCTGCAGCCTACTTGGAAAAGGTTGCCCTATTCACCTCCCAGCCTCCTGAAAAAAGTCAAATAGTCCACACCTCTGTGAGCATGAACTCGTTCCGAGTACAAGGGACAAACAAGCGTTAGCGAACCCGCTCAAACCGATACCGGGACAGCCAACGTAGGCGGAGATCACCCAGATTAGGGCATTCAACAAATATGTTTCGTTCAGTCTAGGGGACAACGGCTCATAGCGCAAAGGAAAAAAGAATAATAGACCAAGGATAATCCAATCGTCATTAGTGTACGGGACGGTAGCAATGTACACAATATCATAGAGCAGAATACAAACAAGGTCTGGTGATTCCCCAGGCAAACCTTGGGACGACTTTAACAATTATAACATTCGAAAGAGAATCTAAAACAATATATGGTTTTTAAATTTCGTTAGAATCGGATAAATAGTTATGATGTTATTGCCAAAACAAACTAATTCCTGGGCTAACCTTGGACGACATTGGCAATTATACTATTTGAAATGGAATGTATATCAACAAAAGGCTTCCAAATTTTGTTAAAGTCGATCAAATAGTTACAATATTATTACAAAAACAATAAAAGTAAAACGGGGACTGACCGACCGACCCACCTACCGACTTAGTGAGATGTTAAAGTCGCCTGCGACTAGACCCGCACGCGACTAAAGACATATGTTAAAGATTAAGACTAATTATATACTAACTAATACCCTAGGGCGGAACTCAAAAACCAACGACAGTTGCATAGAAAAGTAAATTTAAAGCATCTTAACAAAAAAAATAGAAAAAAGAACAAAGTAAATGGAGAGCCAAAAACTATTCACAAGTATTTCAGTAAAAATAGAAAGAGAAGAGGCAGAAATATTCATGTAAAGCACTCTGCATGCATTTGGCCGTGTGGGCAGGGGCACCGTTCTGCTGAAAGAAGTACTAAACTTTCTGTGTGATCTCTCTCACGCAGGGTAGGATTTAGTTCCTAAAATGTGCCTTTAATGGTTCTAGATGCGCCTAAAACTGGACGTGAACCACACCAGCGATACCTTTTAATCCTTCTAAGATAGGACGCCTAGCATAATCACCAAAGCTGAGTGCTTGGTCGACGACACGTAGCAGACCTCGAAGTCGTCCTGACCGAAGGTTGCCACGCATTCGTTTTGTTGGTTGATAAGTGTAAGGATAACCTACCACGTACTTTACGACCCATTTGTAACTTAATTCGTAACTCCTGGGAAGCTCAGTTCGATTGATTATTACCTAGCTTACGCCGTAGCGGATGAATCGCGCGTCCACCAACTGAAAGCCGGCTGAATTTCGTAAGGTGACGGCTATAAATAAGGACCCCCTGTAAGGACTCTGTATTCCAACTACAGTCATGGGTCCCACAGGAGTGGATGTCTGAGTCTCACCCTCTACTTAATTTATACATCCGACCTTTCACCACCAATAACACCAGGCTATATGAACATACAATATGCGGATGATATCAGCCAGGTGATCTCCACAAGAGCTAGAAACCCCAGATGTCCAGCTACGACAATAGAACGAGAGAGAAAAAAAACAACGAATTCGAAAAGAAGTGGGAAATAAAAACCAATCCAAATAAATTCAAAATCATTGCAATAAGCCGTTTCAAGAAAGATCGGATAAACATTGACGGCACAGACTATGAATACGCCAAAGAAGGAAAAGTGCTGTGAGAAAAGGGCTATCATGCACACAAGAAAGAAAGAATAACCAAAGCCAAGATGGGGGTAAGATTACTCTATCATTTAAAAGAAACCAATCAGAAAAGGAAAAAACAATCTACAAAGCAATAATCGAATCTGTATTGGCATACCCACAAATCCCAACGCATAAATTAACGAAATCGAATAAAAAAAGCTGCAAAGAGTGCAAAACATGGCAGCATATGTTATAACTAATATAAAGAAAAATTTCAAAAATATTGCGGATCAGTAAATATTAAATTAAATAAAGTAATAATGTTAGCTTACCTTTGAAATCTCAAGTTCTTCTACTTTAAGACGGAAAAGCTTAGAAGTGACAAGATTTCTGAATCAATAATCAAGAGTTAAAGTCGTTGGCTGCTATTGTCCTTGCGCTTAATTTTTTTTCGCTCAATTTTCCTCTGTGTGGTCGTTTGGCTCTGAATTGTCCTTCACCTAATTGTTTTGCACTTAATTGACACTACGCTTAATTGCTATGCTCTCGATTGTGTGGTAAACAATTTTGCTTGCATTTCATTCTTTTGCGCTAAATTGTCCTTAGGCTTAGTTTCATTGCGCTCAATTGTCTTATCGCTTAATTGTTTCCTGCTAAATTGTCATCCCGCGCATAGACAGTGACATATAACTTCCGGAACCAGGTGTTCATTTTAGTCAACAGAACCCGTAGTTAAAACCGGTCCCTCTCGTTCCTTTTCCCGATTGAATTTCAAACCAAGGAGACATTTGGAGAGTCCTTGGTGGTCTTTAGCTGAAATTTAGGAAGAGGGATTTTGTTTTTGTTATTTTAAAGGATTTAGTAAGGTAAAAGGCCATGCAGAAAGTGGCGATGTGCGGTGATTATAGCAATGAGTAGCCACCTTCACACTGCATCGGTCATGACTAGAGGAAGTTCCATCCCTAATGCTAAGCAATTCACTACCGTCAATACACCAATCTAACCGCAAAATTGAAGGTTAAATCACCCATTAATACAGTTCTTTGGGTGGTGTTAGATCGGTCTAATGAATACAGTCACTCGCTTGGCGTGGATGGGGAGTGCCTCCCAGTCGTTCCCGATGGAGTCTGTGATAGGCTACCGATTGCTATTCCCACCGCATTGTGTGACTTTTGGTTCTTTTCAGTGACTTTTTTGTGGACATTAAATTTTCCCCTTCATCCACCTTTTGCTCTATGGTGGTCCTTTGCCCTTCCCCAAAGCAATTCCTACTTTAATGAGGTAAAGGAAAAGAAAATTTCATTTTCTCATTGTTTGATTTGTACCAATAAATTTGCGGGGAACAATCTTGAATCAACTTGACCAATAAATTCTTCGGTCGACAGGAATCAAAGGAATCAAAGTAAACACGAATGATCAAATTAAAGAGATGATTAAAATCTCGTTTGGAATAAGGGAATCAAAGAAGGCATGGATCCACCTAAAAATAGGCAGTTTACATCAAAGCAACCCTTGATTATATAACGCAATATACAGGGTGATCCTAAATGATATTTGAATTAGTATAACTTAAAAACTATTCGAGATGTTTTGTTCTGTAAAACTTGTTTTCTCTAACAACTATTTATCTTTCGATTGTGAAGATTTCATTAATATTTTTATGATAATGTTTCACAAATGTAGTTGAAAGAGGCAAAAAAGTGTTTTCGCAATCAATTGAAGTTATAAGTTGAAAATTAAATAATTTTCTGTCCATAAATAACGAAACACCTCTACATATCAGTAATAAAAATCTCTTTTTTGCTCCTACACCGTTTCCTTCCATACGTTCTCCTTTTATTGCATTAATTGCACAACTCTTTCCACAAATGTTTATTTTACTTAAGCCAATTAACTTCACGTGTGATACCGTCACTTTACCGTTTAAATGTCCCCATAAGAAGACATAGCTAGCAGGTTGTTAAATTCTGTGATATTAGGGCTATGATTTAGCGCGATAGTTCAACTGCTAATAAGTTCTATCAGTCTTTCTCTGACAGCAAGCAGTATATGAGCTTGGGTTCCATCCTGAATCCACCAATGTCTATTGAATTCATTATCGTCAAATTAGAGGAGTATTGGGATGATTCTCTTTCGTTTATCATGTTTAGGTAGCCAGGTCCAGTGAAAGTGTAGTTGTAAAACAATGGACCCAGGGGATAGCTATTCCCGCATACCTCGATTCACAGAGACACTCTCTGTCGACAAATTGGTTTCTTGAATTTGAATTTGGGGAATTGTTCAGCGGCGCCTACATCCAAATTTCGAAATTGTCCTTATAAAGGTTTTCCTTTCAACCATTTTGATTTTCTGATCGTTATATTGTTTTATTAACATAAATTTTCACGTGTGTTGTAAAATGGAAGGATGAGGTGCTTTTCAAAATATTCCATAAACAGCTTGCATAATATCGGGGAAAGGGGATTGCCCATACTCATGCCATATTCTTGCAAGTTAAAAACAATTTTAGTTCTGAACACATTGTCCGTCACCTCGCCCCATTTTACACAATCCCATAACGTGGTTCCGCTATGTAGACGATATATGTGCCACATGACACATCAATGATAACAGATCTGATTCTTTCTTTGAAAAATTTGAGTAAGATCCACCCAACTATTACATTTAAAGTACAATAGGAACGGAAAAACGTATTGCCGTTTCTGGATGAAAAATATCTAAAATAAACGACAAAGCATTTTGTTCCGTCTACCGAAAACCAACTAATTCTAATGACTATATTCATTATTTCTCGTGTCACGATGTATCCGATAAAGGTCTGTAGTTTCTTCCATGTTCCTGAGAGCGTATCGCATTGATGATCAATGTTTCTTGCAAGACGAAATTAATACAATCATCCATACATTCATTCAACTGCAATATCCCCTTTGGTTCATAGAAAAGTGTCACTATAAAGCCAGAACCATCTTTTACTCCCCAGCTAATTATAAGGAAAACATGTGACAAATATTATGTTACCTTCCCATACTCCCCCCAGTTATTCAATTTCAAAAAGTTGGCACGGATCAACAAGATCAATGTTGCCTTACAGTACGAGAATACGATCAAAAATAGCCTATCCAAAATTAGATCGATCGATAAAGAACAGGGAGTTTATTTTATTCTATGCAAATCATATAATGAATTATATATCGGTGAAAGCAGCAGATTTTCCAAGCGAATGAATAAACATAAATGCGATATGCTACGTGGTGCCCTCTCCTCAAGTTTATTTCTACAGATGTCCAATGAAAATAGTTTATAAGTCTAACAATTATATACATCGACGCTTAATTGAATCGGCACTTATAAAAGAAATTCAGAACTTTAATACTTATGACGGCCAATTGATTACTAATAATTTAAAAAGCAAGAAATTAATACTTCCGTATCTCAAAATTGCCGACACATTCTCGCATAATTCCCCTTAGTGCCACTGATTTGTGTGTTTGTACGTCAGGCAACTTCTGAATCTCATTTGTTCACTAGCGATTGACAATGACGGATGTCTCCGTCGAAACCTGATGTCACATATAAAATTAGTCCTATTACTGTGGTTTTATCCCTATAGTTACACGTACGCTACTGTACTTTGGAGGATATATATATATATATATATATATATATATGCTTTTAGCAGTGATTTTCTCCCTGTTTTGGAACCTTAAATTTATTTAGATTTTAAACTTAATTTATAATTTCATTTTCAACAAAGGAACTTTTTATTTCTCTATTAGTATCACGATATAAACTTGAATCATAGTTTTAAGGTAACATAAACAAATTTGAAAATTAAAAATAGTTTAAAAAAATTAAATTATTTGCAAAGCTATCTTGCACTCTAGATCATTTAATATAATTTTATCTACCAAGCTTTTAATTTACTTTCGTCTTTTCACCTTCCATTCAAGCTTGATACGAGTATATTTAATTGAACTGTAAAAATCTTGTTCTCAGCTTCCATTTTACATCATTCTCTAAAATACATTACTACTTATTTCTTCTCATTTAGTCATGTATTATTCTTTCCAGCTTTATACTCCCATTCTAAAATTTACCTGTTTCTGTTATTCTTTATTTTATATAATGTATATTTGTAACACACTAAATGAAATGCTTAATATCCCTTCCTTCTCCTTCCTTTTATTTATTATCAGAGAGGAAAGAAAAACCTTGTTGATCGAATGTAAAACTACCTCCATGCTGGTGCAGGAATTTGGTCCCCATAATCCTTTGGTTCGAATATTACACTCTAACTAAATGTGAATCTTTCAAGTGGATGATGTCATTTCCAGGTTTTGCTCAGTCATTTATGTATATTTTAGTTATATAAAGTCTTTAATAAAATATTTCTAACTCTAATTTTGGGGTATCATCGTCTTGTATTATTTATTTATAGTTATTTCTAACATTAATATACATTTGTAGACATTCTTTAAATGTTTATTACATTATACACACAAAGCAAATATAGGCGAAGATATTATTATTTGAAAGATAGAAGTTGACTATTCCCTGGTATCATCCTGGAGATCTTCCATTTTTGTAGCAATACAAAAAAAGGGCTGGGAGGAACACGTGAGCCTGTATGAATAATTTCATAGCTTTTTCTTTTTCTCTCGTCCTCATTTTCCCTTTTTTTAAAATCAGCTGAGATGCTTATGTCGTGGAATGGCCAGACTCTATATTTATATATATATAGGTACTTTGGGGGCTTGGGGCCGAAGTAGGGTGAAGACTGATAGTTAAAGTGGAGATGTTTATGAGTCCAATAAGGATGGTTTATTATTAATTTTGTGGGGCCCTTTTAAACAAAAATTTTAGAGTGCAAGTTGGCCAAAGATTAACAGGTAGCTGGTAGGCCCTGGGGTTGCAAAAGAAAGACAATGACGAAAATATAACCTTACTAACAACAAAATTATATTTATATTTACATAGAAATTGGGGTTTAAAAAGAATTATCGCCCAGACGGGGTTAAAGATCCACACGCGATCAGGTCAGTTAATTAAGGGATTAAAGAGGTCAGATTCAGGTTTGTGACTTAAAGGGGGATTTTAAACTGGGGCGTTCACACAAATAATGGAGTAATTGGGTAAGCTAGATTCAACATCAATCTGCAGGCGGCAACAGTTACGATTACCTTACGTGCTCGTTGCCGAAAAGGGGCCAGTTGGGGTACGGTGAATGCGTCGGAAGAAGTCGGTTTACCTCTTGCTTCAGACGAGGGAGCACTTGTCGCCTTCGGACTTGGGAATCTTTGTCAGTCCTTGCCGATTTGCTATGGCAGAGTTCACTGATGTTGAAGCTCACAGATTGACTAAGGAAGAGTTCATGTATTGATTTAGCCTTTAAATTGAATCGAAATCGCCACTGGGGGAGAGGGGGAAAGCGTCCTTTAACTCTTCCTTCAGAGTCGGTGGAAGATTACCAGTGCTGCTCTGTAAACTCAGTAGAAACGTTATATAGGCACCTAGGGAGGTGTCTCCAAACACGCTCGCGAATTTGGGGAAAATTCGGCGACTCCTTCGGAAAAAGGGGGAATCGTGTTAACGTTCGTTGGAATGTCCAACAGATTCCACTCTTTGAGCGAAAAGCCAGGATGCTAGCGCAGAGGTGGCCGTGTGCGACTAGGGGGGGGGGGACATCTGTCCCTAGGCAAATACAACTGGGGCGTGTGATAACGGCGTCGGCCTACTCCTTGCCCAGGTTCAGCCATGCTTTCCCAGCTCAATGCGGTGATCTCCGGGTCCACGTGGGTACAGAAGGGCACGTCGCCGCCATTTGACCTCATTCTGCTACAGCTTCTTATTTTTTACCATGATAGCACAATTTTGCAATAAGAAGGTCAGTAGCGAAATCAGCAATGCAAAAACAAAACTAAACCTATCAAATGATTTTAAATATTTTTAGAACACTCTAGAAGAAAATATTTCTCTGAATAAGCTAATTGTCGTAGAATTGCTCATAGTTTGGTCCAATAATTATTTCAGTCCTTGATCTGGACACACCGCTTTTGCTTAAGTCGATGGTATTGAAACCCTATGATTCAATCTACGATCATTATATATATAAAGGCTTTAATTCCTACTGAACGTGCGAAAGCTGGTTAGAGGCGGGTTGCGCCGCGGCCAAGATTCTCACTATAAAAGTCCCACTTGTTACTGGCGGGAGGTTTGTGATTGTTAAATTCTAAGAGTGCATAATACAGATTGAATAAATTAGCCAAAGGAATTCTGATAAGAAGTCTTGCCAAGCTTACGTCAAAAGGGAGGAGCCACAAATAAACACACGTACGAAAATAAACTTTACTTTACACCAAAATAATATTTAGTAGCAATAGTTAAACGGTCATTTAGGTAAATAAGGACTAAATATTAAACCGGATTAGTCCGGGTTGACAGCAAATATAAATAATAATAAAAAAGGAGGGGAGGATAACACTGACGTTAAGCGTCTATATTTATAAGGACTCAATGGGAGTATCAATCACTGTTAATTAAATAGGTAATTTAAGAATAGAGGGACACTGGGTTTACAGGTTTCCTATTAATTGTGTTGGATTGGAGAGACGACTACTCAGGTCAAGACGGGGTGGTTCGGGTGGCGTTAACACGAGTTCTCGGGGAGAAAGGGGATTAAACTACGGGTTCGGGGCTGCTGGCTGCAGTTCCGGTTAGTTCACTCCTAACTGGATGTGACACTAACAAATAGTAACTTCCAGTAACTATTTGGATGTTCCTTTTTCATTTTCTTCTAGTCACAGACTCTGTGGGGCGAAATTTGCCTCAGGAACACTTTGAGACAGTGACCAAGTTAACTCAGCGGCGCGTTGGCAGTCGATATGTTACGGCAACGACTCTCGTTCAATGTGAGGGTTACGCGAGTAGGTTTGGAACACTTCTCCGGGGGGATGAACGGCGTTGTCATTTATACCGCGGACTGTGTGAAATCGGGAGAGAGATTCCATTTACGACAATTTACTAATCGCAGCGACTTCTGGAAAATCTCCATGGTATCATAAATAAGACAAATGGAATTTAGGCTTCTCTGTGAGATAGGCCTTCTTTCGTCAGACTTCCTGTCGCCTGTTGGGGAAATTTGCACGGATAACGACTTAGGTCAAGGGAAAGGAGGATGAGTGCGGTAGAATGTCGGGAGAGGGTGAGGGGGAGAGAGAGGAGACGAAAGTCAACTCAAACGTTAAATTTCGTTCGTGTCCACGATTGTCTGGTGGCATGCGAGTATGTACGTTCCATACCCTCACACTAATATAACATAAATTTCATAAATTTATAAATACATTTTCCCGCCCGAATTTGTCTTTTCACCAATAAAGTATAATATAGTCAAACATTTTGACAATTTTATTTAGCATTCATTATTAAAGGCTAGATTATATATTAAATAACTTATTTAAATGAGTCTAAATATTGTTTCCACTCATTCTATATATCTTCTGCCCAGGTGTGGACGAAGAAATGTATTTAAAATAATCTATTATTTGATTTATGACATTACCCATTCAAGGGTTTTCTTCATGTTTATGTGTCGTTAAAGGAGTCACTATTCAGCTTTGCCTAGGATTTAACACTAAAGTTGAACTCTAGTCTAATTTTCATTTCTCTTTTTTCCCCAGATAAATATATTACTGCTCTATTTGTATGTTGATTATACTTAGGTTTTTCTACATTTTGCTGTATTGTTGAGAAAAGTTTGTGAGAAAATGTCTGAAAGAAAAGGTTTAACCTTGAAATCATTACCCCAAACTATACGCTGAAACCAAATAAACCAGCTTCCAGTTCAATTTCGCTCAGCTTCCTCCTATTCAACTGAAAGTCACTTTCATCCTTTTTCATCACTTTTGGGATTCTCAGTGTAAAATTACATACATCCCACATAATGAACCTTTCTTTTCTAAAACTAATTGGAAAAGAGCTATTAAATCTGGAAAAAATGTTAATTATTTCATGCAAACCTAAAATTTGCATTAAGATTCCATGGAATGAATTCAAATCATGAAAGAATTTTAAAAATAATTATTGGGAAAATGATTTAGAGGTCAATATAAAACTCTTCGAAGAGAGAGAAAATAAAATTCCTGTAGAAAAGAAAAAAATGTATATTCCATTTGTATTTAAATCGATATTTAGTATTTGTCTTAGCGTATTTGTCATAGAGGAAGAACTTAATACAGTAATTATATACTTATTAGCTAACTTTGTAGAGTTGAACGTCGATGCTAGTCGAGGATTGACTCTGCGGTGACGCGAGAAGGGAGCATGCCAGAAATTAGGGGATGATATATATCCCAGTGGGACGGTTAAATAATAAAAAAAACGAGAGCTGTTGTCCTAAATAATCAATAGCTTCAATATATACAAGGAAAATATTAATAACAAAGTTAAATAAATGACAATAAATAAGATGAGACCAGGGCTACCAGACAGGTGTCGGAGATATAAATGACTCGACCAGAACGAGAGTCCGAGAGAGGATGTAAGAAGATTGCTTCCAGGGAAAGTGGGAGAGTGCAAATAACGGGGAGACTTACGTAAAGCCTAATTGACTAGAGACTTTATTTCAAGACGAGGAGGAAGAGGGTCGCTGAAAGGTTCAACTTGCAAGATTCCTTCTTCATTAACCTCGCTGAGAAATGAACGAGGAAGTAGTCCAGACGAGAAGGAAGTAAATACCCGAGTGATAGATTCCTGTCCGTGTTTATCGTCTGTCGGGAGGGAACTCTGGTCCTTGGGTACGAGCAAGGGCGGGTAGAAAGGGGACGCATCGTGCTCGTAGCTGTGAACCGTTAGGAGGTGGAGCAGGGCGTACGAGTGTGTACGTAGCTGCCAAACAAGACGTGGTTGTATGGTATTAATTTCGCAAAGCTTTTTCCGAAGTTCTTTATACTGCCTCGTCGGAAGCGGGTCGTCAGAGGCCCCCAAAAGGGAAAACACAGATCTCATCAGACTTGGCGCGCAAGGGCCGAGGTGGATATTTTCGGCAAACATCACAGGCTCGCGCGAAAGTCCTCGACGCCGTAAGTCTGGCGGCGTTTAGACTATGCGACAATGAAAAGGAGAACCCACACGGATCACATGGCCACGGAACATTTTTGAGGCGGCCCTTTGGGTTCGACTGACTTGACCATTCCTGATATAAGTTGGAGGAATGAGTTCTTGCGTTTTTTTATATGTTGTGTTGATTTAAGTTTTGTTGACGCGATTTGTGCACATATTAATAAACAATAATAACTAATGAGAGCAAAATTTAAAAAGGTTAGGCTACGTCTCTTAACAGAGTAGACTATTAGGCTTTTGCTAAGGTTACATCTTGAAGTTGAGTAATAAGTCATTGCGGTTTATTTAAAAGTTGTGTTAATTTAGTTTTTGTTCTGTACCCTCAAAAGGAAATGTCAAGTTGAACGAAGGGCGCATTTTCGACACTTGTTGTTATTCATTTTCAATCGAGACGGGAACAATTAAAATGCAGCCAAAGCTCGTCGGGATATTTGTGTTGTGTACGGAGAAAATGGTTCATCAGAAAGTACAGCTCAATGGTGGTTTTCACGTTTCAAAAACGGTCCTTTTAATCTTAATGACGAAGAACTTTCTGTTCGCCCTATAAAGTTGGATGAAGATAGATTGAACGACCTTCTTCATGAAAATCCTTCCTCAATCGACTAGAAATTTGCTGTACGATTGGCAATTGGCGTATGATCAGAAAAATGTAGTGGATCACCTTCATTCGATGAGGAAATTTAAAAAAACTCGGTGCATGGTTTCCACACGCTTAGAGCGAAAGCAACAAACTTCAAAGCTCCACGATTGCCGCAGGTTTGCTTGCTCGTCACAAGGCTACTCGTGGATATATGGTCAGATTTATTTCCTGCACCATCACTGCCGACGAAAAGTGGTGTATTTATGTTAACATGAACCATCGAAAACAATAGCTTTGCCCAAATAAAAAACCACTTCCACGATTAAAGCAAGGACTTCATCTACGAAAGACGATGGTGTGTGGGGTGTGTTGAGATTGTGAAGGGATCATTTTTATGAGCTCCTTGTGAACAACGAGTTTTTCAATGCAGAACTCTACGTTTAACAAATGTATCGACTCCCTGAAGCTATTCGTGAAAAGCGACCTCATCGACGTTATGGAGTCCTTCTGCAACACGACAGTGCTCGTCGTCACATTGCTATTATGACAAAAGACGCCATCCAAACGCTTAATTGGGAAATCCTGCCACATACTCCCTATTTGCCAGACTTGGCTCTATCGGATTTCCATCTGTTCCGATCGCTCCCCAACAATTTGCGAGGCGTTTCGTTCAATACTGATGTGGAATTAAGAACCTGGTTAGACGAATTCTTCGAGTCAAAATCCAGAGATTTTTATTGCAGAGGCAACGAAAAAATGGTTGAACGTTGGGAAGAAGTCGTAAATAACAACGGAGAATACATTATTGATTAAATTGCATATTGTTATCAGATAAAAATGAAGTTTTTTTTCAAATTGTTAATGGTATGAATAAATTTGCTAAAACCTGAAGAACTTATTCCTCAACCCATTAATAGCTCCGGGGTTTCTAACCGCGCGAAATTCTCTCTGCTTCCTTGGGACGGTCTGGGCGTGCAGATGCATCTTATCTTATACGCCACTGGAAGACGTTGGGTTCTAAGAGGGGAAGGGTAACATTCTCTCTTTGATAGCTAAGTTTACGAGAATACATAAATTGAGTTAGAAGATAATCGATTTACCTCGAAAAATGAAAATTGCATAAGAGGAAGAACTGGATTAATGTAAGAAAACTGTTTTTAACCTAATTCTGGATCATTCTAGGAATAATATAGATATAAATATCTGAATGAAATGGTGTGGCGGTAGTTACTCTTACTTACATACTAGTATTATTATTTTGGTTACTATCAGCTAATATTCTATTGAAGACGAAATATTATGTATGTGTAAATATAGCAGAATTTTGATTCATTGATTATTAATTCTGCCTTTATTAACCCTTTGATCTTCCTATTAACGACAGGCAAACGAGAGTAATCAATTAGAAGGAATGACAAAATATACAAATATCTTCTATTTGATACGACTCTATATATTCACTAATAAGGAAAAAATTGGTTATTTGAGGAAAATCTTTTAGCTTTTAAAAAATCCCCAACTAAGGTTTCCATCTAGAATATAAAGTTTTCTATGAAGATTTGGAAAGTTATTGCTCAGATTTGGTGGAGGAAAATTGAGTGAAAGTTATTAAACTATTATCCTAAAAAGAAGTTAAATGGAAGAATAAGTGAAAATGCGATAATGCAAAATATGGTCAAGAATGGCATTAGAAATAATACAGGTAAGCTACTTAGAATAGCATTGCTCAATTTTTTGGAGGTATAAAATAATAGAACCAATAAGAATAAAGTTTGCTAAATCTTTAACACACATAATCTAATTTGCCATTAAACTTTCAAACACTTTATCGAAACTTCTCTTGAAAAATACATTTGGAGAGTAGCTGTTAAGAACTTGCTGTGTGAAGAGCACTTAAAAAATACTCTAATCTATGAGGAATTAGTAAAAGATGCTTCCGTAAATATTCCTTAGTCTCGAAGTCAATTAGGCGAATGCTATCCGAAATATTTCTCGTGTTTTGATTAAATCTGGAGTTAATTAAAAGTATGGGTGGATGGTAATGTTACTCAGGAAGGTTCTGAGCTTAAATTAATATAATTTGATTTCAAGTCTTCATTTTAGGGATTTTTGCATAAAGTCGAGTACGTCATAGGATGCGCTTTCCTTCTCACCTCGAACTTGGGACATTTGAGCTACAAACATCTTTAGAGGTACATTTATCGTTAGGATGCATGGAAAATTTGGTGGACACTAGGCAAATTCCTACACTATGGCCAGTTACACGTAGGTAAGAAGAAGGGGGAAATTTCATTACTGAGTACTCGAATTGGCTCGCAATTTTCATAGGGGGATTCCACAGGTAGATCTGGAGACTGTAAAAGCAAATATAGCAATGGACCTAAGGCAGCGTATGAACACTTCTAATCTCTTCACAAAAAAAACCGATGGGGGGGACCGCGATTTTAACCAAACTGTTTGGCAAAGAGGTGGCAGGATTACCTATTGGATATAATGGTCAAGATGGTTCTTTCCATCAAGGGCACCAACTTACTGTGTAAAAATTGTAATGTGCGTCTCAGTGAGCGTCGCGATATTGAGATATCTTGAAAATTTGCATCTTGCTCCTTGAAGAAGGAAGCGCGGAACTATTGTCGATAGATGTGAATTCCTAGGAGGGGGAGAAAGATAATAATAAACTATCACTGCCAAGTATACTCATTCATTGCATCAATGGAAATGGCAATCACCCAACTATTCCGTAGCAACAGGCAATCACCCGGCATGGCGGCATAATATTGGATCATTAAATTTCAAGCATTTTGTTTAGTACCCTCCATATGAGCAATGATCATGTCGCTATTGCGATTAGGATTATTTGGATGGTAAATAGTTCATCTTTGTAAGTAAACTAATACATATACATTATTTTGTTAAACTATTGGGCTGACTGACCATTCAGTCATTGTTTGTCATTTTTCTACCTGGGTTATTTCTCATTATCAGAGGTATTGGATTGACTCAGAGTGTGCCAGTAGCAGGAAGCGATTGAAGTTCCCTTTTCGTTAGTTATCGGGGTTAGTTAAGACCAATTAATTTAGGTAGAGCATCACAGTGAGCAAATAAATTTATCTAATTTTTTCTCGTCATTATTTATTAGGTCTGGAGATAATTACGCTCGTGGCGGTGGTTCTCAGAAGGCTGGTGCCGCTTGGTTAAGCCCTCGGTTTATCTCAGAAGCTGGATGCCTTGTAGTGCTCCACTTCCTCTTTGTATTATATTTTACTCTTAATTTCTGTTTTCTCCCTTCTTTTCATCAGCTTAAATGTGATTTGAATATCTCTCTCTCTATCTATCTATCTATCTATCTATCTCTCTCTCTCTTTCTCTCTCTCTCGTTCTCTCTCTCTCTCTCTCTCTCTCTCTCTCTCTCTCTCTCTCTATATATATATATATATATATATATATATATATATATATATGTGTGTGTGTGTGTGTGTGTGTAAATTTGAGCAATATATTTTAGTTATAACAGGTTTTATTTAAAGCGACCGCTAGTCTCGTGTTAATGATTTTCTTTTCAATCTTCTCGATCTGTCTTGTGTTCTCCCTTTCTTCATTGTTGCACCCGTTAATAAGCCTACCGAAGTTCATTAGAGACTGATATTTATTAGTTGCCCAAAGGTGGAAGGAAATTAATGCACTTTAGCACATTCTTTTATTATACTGACGCGTTTCGATACGACAACTATCATCTTCAGAGTTAAAATGGGAAATTAATGCATGTATTCCAGTTTATGTTATTAAAAATGTGTTGACAAACTGATGAACGGAGCGTAGATACGTGTAGCTAAACTGCCAGGCTGAGGAGGTGCAGGTAGGGACTGGTCGACGAAGTGTACGTCAGCTCTGCAAGGAGTTCTGCTGTTAGAGTGGGTGTGGTAGTGATTTTCTTGTCATCTTCTAGCTTGTGTATGTCGTCAAGAAGCATACACACAATGAACATGAAAGAGCCGCCCAGGTACTCATTAACAACTGATTATCTAATAGGTAAATACAGACAGCTATAAGAATTTAAATGGACCAGGGTATCTGTCAGAACTCCAGAAGAACTAAATGCAGACAAGGAAAACATTATAGAACTCTTATACAAGAAAACTATGAGCTCAGACGAGAGAGCAATCATGGACATTATTAACCGAAGAATAAATCCCACGAATGACGAAAGAAAAGATCGTATTAACCATCTCCTATTAAAATAGATGGACATCAACCCTTTTCATGTAAAATAACGCAATCCTGCACCTCAACCCAAACAAAGGACCTATCTGATATATGATTACACATGTACCTGAGGAAACTGAGCTCTTACGTAACTCGTATATTGCAATGACCGAAACCACACGCTCAAGAAGAATATCATAACACCTCAACAATTGTACACCTAAAAAACATACACAAGATATACATGGAACTTCGCTTAACAGAAAATTGAAGAAAACTCCCCCCAAAATTTCAGACTATGTTTCCAACAGACGCCAATTCCTCCTTCTTGAAGCAATATATATTAAAAAAACAAACAACCAAGTCTAAATATATAATCTAACATACATGAAATCCTGCCAACTGCAAGACGAGGAAATCGAAGGAACAGGAACATTTAGGATAGGCGCCTCTAGCCGCTAATCACCTCTGGCCCTCCCCTACCTCCCACCTTACCAGCCACTCACTTACACTTCCTCGACCAGTCCATACTTGCACCTCCTCAGCCTGCTAGTTTGCCTACACGTTCCGTTCTTCAGTTTGCCAACACATTTTTTATAACATATAAACTGAAATACATGTATTAATTTCCTATTTTATCTCTTAAGATGATAGTTGTCGTATCGAAACGCGTAAGTATAATAAAATAAAGTGCACTAATTTCCTCACAGCTTTTTGCCACCAATAAATATCAGTCTCTAATGAACTTCGGTAGGCTTATTATAACGGGTGGAACAATAAGGAAAATGCAAACATAAGACAAATCGAGAAAATTGAAAAGAAAATCATTACCTCGAGACTAGCGATGGCTTTCAATAAAGCCTGCTATAAATATATATAAGCTCACCATGCAAAAATTTTTTACCTAGGGAGAAAAGACATAATTTGACATCTGAAGAGTGTAGGAACCTAAGGCAGCCGAGAGGCGTTGCTTAGTTTACGTCTAAACGTTAGTTAGGTTATTTTTGTGTTTTGGACGGCGTGAAGATCTGTTGATAGTAAATCAGCTCTACTTAAAATGGGCCGGAAAAGCGAAGTCATGGAATGTCAAAAAGGTATAATTGTATTTTGCCTTGCCAAAGGTCATCATGTGAAGAAGGTGGCGGAGTTTGGCAGTGTTTCAACGAGTATAGTTATCCGGATTTACAAGCAATGGCATCATTCGCAAATGCGAAAATCTCTCGCCAGAATTGCGGAGGAAAGAAGGTGTTGACAGACAGGGATCATGGTAGAATCTCCAGGCTTGTTGCAATAATTGATTTGCTGCCAGGAAGGAATTGCTACAAAACGTCAATTCTAGTCCTTCCCCCTCCCATTTCAGAAAGAACATTAGACAGGAAATTCCATGGCATGAAAATATGGCGAAAAGTGGCCTGCAAGAGGCCCTTACTATGGTTACAAGTGACAAATCTTTTGTCCGGTAAGCTTATATATATATATATATATATATATATATATGAAGACACTGTTTTCACCAATAGCGAGTAAATTATTGTAAACTTTGTCCAGGAAAAGTAGTTTCATTGTATATATATATATTTATCGTACGGGGGAAAATGAATTCAGAAAAGAGCATGAGGATGGTATTTTGGGCTGATATTGTGGTGATGTGTGATGCATGCCTTGAATGGTAATGAATCCTCAGAAGTGAAAATAAATTCAGTGAATACTCAAGGTTTAGCTGACTAATGTAAAAGAAGAATGCATGAGAGCATGATTAACCCAACAATCTTATATTGTATTGATACTTTGGGGAGGAAGTATCGGGAAAGATCGAAAGTGAGAGAAGTGGAAATGGTTCATTAGAGATGGTTGTGGCGAGATAGAAGAATACATAATTGTAGAGATGACGTAAATTTGCACTAAGAGAAAGAACAGTGGATGATGTAATACATGATACGAGTGCGCTTAGGGGATTTGTGAACAGTGTCGTAGGTAATTTTACCAATATTTCCTATGGCATCTTTATTTATGTCATATTTTACATTTGCTTTAAACAATGATGGCAATATTTTACTAAAAATGGAAGGGAAAAGAGGAGTGTGATCGACGGTAGCAAATGTGGTTGAGAGATCAGACATTTATTGACTTATTTACACGAAAATTATTTTTACTCTCAGATACCCAAATCCATTCTTTCGCTTTCCTTCACCATCATTTTCCTACCTGGGACTTTATGTTCTTTTTTTCATTCATATTTTATTTATTGTATCTTTTATTATTTTTAATTTATTAGTTTTAAATAGAATCGGCATTATTTTCCTAATTTTTTTAAAGATTATACAAATAATATTTTTATTATTACAATTATAGCCTATAAGCAGAAACTTGCAACCATAGATACACATTCCTACAACCCTTTCTCTACTACTATTTTTTATTTGCTGCCCGGTCTCCTTTATCAATCTTTGTTTTCATTAACAAACAGTGATATTGCTTATCTATCGAATAAAAGTGAATACTAGTGTTTTTAAACTGCAATGAATACTAAAAATTATAAATCTACGTATGTAAGTTAATTTATTTAGACATATAAAGTGATATTACCGCATTACGTCGAAAATTCCCAAGTTCCCACTGAGTCTACTTGTAAGCCATTAGGCCTAAACTCAACTGAGTGATTAGAAGTGCAGCCCTGCCACGTCTATCTTGTTTAACTTATCTCTTCACTCTTTGAATTAATAAATTAAAACAATCACTCATCAATCAAAACCTAACAACCTTCAAAGTAAAAATTATAACAATTAAACATTACTGTTTCTCCCAGTAATTAAACAAACTCCCATAGTGCATAAATACTGTTGTCAGATTTCTCCATTCATCCTTAGAAAGAATGGCTCCTCTTACTCTCAGGAAGGCAGACAAAGAAAAAAATACTCCAATTACAAGAGGAACAACCGAATTAAACGAACCAGTTAATTTTAATGAACGGCATACCCATATTTCCTCATCTACGCTATCAGTTGATGCCAAAGACATTATGAACGTTCTCTTTAAGTTTTTGGAATCATCATTTGCCAAACAAGAACAAAAAATCATCTCTCTCGAAAAATCTAACAAACAAATGAGATCAAAAATCGAAAAATTAGAAGAAAAGGTTGATTCTTCCGACGTTTATGAAAGACGAGATACGATTATATTCTCCGGCAATATACCTGAAGCTACCAATAATCAAAACTGCAGCAATATCATCCGCGAACTTATTAAAGATAACTGCCACATACAAATGCAAGAAGCTGACATCTCTGTTGCTCATCGTCTAGGTCCCAAACCAAAAGTACAAGGTCCCGACAAAAGAAACATAATTGTGAAGTTGCGCAGAAGTGATCTGAAGCGTGAAATCTTCTCAGCATGCAAAGAATTCAAACCTTCATTCCATGTAAACGAACAACTGACTCCAAATCGCAACAAAATCTTTTTCGTCCTCCGCCAAGCTAAAAAGAAATTCTCCACAAAGATCGCAGGCTGTACTACCCGAGATGGATTCATCAACGTCTTCCTGCCATCACCCTCTCGTCGCCATGACCTACGTATAGTTATCAATACCCGAGCAGCCCTCCAAAAATTTCTGTCGGAACACCTCAATTCGACGCTTGCAGACTTTAATGCTGAGAATCTCTGGAACGATCAGTAATAATACATTCGGCGATATTACTGTTTTAGATGAAAAAAACAAAACCATATTTTGACCTAGCATTCACTTACTTTTATTTCAATTGTATTACATACTTTATTCCTTTTTCGCTTTTTCAAGTTATCATAAAAACAGTATTTTAACTGTTTATAGATATTTTAAACGTAATTTCAATTTGTAACCTTTAATTTTTAAATTCCTTTATGTTTGAACAACTCGATCACTTCAATAATATCGATCCAGACATAAACCATTTTGATGAATTATATCCAAATTTTAAAGAAAATAACGTAAGAAACCAATACTACGATTGTGATAAATTTAACACTACATTTTCATTTGAAAAAACAGACCTGTCCATTTTAAATCTTAACATTCGATCTTTGCACGCAAACTTTGATGAATTTTCAATATTTTTGTCAACACTTAATTATAAATTTTCCGTTTTGGCATTCACCGAGAGCTGGCTAACAAATAATAATAAACACCTTATTAGTGTCCCAAACTATAGCTCTTTTCATTCATTACGCGACGTAAACAAGATAGGGGGAGGTATAAGCGTTTATATATCTGACAGCCTCAATACTAAAAAAGTTGACGAAATTAGTATTTCCTATAACTATATAGAAACTTTATTTATCGAAGTAAAATCAAATGGTAAAACGATAATCATTGGAACCGTATATAGGCCCCCTTCTGGTAACCCAAAGATGTTTATAGATAAGATTACTGAATTAATCAATTACTTCAATGTTACAAACTATGACGACATAATAATTACAGGAGATTTTAACTTTGATCTATTAAACTTTAAAAACCACGCATCAACTCAGTCCTTCCTCAATACTTTTTATTCTCATTCCTTACTTCCAATTATAACAAAACCGACAAGAATAACCCCAAACTCAGCAACACTAATTGACAATATTTTCAGAGTTCACCCTGAAAATTACTCTTCCGGTATTCTCCTTTGTGACGTATCGGACCATCTTCGAATATTCATGATCCAAAAGTCTTTTTTTAACTCGAACAATATTCATCAAAACCGTACAATAACTTACCGCATAATTAACGAAAATACCTTATCAAACTTCTATAACTATGTTCTAAATCAGAATCTATATGAAATTTCCTATATAAATGACATCGATTCTGCTACCGAAGAGTTAATTTCAAGGCTAGACGATGCTTTTAAACTTAATTGTCCTCTAAAATCTAAAACCATATCATATAAACACAAAACAAAACCTTGGATAACAAACGCAATTATAAATAACATCAAAAAACGTCAAAAATACTTTTCTCTTTATAAGCTTAGTCAAATTCCAGAACATACATATAAAAATTTTCGGAATCAAGTTACCAACCAAATTAAAATAGCCAAGAAAAATTATTAACATGAACGATTTAATCAAACGAAAAACAATATAAAACAAATTTGGAAATTAATCAATTCTGTGATAAAACCTGAAATTACTAAAGGAACAAACCAAATTAAACAAATTATCATTGACGGTAAACCAGTTGATGACAATAAGGAAAAAGCGAATGAATTTAATAAATTTTTTGTCAACGTAGGTAAAAAAATCTCAGACTCCTGCAAAATAGTCGATTCATCTTTTCTTTCGTATTTTAATGAGATTAATGTACCAAATTCCTTGTTCTTTTCTCCTGTAAGCGTAGCCGATATAAAAAAAATCATTAGTTCACTAAAAAATAAAAAATCGGGTATTAATTCAATCTCCACTAAAATTTTAAAATACATCTCCAATATAGTTGCTCCAATTTTAGCATCAATAATCAATAAATCATTTACGCAGGGTATATTCCCAAGTGTATTAAAAGTTGCTCGAGTAACGCCGTTACCAAAGGCCGGAGACCTCACAAACGTCAGCAATTACCGCCCTATTTCATGTCTTACAATGTTCAGTAAAATATTTGAAAAAATAACATTCAAAAAACTTTATCAATTTCTGGAATCTAATTCACTGTTGTATAAACACCAATATGGTTTTAGACGTCAGAAATCAACGATTCACGCGATAATTAACCACCTTCAATATTTATATGATAACATTGAAAAGGGCCACATTGTATTCTCAATTTTTCTCGATTTTAAAAAAGCTTTCGATTGTGTCAACCATAATATTCTACTGTCAAAATTAGCTATGTACGGAATTAGAGGCAACTGTCAAAATTGGTTCAAATCATATTTAACTGAAAGAAAAGCAATTTGTCTCCGTCAATGGTCATGACTCATCCCACCTTAATATTACAACTGGGGTCCCACAAGGCTCCGTGCTAGGGCCACTGTTATTTTTAATCTATATTAAAGATATTGTTAGATCATCTTCTCTGTTTAAATTTATATTATTCGCGGATGATAGTGCCTTATCAACTCCCTTTCCATATGACAAACCGAGCAAAATTGCATCTACAATAAATAAAGAACTCGAAAATGTCTTCAGGTGGCTAAATGTTAATAAACTATCAATAAATGTAGATAAAACCAAATATATTCTTTTCTCTTACAAAAATTCTATTGAATTGCCCAATATTAAAATGGGCGACAGAATAATTTATGAAACTACTCATATAAAATTCCTAGGCATCTTTATTGACAAAAATCTGAGTTTTAAGCAACATATTACGCATATCTCAACAAAACTATCAAAATCGATTGGAATATTATATAAATTAAATAAGTTTCTTCCTAAATCTATTCTCCACTCTTTATATATGACAATGGTGCAACCTTACTTGACATATGGCATAGAGAGTTGGTATGGAAAATATCAAAATTATCTCAATAAGTTAGTCATATTACAGAAAAAAGCAATTCGAGCCATCCATCAACTTGACTACAATGAGCACACTAATCGTTATTTTAAGGAATCCAGAATTCTAAAATTAAATGATCTCTTTTTTTTTCAAACATCCTTATTCCTTTACAAAACAATAAAGTGTTCCTATAATAGCTATATATTTAATATGTTACAAACAGCTGATGATACCCATAATCACCAAACCCGCAATTGAACAAAATTTATTTCACCCTTGTATTCAAAATCAAAATCTCAATGTAGCTTTCTGTACAAATCTATCAAAATATGGAATGGCATGGACGACAATATCAAATCCCAAACCAATTTAGCTCAATTCCAAAAAGCTCTTAAAAACAATATAATTTCGGCTTACTAAATTTCTATTCAGCTTTTGTTATTGTGTATTTATTTGTTACCGCACACTGTTATACTGTGTACTACTACTTTGATTTATACATTATAAATATGTTATTATTTATATAAGACTGTTGACTATGTTAACTACATACCTCTTGAAAGAATCGCTGGAAATAAAATAGTTTTTTAATTTATCTCTAAATTTAAATTATATAATTATTCATTATTTGCAATCATTACAATGGTTAGGTTCTCAAATGAATATTAAGTTGTTTATATTTGTATAAACATGAAGGGATTTCTAGTCTTGATAATTTTATGCTTAGTCTTAAGTTTCTGCCCTAAAAGTCACTGACTTATTTTGGGCCAATAAATAATCCTGTATGTATAAGTACTTATAGTAACTTGGCATTAAGATTCAAAATGTAATATGTTTTTACTGTACATTGGATTAATATGGAATAAATAAATAAAATAAAAATAAAATAAAATGTAAATGCAGAAAAGAAACCAGAGTATTTTGTACCCATTTATTGAGAAACCAGATTTCGACGGAGGCGTCCGTCATTTTTATTCGCTGGCAAACTAAGGAGTACAGAACGATACTTAATCTAAAAACACACAAATTTACATGTTGAATTTAATGCAAAGGCTGTGCAGTGTACGTCTTATCATGGGCCTAGAGTTGACCTGACTGACCATCGGTCAAATTAAGGTTGGGAATTTCCTTTATGTGTACTCAGTCAATTTGGCTGCTATATTTATAATTGTTGAAATTCTTAATTATGTTTTCCATTTGAAAGTCAATTGCACTTTCTTCATTAGACATATGAAAGAAGAGGCTATAAGATAAGCTACCCAGCCGCATGGCACATTTGTTTTCCTTCTTTCTCTCGGGGAATCAACTGCTCTCACCAAACTACAAATATTTATCGATTTTTATACATCGGATATAATAAACATCCTGTTCTTTATCAGTGCATTGCTCTATTTTTGCACATACTATTTCCTATGGCATTTACGTGTTAAAAGGCAATTTTAGTCTTGTTGGCCCGTGTTAGGTTTTTAAAATTAATTAATTAATTGAGGAGAATATGGGAGGATAATATAATTATAATTACGCGGTTTTATTTGCAATTAAAAGGTGAATAAAAGTTGGTTTTTGCTTTATAATAAAATTTTTCTACAAACATCAAACAAACCGACAGACGTAAACTGCTCAGACTCTACCTCTCTTACCCCAAATTTTGTTTACTCCGTCTGATATTATCCTACCTTGAAGGAAGAAAGCTATCTTTTCCCTTGGCCTAGATTTTAAACTTCCCTTTTACAAACCCAAATTTGATCATGTTTTCCTTTTCTTCGAAATATTCTCTTATGACCACAAATCTTACCTATTTAAAGGAATTTCTCTGATCTTCAGAGATTCTTGCGCTTATATCACTCGCGAACTTTCTATTAAAGTTAAACACCTCAAGTTTTTTTTAGGTCACTTTTCGTAGGTATGATATTCCCCTTCTTTAAGATCAAATAAGGAAATCATTTTTACTCGGCCTGAGACGGGAAATGGAGTTGTTAAAATACATCGTAATGATAACGTAACGAAAATGATAAGCATACTAAGTGATTCAATTAACTTTCAGGTTTTCTACTAGGAACCGAGAAAGATTAACATTTGAATAGATGATCAATTAAAATAGGTTTCTTATGAAACTTAACGCAGAAAACCGAATAGATGAGTCTACATGCAACAATCTTTTTCCTCTTCCTCTAAACTTGGCCTATTGCTCGACCTACGGAAAAGTCATGAAGACTGTTACAATGCATCCCATTCTCACCACTTATACAAATGGCGAATCATAAATTATCCATATTTTCAGTTCCTATTCTTACCCCTCTTACTCCTAAGGAATTTAATATATCAAATATTTATTCGTTTTCTAAAGAGATTTCGAAACTTAATATCGACTCTCCTAACTTTATCACGAGTGTAGATTTAAGTCATTGTTTACTTCAATCTCAGTAAAAGAAACAATAGAGTTTGTAATGCACAGGGCGTTCATTCTCTCACATGAACAACTTTCCATGGATTTTCCTACTCTCGGTTCCGCTCCTTATTAGAATTGTTTGCTAATAATAATTACTTTAGATCTGATAGGAAAACATACCGCCAGCTAGATAGGGTTAGCAGGTGCTCTTCCAATGCTCCGATTTTAGCTGACATCTTCATGTCAAATTTTGGACTAGATTTTAAGAATGAGTCCAATCTCATTTAAACCTTTTTTTTATTCAAGATATGTTGATGACACGTTTATTTCTTTTCAAATCAGAGAAGAATCCATCAACTGCATTACATACTTAAACCAGCTACACTCACTCTTTCAGTTAGAACAAGAAATGTAGTTAACAACTCTCTCCCATTTTTGGACATTTAGATTTCTCGATCGATCAAATCTTTCCTTACCTCAGTTAATCGCTAACCTATTTTACTGGACTCGGTTTGAATTTCTTCTGTGGCTGTTACGTCTCTTAAAAAATATTGTTATCTGTTCTATTTGTTTGATAAATTATTCAATAATTTCCTAAACAAAATTTATTCTTCAACTTTTATTAGATATTATGTACTTAAAAATAAAACATTGTTTCTAATACCCTGAATGGGATCTTTCAATAAATTATTCACTCGATACTGCAACAAGTTACTCAAAAAATCATTTTTTCCCTTCCATATGCAGTTTCTTTACGTCCAAAGACAGATATTAATATGACACTAGCAGCCGTATTGTTCATACATTTATGGGTCATTTTTGCCTGCAAGGAACCTACATATATCTGGAGTACGGTTTGCTCATTGCAAGAGAGGTCTTATTCTCATATGTGTATCCGCCAGCGCACATGAACAAGAAACTCTTGGAAAGATACTCCTGTTAATATAAAACATACAATAAAATTGAAAACAATGTTCTATTAACAATTTTGAGAGTAATTTACCGCAATAATGATGAATATAGCATGACAATTATGGAAGGTCTACTCATAAAGACTAATTTACCACACTTAACAATGATAACACGGCTATTCCGCTTCTCATCTGCTGTTTATAATTACCTCTTTCAACGACCATCCAACTCAATCTTATTCAACCATCCTCCAACAAATTAGTTTTTTCTTTTAGGCTATTTTGTAATTTCTTGACTTCTAGATTTTTTTAATATTCTTGACTTTTAATTTGCTCCATTATGTTTTCAACATGATAGATACTTTTGTTATTTTCTACGTTAATTCATAGTCTTTTTCCATTTCATTCTCTTCCTACACGACATATTGTGCCTGATTCAGCCTGTAATATTCCTTTCACCTTCCACGGGTTAAATGGAGAGGTCAGAGAGGAGATTTGATTTAAAAAAAGAGATGTTGCGAATGTTGTAAGGTTATTTTTGAAAGATAACGATGACTTTTATGATGATAATGTGTAGAAGGAAAATGAGGATGATGTTGAAACCATATAAAAGAAGGCAACTTGGACTAAGAATCAAAATAAAAGGACCATGAAGTTGATAAATAAGATATAACAGAGGTTAATTATTTTATAGGAGATGAAATTGCAGTGGTATAAAAATTCCCCTTCAAAACAAATAAGAACAGCACCTCATAACAGGCATAGACATTGGCCTAGAGTTATAAGTGATGCAAAATCATCAATTATAGTTGCGAATTGGTAGCTACGCGCATTGTTATATTTTAAATAAAGTTCATATTTTTACAAATATTTTGAAACAACCCAAAGGGATTTCAAATTTTTAAATTTTACTGAATAAAAAGCTTTTATTGGGCATCTAAATCTTTACACATGCTTATAGACAAACAGGTTTTGAAGAACTCTGAGCAATAAGGGGAACTGAAATAGAGGAATTCAGTCTTACGATAGGTATTAAATTATATAAATTAGTAAATTGTTATTTGGTCTTTGATAAAAGCGAAAGAAAAAGAGATAGCAAAAAGAGATCGAATTGGTTCTGCACATATACTATTTGGGGAAGTTCTAATTAAATGTCACTAGAACTCTTCTTTAGGAGAAACCTAACTTTGCATGAATTGGTAGTATATGTTTGTGAAAGATGGCAATTTTTCAGTACTACCGTCGAAATATAACTATTGAGCCTAAAGTAACAAATCCCCTTAGGCTCGCTCTATGGCTAGTCGTAGAGAAAGTGGGGAAGGTAAGGTAAGGTAAAAAATAAGTGTCTGTCTGATTTATTTTTAAACATTTAGATTGAAGTAAATTGAATTACATTGAATTACACTAGTTCGAAATTGACACAATTTAAGTGAAAAAGTTATCGACAATAACCGTTTCATAAAGTCTTATTTCAATTTATAACCATTTGTTAGCCTGATGTATTCAGCACGTTCAAAGTTTCAACTAAAGCTTAAATTATTGTAACTATTCAGAATTTTGAAAAGTTCCATCAATTGGCCCCGAATGTGTCTATTTAAGAGGAACAATTTCAATTATTTAACTGTCTTCATAGAGCAGATTTCGTAGATCCGAAATAAGATTTCATCGCCCTTTTTTGTCCTCTCTCCAATGGGGCGATATCCTTTTGCAGAGAACGAGACCAGAAATGAGCTGTATATTCCAATTGTAGACGTACGATTGATTAAACAAAAGAGCTACTATTCTTTTGCCCTTACATTCGAAATTACCCTTTACATATTTGGACGTAGTATTGCGAAAATTTAAGCAGCTCAAAATTAATACACCGAGATCTCGTTCTTCCACCATATTTTCTAATCAATGACCGCCTTACATATAATGAAAGTCTCCATTTCGAGAACAAATGTGCTTAACGTTACACTTATCTAAATAAAAATGTACCTGTCATAAAACCAACCAATTAAATATTTCGTTTGAGTTTACTGTGTTTATTTGTAGCGCTTAATTACAACGTGAAGTAGAGTCAACAAGGAACCTCACAAATGAGCACCCTGTTGGTACTATGAAAACCTTGAAATTGTGCATACAAATCGGACATTAAAAATAATATGCCATCTTGTAACAATTAATTAATGTAAAAGAAAGCAAATAGTTGTTAATAACTGTAATCTGCAATTTTATATTGCAATTTTGTAATATTGCAAGTGAAATCTTTGTGTTCACACGCGAATATACAAACACACGCACATTAGGAAACAGAAGTGAGCCTCAGTCTGGCCACACATATAACAAAGAGAGTTAAAACCGGTGAGCATACTTGGAACAGAATCTGATAAGAGAGGGAGCTTGACCCATCAGCCTTAACGAAAACCCGCGAAAGACGGAATCAATCATGCTACGGATAAACTCCCCTTATGTTTCCAAATTCAAATACTCTCTAGGTGCACATGTATCTTTACTGGAAATACACACACCATCTGATCGAGCAATTTTTGCCGAGCAGGCGGATTGGAGAACACATGCATATAAACCCCTGATCAGATAAGCTCCTCCCGACGCTTTGATTTGGAAAAGCGGAGCCACACCACTCAATTTGTGGTCAAATAGATAGGAATGTAAAACATACAACGGGATCTAGTCAGTATTATTAGTATTACAATTAATTCAACCACCAAGAGTCAGACAGTGTCTCAATCCACGGTCAATCATCCACGATCCAAGAGCGATTTCACTTGCATAATTTGAGTTGCCCTAAACAAAGATTAAAAGCTTACAAAGCCGCCAGTTTCCTCCTGATTCCCTCCTCCGCCTAGTGGGGTATCCGGATAGCGTAACTCAACCGACAAGTGGATAACAAAACGAAAATTTGGAGTCAGATTAAATTCGACAGTACCACCGCCTTAGCCTCGCTTACGAATAAATTGGATCACCCCGTTTACCTATAAACAGGTCACACCTTCCCCCCTCCTATATATTTTCGACTTGAGTCGTTGTTCGCTGCATAACTTAGTTTATTATCGTCCACTAGTTTGGAAATCTTGCTTAATAGCCTAGAAACTATGTCCCTTACGAAGATAACGAATAATAAAAGAGCCAAAACTAAACCCTGAGGTAAGCTGCTAATGAATTTGGCCTAGTCTAACGAATGTCCATTTATCAGCACCCTTTGTTTACAGTTTGTAAGGCAGTTCTTATTATAAAAAATAGGCAAGCTCTTAACCGTAAGCTGTAATCTTTTCCAAAAGTTTCTTATAGGGAGCCGTGGCAACCGTCTTTTTAAAATCAAGGTAATTGATATCTACGGCTTTACGATGACCACATTTGGCCGTTTTATCATAAAAAAAACAAATTTCTTAAGCAAAAACGTCGTCTTCTGAATTTATATTGGCCATATTTAATAAAATTATGTCCAAAAGCACACCGTTAACTGACATTAAACGAATAAATCTACAATTTTGGGTTCATTTTTCTCTCCGTTTTTAAAAATTAGTAGAACATTTTTAACTTAAAGTTTTCACGAACAATTCCATTTTTCAAGTCTTTGTCAAAAGTTTGGGTGAGTGGCTCCATGATCATCTTATTTACGCTCTTTATTTGAAACGTTCGAGCTTCGAACAATCGACAACAAGGAGAAGTCAGCGATCCAAACACAGAAACCATGAAGAACAAATTCGATAATTATTTCAAAGAAAATAAAGTTAAAAAAGTTTAAAATATTAGAGGGTTTTATACCCAAATTACCCTTATACTTAATAGAACCTAGCAAGTGTAACCTTTCATGGCTTCCTGTAGGTGCCAATAAATCGTTTGTATGTCTATAAAACTAGGGAGTTTGATGTGTGTGCACTTATGACTGGCAATAATGTTTTCTGCATTAAAATCAATTATATCGAGAGGAGGAGGAATGTGATTTATGTTTATTAGCGTAAATGACTCCCAAAATTTCTGATTTATGATTTGGCAATAACTCCTGTGTCCCAAACTATCCTTACCATGTAATTTTTAATTAGTCTCAAGTCGGTTTCCTACCATATACTGTAAAAGAACTGGTTAGAGTTTTCGTTACATATTTTATAAAAATAATTTTCTTACTGTTTTGTTTTTTTAATTTTCATTTTTACTCGAAGCTGATAAAGAAAATAATTTTGTCGGTTTAAACTATTGCTATTTCTTTAAGCAAAGTGATATAGGCAATTGATTCTTCTTATAGCAAACATTACTGTATTATTGATCTATTTAGAGCATCTATTGTGAGTGGACATGCTTCCCATTCTTGGTAGGTACTTGTTATCCTAACTATTAAATATTAAAGTATCCGAAAGTTTTGAGTTTAAATTTTTTCCAACCTCCTCATCTATCTATATTAAAAAGTCTGTAACCAGAATTAAATTCACTAATTTTATCTTTACCGTCTGACTTCTCCCAAGACTCGGCTATTGCAATAAGGTCAAACCTTCTAATCACCACGGGACTCGCCAGATTATTTGATTGATTTCCAGTCTTCTGTATCCTAAAATATAAAGACCTATTTTGCCGATTTTATGTAACTGGTGATAAATGTTAGGTTGCATCTAACCGGTTCGCTGGTTTAATATGATAAAAAGTCTCATTTGCAGTTATGCCAGCATTGTTCTGGCAGAAAAAGCGTAACTAGTTATTGAAAAACTGCATAACTTTGTATGTTGCTCAATTATTTGCAGTCCATGGTAATATCGTTGTTATAATTGATCGCAGAAGTGGAACAAATACAGGGTGATCCTTAAAAAACGGACGCCCAACAATCGATAGTCTTTAGATCTTATTTTTTGTGGGAATTAAATGAAACTTCAGTTATAACTAGTTTATTATTGTTAAAACATAAATTAAAACATGATATTCATTGAGCTTTTCTTCTTCTTCTAGACCATTTGTCAAGACGACCTCAATTGATTAAGCTCTGTGCATTTCTTGATCGCAGCACAAAGTTGTCCAAGAACTCCCCTACAAACAGACGGACGAATTGCTTTTATCTCTACCCTTATGGTTTCCTTAAATTCAGCCATGGTCCATGGTAAACATGGTCCTTGAGGTAGCCTCAAAGGAAGAAAGCTATGGGGCTAAGTTGTGGGCAAAGAGTAGCCCACTCAAATTCAGTCATGATAGTGGTCATACGGCTTCCTCACTTCTCTTTCTGCCAATCTCGGGCAGTTTTGATGTGTGAGAGCTTGCTCCATCTTGCTCCATCTTGCTGGAAAGAGAACTTTGTCATGAGCGACGGATAGATGGACTGTAGCTACTCTTGAAGGTTTTGAGGTTCTTAACATATCTTTCTTTGCAAATGTGGAGAAAGTCTCAAACAGCCTATCCACTGCATTTTTGCGATGCGTGTAATTTTGTTTCGGACAGTTTACCGTTAACGTCCTCGTTAGTTGAGAGGAAATCGACTACATTCTCGCCCAGAGAAGAATTGAGTAATTGTAGAAGATCCAAGGAAGAGCTAGTCGTCACTCAGTGTTGTTCGTGGAGATAGCTTTAGGCGCGCTTCAACCCTTTTCACCCCGTCTTCGGATTTTAAGAATCGGAAAACCCATCCCCGAAGCATCCTCCGTTTGCTTCTTATGGATAAGAGGTCCCACCTTCAATTTTCCGAAGTTGGATTGAGCGTCTCGTGAGATGCCCACAAGTTCAAGTTCAAACTTACATCCTTGGTGCTACTCGCCGACATCAAGGTAAAAAGGATTTAACCCCCGCTTCGTTATACTCATCCCAGCTTTAGCACGTCAAACCTCGAGGATCCCCTTTGTTCTAAAACTTGCATAATTGTAAAATAATCTTAGCCGTGAAC
Organism: Ceratothoa steindachneri; assembly: GCA_963969495.1. Classification (NCBI taxonomy): domain Eukaryota; kingdom Metazoa; phylum Arthropoda; class Malacostraca; order Isopoda; family Cymothoidae; genus Ceratothoa; species Ceratothoa steindachneri. The sequence continues at coordinate 62,212,848 of OZ018337.1, forward strand.
CCTCAATATTTAATTGCATTGCCATTTAACTTGCCCTATATGAAAAGCGCTCGGAATCGTTTTTCACTTTTCCTTTGTGGGTGTATCTGCTTGACCTATATGTGTATGTAATCTTTAGTCCTATTAAAGTATATTTTTGTAGCCGTGTTTGAATATTCCTGGGCCTAGCGACTGTGTATTTAAAGCACTCTCAGGGCCATCCCCAGGTGGAGCCTTAATTTCGGTCAGCCAGTAGGCCAGTGTGCGGATAACAGCGTACACCTGGTCATACCACGACATATGTATTGCCAATGTGACCGTTTATGCATTTTTTTCTCATTACTTAACCTAAATTCATCTGTAGTAGTGGTAAAGGTAGGCCTGATACGAAGACACAATTAGTAGTTAAATACGTTTAAGATCTTTCTTATGTCCTGCACAATCGTAAACTAAACTCAAGTTACCTGACCGAGCCTAAATTAAGTTAAAGTAAACTAGCTAAAGTTAAGCAATCTAATCCAATTAAATTAACCTAACCTTACATTAATTAATCTGATCTAACCAATGAATAAAGAACATTAAGCTAAACACTTAAAAGAGCTGTTTATAGATACGCCCTCTCCAAATAAATACCTAATATATTTTGGCAATTCTGTCGAATAACTCTGGGAATAAATTCCGGCTGGGTTTCTTCGTTCTCCCGCGGCGAGATACTCAGCCAAGTGATTTTTAGTGCGGCTGGAAATCGGGATGGATCGTATAATCGCTCAATATGTAGCTTCTATTGCGGTCCTCCTCTGTACCCCTCCTTTGGCTACTGAGTCTATAAAATGATGTGAGTGATTGACTGAATGGAACCTTCTTTCTCAGGCAGTCGAAAGCCTTGAATAACAATTATCATGGCAGGCAGAATCCAGTCTTTAATTGTTTAATAATGTTCCTTAATCTTCCTTTTCCACTGGAACTAAAGATCCTCTCCATGATCATCTCTCCATGGAATCCACTAATGATCCACAGCCTCTCTCTCTACGAGAAGCCCTCGGTGAATTTTCCTCTGCCAGATTTACTCTTCTCTTTTTCAGCAACTCTATCTGCTGAGCAGCCGATTTGAAAAATGCCACACTCCTTCACTTCAGTCACAATACCTCGCAACACAAATCAAACCAACCTAGCACTGCCTGTTTTACTAGCCAGACCATTTTCTCATTGATAAAAGTAAAAAAATAGCGCAAGTAATTCAGTTAAAATAATTAAGTTCCCGGAAACCAAGTGTCTGCATTTACTCTTTTACGGAGCCTACATTTTTCACATATTTCTGTCGTTTCCAACACGAAAGCATTAATTTTGAATTTTGCGAATGAGTTCACAATGTTCCTTGCAACACTCTCACGTAAGGTAAGTCTTAATTAAATTGCAATATTGCAAAAATGCCTGCTATTCACATCCCTTTAACATTTATAAATCTACCGAAACTTAAATAATTCTGACATTTTTAGCCTGGACAAGAAACAGTAATTGATCGTCCTATTTTTGTAAAAATACTGACCCTAAAATCTATAATGGAAGTAACATATTTAACCAACAGTTAATGAAGTGTCAGCGACGTATACGAGATGTAGCTCCGTGAAAGAAAAAATACAGTTTTGAACGAATTCATCTGAACTTTTTGAGTTCAAAGCTGTTCAAGATTTTTGCCGAAGGTGGTTGGTTGTTTCTGTGCCAGGATCCGAGCGGTGGGCCTAGGTTTTTTAGCCAGAGATTAGCCACTTCCAAAAAGAGATTAAATGGGGCGATCGGAGAAAGTCCCTTTCACTAGGATTTGATTAAGTTTAAATCCATAATAATTAGAATTAATGAATACATAATCTACATCTACCTGAATCGCTAGCTTAACTAAATTAAAATACGTCTTTCGGAGTTTTCCACAAGTCTAGTAGCTGTTTTTTAATATAGTGAGCAGAATGATCATCAAGAGAGAAGAGAGTCAATCATAGCTTAAACGACTGTTAGCGTAAACGAAATAATCTAGAGAAGGTGGGAGAAAAATTACCAACGTCTGCTCGAATGAATTATTTAGTGAATTTTCTTTAAAGCTTAGTGCTTAATGGAGATACAGGAGGGGGGGGGGGGCGTTCACTCGACACGTACTTGCTAGCGTTTGAGAGGAGATTCAAAACTTAACGGCATGTGGCTCATTGCATGTGAATGGAGTACAATGTCAACGTACGATGTGTGATCATTTACATGAAATGATGAGTTACTGTAAGTACGAATTCAAGCAAATGTAAAAAAAAGATAAAACAGAGTGCCAAAAAAGTAACATCAGCAGGTGATGGACCAGTAACCTGATTGTGATGTGACAATAAGTGGCAGAGGACTATGGCCTTAAGCTGTATTCCGGAAGAAATTATGCTAAAATCATAAACTCCCGCACAGAAACGAATTGCAGGGACTATATTTAATTTGTTTACATTTTTTTGTAGGAGCGCGGCAAAAGACCTGCATACGTGACGGTATTTAAGTACCAAAAGAAACCCATGCAAATGATGTGACAACATTAATCACCGCTTTAGCCAGAAACAAGAAAACCCAATCATTTTTCAGGCAACCGGAAAAACTCACCAAGCCAAGGCAAGTTCCGGCTCTCAATTAGAGAGGAATTAGTTGCTGGAATCTCCGATACGAGAAAAACGGGCGCTCGTATCGTTAAAGGGCAAGTTCAAGGCTAGGTAAGAAAATGGAAACGAACGAAGTAAGGAGAAATAAAAGAAAACATGGGAACTATTCATAGCGGATAAGAGAAGTTTTCCCTTTATATTTCCACATCATAAATTCAGCAATCCCCTGCACATTCCACGTACCCACCTTGATTAAAAGAACAATGGCCTCAAATATAACGTCAAAATCCAAAACTTTCCCCCAGATGCTAAAATGTAAGCAAGTCAAAGACCCACTAATGCCCAAATTAAGAGCCCACGCTCACTTGGGTATAATTAAGGCTGTACATAAATTCGACAAATGCTCCGTGAAACTACATTTAAAAAGCAACTCTAATCATATCTCAACCATATCATATCTTGAGGGTATGTTTACCATACCCTCTTCAGTCGTATACTGTCTCGTAAATAAATTCTATGTTCCTATACAGTGGTTTCCCTCTAATATACCATAACTCGCTATTGATTTCTTTCACTTATATATATATATATATATATATATATATATATATATATATATATATATATATATATATATATATATATGGATCAAACCACAGTAATAGGACTAATTTTATATGAGAAACCAGGTTTCGACGGAAACATCCATCATCGTCAGTCGTTGGTGAACAATTGAAATACAAAAGTTGCTTAACGAACAAACACAAATCAATGGCGCTAAGGTGGAAGATGCGAGACTTATAAACTATTTATCATTATGAATATCAATTTGATGATTTTCATTGGACATATGTAGAAATAAACTCGAGGAGAGGGCACCACGTCGCATATCGCATTTATGTTGATTAATTCTCTTGGAAAATCTGCTGCTTTCACCGATATAAAATTTATTATATGATTCGAATGCAATAAAATAAACTCTGATCTTATTCTCGTACTGAAACGCAACATTGATGTTTTTGGTCTGTGCCAACTTATTGAAATTAATTAACTGGGGGGGGGAGTATGGAAAGGTAACATAATATTTGTTACATCTGTTTTCCTTATAATTAACTGGGGAGTAATAGATAGTTCTGGCTTTATTGTGACACTTTTCTATGAACCAAAGGGGATATTGTAGTCAATGAATGTTTTGATGATTGTATTAATTTCGTCTTGCAAGAAACAAGGATCACAAATGCGATATGCTCTCAGGAACATGGAAGAAACTACAGACCTTTTAAGGATACATCGTGATACGAGAAATAATGAATATAGGCATTAGAATTAATTGGTTGTTGGTAGATGGAACGATATTCTTTGTCGTTTATTTTAGATATTTTTACATCCCGAAACAGCACTGAGATTTTCGGTTCCCATTCTACTTTAAAATGTAATAGTGTGGTGGATCTTAGTCAACTTTTCTAAGAAAGAATCAAATCTGTTTTTGATAGGCCATGTGGCACATATATCGTCTACATAGCAGAACGACGTTATGGGATTGTGTAAAATGAGGGGAAGGAGGTGCTTCCCAAAATCCTCCATATACAGATTGCATAATATCGGGGAATAGGGATTGTCCATACATACTCATGCCATATTTCTTCATGTAAAAATAATCTTTAGCTCTGAACACATTGTCCATCACACACAAACGATCTAACTTTTCAATTTTATTAAACGGAAGGGGTAATGTTAGGTCAAACAAAGGCAAGTTTTTCATAATTACATCCAGAGCTTCATCAACGGGAATTGTGGTGAAAAGGCTATTGACATCAAGACTCAACAATTGTTATTCACAAATTCACCAAAATGGATAATGTGAGCATCAGAAATGCTACCAATTAATTTAGATAGAATATTTGCTAGCTATTGAGAGAGTTTGTATGCATGGGATCCTATGCTGGAAATTATCAGACTAAGCGGAGTACCATCTTTGTGTGTGTTTAATTACAGATCAGAAGGACCTTTAAGAATATTTTTGAATGAGCTATTAAACGATTTTGTTTTGGTTGACAGAGAGTCATTATTTAGTTTTTCGTACGTATTCTTCTCATTTAGCAACTCTTTCAATTTAGCATAATACTGCTCACTATCCAAAATCACTACCTGGTTAGTTTTGTCAGATTTAGTAATCACTATATTGTTGTCTTGTTAAAGTTCTTTCAAAGCACTTTGTAATCGAAATGAGATGGACGCAAAATTATGATCGGAATTTAAGGCACCAAGTAAGAAACCACTGATGAAATCACTATTGATCTCGGATCTATTTTTAGATTTCTCATTTGATACTAAAAATAGATCCGATATCAATTGTGATTTCATCAGAGGTTACTTACTAAAATCTTTAGTTTGGTTGGTAGGTGTACCGGTAGGTAGCGCCATTCGTTACTCACCTCGTGGACTAGATCTCCCGTATGGATGATAAAATGCACATAAAGATCCGAATGACAATTGCTGCTGAGTCTCAAGCTATCAAGGTGGAGGTGGTCATGTGATGGTCGAACCCTTTGCAACCTTTTGGGAGCACCCGTTCCGCGTTAGGGGTATGTCGGGATGAATGCCTCCAAGGAGACACGAGTACTCCATCGGCAAGGCTCCACAAAAAATGAGGGGTTGGGTACTGGGTATGTTGTGCTGTGATATGAAGATGCAAAGGAAATGATAGAGGTGTTTTTGTTGGATATGTGCGTGTCGATATACCTATTGCTTGCAAAGGGGGGTGGGGCACTCAGCGTATCCGCTTAATCGGCGATAAACTCCAGACGCACCTGTAAGTTATATGTCCTCGCTCGGTGGGATCGAACCCCTTGCCTAGACGTTGGAAATCCAAGCCCCTAGCGACCGAGCTGGCGAGAGCTCCAGTTTGAGTTCCATGTCTTATGAAGGACTAAAAAATGGTATCGTGAAGGGGAAATTACCCCTCTTTTGTCATAAATTGGTGGGGTCCGCTTACCATTTTTGTCCCTTTTGTGGGCATTTTAGCCTCAAGGAAACAAAATTTATTTTTAAAAGACACAAAACTTTTGACTTAAAATTTTAGTCACTTAATCAACTCTTACAAATACATATTTTCCCATAGTATCTTATTCGTCCTATTTAGACTGTATCTACAGATCTTTTATTACTTTTCCTCTAATTTAGAAGAGATTTTGCCTCTCTACCATAGAAGGGTGGGGGCCGATTTCTAGGCAAAGCCCCATAAGGCACCCCAATTCTCCCTTAATTACCTTCTTCCCAAGGTATTTCGCGATGAGCTCAATACAATTATCTGCTGGAGTTAATCGAATTAATTGGAAGTTACAAAAAATTATCATTAATGAGGGATAATTACTAGCATGATTGCTAAAGGCGATAAAGTTAACTAATTATTTTAATTAGCCGGCAATTATTTTGAGTTTCCGAGAATCCTTGGTAAAGTGACAAATTTCGTTGAATTATTGAATTAACCTGTAAATATAAATAATTAACTAAATTCCTAACACCATCCGAACTAATATAACTTAACTTGAAATTAATGAATTTAGTTAAATTGATCACTATGTAAATCCGAACAAGCTTGGTAGCTATCAAGTTTACCGAACATATTAAGTATTTCTATAGTTTTTAATTTGCCACAGGGTATTGAGTCGTTTTGTTCCACAGGGTCAATTACTGGTCTCAAGGTGAAAGGTACTCAAACGCAACTGATGGGTGGAGATGAGGAATTCGAGCGATTTCTGAAGGTCAATTAATCACATTACAGAACAATTGATAAAAGCGAGATTATCTGAGATGTGCCATCTCTGATAGATACACTTATCAATCATTTGTACTACCAACACGATTGTTTTAAGCTTATCTTAGTGTGATCTACATTTTCAAAGTCATAGCCCAACCAGGAGCCACTGCTACTCAAGATGGCACTCCACTCCTCTGCCCTGCTTAAACCGGGAGCACACCCAGCGACGAAACGAACCCAGTTTGCTTAACCGTACTTATCCCGTAGTTCGTTAATATTTGTGACTAATTAAAAGGGCAGAAATGAGAACCTTGAATTTTATAATTCCTTGAATTAAGCTTAAACTTACAATTGGAAGGAACCCTTAAGAACATCACAAGATTGTAAGAACACCTGGTATGGAAGAGTAGTGTGCCTTTTTGGACACAGTTTAATTTATACGTTCAGTTGTTCGTGAATACAATCAGATAACTCCAATTCCCGGCCAGTGCATCAAACAAGGCTGGCTAGAGCAAGACCTTAAAATTTGCATAATAAATGAACGTACGATCATGATGCTTTAATCAATATTATAACAACATATTAGCAATAAAATAGAGAAATTAAAGTAAGACGAGCATTTAAAAGTGTTAACAACTATTGTTTTATACTAGTATTAAGTAATATTAACATATGAAGTCTTTTGCTTGCAATGAGCATCGATCTCGTATCAATATTTGACAGAATGAAAGCAAATTGATATAATTTATTCAATTAAGAGAAGGGTTAGGAAAACTTATTTAAAATAGCAGAAATATGCTTCATTTGAATTTATCACGTTAATTATATAGCAATTTCCTACTCGCTGTCATCGATTCAGAACTAATTCAAGAGGAAACTTCAGCAGTGAACCAATCTCTTATTTTTCGCTCTTGGATATTTTAGAGGAAAATCCCTCAATAGAAAACTGAGGTTAGTTCGCAGTTTTTCTTTTCTGATTTGATTCATGTTTCGTTCTCACTGTTCTTTCTTTTTCACTTACTTTTACGATATATATGTAAAACGATAAATTGAACAAAACAGAGAGCAGATAAAAAGTTGGAAGCAATATTTATAATTTATTTTGACTTTCGCAAGAATGTATGGTGTTAAAAATACCATATCGAAAAATATACATCTTTCAAACTAAAATATTACACTAAGTATAAAAACAGGGGAGAGAAAGGAGAAAACATAAAAAATATCATTTAGTTAATTATAAATAGACAGTTTAGAAGAACATTTCTAATGTTGAGTCAAATTGCAACTAAAAATAAATATTACCCGTTTGTTCCCATTCTGAAACATGGCTTCGCGCTCCCTGAAATTAAAAATACTATGGAAATAGAAGACATCTACTCTAAAAGCCTCTTAAGAGTCATTGAAGGAAACAAGGTAAGTCGCCTTTTCTCATTAATAGAAGAAGAGAGGAAAGCACGTTTCAAACGCTTGACAGGAAGCACGTCTTTTTGAGTTACGAACCTTGGTACGAGAAACAAACGTTATTGCTAATTATGTTAGGTCTTTTCCTCATATATTTCTCCCACAAAATTATTTAATGATGATAGTAACTTTAAGATCTCCTTTTTCAAATCAGTTTGAGAGTAAGACGGCGTAGGCATATATAATGAGAGGAATGCTGTCCAATATAGATTTATATCTGTCACCAGACACTTGTAGTACCGTTTTGTGTTTGTGCATTCATTAATATGAAAAACATTACTGTCTGATGTCTGAAAAGTAAATTAAACAAAGGTCGATAAAGGTGTAAATAATGACGGGATACCAGGAAGCAGCAATTTAAAGGTCTCTTTCCCAGTCAGTTATTGATAGATGTTTGATTATAGAAGTAACTTGATCCCAAAATTTAAGAGTAAGAATTTCTAGCGATGATTATTATTATACAGAACTAGATGGGGAGGGGGGGTACATGTAATTCCATTTTACATAGTTTTGAGCAGATAGAAGAAAAAGCAATATTTGATAAAAATAAATAAAATTGCACGCTTGCGTGTTTACATACACACATGGAAGATCATAGAAGTAATTAAAGGTATATTGGTTGTGATGAATGATGCGCGATACAGGGATGTAGTTTTGCGGATATTTTGTGGATATGTTGTGAATATGTGTTGAATTGGTCTCAAATAGCAGCGGGAGCAGATATATGTAACGACGTCGCCGGGGAAGCAGTTATCTCTGTTTAATCCGGGGTGTTGACCGCACCGGTGCCTTGCCAGAGCATAATATATTTATTTAAATTACAATGGATGTTTTGGTAGGCAGAGAAGTGAAGTAAATAGATCAAAACTTACATATGAATCTTGGGATGATGAGTGCAAGATTCTATGGGTGCATAATTACCATGCCATAGAACCAAGCCAACCATTTGAGTGTCGTATTCTACCGAAAGGTGCAAAGGGGCAACATTCGTTAGTTATTGGAATCTTATTTCCTTATAAAGATTAACGCGATCAGAGTATGAAATATAAATAACTGCAATCCTTTTAAAAACCTAATCCGGAAATAAATGGGAAAAAGTTAATCTGATTCTATCACGTTTTTATTTTAACCTAAATATTAGTACATTCCTTGCCTGAGAGCCACGCTTTAAAAACACTTTTTGGCTTCTATTTTGTCTTCTCAACATTCCTGAGCCTTACCATTTCATCTGTCTTTCAGACAGCTTTTTGGTGCTATTGAATTCTATGGTTGCTTCTTACTGTCTCTTTCTCACATGAAATATCGTCTCAAGAAGATCAGATCGCCTGTTTTTTTTGCAAAATATGGCCCATATCTTTTGCCAGATGAAATCCAGGTTTTCCAAAATTCTTGTCCCATAATCCGAAAGTATAAACTACGTATGGGTAAATTTTATGCAAATTTGGATTAATGAAACGAAAGTGATTCGCAGATAAGCGATTTACTAGAAAAATTAAATTGTCCCAAATAATTCGAATGCTTAGATTTCTTGTAGAGAGAACCGGCATTGCTTGCAACGAACTTCAGTTCAACCTCTTTTTTTACAATTTTCGTCCAGATAACTTTCATAAGAAATCTTTCACGCCTCACTACCAAGATGTTCCTTCAAGTGGAGTCATTGCAACGATCGTTCTGCGTTACAAAATTGTTGTCCAGAATAATAAGTCCACGTATAAAAAACTAGTTATGTAAGGCTGGTAAATCAAGCAGTAAGTCAAACAGGATATAAATAAGGGAAGACACAGCCATACCCAAATAATAACGAAGGACTAGTTGAAGTGCGTTGCAATAGCTTCTCGTAAGATTAACGAGATTTTAGGAATCGTTTTCTCTCAGCAGCAGGTAGACTGTGACATACCGGTTGGAGGAAAACAGTATTGACGCTCACACCTCCGCAAGCAAACGATTGGTCAGTTAGGTGAACAAAAAAGCTCGTCTCTCATTAACAACTGAACTTGTTACATGACCAGATTACCAGTGGAACAAAGTCCAGTTTAATGACGAATTTATCATCAATTTGTTCCAATCTGATGTCAAGAAGTAAGCAGAGGAGGCGAAAGATTGTCTGAAAATTGCATCAAAATGAGGTTGAAGTTTGGCTGAGTAAGTGTCATAGTTTCCGATATAATGGATGCACAAGTGCACAATAAATTTCTTCAAAAGCAGCTTTGCCCCATCTGAAATATCATAACCTTTCTTGTGACATCATCGATAATAAAAGCTCTCATACTAAAGCCTAATCCCTTATAATGTCCAAATCATTTTCACCGGTAATTTAATCTTTATATTACAATAGATATTTGTTTCCGCTGTCGTTGAAATCATTTCGGAACCTTCAATTTTTCTAGTAAAGTATTATTTATTGTTAGCTTTATTTTTATTAATCTAAATTTCCAGGGCTTTGAACAAAAACTAGTTTATACTTCTAGGTTATCATCCGCCAATCTTGGAAAGGTGTTGTAAGATGTTATAACACAAAGGAGGAATCTCAGTTTAATTTGTTTGGATCAAATGGCAGAAGGACACTCGTCCTAGATCTAGAGAAAGATTGTCTGTCAATTGCACCAACAAGGGTGTGAAGGTTGGCAGAGGAAGTGTCATGGTCTGGTACATGAGTTCAGTAGAAGCTCATAGGACACTTCTACACAAATATAGCATAATAAATTCACAATTCCAGAAGGAATTGCTGAGAAAGCCTTTTTTGCCCCTTCTTTGAGCCTCTGAATCAGAGCCTGCAATTTTCATGCAGTTTAAATCCTCCTGCCACACGGTTAAGTCGATATTGACCTTCATGGAGGACAAGCACATCACCGTTATGAACAGCCCTCCGCAGGGTCCGGATTTGAATCCTTTTGAAAATGTTTGGTATACTCTTGGAGAGAAGTCTAAAAAGAGGGATCTGAAAATAGTTCAATAACTCTATCAAATTCTTCAAGATGAATAGAGCAAAATTACTGTGCAAGACTGTCAATAGTTGGTTGTTTTATTTTGGCAGGAGATGTCAAAACATCATCGAAAATAAAGGCCTCCAGACTAAATACTAATAACTTATAACATGTTCATATTTTCCACTGATACCAGTGTAAAACAAATTTCAGAGTCAAGAAATTTTCTCCTATTATGCATACTAAATATTCACATTTTCAGAATAATAATGTCTTTATTGTTATCCATGAAAAATCAGCACTAAAAAGCATTATAGAACGAGTTCCTGTACTTTACGTACTTCCATAAATTCTACACTTAGTATTTACTTTTTCCTTTGTGTGGTGTCTTGGGTTGGTCGCGCTTTGTTTCGAGTCGAAATCGCCTAGAATGGCTGGAGTCGCAAATTTATGGGAAAATTCTTTTAACTATCTTGGGTTTTGTCAGGACTAACCAAGTCTCACGTTTCCCTCTTTGAAAGGGAAAATTCTTTAAGCTTTCTATTCTACTGTGCATCTTTGTGGCACTCGGTAGTTTATGTGTTTTCGATTTGATCTATGTTCTATCCGATTTGATTGTATATTTATTTAGCCATTGTGATCTTAGTTAGTTCACCTTTCCCAATCTAAACTCTGTAAGATTGTGTGATCAATTTACAATGCCGGAGATTATTTTTATACGTCTTGTGCTGTGGATAAAATTAACTCTATGCGATGTAACCTCTAAATATTTAACAAAATTCATAGTGTAAATACAAAGTTAAAGGATTCAGCACCGCTTTCCTCCTAAAGCAGCACTAAAGCTATAATTTTGATTTGGCTCTGTGGAAACTTGTGCAGTCGGAAAATATTAATTTCGTATAATGGTACCCAGACCCGTGCATCCTAAATCAAAGAGTAGTTTGGTTTAAACCTGACGGGGACATAGGGCTTTGAGTGCCCACCTCATTAATGCTCATGATTCGAACAATTTGCATTACCAAATAGAAGAGTTAAAGTTTTATTCAAATAATATTCTTCCTTTAGATCAGGGGTCTGCAAAATTGTGAGCCAATTGACCTCTTCTTCGAATCTTTGACTCCTCACAACCCTCAGGCATGTAATTGAAAGTAAATAAATGAAAATTAAGTTTATGTACCAATTTTGATGTATTTCAATATGGAAAACTGCATACCGAAACCTACAAAACTGTTGTTCTGTGTCCGCCTCCTTTGTAAATATCTCCAATAAAAAATATGAGGGAAAATACGAAAAAATGTTTATTGTCACTGTGAAAATCGTGGAGAATTAGCAAAATTATGAACATAATGTTGAAATTTACCCATAGAAGTTTTCAGACGAATCGAAATACATACGTGAAAATACAGGATGATAAATGAATATGTCGTATAAAATGTTGATTGGGTAATAAAAAAGGAAAAGCGCCTAATATTAAATACATTAAAATTTCATTAACATACCTTTTAATCAAAGTAGTTGATATCATTAATGGTAAAGACGTGCTTGATGAGCAGGAGAAAGATTATTGATATTCGTTGGAAAAAAGAACGGCATCACGGCAGTGCCACAGAGCTTAATAGAGCTCCTCAAAGAGAGGGTGTGTTCTCTGCTTGGTTTTTGATGTTCTGCAGTTTCCCCCTTCCGCAAACACCACAAAAGTGTTTGACAATTAGAGTCAAAATCTCGGTAATTTCAATTAAAAATTGACACAACTTAGGATGGTCAGCAAATAATTATACTCGTATATGCCAAAATCAGCATTCTCCCATTAAAATACCACCTCCTGATTCAGAACCTGAAATATTTCCTCTGTATCCAACAAATACCTCTTACCTCAGTCTACCAGAGCATCCTAGGGAGACGTTTAAATGCACTTTATGATAGAGTTCCATCCATCACACAACCATTTGGGTTAAGGATGGGTGAGCATGCAGTGCATATTGAAAGTGCTATCGGGATGCGCAGCTACCAACCACAAGTCCCACCGTGGATCAGAGGCACAGCTGAAGTGTGCAAAAACTTCCACATTCCCAATAAATCAGACTTCCACCCTCTCAGACTGAAAAATATGTTCTTGCAACATAAAAACAAAAACCATCCTATGAAACCTGTGATCACTGATGGTTCGAAAGGCCCGGCATGTGTTAGGGTAGGTGTGATATCACCCACGGGGAATACCTTAGTCACACTCTCACCCCATGCATCTAGACTTGCTGCACTTCATTAGATCTCCAGCTCACCACCTGATTCTAATGTAATCTATTTCGACTCAAGAAGTGTACTAGATTCTATAAGTTCCTGCACAACAAGCACCCACTTGTCCTCAAAATTCAGGAATGGCTGTACTGGATGAGTACTAAGCACAAGATTACCTTCTGCTGGGTCCCTGGCCATAGAGGGATAAACTCAAACGGAAAAGCGGATAAAGCCGCAAAGTAAGCAGCTGGGAGAGGGCCTAATCCCATTGGGGCACCAGTCTCCACTATTGACCAATACCCACTGGTAAAGGCATATGCCTACTAACTTTGGCAACAGGAGTGGGAAGTGATAGATCCCCTAACTAAGCTTCATGGTGTAAAATCATTTGTGCTTCGATGGCCAAATAGAGAGCAGCCATTGAGCAGGAGAGAGGAGACAATATTGAGCAGGTTGAGGATTGAGCACACAAGGCTTACGCATGGGCAGCTCATGTCTGGCGCCCCACCACCCATCGGTGTCTCTTGCAATGTGTCGGTGTAAATCCTTCACATCCTTATAGAATGCCCCTCCCTTATTAACCAAAGGACAAGAGTATTCCCTTCCCTGAACAATAATCCAGCAAACTCAGCCCTGAAATCGCTTTTATCTCCAATATCCAAAAACTTTGATCAAAAAGCTCTCTTCAGGTTCCTAAAAGACATTAATGTCTTTTAAAGAAATCGAGCGCAACGATGCGTAATCAAAGAATTTTAATGAGCACTTGTTTCACCTTTTACCGTTTTTAATGTTTAGCAGAAGGCGCAAATGTGGTATTGAGTACCACTAATATTTAATAGTCTATTTTTATATCAATCGCACCTCTTTTAATCTTTTAATTTTAGATATTTTGACATGCCTGCCAATGGCATTGATTTCATATGGCACCATGACCCAGCTAGACTGTGCGTGGTGTATGAAGAAAACTCTTAACCCCAAATGTACCCAACTGCAAGATGGTCGAACACAGACTGAGCAGCATTGCACTGACGTATTAATCATCATCATCACATTCCTGTGTATGGGTCGAATTGTACGAGGGGCGGTCAATAAGTTTTGGGGGTGTTAGGACAAGTTAGGACAAGTCAAGACCTGCAGCCGCACGCTCCTGCATCGTCTATTTAAGAAGCGGTAGCTGATTGTAGATCGTCAGTCACAAATTTTTCAACAATGCAGAAGGTTGAGCACCGCGCAGTGATCAAATTTTTGACCAAGGAGGGCAAGAATGCAAAAAAGATCCATGAACGCATGGTTGCAGTGTACACCGCCATCGCCCCTTCCTATGTAACTAATGCTCGCTGGAATAGGGAATGCCGCCATGGTCGTGAGGCCTTTGAAGATGACCCCGGTCCAGGATGCCCGTCAGACGTAACCAACAAGGACAATGTAACCAGTGTGGAGAGGATGTTCTTCGAAAATTGACGGGTGAAGGTCAAAGAAATGGAGCGAGAACTTGGAATATCACATGGAAGTGTTATTAACATCATCCACGACAATTTAGCCATGACCAAGGTCTCTGCCCGCTGGGTCCCTAGAAACCTCACACCCCATGATCGACTTTAACATCGTCAAAGTTCAGCGGAGCTGCTGTTCTTGTACACACAAGACCTTGCGAGATTCGAGTCACGCATACTGACAGGGGATGAAACGTGTGTCCATCACTAGATCCCTAGCGACTACTTTTTATTCTCCCAGCTCAAGGCTGCACTGCGTGGACGCTGGTTTGGGGATGATGAAGATTTCCAGCTCACCGTCCAGGAGTTGATTGAACATCAGTCGGGAGATTTCTGGTTGTCGAGAATTCGAAGCCTCAGGGACAAGTGGCGCAAGGGCATTGAAGTCGAGGGTAGTTATATTGAAAAATAATAAAACACTTTTCCTCATATCTCGTTTCCTGATATCCGAATTGCAAAACTTATTGACCGCCCCTCGTATAGGAATATAAATATATATATATATATATATATATATATAAATATATATATATATTTTTTTTCCTAGGAGTGTTAAAATTTATAGGAATTTCCCAGAGGTCATTGCTATACCATGGACGTTTCTTTCGTACAAATGTCCCAATTCCTTTTATCCTCTCGGCAAGTATAGTGCTTAGCGCGCTTGCACGGCAATCGTTGGATCGGTAGTACGAATCTCCATCCGGATTCTTTTTAAAGCTGTCAGTATTTACTAGAGAGATTACCTTCGTGACTTGGCATCACGGTGGGGACTAGTAGATGAAGCTCGTAGCCATGACGACAGCCAGTCCACCTAATAGAAGGATAACTCTGATTTCAAAACCTTGGAACCACTGGCATAATTGCCTCTTCCAACAGATCCTCCGTGAGTAACAAATTTCCCGTCTCCCCTTTCGATGGCTCGCAGATAAGTGATCGATTTATTTGCCACATTGTTGATTAAACAATATAGTATTCTTATGATATACCAAACCACTCAGGGAAGAACGACAGTTGTGTGAAAATATAAATAGTAAACAAAAAGACAAGGGGAAAGCAAAATATGATTCTGAAATGTTAAGGAAATGATGGTCAAGCTTTTTTAGTTAATCCCATCTGATCGATGGAAACCAATCTCTTACACGTCACCGAAAGAATCGAAAAAGGTAGACTCAAATTTCGAACGGAATTACTTTTTGCCAACACAAACCCGTTGTTTTCCACAGTTGAATTTATGGTTCTTAGTTTTTAACTGTATTAAACTAAAGTTATATTATCAAATGTATGATAAATTTTCATCCCACTTTAAGAAGCTGCAAACCATGTTTATTCATTGATTCGCAATGCCAATAGGATTCAATATCCATTACAAATACAACTCTCTTGCAGTGGAAGTCTTAATCCATGGCCATAAAATAGGCAGAAGCAAATTTTGTGTGGCAGTTGAGGGGCTCGCTAATTAACAAGCCGACTTGGGCACCTGAGTGCCAAGCTTTACATTTCTCGCTCTCCCAGATGCAAACTCACCATTCGCGCTCCCATATGCGGCCTCGCCCCTTCCCCCTTAGATGGGAGGGTGGTGCGCCTATAAATAAGCTCCTGAAGGAAAGAGAGAGGATTATTATTCGGTGAGACCAGTAGGATCATTTCGTGAAGATCGATCCTTCAGCCAGTCAAGATTATTCGGTGAGAACAAATTAGGATTAGGTCTTAAAGATCGATCCTTTAGCCAGTGTTTTATTATTTTTCAATATAACTACCCTCAAATTCAATGCACCTGCGCCACTTGTCCCTAAGGCTTCGAATTCCCGACAACCAGAAATCTGCCGACTGCTTTTCACTCCACTCCTGGACGGCAAGCTGGACATCTTCATCGTCATCAAACCACCGTCAACGCAGTGCAGCCTTGAGCTGGCGCAATAAAAAGTATTCCCTAGGGACCAGATGTGGACTATAGGGGGATGGTTGAGCTTCTCGTATCCGTACTCGCGCAGGGCAGCTTGTGCAACTCTGGCCTTGTGGATAGGGGCATTGTCGTCGAGGAGCAAGACACCGCGTGTCAACTTGCCGCGCCGCTTCTGACGGATGCACTTCTTCAACCCATCCAGTTCCTCGGCGTAATATTGGCCTGTGATGGTCCTTCCACGAGGCGCATAGTCCACCATCAACACTCCCTCAGAATCCCAGAAGATGGTGGCCATGATCTACCCGGCTGAGGGTTGGGTCCGGAACTTGATGGAGGTCGGAAAGCCCCTGGGCTTCCAGGCCGTGTTTTCGAGCCTGGTCTCTGGATCCCAGTGGTGGACCCACGTTTAATCACCTGTCATTATGCGTGACTTGAATCCCGCCGGGGCTTGGTTGTACAGGAGCAGCAGCTCCTCCAAACTTTGACGACGTTGAAGTCGATCATGGGGCGTGAGGTTTAATGAGGTTTCTAGCCACCCAACGGGCAGAGACCTTGGTCATGGCCAAATTGTAGCGAATGATGTTGATAACATTTCCATGTGATATTCCAAGTTCTCGCTCGATTTCTTTGACCTTCACTCGTCGATTTTCAAGGACCATCCTCTCCACACGAGCCACATTGTTCTCGTTGGTCAAGTTTGACGGGTGTCCTGGACGGGGGTCATCTTCAAGGGACTCACGACCATGGCGGAACTCCCTATTCCAGCGAGCATTGGTTGCATAGGAAAAGGCGGTGTCGGTGTACACTGCAACCATGCGTTCATGGATCTCTTTTACATTCATGCCTTCCTTGGTCTAAAATTTAATCATTACGTAGTGTTTAACCTTCTCCATTGTTGAAAAATTTGTGACTGACGATCTGTGATCAGCTAATGCTTCTTAAATAGACGAGGCAGGAGCGTGCGGCTGCAGGTCATGACTTGTAATAACTTGTCCTAACACCGCCACAAACAGCCGATTCGAAGAAATTATTGACCGCCCTTCATATATAATAGTAAATTTATAATTAAATAAATACTTATTTACATATGAGTAACTTCAAAGAATTGTTTGGTTTATATCCCTAAAATAAGAAAAAACATGAAAGAAATAATATATTACTGAGGGCACGCCATCTCTATCTATAAGACGCTCAATCTGTTCCTGCGACGACATTGTCGGTCGCTCCTAACTAACAGTCATTCACGCTTGCGCGTAAACTGCCGGGCGCACGATGTGAAATGCTTACTCATTGTAAGTATATTATATGATATTATATAATATATGGTATTATATTGTGTTATATAATACTGTATGATAGGTAGGAGTGCACAATCTTCCTGAATCTACCTTCATCCCACAAATAATAGTAATAATCAGCAAGTTAAGATATTTTATGCCCCAATAAAATAATTTCCAACAATATTCATCTCTATTTATTTGCAACACAAGTTTATTCCCGGGCAACGCCGGGTAACTTTGTAAGTAAAATTCACTTAATGATTGAATTGGAGTTGGTCGAAGGATTGTCGCTTTCATTGGATCCCAAAGGGAGACTTTAATTGAGATCTGGCCGATTATTTGATGAATATTATATATTTATGAGACTCTTCTTTAATTACCATTACGACTAAAGAGATATTTCAGGGGAGAGGCATGACATAGGTTCTCCCTTTCTTTTGAAAGCATTTGATTTTAGAATATATTGACTTTGTTGCAGTTTCTTCATTCATGTATATTTATAATTTTAACCAAATTTATATACAGAGTTAAATATAATTAAGTGTGCCAAAACCTCATTTTCACTTCATCCGTCAATCCCTTAACGCCAGCGATAAAGCCATTGTAATTTGCTTCCGCCTTCCAACACCACTGATTCCTCTTTTTCTTACTTTCGCTCCATCCGATCCAAAGCTTAATTTACATTCTGCGAAGAGGCTTCAAAATCCTTGGCAGGATCGGCCTACTTAAATTGCGAAATCAATCAGTCACGAAAGAGAGCCCACCGAAATTGTGGAGCCCCTTGATCAGATTTCAGGACCTTCACAATTAGAATGGATCTGTAAACAAAGGGGAAATGAAACATTCAGAGTGCGAATTCCCAATTGAATAAATTGGCCTTGATGGATTATTTAGAGTGAAAAGCGTTAAGGTTTGTATTAGTGAGAGCTTTGTAATCATTCTCAGTTGTATCATCTAGGGAGGTGGCGAAGTGAAATATACTGTGAACATTTTTGTTTAATGAGATTAACAGCTACAGAAATGCAGCATAAAATACTCACATAAGTATGTAGTATAAAACAAGGTTTTATATTAAGTTGCCATTTACAAAGGAAAGAAAGGCATATTTAATATACCAAGTTTTCAAAAGTTTTGTTACACTCGATTTTAGGATATTTCGAGAGGTTTTGGTGTGTGATAGAAAAGGTTCCGTCAAAGAAATACTTAAAGTTCTACTTTTCCGGCACGTGACATTAAAAAGTCTTTTTCATTGTGTGAAAGTGTGTCGAGATAGAATTGAAAGGAATCGAGATCTCTGCTCTCCTCCGCAGAGGCCACAGCAAGTCCGACATCGCCAACCAGCGGGTGACCGTCCACAGAGTCACGGAGACGCTCAAGAACGTGGAAGACCTCAGAGATCTATCTCGTTCGGGGATACCTCAAGTTGACGACCATTTGGATGTAAGAAAGGCTCTCGAAAGTTATCCGAAGCTTAAAATGACAGCGCTTGCGAAGAAGAAGAAAATCTCGGTAGCCACGGTGTTCAGGGCTCTCAAAGAGGAGGGCGGCAAGAGTTTGAGGGCGTGTAGTCGCTTTCTAAACGACGTGAAGAGTCAGGATAATCGAATTTCCATTTTTTTCTAAGGAAAAAAACTATCATCTTGACATTTGTTGAGAGCGTCGCAACGAGTGCATAAAGAGTATCTAAGAAAGAATTTATAATGAAACATAAACAAAAGGACGAAACTTTAAGGAAAACAGGCAGCAAACCATAAAGAAAAAGGTGTTTATATTAAATCAATACAATTTATTATTAATCTTATTATAGGCGTTCATAAGGATCATTTGCGTGTCTCTTATTCCGGTGGTAGCGGGAAGAGGTGGATCGCTACGACTTGAACCTTGATTACTGTACTCAGGACTGATGCGGAACTTCCGGTTGTGGCTCATCACTCTAAAGAGGAGGCTGCCCGACTCCTTCATTTTCTTTTACATTTTGTGAGTTGGGTCCCCACTCGGCCACAGGTGGGTGACAGGCCTCCTCTTTGACGTTCAGGCAGGCTTTTTCGGCTATAGTTTTGCTGATTTTGCCTAGTTTTATTTTATTTATTTTAATACATCCTAATTACTTGTATGGCGACTCATGCCAATCTAGGCAGTCGCAACTGCAATTTCGGATGTTTATTCTTTCCGTAAAGATTCCAAAGTAAATAGTTTAGCCAATTTATTGGAAATCATTGAAGTCGATAACGGATAAAGGATAGCATTGATTTATTTCTAGCCAGATTTCTTTTTATTCACAACATATTGTGTGTAACAGAAACACAACTTTACCTTTGACAACTATTCCATCTAATAATTTAAATAAATAAATAAGCGTGATAATTAAAGATATAAATGGCGATATAAGTAAGCACTAATCTTTTAACTCCTGAAGCGAAATAACTCTTAGCCAAATGAATCTCGCTGTTGTTTACATGAGGCCGTATGCACCAAAAAATGACGGTAGTATTCGCTTCTACACAATTTAAGCGTTTAGAAAAAGAACAACAGATCGATGCGTCATTGTCGTGGTATAGCTCTATATACCATACATACATCTATTATATTTGATTTTAAGTGGGCGGGGGTTTCCTTTTAATAACTTTGGGTCGGCCGAGGTCCGGTTACGAGGTCAGATCCTTGTAAGGAAGGGCTAGTCCAATAGAGCTACTTTAAATCTTTGTATTGGCTGAGAGTTCCAAATTTCACTTAGTTATAGGCTGTTACAGGGCTATGATGAGCTCAAGGGTGAGAAAGTAAAGGAGTCGGCAAAAATAAACTTTAATAAATATTAATAATTTAAGTTAAATGGTACAACAATAAACAGACTTATAATAAGACAAAAAGTTACAGTGGTCAACGGGCTAGTAAGAAGATTAGGTATTTAAAATGCAATACAATTGCATGATAATGGGGGAACAGTAGACGGTAATTATAAATTTGGGGAAGATAAAATATTCGTTACAATACCTTGTACAAAATGGAAGGGTTGGGGGAGACGATGGTCGTTTCCGGCGAAGTGGTGAGATGATGGTTGGGTCACTTCGACGGGGTCCAGGGTCAACTTGCTTGTAGTTGAAGTATTTCTTTGAGATGACAGTGGAGGCGGGGGAAGCAGAGCCTTCGAGAATGGAGGCTGGGAATTCTTCCGGTGTAAATTCCTTTGAAGAAAATGGACGGTGAGTTTCTCCGAGACGTCAAACGGTTTCTTTGGTGGACTATGCGTAATCGAGGGGAATTACGCTAGGATTAACCTTCACTGAAGCCTTTTGGGATAACACTTAATTCTTGTTTGTAGATGGCGTAGTTGCGTGGAGTCAGATTGGTATTCTTACAGGGAGAAGAGTTCTTAACTAGTTCTAGGGTAGATATTTGTTTTATCTAAGGAGGAATACTCGCTTTTAAACCACAACGTTTCCTTGCCTTCGGCGTATGACAACCTGAATCGAGGAGTAGTAAGTTATAACTTTAGCTGGTGCTCGAAGGGGGAGCTAAAATCCTTGGTGATTCACGGAAGAGGTTTGGCTACCTCAGAGTAACTTGGACGTGGCTAGATGCTTCTAGGACTCGAAGAAGAAATCCGGCGAAGCTGCTTCAGAAGACGGCGGGGGCAGAGGCTTCAGTTTAGCTGTGGATGCCTTACCAGGGAGAGAGTGTCCAGACTTGACTGGGTACACACCGGCTTAAGACGAGTGATGTCTTCAGCGAGCGAGCCTTGTCTTTACTGCTCTTTCCAGGAAGAAAAAAGGCTTAAATATGCAGACTCTCCTCAAGCGGAAGATGGGGAATAACCCTCCCACTTTGAGAAATTCCAAGTGGACAGCGCGAGGCGCTAATTGTCGGCAACTAACATTTCTTTTACCCTCTCTCTCTCTCTTTGCGCGGGAGAAAGTGCTGGAAGTTCCGATCGTGTGGAGGATGTTCTCCCCACTTGGATGGTATGAAGTGGGTGGGCATGTGAGCTTGCTTCGTCATGTGACTCTCGGACACGTGGGGTATATCTACCAACGTGGCTACCTGCAACGTGGTAAGCGTTGAGAAGCAAGGGATAGAAAGGGGTATCCTTCTACATGCTTCATTAAGGCGTCTTTGTTCTTCATGTCACCTTGAGGTCACCTTAACCATTTCGAAGAGGTGGTTCTTTCCGTATGAGCTTTAAAGTAGTCAATGTCTTCTCATCTGTATATAATGTTCTATGTGCATATGGGGTAATTATTGATCGTGCTACTTTATTGATTTTCTAATTATCTATCTGCTTACTCTTGCATTTTTTTATAGCTCGATTTATATCTTCAAAGAATAGAGCTCGAAAATATAGATGAATTTGTTCAAAACGTTCTTCTTTCGTCCAAGGAACTTCACTTGATTAGTTCATTAACACCACTCACATTTAGGAGGAATATTTCAAGTCACTCAGATTGATGGAATATATTGATTTGCCCGTGTTTGTCAGGGAGCGAGATGCAGACTTAGTTAAGCTATGGGAGAAAACTAAATTGTTGGTGTTTTTTTCTGTATTAGTGAATATTAGGATCATATTCATTAATCAAAGGCACGTTGTTATAAATAATTTTATATTTAAAATATCTTTAGGTGATATATATATATATATATATATATATATATATAAATATATATATATACATATATATATATATATATATATATCTAGTTTGTTTTACCTCACAAATCTATAATTATGTTGTTATAAAAAAAAATATCTGCAATTTTTCGCTATATTTTCCTTTCGTTGCTCTTTTTTTCGTTTTATTTTGCTGCATAATTTCACCTAAATTCCCTTGAATTTTTTGTATCCGAATTTGTTCGTTTCAAGATTGGATTTTTATAACTTGTATCGATTTCGTTCTTTGGCAGCCCTTTAGTTAGAATGATTGACTTGACTGTTTGTATATACTAAAGAGAAGAAATATATGCGCGAATCGGACTGATTGGAGAGACCTCCTGTTTCTGATTGGCGGGGAAGCACCCCAAAGCGATGATCTCCTTAAATTATTGATCGTGCTACTTTATTGATTTTCTAATTATCTATTTGCTTACTCTTGCATTTTTTTATAGCTCGATTTATATCGTCAAAGAATATAGCTCGAAAATTTAGATGAATTTGTTCAAAACGTTCTTCTTTCGTCCAAGGAACTTCACTTGATTAGTTCATTAACACCACTCACATTTAGTGTCGATAATTACTCAGTGGTTTTTGTAATAACTTTAGTTTTGCTGAATAATAAGAATGTTAAGGTTTGTGGCCTTTTATTGTGCATAAGAAAGTTCATATTTAGTGGCAATAATCTGAGGTATCTCCCATCTACCTTGTTTATAGTTCACAGTATGTTCAATGTTATTTATCGATGACGTCATATGGCTCATGTTTCCTTACTTCCTTTTTCCTATATTTTATAATAATAATTAAATATATATCCATTATTTGTCAAGAGGTTGTGTCTTAGAATAAAGAAAGGCGTTCCTCAATAAATGCCTGGCTTGGGCTCAGCAATTCGCTAAGGAGTTAGAAAAGAGCTTCTTCCTTTTTACTTTTCTTTTAATTTACACTTTTTGAAATCCTACTTTTCGCCTTCTTCGGAACGATTGTAGGAGAAATAAAAAAATAAAGGTTTATCACGTTGAGGATTTTCCTAATATGTAATCCCTTTCCTCGGGTCTCAAGTAGACAACGTACCTATGTATTTTCACATGCATTTCCTAAATCTTTTTCAAACGCACTTTCTCACGTTGGTTTTTCCTTTATTATATATAAAAGGAAAGTTTTACAAATGATTTGCTTTGTCTTTAAGACTTTTCTCATACTGTTTTGAGGGTTTTTTTTTATTGAAGCGAATACAAGTCTGTATCACGTGATTTATTAAACCTGAATACATTAATGTAGGTAAACTTTCGTTCTCATGTAACAAACTCAAAGCGGACTTAAAAACAGACTTCTATTCTACTTTGACTAAAAATCAAATAAACATTTTAACTTTTTTAAGAACCAAGGGTAAAGAATTTAAAACAGTATTGTCGTCTCAAGGGGATCTTTTCGCTCGCTAGAAAGTCATCTATGGAAAAACTAAGATAGAATTTACAGGGAGCTGCATTCAAATTATTTCTTACAACGATCACTTAGACCTTGTACCTAGGTTATGGAAATAATTTAATCTTAATGGTGTTTTTTGCTATAAGACAATTTATAAAAACTTACGAATTTGAAATTATTCCCTAAATAAAGCCGCCGGTATCAAGGAGATTCCTTGCAAATCGAGCCGTTTTTATACAGTATATGTGAACGTTTCACTCGAGTAATGGAAAAAAGAATTAAACAGCATAGATACAGATGTAGCGCTAACCAAAATTCCAATACTCTTTTCATCGAACAGACTTCTTTAAATATCCTAATTTTGTCGCCCTGCGCAAAATCATTTATCTTTTCATGTTATTGAAAGAAATATATTAGAGTCGGCCATCTTAAAATTCCCAATTAAAAATGATGTACAATTTAAGCGAATGTTTCGAACTTAGACGACTTGATAATTAATAAAATATGTTCACACTGTCAATTTAATTTATCGAACAAATATCTTTAAAATTAATATATGTATATAAATTATTTTATATATATATATATATATATATATATATATATATATATAGTGATTAATGCAACCACAACCATATATATAATAATGCAGCAGGATTATGGCTACCACTCGTACGTCTTGAAGAAGCGTTAGCTACTCACGCCAGCTATCAAGGGAATGCCTCCTCGTATCTTATCCAGGGCCTCAGAATCAATGTGGATGATAGAATGAGGTGCTGGAGACAGGAGTCAATCTTTGGATGGACCAAAGAGCCGCGGGATGGTATTACGTTTTCCAGCAGCAATCAGCTCCCGCACACCTCTGGTTCACATTTTTAGCCCCCAGTTTCCCGAACTGGGACCCCAGTGATTATGTCTTTTGGTAGGTAATTGATAAATATGTAAAAAAAGCTGCTCATAACACTATGACCTCTGAGGACGGACATTGTGGACGTAATTTCATCCATTGACAAAGCTTCCCTAACGTCCCTAGAAAGGGACGTGAAGGCAGGTGTTAGCGAATTTGAATGTTTTTGTATATATATAAAAAAATCACACAGGAAAATGAAAGGCGGCTTCCAAATACTTTCGAACTTATTCATTTCATTATCAAGGAATGAAGAAAAATTTTACAAAGCAAGCTAGTATTTATATAAGAGACAGCAGAATAATGCCCCGCCCATGTACAACGAAAGGGCACAAAATAGAGAAATATTATCAGAGACGGATATGAAGTATAAAACCAAATAGATAAGGTCTACTTCCAGAACTTACAACTGTGAGCACATAATGTAGACATTTAGGTCACTAAGATAAATACATACACACCTAATTGTAAATACTTAAAAGTAAACGAGAGAAACATAGCTAAATTAATAAATCAAAAGAGCAAGATTTAAAATGTTTAATTTCGTCATAAATAAGCCTTTAATAACAGGGTCCAGTTTAAAGAGGCCGGGGGATATATTAATGAATGAGCATTCAATAATATTTGTTTGATTAAAGTCATTAGATTTGTAAATAGATTTAGCCGAATTTCCAATTCATTAGGTGAGCGGTTTCTGATAAATGGACAAAGAATGCATTACTGCTATTCCCCCTCCTAATATTGTATTTAGGTTGCGTCAAGGGTACACTTAATGATTTACCGGTTTGGCCAATGTATTGCTTAGGGCAAACTGAAGAATCGACAGAATAAACCCCCCTTATACTATTGTTATTATTATGAATCAGCATTTTGCTCATGGTAGACTGATATTGAATATGACAGAAATATTTAACTTATTCAAGAGGCGGGGAAGCAGGAAAAAGGACTCAGAAAACTGTGAAACAAGGGAGTTCTTAAAATTATATGCAGGAGGGATTGCAGTTATATATAAGGCTTTTTTTCCAAATCTAGGCATCCTGAAAGAAATTTTGAGGGTAGCAAAGATTGTTACATATTTCAAAGATCTTGGAAATCTCAAGATCCGAGAATTCCGGAGAAACATTGAAATAAATACAGACCGTTTGACTTTATCATTAAGACTTGGGTAAAAATGAATACAAGAACTGGCGTTGGTAAATTCATTTTTACTCAGATCATAATGATAAAGTCAAACGGTCTGTCATTATTTTATTATTTCATTTTTTTATAATTGTTCATCCTTTTTTATTGTTTGGGGCATATTTATCTAATTATCCTTTATTCCTCCTTTTACATTTCTATTCATATTGATATGCAAATGCAAACTTTACGCCCTGCATTATTGATCTAATTTCCTAAAATTTCCAGGAGACTAAAATTTTATGGTAGAATGTCACATCAGCCTTAGAAACCCACTTTCAAATTCTACATAAAATGTTTAGCAACATAAATGCATTGAATAAGAATTTATAAGATGTATAGTCGTCTAGCTATAATATTTGCCTTTTGCATTGTAAAAATAAAACGATTTTCGTACATCACATTAATGATGTACGAGTCATTCTGTTAAAAAGTAATATAATTAAAATATATCCGTACCGAAAGTAATGTATCATCACTGTTTAACATTACTTTATCATTATACTTCAGATGGAGCATCAGCAAATTTTATTTACTATAGATTTCATCATTGTTATCATGATCATGGATAAGTTTATAGCTATTCAATGATTCCCATGAAACAGACTAATATTTCAAGGGGGTATAAAAATTGAATAGCTATTATTGTAATACAAAAGACGCTTGGATACAGCTTGCTTAACACAGCTCTTAATCAAGCGAATGGGGAGAAAGTACACTCTGAAGACGGTCCGAATCAGGAATGACTTAGATTAATACCACCCATGCAACCGTGTTCAGCCCGTGTGGAGGGGAGATCCTCTCAAATAAGATTTAGTATAGGTCAAGGATTGGTTTGAAGGAAGGCCAAAGGACAGTTCTACTTTCGAGGCTTGAAAGAACAGCCAAAATCTTAAAACAGGCCCGCTGATACTAAGAAATAAGTACATTTATAGAGGTAGAAAGATACGTTTGTACGCATATATCTATGTACGCATATGAAGTTGGAATGCATTTACACCCATGAGCACAAAGGAGAATTCCGCCTTAGCTAAGCTCTTTTGGAAAACTCATAGACGAAAGTTTGATTCGTTCCCGCGATGGAACTTTAAAAACAATATTATGATTTATGCAACTAATGACAGGAAAATATATAATTCAGGAAGAAATTCTCCGTAAGGAATAAAGGAGAGGAAGGTAAGGGAGATGGGAATGAGACGAAGGAAAGGAAGGAAGGAAGGGAGGAAAGTAGGAAGGAAGGAAGAGGGGAAAATAGGGAAGAAGGAAAGAAAGGAGAGGACAAAAATGAGAGCAGAGGAAGGAAAGAAGGAGAAGAAGAAGGTAAAAAAGAAAAAAAAGAAGGAACGAAAGGAAGGAAGGAGAGGAATAAAGTAGGGTAAGGAAAGAGAAAAAGGATGGTGGAACCAAGGAGAGGAACGAAAATGGACAGAGGACAGTAAGAAAGAAAATAAGAAGAAGGAGGGAATGATAAGGAGAGAATTAATAAAGGGAGAAGAAGGAATGAGAGAAAACTAAAGGAAATAGACGAATGATGTAAGAGAAGAAAAAGTATGTAAGGAATTAGCAGAAGGACAAAGTAAAGGAAGGAGATGTAGGGCAGAAATAACAAGAGAACGAATGAGAGCAACGGTATTAGAGAGGAGAGAAAGGGAAGAAAGGAAGACTATATTGGAAAGAAAACAAGGCATGAAAGAAAGGAAGGAAGTAGAGAAAAGAAATTTAGGAAGGACTGAGTGGGTGGAAGGAACGATTGAAAGAGATAAGGAATTCCTTGCAGGAAAGAGAGGAAGTAATGGAAAGAATAAACGAGGCAAAAAAATAGAGGAAAAACGGAAAGAGTAGAGGGAAGAGAGTGATGGAAGGAAGAAGAGATATGAAAGAAAAAAGAGATTAAGGAAGAAGGCAGTGAAAGTAAAGAAAGTGATTAAGGAATGCTGGGGAGGACAGAAAGCAAGAGATGCAGAAGGGTAGAAATGGAAAGCAGGGAAATGAAAGAAGTGAAGTTAAGAAATAGTGGCATGAAAGATAGAGGAGAGTAATGAATGAAGGAGGATAAGGATGAAGGGAAAGATCTGAAAGAATGGAAGAGATGAAAAAGATCAAGGGACGTGAGGCATGAAAACAAGAGAGGTAGAAAGAAACAATAAAGAATGAGAGGGAGGAACTGAGAAAGGAGAAGATGAGAGGGAGTAATGAA
Organism: Ceratothoa steindachneri; assembly: GCA_963969495.1. Lineage (NCBI taxonomy): Eukaryota > Metazoa > Arthropoda > Malacostraca > Isopoda > Cymothoidae > Ceratothoa > Ceratothoa steindachneri. The sequence continues at coordinate 62,240,854 of OZ018337.1, forward strand.
GAAAAAAAAGATGGAAAATATGAACTAGAGGAATAAATGAAACAAGCAGGGTAAGATAGAATAGAACGAGAGAAAAGAATGAAGAACTTGAAGGAAAGAAATAAGGGAGGAACAGAAGAAGGTAGGAAGTAAGTAACTAAGTTATTAACTAAGTAAATTAGTAATAAGTAAGCAACTGAGTCAGTAAGTAAATAATTAAGTAAGTAAGCAATGAATTAAGGAAGGAAGAAGTGAAAAGAAAAAAGTGTAGAAGAAATGAGAGGAAGGATACAAAGAAGGAAACAAGTTATATAAAGAAGGAAGAATAGGAATAAAGAAGGAAGGAGATTTAGAAAAAAAGAAAGGGTTGGACTAATAGGAGAAATGAATGAAGAAAGGAGATGGAAGAAGAAGCGAAAGTAAGAAGATTAAAGATTGAGTGGAGGTATTTAGGTATACGAAGAAAAGAAAAAGAGTGAAAGGAAGGAGGGAAAGGGAGGAAAAAATAAGAGGAAGCGTCTAGCTACAGGTAAAAAAGGATAAAGAACGAGAGGGAGGGCGGATGGAGAGGAAGGTGCGAAATAAGCAGTGGTACTATAGATGAAAGAAAGGAGAGTAAAGAATGCGATAGGTGAAAGACGGAGGTGAAGGAGGAAGGATAGAAATGTAGCAAAAGAGAGGAAGGAAAGATGGAGAGACTTGAAAAAAACGAGAGATTTGAAGGAAAGGGATGAAGTGATTAATGAAGGAGAGTAAGTACGGAGTAAGTAATAAAATGAAAGAAATGAAAGAGGGATGGGCAAGAATATGGGTAAAGAAAAAATACTAAGGATGAATGGAAGGAAAATTAGGGAAAAGAAAAATAGAAGGGTGGAAACAACGTATGCACGTAAGGAAAGAGAAGATAAAGGAAGGAAGGAGAGGTATGGCAAATAGAAGGAAAAAATGAATAAGAGGAACGATGGAACTAAGAAAGGGACAAGGAAGGAGAAGAAGACGAAGTAAATAATAAATGATATGAACAATGAAGAAAAGAATGAGGCAAGGAAGGAGGAGACAAAGGAACGATATGAAGTAAAGAGAGGAGACAAGTAGAGGAATGAAGGAATGAAATGATTGAATGACTTGAAGGAAACAGTGGTGAGAAGGAGAGTAAGTAATGAAGCAGAGGAATAAAGAAATCAGATAAAGGAAAGAATTCAGAGGGAATAAAGTATGATAGGAATGTAAGAATATAGACAAGGGGTAAAATAGTAGTAATGAAGAAAGCTCGGGCATGCATGAAAGAATAAGTGGAAGGAGAGGAATAAAGGCCAGTGAGGACAGTAATGAAGTGGATGAAAGAAAGAGAAGAAGGAAGGAAGGGCAGGGAAGACACAACGAGAAGAAGTAAGGAATGACAGCCTTGATGTAAAGAGGAGACCAATGGAAGTAAGAAGAGGAAGTAATGCGGAGATGAAAGAAAGAAAAAGAGCAAGAAAGAAGGAGATGGAAAATGGGGAAGAGGGGAAAGTTGAAGGATAGAGACTAAGTAAGGAATGAGAGGCAAGAAGGAAAGAATAAATAAAACGAAGTTGAGGACGAAAAGAAGCAGAGGAAGTAAAGAAACAAAGAATAGGTTGAAGGATTGGAGGAGAGGAAAGATGAAAGTGGGTGTCAGAGAAAGAGAGAGATTGAGGCGGACAAAGAGGACTAAGGGAGAATCTACCGGACCAACGGACCGTCAACCGGCGTCTCTCGGTAAACTTCCGGGGCGATAACGAAGCGAGACGAGTCGAACTGAAGCCCGGAACCTAACTCAGCGAGAGGGCGCTAAACCTTTACCCGCCGCACCTTGAATCGGAGTGAGACCCACTTCGACGGCAAACAAAATCGCTTCCGGCGAACTCGTATATATTTCCCAGCGCGTAAACGACCAAATTAGTATCCAACCTAGGAGGCATGCATTGCTCACGCAGTATCCAAGCAGTAATCAAGAACATTCATTGGAACCAGTCAAAGGATACAACGCCCCACTTCACAAGCAACCCTCTGGTACCCTAAGGACTCGCAGGAAAGAATCCAGTTGTTCAGAACTATCGCAGTCAAGGATGTAAGGACTCATTCTGGAAAAACGTGATTCGCTCAGTGCCCCACTCGAAGCCCTTTCCCCGTCTTGGAAAATCGTAAGCCTATTACATTTTTCTCTCTCACTGTCGAAGATGCGTGACGCTTACACCTTATCATCTCCTCCCGTTTTCTTTAGGGTAAATATTGTGCTACTCATAGCTTGTGCCGAAGTACTCATTGTAAATAAATTTCCTTTTGGGGAAGTGATCCTTTTAGTGTTGCAATTTTTATTTTTAAATACCATTATTGAAAACAAATGCATTTGAGTTGCATTTCTGTAATATTCAAATTACACAAAACATTATATAAATTCATTTCATTCCCTCCACTAACAACCCTTAAGAGCAGACACCTCACTGACGCTTTCGATCCATGTCTTTTTGACAACTCTTTTTTTTCTTCTTCTACAGTCCAGCTTAGGAATTGAGTAATAATTTGAAGTTCTATGAAATTGGGTATTGTGTAAATTTTAATTACTATATTTACATTTATTTCTTTAGGATTATTTTTAGGGTTCTGAAAATTATTTCTAAACTGAAATAAAATTTTTAAATTAGTGAAATAAGTACATATATATATGACCCATGGAATTGGAAGCACAGGTTTGTGTACAAAGACGATCAACCCAATTTTAATCTAAGGGAAATTATTCAAATTAGGACGAGAAGAACTAAGTAGTGGTAAAAAAAGCGGATGAGAGAGAAAAAAGAGGAAACATATATGATAAAAATAAAAAAAACAATCCTGAAAAGGTTTACGAAAAGCCATTGATTACATAAAACCTTTGTTAAATCCATAAAACCCAAATCAGAGACTTGTTGCGGGCTTCCTTGAAAACTTAATACAACAAACCAAAAATATAAAATTGCCCAACTTAGCAGATCATTTTGAAGTAGAACATTATTCAGATGTAAAGTTGTAATGTTGTGACTCTAAATAAAGTGTATCAAAATATGCATTGATTTGTTTAAGGAAAACATTTTAACTCGTTTTATTACATGGGAAAGAAATTACGGTTGGCTGTAGTGCAGAGTTGGCAGAGAAATGCGAAATGGATATGATGTGACAGAAAGGAAACATGAATGAATAAGGAAAAGAGTATAGCAAAACATGACAAAGAATAAAACGAGCTATAAAGACCAAATACCATCTTCAACAACTGATTTTACCAGGAGAAGTATGTATTTTCTAGACCTCCATAAACTATTTAGTTGAAAACTCTCCTCTACCCGAATATAGGAACATAAATCAGCTCGCGTCGATGTCGGAAGAGAAGTGTATCAACTCTTTATCTCAGAGCGTAATGATCCGTGAGTATAAAAGCTAATGGATTATTGCTGCCAAACTTTTGCAGCTTAATGCAATTTTTTATCTCTCATGCTGGTTGAGTAAAAAGAAACGTAAACCGGGATGTATGAAAGAAAGATAACATGGCTAAAGGCAGCTAAACTTCATGTAACATAAAGATAATAAAATTTAAAATTCAAAACGTCTCTCAGTAAGCGACAAAATCCAAAATTACATTCCAGCAAATGCTAGAAAGCTCTAATTTGAAATGAAACTTTTTCCCCATCTAATTTGATACTTGGATTTTAGTGCAAAGGTTTTCATTGCAAAATAGCCCGTCTTTTATCTCATGTGAGGCCAACTAATGCAAATATCTCCCTTTTGAAATTTCTCAGGCACAAAAACATTAAAAATATCGAAAGTTAGCTAAAATGGTTGCCCAAAACGACCAAGATAGTGAAGCATTTATCATTTCGAAAGACGTAGGAAATATAATTTTATGTCCCTCTTCAAAAAAACTAAGGCGCAGAACAGATTAGCAAAATCGAATTAACTAAAACTTACTGGTTTCTATCTTCACCACGCAAGTTACATATCTCAAAATTTATAGATGTGGAAACAATTATAAAAAGCTATTACAACAAATGGCCTATCTGCGATATATCGAAGAACACAGGACACGAATTTCTAGGAATTTTCTTTTAAATTTTATTTTATACTACTAAAAATGAAGGATTGAAAAAATAACATCCACAATCATATAGTACCTAATCAATGTGGATTGGATTCTAACCGTAGTAATATGTAATCCTTATTCATAAATGTAGGCATTAGAAGACCAATTCTGAATTTTATAAATGATATAGTAAAACTATAATAATGTGGTTAATTGCAATTAATGTCTGGGGAAAAATCGAAATACTTCCTCGTGAGGCACACCTGTGTATCCTAAGAGGCGACCAGATTTGTTGCACTAGGAACTTGGCCTTGTTAATTAAACTACAATATCAGAGTGTAATTGAATTCATCTACTTTTTGTCGAACTCATTAAACTAGGAAAAGATTGCAAGAATATATCTCTTAAAGAAGAACAGTAGAACTGCCTAAGGTTAGCCTGACATAGAAATATTAATCACCAGGATTTTTATATACAGAAGAATTAAAGGAAGCGAAAGAATTTGTTGGTAATTCACGAACTTCGTACTTATTATGTCATTTATTCGTCAAATAAACGGCCGTTCTGAAAGATATGACTTGGACTTATTTATTGAGGAAGCAGAAGCAAACTTATATGGTGGTAAATCATTTTAAAAGTTTACTACCTTCATCTCTTGATTTTTCTCTTGATGGAGGTGTCCAGCTGAAAAGAAATTATGTTAAATGTGTTAATCCGTCCCTAAGTGATATAAAATTTAATAGTTTAATTTCAATATTTGCTTCCTTTCGATGATCGAAAGTTCAATTCCTTCTGTCTTTGTAAATTTGCCTCAGTTCAAGCGAAAATTCGGTTGCGTGAAGCTCAAGTCTTGGGAGCTTTATATAAAGAGACATACAAAAGTAAATAGACATCCAGGTAATTACTGAAATAAATTTATTTAAAAATTTTAAAAATTAAATATATTTTAAACAATCAATGTACATTAATAATTTATTGATTTCAATTTACTGTTTTTTAGAGCAGCAGCTCTATGATTACAGCTTGAGGTATTTCTGAGCATATTTTGTGTATGATATCGATCAATTATGATTGCGGCCTTGTTTATTTACTTTTTCGTAAATTCTTGTCTAGTATTCTCTATTTATTGGTTGATGTCAGGAAACTGATTCGTCCAAGAAGTCGTTTGATGTCGCTTTAATCCCGAAATTCTTTTGTCCTTTCCCCAATGTGACAGTGACCACATTTTTTATAAATAAACAACTTTCCTTTTCAAGCAGATCATTGAAAAAGAACTGGAGAAAGTACCTATTTAAGAATGGAAATGTATTTTTCCGAGTTGATTTTTCCAATGCACTTTAAGAATACACTTTTGCTAATACCATTTAACGTGCAATCCGAACCACGGTGTTATAGTTTTTTTGCCCTATTTTATAGTATTGTGTGCTGTCCTATGTCCCGCGTGTTAATGTATGGCCCCAGAAATAGATAGCGGTAAAAGGGAAAAAAAAAGAAATGGAAAGAAGTTTGATGTTTGCTGAGGGTTGAAAGTTTGCGTTGAAGTAAGCGAGTATTTCCCCTTCGTTTTATTTTCGTCCAGAAATCTTGAGGTGTTAGCTTGTTGTCGATGTTTTGAACATCTGTTTCCAGTATTCCTTTGGTCTGTCAGTTATGCCTCCTTTAGTTTTCTCTTTTTTGTTTCTAGGTTTGAGTTTTTATTCCCTTGGGGTCCGTTTCTTAGTATATCACCTAGCAGTTATAAGTATTGCATAGCTAACTCAGTTTGTATGCTTGACTTTATTCTGTTAAGTTTGTCGTCGTCATTGAGTCCATTTGTCACGTAATTGTCTAATTCCTGTTTGTATTTTGCCTAATCTGCTCTCTAGTATGCCGTTCATTTTTCAGCGAGGATCTAAATTGGTTGCTGATGAATGGTGAGTAGCGTTGGTGCATGGTCGCTGCAGATAGCCTGTACAGGTTCCATATAATAGTTCAATGGTAGATTGTTATTTGTAAGGTATATGTTTGTTGTTGCGGCTGTTTTATTTCTGATGAATATTGAAAAGTCCGGTCACGGCTGTCTGACTATCCGTCTATCTATTAGGGCTTGTAAGTCCTTTCTGCTTGGTTGTTCCGTCTGTATCGTGTGTCCTGCGTATCTTGCATTTAAATCTCCGATTAATAAGATTGTAAGTCTCCTATTAAATATCCTCACAATGTTATTTATTGGTAGATCCACGCGCTTTAACTTTAGAAAAATTGTATGTATTATTCCATTGCCGGACACCAATCAGTTGTACAAAGGTAACAATACCATCACTGTGGTTTCAGCTGCGCGTCATAAAAAAGTAGTAATGTCTCGAGTATCGCTATGGCTCTGGGTCTGGGGCATGAAGGAGCATGACTGAAACTATGATTGTCACATTCAACCTGTTGCTGTATTTGACAAATTGGACGATAGTGAGGTCACACAGTAAAATGTAGGTAGTTAAATTTTGTATAGAGAAGTAATGATTGAAATATACATAATGCGTGGTAAATCAAAAGAAAACTAATGAAAACGACAAAATGAATAGAGTTAGTAATGTTGCTAATATATTAAATCAGTAAATGTATGACTATATTTAGTATGGAGTAAATAAAAGTTCACTTGCTCGTTAAACCGTTTTAGAGTTGGACTAGTTACTGTATGATGAAACGAAAAAATTAGACATTAAGTAATTATATATAGGTGAAATGAATAGTGTTAGAAATCTGGTGTTTTATTATGCAAAATAGATTATAGTTTTAAGCCGACAAACAGGCACAATTAGATTTTACAGACAAAAGTGGCTATGCATTAAATTTGAAAGAAAGTAAAAAGTAAATAAATAAACTTTTATAATAAATTCTGATATCACCCAATGAGTTTGTCTGTTGTAAACATTAATATCACCTATTAAATTAAGCCTTGAAACAGTGCAGAATTTGAGATAATCACTTATTAAACTGTTTGCAATTTCTTTCTGTTGCTTGTGCAAGGCATAAAAAGTGTCTATTAAATTAATGATATATTATATCATAATCATATCCCTTAATATTTTAATAAAAATGTAAAATGAAGGAATTATAGTATTATTTTCGACATTGCAATAGGCAAATACCTCTAAAGAATATTAAATGAATAAAGTTAAAACGAAGAAAGTAAAATAAAAAGGGGCAAAGCAAAGAATGAGTGTGTACCATATTATTTCCAGGAAAGGCAGCATAAAATGGGAAAAAACACCTCTAAAGACACATTTCCAATTTCCAGCAGCATTTGAATTCACTTTTAGACACAGACGGTCCTCGCAATAACCTCCTTTAAAGGGTTAACTATCCAAGCTGCCAGGACATATTATAAAGACGCACACTTGATCAGTTTAATTCCATGGATGTCACTGTTTGGGGGAATAACAAAGCTGTCCTAATCGAACTCCAATTTCAGCGTGGCAGAAAACGGAGAAGAATTAAAATTTGCCTTGCCTGGACGTCGGACAATGAAGCATCTTTTCAATTTTTACGTTGATTAAAGATCTCATTAATTACCGACAATAAATGTCACTATAAATGTGTTCTCCTTTAGGCATCATCGGATATAAATGCGACATATGCCACGAAAACGATATTACTATCAACTTTGACTCACCGAAGTTATGTTTTAAATAAAATGTTTAAGTGATTGATGGAGCTTTAAGATTTATCGTAAATAACGAAGATGCTGAGATCGTCAGGGTTGACTAAATCACGACTTTAAAAAGGAGACATTGCATATATATGCGTCAGCCTATATTATTACCAAACACAGAAATTGTTCGTTGAATATCCTATAGGAAGACGAGTGGTTGTGTCGGCCAGCCTCGATTACACTAATACCTCGCTTATAGGATCAAAAAGGATGACTTAATGGAGTTTGTGTTGTACCTTATGGGAGTGTATACATCTTTATGTATAGAAATGTTTCTTTATTTCAGTAATCACTAGAATTTTCAGCTTTCCCTTTAATATTGTATTACTGGAAGGTGAAAAGATAAGCAACTCGGATACATAATAATACCAAGGGCGGTCAATAAGTTTTGCGAATCGCTAGGGCAAAACAGAAGAAGGGGGATGGCTGTTTGTGGCGGTGTTAGGAAAAGTTATGAAAAGTCTCGACCCGAAGCCGTACTGTATTGCCTCGTCTATTTAAGAAGCAGTAGCTGATTGCTGATCGTCAGTCACAATTTTTTCAACAATAGAGAAGGTTGAGCACCGCGCAGTGATCAAATTTTTGACCAAGGAAGGCAAGAATGCAAAAGAGATTCATGAACGCATGGTTGCAGTGTACACCGACACCGCCCCTTCCTATGCAACCATTGCACGCTGGAATAGGGGGTTTCGCCATCGTCGTGAGTCCTTTGAAAATGACCCGTAGGGTATCTGTTCTTTGGGTCGAAAACTGTGCGTATGATGATTTTGTATATCGGTATACTTTAGAGAGACATGACAGACAAGACTCTTCCAGATTAAATCGAATTTGCTTGTTATCCTAAGTGAACCAAACTCTGATTGTATTCGAATGTAAGTTTAGGGAAATATGAGGTGATATACAGTCGCACAATACATTAAGTGAGAACGCAGTTGATTAATGAGCTAGATAAAAGAAAAGTAATGGTGTGAAGTTTAATTGAGGTAAAGGGGTCAGATGGCAACGATGCAAATTGTTGAACAATTTCTTGAATGAACATTTGATAAACGCTCTTTATCGTTTAAGAGATATTAAAGTACCTATGAAGTTATTTTCTCGAGAGAAGGGGTTTCGGCGCAGACCCTATTCGGCGTTAACCTTGTTAACCAGAAAATACAACATCGGCAACATTTCCGAACAACTTGCCTATTATGAGATAGAATCAGTCATTCACTTCCTTTTTCACTATTATTTGTCAAACTCCTTTCTAGTAACTACCTAGTCCTAATTCCTGAGTAAGCTTATGCACGGTTTAATTAGTTTACATAATTCATATATCGAATTCAGAGACAAATAAAACAGCCCTTTGAAATATAAATTCCCTCTCGCCGACGCGGGGTCGCTTTATTCCAAACTGAAGGTAACAAACAGCTAAAACATTCTTTGTTTATGAGAAATTTCTGTTTGGAAATCATTCGCATTGAACAAATTTGACCGCATTTGGAAAACACAATTCTGGGAAAATACATTTATATAAAAAATAATATTTGTTTTCTCAGTGGGCGAATTATAATAGGCTCGTATTATTCTACATTTAAAAAAGTAAAGCTTTCTCCTGTTGACAAACTTGCAAATGACAATATTATTAAAGGGATTTGTATGCATCTCGTATGCTTTAGGTGCTGGTGTCGAGCTTCAATTTGAAATGAAGGATAAAGGAAAGGATGAAGAAGGACTCATTCTTTTGTTTTACCATTGTACGATGATTTAGGTCAAAACCCATCGTAATATGGAAGAATAAAACAAAAGTTCCATCAAGTTAAAAAGGAAAACAAACCTAAAAGAGCAAATAAAGTACCAACAGATTAAAATGTAACGAGAATCAATGAATGATTCAAACTTTAATATAACTGAAATACTTTAAATACTAATAATAACAATATTTTTTTGGCTATGGCGCTCTTCTAGGTTATTTCTCTTTAGAATGTTGTTGTAATTTAAAAAAGCTTGGAAAAAACATGATAGAACAAGAGATAATTGCGTATAACACAAGGAAGATCATTCAACAGTCTAGGAGCAAATATCGAGAGACCACGATAACCGCTCTGGCCTAGATTACTACGAAATGAGGGATCAGATAGGGAATGTAGAGCTCTTACTGATCATGATATGTTTGGTGAGGAATAAGAAAGGAGGGGCTGCATCATTTAAGGGTTTAATGGCAAGAAAGAAGAGGTTAATGTGATTCTGTACCCAGTTCAGGGATTTGCACGAGAATAACGTCTCCAGCGAAGAAGGCGGAAACAGCTTTAAAATTAATGCAAGTTCAAATGAACAGTAAATGTTTGTGCACCGAGATGTGAAAGAATACACCAAAAGTTTATAAAGTTAACTTCCATGGTATTAAAATATCACTCAAAAAGATTTTAGAAATAAATAGATAGAAACTATACTAAAAACTGAGTTTTTATATTTATTGATAGCTTCTTTTTTTCCAAAAGGTCGAACAGTACTAATGTATTTCATACACGAAGCTCAAAATGAAGAATCCATTATTTAAAATCCTGGTTCTTTTCCTCACTTGATCTTGGTAATTCCTGGTGAATTCAAAAGTGGAAAATAGGCATTGGCTGAAAGTGAAGTTATCTTTTATAGCGTTTAATACCCTCTTTCGCACATTGGTTCGTCTAAACACGCAAAAACGATAGCAGGAGATTAAAGGAGGCACATAAGCAGACCTGAGAGAGAGACAGAGAGAGCGCCACATTTTCCTGGGGCATTAGGGTCGGGAAGAGGGGGTCCGTCCACTCATATAGCTTGCAGTTTTTAGCGGGGGTATTGTTTGTCCCTGCTACATCATGCAATACATTGTGGGTTGGATGGAAGTGAGGGGTTGCTGTGTGAAGTCAGGTAATTAATCTTGTATCTCACTCCGGCCCGGTTCAACCTAGGGAGTGGAAATAATGGAAAGAGGAAAGAAAAGGAAAATTAAACGAAAATCAGCAGAAATATCCTCGATGTAAATAATTAGGAATAAAAAGGACTTCACTAACAGCCTGATGGTCCCTAACTCCTAAAATAATAATTCGCATAATGAATTTGAGAATGGACAAAACCGACTCTGAATCCTGATCAGGTCGCGATGGAAAATCCACCGCAGGATTCGGGACGCGTAGGTAAGGAAGAGAGGCTCCATATTTCCGCACATAAGGAATAGCGCCCACAGTACAATCTGTATCTCAAAGACGCCCGATCTGTTCCTGCGGCCACAAAACAATGTTTTTCGAACCTAACTAATGGTCATTTACGCGTGCGCGTAAACTGCCGGGCGCACGATGTGAAAAAGTTTACTCATTGTAAGTATATTATTGGATATTATCCAATATTATATGAAATTATGAGATATTATATGAGAGCCAGATTTTGTAACTCTCCTGAATTTGCCTTCAACCCACAAATAATAATAATAATAATAATAAGCGAAGAAAGACAATTTTGTGCCGAGATATAATCTGTATTTATTTGCGACAGTTCTTTTTATTCCGGGCATGTCCGGGTACCTATGCTCGATTAAAACAATAATTTATTATACTAGGAAAAAATTACATCAAATTAATAAAATAATTAGAAAAATGACATTATATGAATAAAAGATATTAAAGCCATAAAATAAATTCCTTTCGCGCCCTAAAAATTCATGGATGTAGAAATGAAGATAATCTCTTTTGCATCCAAGTATTCTTTTTTATTTTACATTTAGGCTTGGACCAATAACTCAAAATAGCTTGATTATGCATACTAGTTGAGTTAGGTTAGATTAGATTAGATTAGCGACGGAAAATAATGTAATGATTAGCGACCTCGAAATTATGCGGTGGGAGCGTTAAGCTTTATCAGCTCTCAAATCTGAGCGCACAAAATGTAGGCTTTTTTTCATTTATGATTTTAATCCCTTCGTACTTGCCTCCTTTCTCTCTTTTATTCCAGTTTTGTAATTTGGGGTGAAGTTCTTACCAGCTAGACTCTGGAATCACGAGCGGGTTTGTAGATTGAAATACCAATAATCCATCTATAGTTATCTCGTTAATAAACTATTGTTCAAATTAACTTCTTATAAATTATTTGCTATATTTTCTGCTCAATTTTTTTACCTGTGTTATTTACATTTTCTATTATACAAATTATTTACTCATCCCAAACGTAATTCATCTCAATCTACTTCTTAATTTAAATTTCGACGCAAAACAAAGCTGTTCTTGAGACTCTAGAATCGATATTTATCTCGTTAATAAACTATTTATTAAATCAACTTCCAAAAAAGGCTTTGCTATGATTTCTGCTTAGATATTTTACTTTAAAATATAGATTTTCAATTTTATTAATTATTTACCCATCACCGAGCGTAATTCATCTAAATTTACTTTTCATTTTAAATTTCTATGCAAAAACAAAGCTGTTTTTGCCTGTGAAAACACATGACATGACTAGTTTCTTTACTTCTGTATTTCTGTACAGAACTAGTTTTGCAAAGTGGGTTGGTGTAGATTTCCTATAAATTTTACGGGTAATTTTATATACGACTACTTTATTACCGGAAGTGAGGGCTTATTCCGGAATGGCTAATTTTTGACGGAGTTGAAAAAGCTAAAGGCTATCTTTAGTCAAATATTTTAATTAAATCTTAACCAGTTTCAGTGAGAGTTGTAAAGGAGAACAATGCACTTGGAAATTTCATTTCTGTTATGGGTGAACGGATTTGTCTTCTTATTATTTTTTTAAAAATTAGGATAAAATGTTTTTTCTGGATTGCAAATGTGTTTGACCAATGAAAGATACTGGATATGAGACTCAATCAAAAATGTTGTTAATTTTATGGATTTCACTATCAATAAATTTAAGACCACACTCTGTATTCTCATAGGAACACAGTAAAAACAATTGATTTTTTATTTGATTGCTATGGCAGATTGAGAATGAATTTAGGCATTGTAAAGAGTAAGGTTTAGGCTTAAGAGAAATTTAGAGATAGAATCAATATCACGGTCCATTAGCACTTCGAGGAAGGGAAGAGCAAAGTTTGATTCTAATTGAAATCTGATCCGCTAAATGTCCAGACTAAAGGAATAAAACAAATAAATAAGTGAATTTTAGAGCGAAAAATGGCCATAATTGATGGACTGAATAATGATTCGAAGATGACTGGACAATGAATTAACTTAGCGGGTAGAGGTTTTCGTCTAATGCGTCAAAGAGGTACTACTTCTCGAATATCTGTCCAATGGACACCGAAAGAGCAGCGTTAAAAGTTAGAATGATGAACGAAATTTAATATGTACAAGTGAGTCAATGACGTGGACAGATTGTCAGAAGAGGTACATACTACACTTCGAGGCTTTAAATCGGTAGAAACAGAATAAAACGTTAAATGGTTCTAAATTTAACCAAATGGGCCGAACCTAATCGAAAAAATGAAGGCTGATATTATCTTGCGACAGAAACCCTCGAGGTCAAACGAAAGCCACAAGCAAATAGGAGAGAGAAACTTCAAAGTATTTACCGTGAAGGACTTAGTCAACGAACAAGGGTACTTTTACTAGAAAGAAACTTAGATGGTCAGCACGAGGAATTATGTTTAACTCTTGTACATGCTGGTAGATAACAAGCTGACCGAGCAAGTCTATTATTGAGATGGGCATCCCATCAAATAGGAGAGATCAATCTGGCCATATCATCGTTTTTGTTTCGATTCCTAAGGAGATTAAATAGATTTAACAGCCATTTTGTTCAGTTCCGGCTTGCAATAAATTCATCGCGATAACCCCCAAATTTATTTGCTGTTTCCGAATTGCTGCGATCTAATATATAATACCTTAAATAACTCACTGAATAATAAATACGCACTAAAACGGAAATAAAATAATGTAGCCTTTATCCAAAAGCATGTAGAGGTCTTTTCTTACAGTATTTCTCCCAACTTTGACTACTTGTTCTTTCACACCTTTATATGTTTCTTCATATTCTTGTTTCATAATTAATGAGAGTTATTCGCACCTTATAATACTAAGTCTTTTGTTTGACACCTACCAAAAATAAACTCGTTGCATATACACTCATGAATATCAATGGGATTGTCTAATCGAACTTAAGGTCTATTTTAACTTAAAACTCGTAGATTACTCGAAGCTTTTCCCAAATAAATAGAATATTGCTAGTTGTATATATATATATATATATATATATATATATATATATATCTATTAGGGTGGTCCAAAAATATACGCAAAAGATTTAAATTTGTTGGAAATGTTCTCCACATGGCTAAAATTATGCTATAAGATGTTAAAAGAGCTGATGCAAAATATTGACTAAATTGGTGAATATTTAGAGGTCGCTATGTGTCTCCATATTTTTAAATTTCAGTCAAAATATTGGAACTTTTTAATAGTAGGCATTTATTGGTTGTAACTTATATACTATCATATATTTGTCATTGATAACGCATTCCTTATGAATTACAATAATTCGCAAAAAAATCAAGATATTGCATTATCGTAAAAGTGGAATGACATTCACATACTCGGCGTATGATGCAATAATAATTGCTGTTTCAGCTTGTGGATTTCTGAGCCCATTTGTAAAGTGATGACGCAATAACGGCCCCTCGTTTCAAATAGTGATGCAATCGCACCATTTCCTATATAAGTCAGCGAGGATTGATTAATTGTTTATTTTTAGTTTGAAGTTTAACAGTTGACGTAATACAAGTGAATACAAGTGCTGGTTTATGCAAGTATATTTATAATTATTTAGGTAAGTAATATAGTTTGTTTATTCAGTGCATAGATAATTTAGTGTTTTTTTATCAATATCACACTTACTTAAAGAATATTAGAATTATATGTGAACACACTTTATCTTCCTATTTTAACTCACAATATATATATATATATATATATATATATATATATATATATATATATATATATATATATATATATATATATAATTATATATATATATATATATATATATTTTAATTAAGCATGACTGCCGTAAATTTTATAAATAAAGGAGCCTATCTACTTATGTCAAATGAAAGCTTATTCTTTCATGAATATTGAATATTCAGATATTTTAGATTATAAAAAAATTATGTTCTAACTATAACTAAATGGAGGGGAACCGTGAGCTCACTTAGTTACAATAATTTTTTATTTCTGTTGTTTCAGATTATAGCTGGAAGTACTCGTTTATCTGTGGAAGTCTGGCTTTCAGGACATCCTACTAGTCAGCTTTCATATGCAAGACTACCAGCATGTGGTGATGTGCTTCGTGTTGTTCGGTACCACCAGCAAGTGGACTCAATGACTTTGACACAAAGTTACAACCTCACTTGCCAAAAAGTAATAAAAGTATGGGAAAGAGCCCGAATTCTCACACGGCGAATAGAGTCTTGCGTTAGGAAACTCTCAAGGTTGTATGAAGAATACCTTTCTTTGAAGAAGAACCGTAAAACCGAACAGTACTCATGTAGAGAGAATGAGCGTACTTTCGAATCTACTCTTTCAAAACTCTTCAAAAAATGATTTAAATGTGGTAAAAAATGAAGAAGACCGCCAATTTCTGTTGATGCAGAGAGAGAACATTTTCTCCCTCAGTATGTCGTGCCGTGATAAGATTACCTTAGCCAAGGAATCCCGTAAAAGATATCGACATGAGAAGGCTTTACAGTACAAACAAAAAGTATATACTTCTAAAAATCAAGCAGAGGCTGCTCCTCATGCAAATTTCGAGCCATCATCATCTGGAGGAGAAAGTTTAATTGCGGCAGACAAAGAGTTTTATCCACCTTCTTCAACTAGAAAAAAGAATACACAATATAGTCCTTCAAATTCCAAAAAATATCTTTCAACTTCAGGTGTGGCTGCTGTTCTTGATCTTGCAAATATTATGAATAGAAAAGCAACAATGGTTGCTGGATCAATAGCATAAGCCTTGGGTCAGGAGATTGCACTATAACACTTTCCAGGAGTTTTATACGACGTTCCAGAAAGCAAGTAAGAGAGGCAACATACAATAAAGAGAAAGCTTTGTCGTTTGTTAAAGGACCGATCCTTCTTCACTGGAATGGAAAACTACTACCTGTTATTGATGGGGCAAAGGAAACAGTAGAACAAATTATAATAATAGTTCCTGTAAATGGAATGGAAAACTTCTTGGTGTGCCAAAAATAACACGAGCAACAAGAGAAGAACAGGCTATAGCATGCATTTCATCAATTAATGACTGGAATTTTCGTGACGAAGTTCAAGGCCTTGTATTTGACACAACTGCATCAAATACAGGCCTACAAAAAGGAGCCTATACCATAATTGAGAAAGTATTAGGAAGGGAGCTTGTTTGGATTGCGTGCCGTCATCATATTTTCAAAATTATGTTGTCATGTGCTTGTAATATTTTACTTGGGCCTACAAGTGGTCCAAAGAGGAGTATCTCTGAACGTTTTAAAGAACAATGGTCCTCCCTTAAAAATGTTTTTTTTTAGAGGCGGATAGCAGTTTATTCTCGTCAATCCAGTAATGCATAATCTTCGAGGAAAAATGGTCCCATATTTTCAGGAAGCTTTGAAATCTCATCAGTTGCGTGACGAATATGAAGAATTGCTGCGACTCAGTCACATCTTTTGGGGGGGCATTGATAAGACAGAAGTTACGTTAAGAGCCCCAGGAGCGACTCAGTCACATCTTTTTGGGGGGCATTGATAAGACAGAAGTTACGTTAAGAGCCCCAGGAGCGACTCATCATGCACGCTGGGTGGCTACGGCTATATATGTCCTGAAAATATACTTGTTTAAGCATCAACTGAAACTAACGGAACGTGACAAGGCCAATATTACAGAGTGCTCTTTTTTTATTGCTTTGGTCTACTCACATTTTTGGAATGAAGTCCATTTTGGAATTAATGCTCCTTTAAATGACATTCTATCTCTTAAAACTTTGCAAAAGTACCCAAATCAGACAATATCTAAAGAAGCAACCACAGCCCATCACAGACACCTTTGGTATCTTGAAGAACATCTTGTTGGTCTTGCATTTTTAAATCATGGAATTAATGCTGAGACCAAACAGAAGATGGTCTCCAATCTCCAACGTAATGAAAACCCCAAAGTTGTTCGCCGATTGAATCTTACAAAAAACATCGAGGATTTGGACTTGCATGAACTGGTAACTCAAAAAACTAAGCTAATCTTCAGTCTCCTAATGAAAGATGGATACAAGTTTGCAGAGGATACATTCCTGAAGACTAACTCAAGTTCTTGGGAAGAGAATACGTGCTTTCAAGAATTTCAACGCCGAGTGATTAACTTAATGGTTGTTAACGATCCAGCAGAAAGAGGTATTGCACTTATCAAATCGTATAATGCACCTCTAACAAAGGATGGAGAACAGAAAAAGTTGCTTCTCAGACTTGTGGCAAAACATCACAAAAGTTTTCCCTTATGCTCAAAAGAATCAATGTTTAATCAGCAAATTTCGTTCGATTTGAGTCAAAAAGAAATCATTTGCCATTTAACTATTTTCTTTTTACTTTAATATAAATATTTAAAAAGAAATTGTATTTCAACACCAAGATTTGTTTCAAATAAAATAGTATTCGCAAAGACTTCATTTTTATCCCCAAAATTAATTTACCAGCAGACTAATAAGTTAAGATCTATATAGGGACCAGTAAATATTGTTCGATTTTGATGAAATTGAGTATGTGACCTATGTACTGTTCAATGTGGTCATACAATCAGGCATGTGGAGATAAAAAACTAAAATTCTTTTGTGGGGAATCACCCCTATAAATAAATATATATATATATATATATATATATATATATATATATATATATATATATATATATATATATATATATATATATATATAAAATATATATATATATATATATATATATATATATATATATATATATACATATATATATATATATATATATATATATATATATATATATATATATATATATATATATATATTTCTCAATTTTACTCGGAATTAATCGATGTGGGTGTACCTGAGTGTTGGACATTATTCATAATTAAACTTTTATATACTGACTTTAGGTTCTAAGCTGGATGTTGGAACTGGAATAAAAGATGGGTATGAATATTATATACAATTGTAGAGAGAGTCTGGTGCTGTTGCCAATATCTATTCAGCTAATGGACTCAGTTAATAGAATATCAAGGTCAACAAAATGTAATACTAATAATAATAATGGTAGTAAAGAATTTGGCACATAGGTTTCAATACCACACGAACCTTGGAAGATGCTTATATGGTCACTTGATCTTAGTTTCTTACCTAACATCTTTTTCTTACCAGTTTCTAAAGTAGATTGCAGCGTTCGGTTTTATCCATGGATTTTATTTTGTAAATATAGGGCTTGCATGAATGCTTGTGCGTTTTAACTTCTGTGAATAATTAAAATGAATGTTTATAACTGAATTTTGTCGGAAATTTAATTTCCATCCTTTTCAAGTTCTTTTCTTAATAAAAAAGTCGAACTTATGTCTTTTGAATAAAACTCTTTATTCTTTAAATTCCCCAAATGTTGAAGTCTCTTCAATTTATTCTTATGAAAAATTCTTTGCGTATGTGATTATCTAAAGAGGAAGAAAGGAGAAGTTTACATGGTACAACCGCAAGAGTACTCAATGGACTTATCAGAAAACATCAAGCGAAAGACAATCCACGAATTAACATGGCACGAGTTGTGCGATATACAAGCTATATAGTAAGTTGGCAGCTATCCTCTTACCACTCGTACTTTTCCGAAATGTCTCTTTCATGTTACCACTTTTTTCTCTTTAAAAATTCAGATTCGGAATGAAAGAGTCTTTGCTATGGATTTACTTGACGAGATACTTAAACAAATTTGTTTCAAAGCATAAGAATTGAGATAAACCCTTATATAGGGGGGAATATCTCTGAAACTGAGGGAAATTCATTTTATATTAGGTAACCTAACCTGCAAAGTTTGCACAAGTTTCGCTTTTCTTTAAAAAAACACGAAAGTTTTGGGTTGCCTGATACTCATACATATATGTGGTAAAGTCTGGCTCAGCTTTGGAAGGAATTTCTAAACACACATAAACTTCTCTCTTTGGCCAAAGGTGCCCTGCACCCTCTTTTATAAAAGAGGGTGAGATTATAGGAAAAAGGCGAGAGATATCTTTTTGAAACAAATCTTTATTTATAAGATAACTTCAACAATTAACATCCTAACTTTCATATAATAATTCCATCAAAAGATTAGAGCAGAATGATGCGCATTAGAGATTAATATGATGGAAACTTAAAGCTTTCGGCAAAATTGTGCGTGAATAACGAGACGCGGCTACAATGAATGAAGTCACTGAATTAATGAGCTTTACAATGAGTAGTAGTTATAAGATGAGAAAAATGGCAAGGTCTTTCACTAAAATAGTTAAATTGCGTAGAAGGAAACAACTGCTTCAATCGTCAAGTATAAATGATCTGGCGGACTCAACTTATTCGCCTCAGGGAGAGGCTGGGAAAAATATGTTTCTCATGGTCTTGATGAGAGCTTCAAGAGAGAAAGTCTCATGAGTGTGTTTGTGTTTGCGCCTTAAGTCTTGAAAATTCCAGTAAAAGGGTTGAGTGAGAGAGTGTCAGACATTTGAGCACAACAGAATGCGATTCGTTCCAGTCTTCTGGTTGATGAGAGGGGCTGCATGAGGGAAGTGTGAGTGGGTGAGAAGTATAATTGTAGGATGATGTCTGTTAGCTGGACGGCTGAGAAGATAATTCAAAATTTCCATGATTTAATGTTCATTTTTAAACAATATAATGAATTAAGAGCTACAAACAAAAATGACATCCTATATTAATTATGAGCAAGATTTAGAAAGGCCTGGATTTAATATTGAAAATCATATTTTAGAATGATGCTAGGCTGATAGCTAAAAATAAAAATATAAAAGAGTCGCAGGATTTATGCGTAACTCTAAATTAGATTTGTGCCATTTAGTCAATTTTCAACCTATTCACGTAATTTTTTCAGAATTATTTCTCTCAATCCTGTCCGATTTGGATTGGAGGGTAGAGAGAGTCTCTAAATCACTCAAATTGTGTGAGGTAAAAGTTGAAGGATAGTTTGCGAAAATTCAAGATGAATTAAGGGCTGCAACCACTAAGAGAGATACTAAGTGATAGAGTTACTTGATGAAGGTAAGAGAAGGTAGAGTGGAGGATCCTAATGCAGATAATCAATTATATCAGACAATTATGATTTGGCAAGAATTTTATGGATATATGCTAGGGGAAAAAGGAATATTTGAATTAATAGATTGTCAAGAAGAGATTAAATTACCATTATGTGTTGTTAAGAATCTGATAAATTTTGTTGCTTGGATCGCAAAATATAGAGAGTAAAGAGAGCCTGTTTGTGAGAGTTTTGGAAGCTAAAATGATCCATTGCAATCGGAAAGGAAGAAGAAAGCTGTGCCTCTGCGATAATGTTTGAAATTTTGATTGCAAGAGCTAAGGCTGTTAATTCATTATTAAATGGGGAAAGTTTAAATTCTGCATCTTTTAAGTCTTACTAAATAAGCTTAAAATATCACATTTTCCCTCTGAAAATTGATGAATCTGTAATTAGAATAAGTGAGCTATCTAGTTTGGAGTAAAGAAAAGGAGTGTTTTTTCTATGCCGCATTTTATTGGATTAAAAGCGAATTTAATTGATTATTCTTTTGCAATCAGGAAGGTCTGTGCCGTTTGTTTAAGTATATTAATTTCTTGTAAGAGAAATAAGATTTGTGTGATGATATATATCAACCTCCTAGGTTGTTTACTCATCGAAGTATCTCAGTAGTTCTTGATGGATCTTTGGAGTTGACATTATATCCTAAGAGGTCAAGTAATTCTACTGGGAAAATTAACTCTACAATGTAGGTTCACAAGCTGTGGATTTCCAATTTGCAAAGTTATTTTAAAGTTTAAATGTTTATCTTCGACTTCGCTTGCGAAGAATAGGTCATTAATAGGCAAAACGAAGTTCAACTCACTCATAACATAATACATGTAGGATGAAATGTCAGAAAAATGGGACATACCTTAAAGAAGGAAGAATTACTCGAAATTCCCACTTTTGTACATGGCCATTTATTCTATGGATCATAGCTTGTTTAGTATCTGAAAAAAACGCTCCACATAGGTGGCCATTTGAGAATACCTTACACTCTTCCAAACGTGCAGTGAAATCGGTGAGATGAGTGAGAGGATACTTATCCTTAATTGTGACAGAGTTCAAACGCCGGTATTTACACGTGACACAATGACTGTTAATGGATTTTAGAACTAAATAAATCACAGACTCCTAAAGAGATTTGATTGGTCGTAATTTGTTGTTTTTAAATAGAGTATTCACGTTATTAATAACTGCACACAACAATTTCGGGGCTGACACCAAGGCCAGTCAGCAACGGGCAGACCTATTTCAATCTTTTTAACTTTATACCAATTTCTGGTTAGATTTAATGAAATTAAATTATGTCTTTTTTCATTTGTCTCTCAGAGAGAGAGAATTTTCCTATTCTCCATTTAAAAAATATAATCTTTTATTTATTTTGATGAGAGACAAAATTATTTCAAGCCATCTTCATTTATATCCAAATCTCACAAAATACTTTCGGATACTCGATATGTGCCTTTGAAACAATGAGTTGATGAGAGCAGCCAAACTACTTTAATCTTTTTAACTTTATACCAATTTCTTCATAAGTTTAATAACAACAACTCTTTCTTGATTTATTTCTCCGAGATACAGACTTTTACGCTAGTTGTGCAGTTATGATGGACTCTAAGTTAGCTGTCCACATTGTCAGTCTTGGAACACTATAAGTTAACAGTTCGCTCACTCTTGATG
Organism: Ceratothoa steindachneri; assembly: GCA_963969495.1. Classification (NCBI taxonomy): domain Eukaryota; kingdom Metazoa; phylum Arthropoda; class Malacostraca; order Isopoda; family Cymothoidae; genus Ceratothoa; species Ceratothoa steindachneri. The sequence goes on from OZ018337.1 coordinate 62,262,530, forward strand.
AGGATTTGTCTCACGTCATTATCATTCTTCGTACAGGCAAAACACTGTTAACCATAGAACAATCAGTTACCCGATTCCATAGAATAGTATACATATATTGCGCTAAGAATCATTCATAGAATGCAAAAACCTAGTTTTAAACATAAGCATCCATCTCTAGAAATCGATTTAATGTCGACTCATATTAAATGCATTAAATTTATATTTCTTTATCCATTAGACTTTTTAGAAAAATGAGCTTTTGTTTTACTCCTTCAAATGAACTTATTGGGCTTTTAAATGTGGAATGGAATATGTTAACACTTTGATTTTTTTCTTATTCAACAGAATCGCTACTTAACTATATTAATTTCTCTATATTTCAACATAATAGGAAATATCTAACATGTGCGCGTCTTTGTTATTCTAAGAATTCTATAAACTTTCAGAATGCCTTTAATCTTCCTCTATCTCGAGATTAGAGTCTTTGATGCCTTGGAAAATATTGTTTTAGAACTTATGTGAGACGGAAGCTTGAGAACTACTTTCATGATTTTCTTGGCTCATTTCTTGGTGGATATCGAACGGAATGCCAACGGTGGTGGCTCGGCAGAGCTTAACAAAGCAGAATTGAGCTCAGTAAGATACGAGTTTCCGCTAAAGTATTATGTTTATACATCTTCTTAAAGTTGACGAATAGGAGATAGGCTGGAATCGTTGAATAAGGAATCTAGAATAAAAGGTTTAATTGCGAATTTAATAAATATTAGAAAGGAAATTTTTCCTGTATAAATAATAGACATATATGATATTTTCTTAATAGAAAAAGGTTGTAAATTTAATCTGAAATAGTTTGGTGTGAATTAAGGTTAGAACAAGAAGCATAAGAGAGACCTACACTGCGCCATGATTTCAAAATTTCAATTCAGTTTTCTGAGAATATATAACAAAAGAGGACAAACAGACAGGGAAGAGTATTCTAAGGAGAGTAAACAAAGGAAATAAAGAAACAACATTTTATTCTACTACTCTAGAAGCGCGTTTTCTTTGTTGTTTTATAATCTGCCGAGTTCTTTATTAATGATTATTTAGGCTTCTTAGTTTGAGTAAGATTAAATTGCATGAAAAACAGGTTATTAAACAAATAATAATAGGAGCCTGTGAGTAAAGCCGGCCAATTTTAGGAGAAAAAGCAACTTCAATCAAATTTACTTTCTCAGTGAGGGAAAATATCAGTGGGATGTTTACTCTTCGGAAATCTACTGATGCGAGGAAATTGCCGTGTGAAAAGTTACCAACCTGGAAAAATTTGCGAATGGACAACTCCAATATATAGAAATCCAAACAACCTTTAACTCGTCGTAGTTATAAAAAATGACTCTGAAATACTATAAAAGAGGTTCGCATTGCTCTGCTGAAATAGAATTAAAATAAAAACATAATAAATCATTTTGGATTTATGCATATAAAGAAAAAGGAAACTTTTTTATTAAGAGAATTTAATGTTCATAGATTTTTGTGAATAAATATATTGGTCGATTAACAACAATTATTTGACCACAATGTATACAAATTAGTAACTAATAACTTTGCACCAAACCAAGAAATCTATGTAGAAACCTTATTCAGTAGGTCTGTGGAGTTTTGCGTTGAACATTAAATCAACTCGAGCTCAGCCTAAAATTAAATTCATTATAAAGAAACGCTGACAAAATAAAGTTTCTGAATCATATTCATGGTAAAAAATAGTCGTAGCGTTCTTAATTTCGAATTTATTAAACAACGAAAGTAAAACTCAAGGACTAAGCAAGATTTAATACAAAACAACAGAGGAAAATTTCAAACTCATAAATTATAACGAATGACCAGATACGATCATCAAATAAGGATAGCGATTTTATGTATGTCGTAGATGCTGTCGATCTCTTTTATATGCAAGAAAAACCAGTAATATTTGGAAAGAAATAAAGATGCCATTTGATACATAATTTTCTTGAAAATTATTTAGGTGTTACTGTTGAATTCTGCTTAATAATATACGCACCATATGATGGTATGAAAGATCTAGAAACTTTTAAAAACTATTCAGATAACAAGACATCTTTACTGTTACCAGATATAAATTACAAATTTCTAAACGTTTATTTCTTGCGTGACTGACCTCTTATAGAAGAAAGATCTTTTGACTTAGAGAACAAATCTATAAAAAATGAGGAGGGGGGGTGAAAAAAATATGCGAATACATCCCAATGGATTAAGAAAAACAGCCATCCTGAAGGGACTAAAATAGAACTTCCAGAACGCCTCACTTACGGCTGCCTTTCAATTTTTTGGCAATTGTTATGTAGGAAAATTGTTGACCTTTGGTTTGAACAAGAACCAACGCAAAATGATGAAATCCTTCGAAAGATTTGGCATTTTGCCGTGACCGGAAGACAATGAACAATTTAACAACTTTCGGAATATTGTACTACACCACCAGAAAATCGTGATATTTCAAATTTAATCCACGTGGATTGATTATGTGAATGTTGAGTAAAAAATTGGTTGACATTGGAGTAACTAGATAATATTGTGTTTGAAAGGATTGCATCAATCTAGCCATGGTTGTGGTCTGTATGCCCATTGAGTAGCCCTGAGTGGGTGCTAGAGCACATAGCACCACATAGCTATGAAGGGACAATTTAGCGTGAATAAACACGAGACGTGGATTCAAACTTGTTAATGGATAAAGCGGATGTTTTCTTTATGTCCTGAAATTTGGAAGTTGATCAAAGGATTCAAACATGAAGAATATTCGAATCCATTTGACCTTGTTCATTTGGAAGGGAAAGCATAAATAATGAAGTGAATTCAAGGGAGAAAAATATAATAGAAAAATGCGAGAGAAAATAAAATGATCAATATGAAATCTATTGTTTTTAATAGCAATATTTTTAATAACATTTTTATTAAATAATTCTAGATCATTACGTTTTATGTTAACTAATTCTATTTTTTTATTTTTTTTCAAATGGCAGAGTTATTTACCATACTCTCATACTTTTATAAATATCATACCTGTGTATGGAATGTATATTCCGGGTGACATTCTTTTGTATGGCAGTTTCTTCCATAGAAATTATCTACTTGCAAATATTTCCATATACAAATTGCCCATATGAACACAGGCAATGGAATGACTAGTATAGCAGTAACTTTACCCATGCTATCCATGCAGTATTTGGGTTCCTTCCTGGCCCCGCAAGAGTGTGCTAACGTATTATGGTCCAGCATGATGTAACTACTTCCAAGAGAATGTCGTGCCCTACCCTCCCAACGCTCTTCCTTTGAGCTGCCGCTATATTTCACTTTCTTGTCAAATCTCTTCTTAGAAGCTGTTTTAATAAAATACTCTCGTTGTTCATTGGAATTAATAAAAATTCATTTATGAGCATTTTCTCCATGAACAATTTCCCTAAATCCATCCTTCCTAACCTCCTTCGCCGAATGGATCCTTAAGGTTCGAGTCGTCCTGAAACGCTAAGTTTTATTTCCTTCTTCGAAAACTGCGTCGACTCAGAGACCAAATTGAGGGTTTGCTTTTGTCGCTCTCATGACGAAGGCAAAAATAACCGGTCATTAATAAGGATGAAGTGATTTGATAAATGGGAAGTTGCTGGTAATTTTTCCGGTATTTTTTCCTCCTTTTTCTTTCATGGCACTTTGCTAATTAAAATAAGGGACATTATTTATGCATACATCCCAGTCTAATTACTTGATTAACTGGGACAGTAGAAAAGCACTATTATATATTCAAATAATTATATATCACGCAACATATTGGAATCTCTATGAATTGCGTCAATTCAGAATTTCAATATGAACTCTGATTTACATATATTCGCACCATCCATTTATTATAAACAATATAAAATATAAATATAAGTAAACTTCTGTGAATGAAATATGTTCCCCAATCTTTGTCTTCGACTATTTAAGTGATGGACTTCACTTTTTTTTGTCATTTACCGAGGGCTGTATAATATACGTGAAATCGCTCGGAATCGAGTTTTTTCTTTTTTCTTTAGTATTTTTGCTATATAACCTATGACAGGGATAAGGACTTAAGAATATGAACACATTGCATCGACATACATGCATTTATAAACGAAATTCGCACATTAAATAAATAGTGTCTATTTTAGGCCTCAAATTGAGGTCAGACGCTGAGAAACTAGAGACGACAAAAAGGTTCGTTTTCTCTGCATTTGGGTCAAATCAATCGGTATGGTGGCGATCTTGGTGTCGCTTTCACTATCTGCTCTCCTTAATTTCTAACAGTGTTTGAATGATAATTGAGTTTAAAATAATCATTCCAATACAGATATGTTGGCACTATTACACTCGAAATCATTCGGTGAGCATTTCACTTGTTTGTTCCCCTACAATGTCCCTGTTAGCCCTCACTTCAACATAAGTTAGGATTTAAGATATATTCAGATGGAGTTTATTCTCGTTTGAAGTGTTTCATTTACGCATATTTATGGCAGTCCTCAAGAGCAGAGATGATTGGTAAATCCTTCTAAAACTGCACTACGTTTTTCTATGAACTGAACATTGGGTTAAGTTAAATAAATCTTTGCCTTTCTGGTCCTCCTCTATTTAGGTTAACGGCTCAAAAGGCCGGTTTAAATGAACCACTGAAGATTTTTATCGTATAAAATAAGACGATATTTCGTAAACCTAAAGGTCCTCATTATAATCATCAACAGCTTTCCCACAAAGTGTGGTCAGCGCGCGTCACCGCTAATAATAACCACAACCTTTTATTATTTTATGCCCTAACATAAAGAAGTCATCATGTTTGTCCAAGACAATTTCTCTCTTCATACCGAAAGGGAGCTATTTGCTGTAGTATCCAGCCAGGGGTCTCAATGGGCAGATGGTCCCAAACAGGCCTGTTCGAGGCCTGTTTGAGATTCATTTACACAATCAATCCACATTTTGCGACACCTTCCAACCCTTCAAACCTCCTGAATCTCAACCTCACATATTGACGTCACAAGTTCATTTCCAATCATACTTCTTACATGTCAATACCCTTTCAGAACAATCTAAATTACAACCTATTTTGCTCGTTTCCTCTTAACCATCTGTTCCACATTTAACCAGTGCTTTTGACCATGTGTTCCACACTATAACAACCACTAATAGACCAAAACCTCCGTATAAAGTAGTCTATTTGCACGTTCTCAAACTACACTTTTCCATCTCCTTCCAAACCACATATGAGCTCCAATATACGAAAGTTACCAATAAAATACTCTCATACAGCCACCTGGTAGCATCCATACTTAAACCTTTAGCACTCACTAAATCTCTTATCCATCCTTATAGTTACTTATCTCTCAACCCAGTGTGTAAAAAGGAAGAGAGATAGGGTCTAATATATCAGCCGACCTTCAAAACTCCCAGCAGATGACTACCCTTTATCTTCATTTAACTTTAGCCCTCACCCACACGCCCTCCATCTTCGCATATAAGTTTCAACCGTTTTGCTTGAACTCCTCCAACTTCTTCTCACTTTCAGCCACTAACATAAGTCAGTAGCACATGCCAACATGGGCATAACCCATACCTCGGCATTTCTCACCTATCTCATGCCCATTTCATTGAATTTAATCAATAGTTCTTTAATTACTCCATCCATAAAGATAGTACTGAACATTAGCAGCATTACACATCCTCGTCTTATTTCATCCTCATATATAAAACCAAACACTTCAGTCATTTTTCAGCCCCAAACACTCCCCTTAATTGCCTCTCCCCCTTTTCACCATTACAAATACCTAACCCATCCCAGAGGTCCATTAGGTTCTCACACACCTGCGTTTCTGAGGGCGTCCTCAACATTGCCCCCTTTAAGCATCGCATTTACAGGAAGATAAATTTCCAGCGCACGGCTCCAATGCCAGCGGCCTCATTCCGGACTTAGTCGTCTCTCACAGCCATCATCCTAAAGATGCTATGGGTATTATTTCTTCCCTACATACGCGCAGAATATGTAATATTGCATTCGTCCTTTAGATTTGCTGCTTAGATAGATGTTTCCATTCGCCTCTCGCATCGTAAACGAGGTCCCCCAAACGGATAATGAAATGTATATAAAGATCAGATTGATAATCAATGGTCGCCCAAAGTCTCTAACAGCAATTTTAGAGCCTTGTGTTATTAGAATATTTCAAAAAGTTGGCAAACAAGAACCAGCCTTTCTGATTCTAGCTTGACTGAGTAGAAATTCACTAGCACTAATACACTACAAATGTGGTTCTTAAAAACAGATTAGAAATTATTTCTTTTAATGATATAAACATTTGTAGTTAGTTGTTATTAATAATGAATAGATTGCCTGATTTATCAATATTTTTCAAGCGTCATTGAACAAAAGTTTTCACTGCTATCCAGTTAATATTCTTTATCACTTATTTATCAGGCGAGATACATGTATAGAGAAGAGAGACTTCTTTACCACAAATAGTCTTGAAAGCAAGAGAGGGGAAGAAAGAAAGGGACAGCTGAATTTAGTTAATTCACAATAAGGAGAATCTTAGGAAAACAATCGAAAGAATTTTAAATATCTTGGCCGGGACTTAAAGCTGGGTCTCCCAATTGCCGGTCTGATGCTCTAATCTCTGAGCTAACAAGCACAGTATTTCAAACGTAAACAAGCGTCCTTATTAAACTCATTACCTCCTCAGAGTGTAATCTCTATTTGTATCACGAATACAGGTTCATTATCCATATATTACATGTAAGAAAAAACAGCTAAGGGTCTGAGGCAGTAAGTACTTAATTACCAATGGGTTCTCTACATATTCCATTTCTGCCTTTCAGAAACCCTTCCATGCAGAAGGAAAGATGTAGAAACTGTGCAGCTACAGGTCTTATACATCCATATTTTATTAGAGAGAGAGAGTATAAAAAATTGTACGTGAAGGCCCATATAAGAAGAGAAACTGGAGTCTTCATGACAAAAGTATGGATGTTTGGATCGAACAAAGATTAACGAAATCAAAGGAGAGTTCAAATAAGCCATCCGTTCTGAAAAGACACAAAGTTCGCTCGGAAATGAGCTAAGTAGTAGTAGTATCGTATATAGAAAGGGCAGAGAGGGACCGCTGTATGTGCTACTGGCAGTCAAGTAATCAGAGAGGAGAGTTGCGGAAAACATTTAAGAAAAGACAGCGAGAGTTGATAGGTCGGTGGCTATACACCGATGCGTTGTGTTGTTGTGAGAGTGTTGGTTATGTGGTTTTGACTGGACGAGGGCTGGAGGCAGGTCAGGAGGGCAAGGCTGTTCGCTCAGTTGGAAACGCGTTAGTCATGATGCCTACTGGTTTATGCGAAGAACGGTATGGGTGGCGCGTGTACGTGTGCCGCGGGATATCGCCAAGCCATCGCGTACATTCTTACGTGTAAAGCCGTGTATAGTGGGTCTGTGGTGAGTTTATCGAGTTGTTTTGTGAGTCTGGTGTGAGCTTAGGTGTTGAGGAGAGCTAATTTGTTGTCGTGTAGTGCGTCCATTCTCGAGTACAGCGGCGAACGGCAAGCGCGATTTAGAGCAGAGTTCTGAATGCGCTGGGCCTTTTACTTTCACGTGTCGCTCGCAGCTACGAGCGACAGTGGAGCGTACGTGAGAATAGGTCGCACGAGTGATTTATATAAGTGTAATTTTAGTTTTTTACTCGCAGAGTAGAACCTACCCAGCGATGTGTTTGTTCGTGAGGCTCTCACCTGTATTATGTTTTGGTGTAAATTGAACCTGAGGGTCTTGTTAAAAGTTACCCCCAGGATTTTGTTGCGTTGGGTGTATTCGAGCCTTGCTGGGTTTAGGTGGTTCATGTCTGGTGTGTGTGAGTAGATTTGTAGGTTGTGCATGAAGTGATCTCTAGCGCCGTAAAGTGTCATCTGTGTCTTCTGAGGATTCGTGGCAATTAGCCATTTATCCTCGTAATCTGTCTTCTCGTCTAGTACTCTTTGTGCGTGGAGCGCGATTTCTTCTCGGGCTCGGCCGCTGACAAGAATAGTCTCGTCTTCGGCGTAGGCCACTGTGTAAGTGTGACAGCAGTTTTCTGGTGGGTGTGGGGTGTCATTTGTAAACATGACATAAAGTGTGGGTGCCAGTACGCTTCCTTGGGAACGCCTGAGCGTGGTGGGAAGAATCTTGAGATGGTGTTGTTATATTTAATGTGGCATCTCCGTTCAGTGAGGTAGTGCAAGAGGAGCCTTCTGTTGCAGAGAGGTAGCTCCATATTGTAGGCGTGTTTCCAAAGGAGTCCCTCGTGCTACACTTTGTCGAAGGCCTTCTCCACGTTCTTACTGACGGAGAGAGTCTGTTGATGTATCTGGCGTTTCTTTTGTATTCTGTCGCGAACGATAGTCACGGTCGCCTGAATGGACCGGCCTCTCCTGAACCCGTATTGATTGGGTAGAACCAGTCCTTCTCTTCCAGGAACTCCCGTAGGCGGCAGTTGACCATACGTTTAAGTATTTTGCCTAGGTGCTCTAATAGATCAATAGAGCTGTAATTATTAGGATGTTTGGGGTCTTTATGTTATTTTTGTAGTAGTATGTTGTGAGAGACTTTTAATATTTTGGGGAAGTGGCCTGAGGCTAGTGAGGCGTTGAATAGGTGTGTGAGTGTGGGATATATGTTTTCAGGGAGTTTGTGTATGGGTGTGGCTGGTAGCCTGGAGGGGCCGAAGGCACTCTATTTATATCATCTGCAGCCGCAAGGTTTTGTGCATCTTTCTTTCTTTCTGCTTTCTAAATGTTTTTGAAAGGCCAAAATGTAATTTAGTAACAACATGCCTGTGGTAGTTCCTTTCTACCCACAGACCTTTATTTGGCCTTTTTTATGCGATATGGATACAGAGCCTTAGAATTGTAGAGCGGATTAGAGATTTGGCATAAAATTTCTTCGAAGTGGGATAGATAGGATGATGCTTTGGGAAAATTTAAAGCAGTGTGGTCAGTGTTAAGAGCCTCCTATAGATAATTTGTGTATCTTATACCTATGCTATCCATTAAAAGTCCTTTATTAAAGGTATGGGATAAGAAAAAGCCATTTTATTACTGTATATGATATTATACAAAAAGAGAAACAAATATAAGGATGGAAATAAGTATTTGGATACTAAGTAGAGAGCTTAATATTTCTCTGCACCACCAAAGATAATTGTTCCTAACGGTGTTCTTTTAGGCTGGGCCTATCGAAGGTTTAAAATAAATTCTTTATTCTAACAACTGAATATTGGGATTGCAAGCGGCGTAAAACGGAGCCTACTCAGCGGCAGACTAGTACTCTATATATATTCAACGTGAGTACGAGTTTAAGGGTGAGATAAGACTTAGCGGATTGAGGTGAAAGCGTGAACGCGGAAGTTTTCGTTACCATTCTCTTTGATTCTTTCTGATTAACTACCTCATAACTGACTGTCTTTTTTCTATTTATATTTGCTCCCTAGATCAAGAAGACGTGACCTAGACATTAGACGGCTACCGTCGAAGAGCCTACCTCCGTTTCCTACCTATCTCCAACCTCTTGGCGGGGCTAGGAAGTCCGTATTCAATGTGTGTACGCTTACATGATAAACCTTTATTAGTCTTTTGATACAACTTTCGTTGCAGGAACTCTTATGGTCAGCAGCTGTGTTTACTCGGGCTCATCCTAAATAAATATCCGTCTTTGATTATTCTATCTCGAGACACAATTTGGGCAGCTTTATCAAACGCAAGGCTTCAACCATTAAACCATTTCTTTGCTCGTTCTTTGTCTCTCACGCTTCTTCCTATATATGTAGAGTTACAAAACCCATTCTATTTCTAATACACAATTGGGTCTATACATTTAATAGGGCACACTTGGATTTAATAGTACCAATTTGCGTCCATTTGTATAGATATCTCTCGGGCTTATTGAATCCAGCAATTTTAGGGCGCTAGAAGCCTAACTATGCGTAATCTGTCCCCTACAGGATCAATACAATAAGACAATAAATAATGTGCTTGGAGAGATAAAAAGAGAGAGACTACGAAGTCATATATGCAATTTTCGCGTGTATGAAAACACTCCCCTAACAGAGAAAACAGTTATTCCATTCAGTAATTAAGTTACTCAGTGCATTTAATAACATAAACAGCCAAAGAATACTTAAGTGAGAGATATAATGAGAGTAGCAGACACTAATCTTGGCTAGCTTAATGAATGTTAAAGTATACTGCGAAATGCGTAGTTTTAATTGAATTTTACAGTAATATATATAATTTTTACTGTGAAACAACGCAAATATTCGTATAATTAGGAAGTCAGTTACTATAGGAATTCAGAAGAAATTTAAGATATAACGCTATGATAACAAGATAGACTACTTGTGTTTTTATTCGCGTGCGATTCTAGTCGCGGGTGACTCTCATATCACTATGTCGACGGTCGGTGGGTCGCCGTTTTGCTTTTATTTTGTTTTTTTAATAACATTGTAATAATTTGGCCGATTCTAATGAAATTTGATACCCTAAAATTGTTTTACATTCTCTTTTGAATGATATAACTTACAAGGTTCTCTTAAGGTTAATCTTTGAATTATTGAAAGTTGTGAAGGTCGAAAATCAGAATAAGTGATAGCGTGTGACTTTTTAGTCAGCAGACCTTGCTTCTAAAACGGAAGGATAATCTTTGCTAGTTTCTGTGAATAAATGTTACATAATGGACAAAACATTTTATATATTCATATATATCAGTAGTGATCATTTACTTTTCATGTTGCTTTATCTCTCTTTCCTCACTCACTTCTTTGTTCGCAATCGGATTATCTCATGGTTCGTTATAAACGGGAACTTAAGCCCTAAATTAAATCCTGCAAAGATCATGAATGCTTTCGATTTTTGCCACAAAGCAGAGATCTCTTAGGCCAGGTGAGTGTAAATTTCATTTTACCGATCCATACAGGATCGCATTTTCATAAACTAAATGCTAACTAAATTTAACCTGAATTAAATCAACTAATGGTGTGTAGAAGAGTAATGGGTGATTTCTAAGTTAAAGAAATTTCTACAAGTAAAATTTATTTTACTAGAGTTGTTCTAGAAAAGATAAAATCATGAAAAAATAAGAAAAAAACAGAAACAAATGTAGCAAACTTACAATAAAAGGTAAATAAATAATACAAAAAGAGTGCACAAAAAATATCGTAGCTATTAAAAGCTCTTCGCCATATTGAAATCATTGGCGTGGTGATAATAGTGATGGAAATCTTAGAGGAAATTTTTTCCCATTCCCCCAAAGAATTGCTCTCATTCTTAGTTTTCTAACTTCTGTCAAACATTTAGCGAGCGAAGTTTATTCGGGTCGGTATCGTCCAGAATTCGTTATTTATAAATGGGATCTAAGAGGCGAAACGGGCATTGATTTATCCCAAAAGAATTGATAATGTTAAGAGCCAAGATTTAGAAATGGGGGGAACATACATGCAACTAAAGGAAAATATAAAATATGAGATTATATTGTTAAATGTAAAGCTATTTCCATATATTATTTTAAAATCACATAAATGCATAAATACCTATCGATTTATAGAAATTTTACAGTAACGTCCCAAAAGATAAAAAAAACTGTATTTTTTCTATCTCAACATCTTCCCTAACTTTTGCCAGAGAAAAGCCAATTTTTCAAAATTAGCTTACGATATTCTACTGGTATAACCTTTATAGTGGTAAGGATTATGCAAAACTAGATCAATAATGTTATCAGCAGATAAGCAATTTATTATAAACAATAAATAGACAAACTGATCCGGACGACACCGTTAAATAGTTTTTATTCGAATATAAGAATTACATTATGAATGTAAAACATTTGTACAGGTTATAAGTAATTAGTATTTAGTGTTTTAAAAGGTCGATTAAAGCTTATTTCACATATTTAAAAACAAATAACGTAAATTAATCAAGTTATAAAGGTGAGTGATATATATAATGAAATATAAGAGGACGCTGCTAGTGAATTTTCATAAGGTTTTCAGCATACAAGATTCTGACATTTATTTATTACCCTATCTAGTAATGTGGAAATGAGCTTCATCGGACATGATTAGGCACGACAAGTGTCTTTATGCACAGAAGGTTACGGCCTGGTCCGTCATCACCCGTTCGAGAATCATTGGTCCCTACTTCTTCGAGGATGCTGATGGAACAAGACTGACAGTAACAGAGGACACTTAGAGAGAAATGATACAAGATTAGTTGTTGCTAGCACTATAAGATTTGTATATGCAGAATAGGTGGCTTCAACAAGATGAGGCGACATCACACATACCAAGATAAACTGTGGAAACACTAAGAGCAACCTTCCCTGGTCAATTAATTTCGCGTTTAGCTGATGTTTCTTGGCCACTCCGATCACCTGATTTTACCCCTACATATGTTGGGGGATACCTTAAAGAAAAGGTATACGTAATCAAAGCTAATAATCTTCAAGGATTAAAAGAAAACATACACAAAAATAGAGAAAATCACTTGTGATGTTTGGGGCAAATGTCATGGAAAATATGATGCCAAGAATCCGCCTTTGTTTCATCAATAATGGAGAAGAATTGAAGGAGATTATATTAAAATAATAAAACTTCAAGATCTCCTCTTTCATTTTTCTATAGCAAACACATCTATATGTTAATTATTTGTTGATTATTAATTTTTAATTCTGTGAAGTATCTTTTAGCCACGATGATGATTTGAAGACTTCTGCCACAGAAACGAGATCCAACACTTAAAATTCTCGCGCAGTAGTCTTACTCCCTTCCTCTTCATGTCTTTCTCAGAGTTTATAAACTGTTTTCGGATTCCTAATTTACCAAAATTATCGAGAAACCACATTCACAGAGGTAAGTCGATGATAAAGGAATAAGAAACTTCAGGGCGTTTCACTAGTCTTGGTTAAAGCGGAAAGCATTTTGGCCTAGCAATTAGAGTTGCTGAACTGTTGTTCCAAGAACTCCGCTTTGCTACGGTTTTGTTGATGTATTTCAAGAACTCCTCTTGTATATTCGCTACTATTTGATAAGTCCATCAATTCCTTGACTACGTATCCACCCACCAAATTTTAATTCTCTAATTATAAAATTCTCCATCAGCTGCAAGCTTCCAACGGTAGAAACAACATCAAAGCACTGAAGCCAACATACTTAAGAGGAAGCGAAACTCCTCAATAGGTTTTGATCTATTTCGCTGATAGACGATGCGACAATAACAGCGCCAACTACAATTATTCCCTTCACTGTAATCATGCTCGTTGAGGAATCGTCAGAGCTTCTTCTCTCATCTAAATAAGCAGTCGCTTCATTAAAAAAGAGAGGAAGATCGAGTTGTGAATAAGACTATTATCCAAACGCATTATTTATACTCGAAGGACGAGGGAGAGGTAAGATGGATCTAATGAAAGAGTTAGATTCTTTTGACACTCCTTTATTTAGGTTTAATTAATTCCTATTTACTAAAAGGAAGAGTAGAATAATGAATAAATATTTCGTCAAGTCACCTGTCCTAATGAGAACACGTAATCATCATAAACACATTTGTTAACATTTACAAATACTTTACGTGACTCCTACAATTGTTGTTTAGGTGTAGATTTGGTCGCTACTATAATTAGATAAAACTCTATAAAACACGAAGTTTAGGGGCATAATGACATGGAGAGAAAAGTTTATCTGGCGCAATAGAATCAACTAATTCCTAATGTGAATTAAAATTACTTCCAAACAAACATTCGCTTTGCTTAAAATTTTACACTGTTATTACAACAATAAGAAATAAACGGAGTATTTACACTCAATTAATGGCAGAGCAGCGAGTGTCCCTAATTCAAAAGTTATTTCTTTTGGGAAAATGGATCATTAAATTCAAATACATCTCTTAGAATTATTATCGTAAATCGATAATTCTAGGTAGGTATTGTCGGTAATAAAAGCACTAAACAATGTTTTTAAATCATCAACATTGAACATATGGTATTCTCCTGCCAGCGGTGTTGCGTTTTGTGAAAATTGAATGAGAGAAGGCAAATATTACTTCAAGTACTGGATATAACATAGAGTTCAAATCGATTTGACATTATAATTATAATAATAATGAATGAATGGTGCAAATGAAAGGTTAATCACTAAGATGTAGGGTAGAGGCAAAACAACATTATATAGTATAATTATCGATAAAAAATAAATTTACTAATTATAAATAAAAAGAGCCCTTCATGGTTGTGATTTGTGCAAATAATCTTTAATGAACTCAGATTTGATGATTACTACCGTTATTATCGGTGCATTGACGAACAAGATTTGAAAGCTAAGGTGCCTCAAGATATATTATTCATAGTCTTCCCTAAAATAAAAATGTCCTATTTTAAAACGCAGAGTTGGTCTTATTTATGAATTGTGCTCATCAAATTGGGATATATTAACATTTGGACAAGAGGATCCGAAATGATGTTTAATTAAGATCTTTTCTTTTTCCCTTATTACATTAAGATAAATTAAATCGTATATTTTTACCATCTACCTCAATTTATCTCACGTATTGCGCTGAGCTACGGTTAACACATGTCAGTGTTATATTTTTACCAGTAAATATTCTTTTTTTATATGTCAGCCGGTAATATTCTCGGAGGGATTTCAGATATCGACATCAACAAATTGGTATAGTGGATGTCCATTTTGAAAAGTCTGACATCGTTTCAGGGGCCATTTTTTTACACTACCCTGGCTGTTTTTAGCCCTACAAAATTGTATGAAAGATGTTGCTCGAACCTTTCGTCTTGTTTGCTAAAAGGAGTTTGGTAAATATATTTATTCCCACTTTTTTCATGAAGGAATACTATGAATAAAGAGGATACGATATATATAGGCTAGGAATGATCTCTTTCGTATAGAGAGAGGGTTATTTAAGTATTGATGGTTTTTATACACGCGCAGAATCATTTTAATCATTAGCAATGATACAGAAATAGGTAAATTTGCATTCCGTAAAAACTACACCAAGCATAGGTAGGCTATTCAGGGACCATTGGAAGAGAATAATTTTACAAAACTGAAGAAGATAATTAAGAATTTGACATCAAATTTAAACGCAACATCATAGCAGCACTCAATGGGGAAAGAGATAAAACACACCCTCATCCAACTGTAGATGTAGACGGAGACCCCTTCGTCGG
Source organism: Ceratothoa steindachneri (assembly GCA_963969495.1). Lineage (NCBI taxonomy): Eukaryota > Metazoa > Arthropoda > Malacostraca > Isopoda > Cymothoidae > Ceratothoa > Ceratothoa steindachneri. Next base: position 62,277,753 of record OZ018337.1, read on the forward strand.
AAACGACGAAAAAATCACAGTGCAAAAAGTAAAAAAAACTATTCCGCAATTTAAACAGAAGGCACCAGGAAGATCAAAACTTACAAAGAAGCACTACGAAGAAGCACCAGAAAATATACTACAGGGAATTCCTTCTGTATTGAACGCTAGCCTAAACACCGGACACTTCACGAATGAACTAAGGGTCTAAAGATTATCTTCATCCACAAAGCAGGAAAACCACTAAAACGAGTGGAGAATTACAGAGCAACCTCTCTACTCGAATTCATCGGAAAGATGTTTGAGAAAATAATAAACAATAGACTGATTGAGCACCTGGAATAAGACAACCTACTGAACAAATTTCAATTTGGATTTAGAAAAAAGAGGGACACAGAAATGGTCCTCAATGGCATCACCGAAAATATAGCCAAAGCTAAAAAAGCAAAGGCTAGTGTTGATGTCGTCTGCAGGGACGTTTCAAAAGCATTCAACAGAGTTTGGATTAAATGAATGCAATATAAAATTCTACAAATATGCATGAACGACAAAATCGAAAGACTAATCTGCAACTACGTGACGGATCGACGGGCATTCATCGAGATAGACACCATCGAGGAGAAGAATTTAAGATAGAAGCAGGTGTACCGCATGGAGGATACCAGAGGCTATCATAATAGTGAGTGTATTCATCAGCCATCTATCCACCATTTACGTATGGATATCTCAATATATAATTCTCAGCCGACGTGACACAAATCGTCATCTTTCCATAAAGGAACCACGAAATGCAGGCTAGATTAACATCAGAGGAAATAAGGAGGATTAATGTTTACGAAAGACGATGGGAAATTAGCATTAATAGAAACAAGCACTTTATAGAACGAGTTGAAAAAGGAAGAAGGGGAATGAGTCCACTATACAGGCTCAAGTAGCTTAACCGAAGAAACAAGAAGAAAATATACCAATTAATCATCTAGTCAGCAATGGTATATCCAGTATTTCCTATGTACACCATTTCAGAGAGTAAAATTATTGAACTGCAGCGTATTCAAAACAAGGCCGTATCAGTAATCACCGGCAGGAGAATAAGAGACAGAAGACGACAAAGACACCTACATAGAGAACTGAATGAAGATGAAACCACTGAAAAGATACTAGATGAAAGAGCAAAGGAAATGATTCGGAAAACACAACAGGAAATAGGAGATTTGATCACCCAAAGAGAAGATGAGGGAGAACATAACTTCTTCCTCACTTAAACAACAAGGTTTGACCGAGAAGAGGATGAAACTATCACGGGTTAACTTGGAAAGTCGAAGAAAGTGTATGTAACAAATTGATTAATCTACAATAATTAGTAAAAGTTTAAAGTAAAACAGGGGAAAATAGCAAAGAGAAAAACTTTACCAGTAGTAAAAACATAAAGAACAACAAAGACGGTTTGAACTACTAATAACAAAACAATTCCCGACTCTCATCTTGATAATTTTAAGGAGAACATGAGATAATACTCCGAGGAGCAACGAGAGAGCTTTAACCACGATCTACTGGACTTTGAACGCCGCTATCAAGGATCGTATAGTGAAGTTCTGATGGGAGACTTTATTTAGGGGTTGATTCGTGAAAGTAATTTACAATATAAGTGTAAATCATGGAAAACTAATCATTTCTAATATTTTAATTATCTCACTTATATAATTCTAGAATAAATAAATGCTATTTTGGCATCATGTCGTTTTGTTCCTACTTTATGCAAATGAAAGTTCAAATTCGCCACTTCCTTCCAGAGAGAATAGGTAAATTTTATATAAATATTATTATCCTGGACACAAAACCAAGTTTTGAAATAAATAAGTGTTTTTGCATGTATTCTAGACACATGAAAATAGAAAATAACAGTTGCTACCCAAAGACCTTAATCGTGATATACATTGAATTATCATTATTTAATCATTCTGATTACATGCTTTATTTAAATACAACTGTAAAACTCTACATGTTAGCTGGAATACGACATGGAGTTTGAATTCTCACAGACAAATGATCTTAAACATATTTACCACACGGATTTGTGGCTCACTTCATACATTTAATGACTTTCAGTCTGTGTAGGCACCTTTTCCTAATACCTTTGACATCCTTCTTCCTGTCGTTTCTTTTTGTGTATTTCTTTCCTTTCATTCGAATCTTTTCTTATCCGGCTCTCACATTTTTCATTATTTCGTGGCTTTATGATCATACTCCTATAATAGATTCCAGTTATCTTGTATCTCTGTTTTTCTCGTCTTCTCGACTCGTGTCAAGATGTCCCTGAAGTTATCAGAACCGTTGGACAGCTCGAAAGAATTAAAATCCAAGCAACATAAGAAAAGCCTTTGACAATCTTTACGTCTGCATCACTGTCATACTTTAAATTCTAAAATAATATTTATTACCCGGTGAAATAGGTGAAAATTGTCAATATTTAGTAAAATGATACAATAAGTTTGTATAATATTTTATAAATAACTACTATACTGTAAATCAAGTAGACTGGTTTTACCTCTTTTTTTTCAATTAATTATTGAATTCTCAATAGCCCATTGATTAATTTTTAATCAGCTTATGAAGGTCTTAAATTGACTCCTAATTATAATCTTGCCAAGGATGAAAAATCGATGAAATTTAAATTCGAAACTTAGTTCTTAATTAATTATTTGAGGTGTATAAACTTTCTGTCTTTATCATTTTTCATGTAAGTGTTTAAGTGTGTATGCGCAATTGCAGCATGTAAGTAGTGCATAGGGGATTGCATAGCTTACCTAGAGTAAACTTTGACTATCATAATTTATTTTTCATCATCACTAACTTTATAATTGTATAAGGGATTTTTGAAGATGGGTGAAAAATTAATAAATGTTTATTTTTCCTTTTTGGATAAATGACTTTATGTTTTTTTATTCAAGTTATTTCTAATAATTCTTTTATATTATCAAAAAACAAAATTGTGAAGTTCAGAAATAAATATAAGTAACGAAATTTTGTGAATATTTTAAAACCCAAAGAACAACAAATGGTGAAGTTCAGATAATTTATTTTTATATATCTTATATAACTATATTTTAGCAAAGTGATATTTTGAAAGGGAGGAAATTTAGTTTCGAGTTCTTTTTTAAAATTATTATAATTGGCGAAGTTCAGAAAATTTATACAAATTTAACCATTGCTGCTTTTTTGCAGATTTTAAATTTTAATCTTAGTAGCGAAGGGCAAACTCTCCCGGTATTCCCTATTTTTTTGGGTATTTTATCTTCGTTTTAGTAAATTGTTTTAAGTTTAGTTTTTAATTAATAGTGGGATTGTTTTATCTGTTTGAACTTTGTTTTAAATGTATTTATTCAGAATTTGGAGGAAAGATTGTAATAATTAAGCAAGGTTTCGGATAAATTTCACCATCATTTTACACGTTGTTACCAAGAAGCGAGTTATAATAATCTTTTTGTTTCTGTCCATTCCGATTCAAATCTCCTCTCACTCTACCAATTAAGGGCAATTATGAGAACATGAAATAATATTCTAAGCTTATGGCATAATTAGTTTGAAGTACGCCTTAAAGATCAGTTAAACATAAGGCATCCAAAGGTTTTTTCGCCTCTAATATAACCTAAGTTAACTAAACCTTACCTAACCTAACCTAAACTAACATAATTTAGAATATTTAACGATAGTTTAGGTTACGTTAAGTTAAGTCAAGTTATATTAGGGTAAAATAAACCTAGGGATGGGTCATCTTTACAAGATCTCGGGTTTAAAGTCGCAAGAGAGGATCGTCTACCTCGTTAAGATTTCTCACGCCAACAACAATAAACTGAATAAAGATAAATTCTTCACTGTTCTTTTGTTTTGCTGATTTTATTATAATTAATTTTATGCCCTTTGACCCCTTTAAACTTCTCCCGTAAGCAAAGTGGATCATACGTTGGGTTTCCGCCCTTAGCCACCCGCTTGATTTCCAGCAACGTCGAAAAGCTTGCCGTCCCTTGATCTATCAAGAAAGCCCTTAATCGTTGGTTGGTAGCCGGATCAAGCTCTTCTTTGCCCTTTTTTCCCAAAATGGACGGGCCTTTTGTTCACACAGGCTTACCAGTGACTATCATTTTAATCTTTATGTGAAGTTCATTATCCAGTTGGGAGTCTAATCCACAATTAAATGAGACGGGTAAGGTAATTGGGACTATTGAAGAATATTTGTCCCAATTGACCATTTGGAACAATAGGGATCCAAGCTTTGCCAAAACGGGGAATATGAAAGTAAAATAAAACGAAAAACTAATTTATCACTGATTAAAAATATAGTAACAAATGAAATGTTAATTACAAATATACTCTTCAGTAATTGTTTAAATTGATTAATTTGAAAGTAAGCCAATTAAAAAGGGTCTAAGGCTAATTAGCTGGATAGATTTGTTGGATCTTGTAAAGATGAGTCAACCCAAGGTTAGGTTAGGTATGCTTTTGTTAGGATAAGTTATATTAAGGTTAAAAAAGCAGGGGGATGACTCATCTTTACAATATCCAGTTAGTTTAAGTTAAGTAAATTTACGTTAAGTTAATCCAAAACTTATATAAATATAGAAAAAGCCTAACCTGACCTAAGTCTTAACAAAGAGATGTTTCAATCAAACGCTTTCATACTCAAATACATTTCAGATCTTCTTAAATGCGGCCACGCGACACCAAATCAACCAATTTTAATCGGGTCAATAACGAAATGACCTATTTGAATGTTAGTGGCAGATTTGCCAATTAAAAAAAAAATCCGTCACGTAATTGATTGGATTGTATTTTTCAGAAGCTTCGCCCAATTAAATAACTTAAACTAACTTCTGTCGTCAAACTTTCGTCTCCGCCTCAGAATTCGGAAGTTGGGATAATTTGTTTGTGAAGATTCGTCGCCTGATCGAAAAAGCGTCTCCGTCGAGATAGAGGGTCAGAGAGGAAAGATATGGAAAACGAGCGCACCCATACATTCTTCTTCTCTTACACTATTTCATTGTTGTTTGAAGTTTAATTGCTAAAAGCACTATTGTAGCAAGGCAGTCCCTCCGCTTCTCACCTTACGAGAAGATAATTGAAAAGCGGTTGGGGAAGAAGGTGAAGTGGAGACGTCTAGGAGGAGTGAAGCCAAGGTTATCAAACAGACTTCGAGAGTACCCTGGGGACTGGGGAGAGCTCCGCACCTCTATATGCTAGGCGTAACACTATAAGGGGCACAGCCTTGAGGGGGGAGTGAAGTTTTATAAATTTCTGCGTCAAGATAGGTGAGATCGTGTTAAATAGTGTTAATTGATGTGGATCATTTCATAGATTTCATTCCTCATTTAATCCTTAAAATTAACTAAACATAACGTTGCAATTTTCTTCTTTCATAAGTTCTAATTCCTATCCTCACGGCTCGAGAACATAGAACTTCACTTTCATCTTCAGTTCCTCTACGCAATGGAGTTAAAAGAAATTCTAGGATATTTCGGCGAAAAGATAGTAAATGGCTGAAAGGTGAAGCTGTAGTGTTCATGTGTAGCTGAGAGAAAACCATTAATTAAAATTTAGCTGCTATAATATAATTAGTCGATTTTAGGTTAGATAACATAATTTGCTCATATGTAGCTCATATACATAATACCATTTGTTTAATGTAACTGAGATAACATAATTTGTTCATATGTAGCTGATATAACATAATTTGTTCATATGTAGCTGTGATAACATAATTGCTCATATGTAGCAGCTTATATCATACAACGAGGCAGTTATATTCGTAATTGAAGGCTAAAGGAAGGTTGGTACTTTCTTTTTGCCTAGAAAGAGGCAAATTTGGGCGGGTTTTGAGCAAAGGTTTGGAAAATGGTGGGCGGCGAAATAGTCTTTTAGAATAGGTTTGGATTTAGACAAATGAAGGGGCTTAAGAAGTTCTATAAAGGTAGAAGTATAAATTCTTCTGCTTAGGGACGTTATACGAGGGAGCTTAGTTCTATTTTATTAAAAACTGATGTTCTGAAAAGGCAAAATCAACAGTCAGTAATGTAAAATTTCGTACTGGCTATACCATGGTGTTGTAAAATCTTTGTCTACCTCTAGGTCAAGAAAAATACACCTTGACAATATCACTGATAATATTTAATTGAATGGGCCCGCTGAAGCCACCACATATATAACAAAACAGATCTCAGCTATCCCAATACTTTCTCCGAGCAGCTGCGATGATCTGGAACGCGAAAAAGGAAGTTATTGAAAACACTCAAAGACTGGACGAATTCGACTAATAGCCATACAGCCAGGTGCAAAAGAGCAAGAGTTAAACTGATTTTTGGAGTTGTAACTTGTATTTTGTAAGAAACAGAAAATTAATTTCGCGAACTTCATCTATTATTGAGTATTACTGTAATATGGGATGCGTTAATATTCAGAAAATGTCTACTTTTTATAAAATTATTCTTTATTTATTTCAAAAGAGAATTGAAATGGCGCCAAATGTATATAAAATGAATTCAAAATTAAGAGTGCAAATGAAGAAGTTGAAAAGAATACGCGAGTTCTGTAATGTTTGAAGTAAGCTACTGTGGAGAAGAAAGACGCGTAAGTCAATATTTAGGTGCTTTCTTTAGCTCATGTAACTTAACTGATTAGGCGTAATTACTGGAATGGAAAGGACGAGGATATACTATAGTACCCGATTAATTGCAAATTCGTTTCTTTGATTAGTGACTTTTCCAATGAACAAACATTACTCGGTTGTTATTAGTAATGCACAATTAGTGAAGCTTTCTGGATTGCGGATGCTTCCGGATCATGCGCAATCATTTGAGTTTGCTTGGCTTATATGAACTCGGCAAGAAAAGGTGGAATCTCGTAGTCTATTCTGCAAATTGAAATAAAGATATTGAAAGGAGAATCTACTCACCTTTTTTTTGAATAGCAGCTAGTTTGTCTTGATATTCATTGTTGTTCAAAATTCTTGTATAGGCTAAAAATTGCATTTCTGTTGTGCAAATAGTTAAGATAAACTATGACAAAAAGGTCATCATTTATTAGGTACAATGAACAATACAGTAATATTCTAAGATATTTATATTGATTGATATTAAAATCTACCCAGGCAAAGAGATTGAATTTCATAAATATCAAGGTCTATCCTCTTTATGAGAATAGAGTACGAAATATTTATTTAGCCTCGAAGATCATTTAGCGACCCTATGCTTTTCATATTTCATTTCCTTCATTGTTCTCATTTTTTCATCTCAAATGTTTGCCCATTGTACACTGTTACACGTGTTATGTGGAGTAGCGGTGCATACTTCCAGCACCAGTGTGAGCAATTAAGCACCATCTCACCAGGCCTCTTGGCCAAAGTGCCTGGAGGTACACACCTTCCATGAATCACGGTTTGCGGATTTGTATCTTCCATATTTTTTTATCCAGTTTAAAATCACAACCGCTCGACATTACAACCATATCCATCAGGCAATAGAGCTCCTTGTTTATTTGCCCACCCACCTTTCAGTGCATTATGTTAATCTGTGGAAAATAACACCCTCTCTACCATAAATCCCTACCTGTAGTAGAACTCTCTAGGTTTATTTTCTCGTGATGGTTCTATTACTGATATCTACATATATATCATTAATAGCCTCGCCTCTGCACTTCTGTTTTCACTGACTCAGTCTGACTTTAAATCTTTCCTCCATGGTGTAGCAGGGCGTAACAACGATTTTTAAAGTGAAACCTAGTGGCCAGGATCGAACTCACGATCACAGTGCCCAGGTTTGATAATAAGAGGTGATCACTCAACCTATACCTTAATTGCCACACATTCCTCGATATATATGTGCTCGTCCATCTATCTGCAGGGGAAGGAAAGGTGTATCACGGGCTCTCTTCAGCCGCTGGAGGGGCTGACCCCATATCACCCACAACTAGTAAAGGGATTTTGCCTTTTGGCTGAAAAGCAGTTTCCTTCCTCCTTCCCTCTTATCATTCCGCGTGAAGGATTTGCATTCTTCCCTCTTTCCCCTCTAATAGTATCAGCGGCGATGCCACTTTCTCTTTCAGAAGGACCAACAACAAAATACGCGAGAGGTGGCATTGACTCAATCGCCCCTCAAGAGAGGGAATCGATGGAGTCGATACTTATTTAGGGTTAGAGGGTAAGGTATTCACCCTCCCCCCCTTCTTTGACCTACGCTTAGTGACTTTCTTATGGGCGTTTTGTGATAAGATGATAAATGCTTATTGCATTGATGGTTTTCCATGGTTTCAATCACTTAACAGTGACTTTAAATGGGTAAATGTGTCTTCTGCCACTAGATGACGCCACTCAGCGCCAAATCCGATGGCAGATTTGAAATCTCTAGGGTTAATAACCATATGTCCCATAGTCATATAGGTAATTTGATGGCTCTTAATGGGTACAATTGAACTTTACTCCTTTTGAAAAAAACGACGCCTAGAGCTGGCGCTTCGTCGATGGTAAAATCAAGTTACCCATAAAATGCAGTTACCTTTAGTTATCTGATTATGTAGAATTTACGAATCTCGCACATTTGTTAATTTTCTTCCCGTTGAAGTTTTTTTAGTTTTTTAAGCTGAAAACTTTACTCTACTCTCCACTTTTATTAGTTATAAAATTAGCTTTTACCATTTTTTCTCGGGCTAAAATCTTAGAAACCGACCTCAAACGCTTTTATTTGTGATTAAATATCTAATTAGGAAAAACGGTGGTAAAATTTGAGCATTTAGATTGTTGTTTCAAAAAGACTAAATGGATGTGTATGAAACTCTTTCCCTTGAAACGCTAATTCAGTTTCCAGTTTCTGTCCATTAATAAGTCTCGAAATCTAATTGCTATTGCATGAACCCTGTTAATTTATAAAACGCCCTAATCTCATTAGAATGAAATGGAACGTTATTTCCATTGAAGGATAGAATTGTACATTAACAAATGAACAATTTTAGCTGCTCATCATTCGTTCTTTGGGGAAATGTTATTACTAACAAAATGTAATAAAAGTCGTACGTTGACGGTAATATAAAGATTTGGACGATAATACAGTATTTACGTACCTTGAAATCTACTTTTCTCTTTCGTTCTCAAGGATGGAAGTCTATATGTATCATATTAAATACTCAATACATATAATTAATGAAGTTAATCAGTCTGGCAAAGCGAATTTATTTACCAAAGCGAAAGATGTTTATCACCACCAGCTGTCCAATCATTGTGGATTTATCTATCGATGTATTAATTGGAAGATGAAATGAGAAATTGCTTCCTATCCAGACCACTCATTTTGTATGAATTAATTGGTTTCCGATACTTATGCTCCTATTACTAAAATAGTTATATTTCCCAAATAATTCTTTTGTTTATAATGCATAGTATTTATTCTTAGATGTCGTATCTATATCAGTATTTCGAACCAGGAATGACCTCGGTTCTTGCTCACCACGACACTATAATTAAAATTATGGACAAAAATGATCTCTGACATAAGGACATAATCAGCTACATGCTATGAGATTCAGGGGGTTGGTACAACTGAATGGCATTTGAAAGACCTGAGCACAAAGACACTGCAAGAACTACAATGGGGAAATTCTGTTGATTGATGTAGGTCAAGTGTATGGATGGACAAATTATAGTTAAGCTGATAGGAATGATAACCTCCGGATCGATGAAGATGAGAAATAAATGTTTAGAGTGAGTAGATTTAGTGTGGCTCAAGTAGTTGCACTTAGACAGATGAGAAAACAAGGGATGAGAGTATGGTGTATGCCAGGTTGATGAATTTGGAGAAAAAATATGTGGAGAAGCATTATAGCAGGTGCTAATGATGTAAGGAGTAGGTGGTAAACTATTGGAGAGTGTGAAGGGTATATATGTTGAAAATAAGGTTTGCATTGGGTTGAAATTAGCCAAAGTGGTTTAACATACGTATTGTGATGATAAAAGATCATGTGAAGCTGTTTAATATCTTTATGAATGAATTTCTGTAATAGGTACATTTGGAAATGAAGGGAATTAGTGTTAGATTGACATAAAGTAGAAAGGGATAAGTTATATTATTCTGGTATCTGCTGGTGACCTGGTGTTGGTGGCTGAGAATAAAAATAATTTCGAAATGTCTATCAAAACTTCTGCCAGTCTCTGTGAGAGGAGGGGCCTAAAAGTGGATGCAAAAAAGAGTGAGAGTTTCCCATTTAATGGGGAAGAATGGGAAGGGATATAATAAGCGAAGATTTGGCGTCATCCTTGAATAAAGGCTAATTCTAGGATGCATTGTAAATAATAGGGTGCAGATAAAACAGAATGCGACCATAAGGTTTTAAATGGTAGCCAATTCGGTATTAATCGGAGTGGTAGTAATCATTAAGGGTTTGGGTGTGGAATGTGCAATATTGTTGTTTGTGAGGGAAACTATGGTCTGGAAGAAATGGAGTGAGGGCAGTACAAATGGACAACTTGAATTTGATGGTTGTGTTGAAAGAGATGGATAGAGTAATGAAAGACTGGAAAAGAGAAATTGATGGTATAGATAAGAGTGTAAAGGAGATTCTGATTGAAAATGCTTAGAGATGGCAGAGGCATGTAATAGAAATGGATGTAAATAGACTTGTGAAGAGAGTATATGAGTTTGAGTGGTAGTGTGTGAGAATTGTTGGAAGACAGCATGTAAGGTGTGTTGAATATTGGAATGTGTGTTTGAGAGACAAATGGCTGAAGAAGAAGGAATTGGATGATAATGTGTATGATGAGTATGCATGGATGCTGTGTGACAGGGCATATGATATATCCTGACTGGAAGAGATGCTACAGGATGCACCCCTCCGTTAGCCTATATAGGTCCTTCGAAGCAGACAAAATAATGTGGGGTGGGAGAGGCATGTGTTTCTACTGGCATTGAGGGCCCCTTCCCCCCCCCTTTCGCCAAGCCCTCACTTTGTGGGAAACTGGTCCATTTTGCAGTTGTCTTAGTTTCGAAATTATATTAGCAAAAAATAGAATAAATCAATTTTCTTAAAAAACATTTTTGGGCCAAAACGAAACCTGGGAACGGGGAATTTCTTCATTCCTGCAGCTATCGTATCCTAACATAAATTTTATCGTATTATTTAAATTATAAGTTACCGCAATGTTAATTAATTTGATCAAAATTTGAATAATCAAAAGTTAGAATTGTCGCAGGTGAGGAATCTATTTTTAATCCTCTTAAGACCTAAGACATTCGCTTTCTCGAAATTCTTCTACCAAAAGGTAGATTTTGTTTCTCTGGTCCTCTCATAATAAATATTACGATGAGATGAACTATTTTTCTAGTAACAGTAACATAAAACTAGAGCTACAAAATAAATAGCAGCAAACTCCTGGAATCCCTTCAAAGCCAGCCCAAGAAGAATAACCTAATAGATATACAGATTTGACGAGAACTAATTAGCTAATTGGAATAAGGAGATTAAGCATCGTGTTTGTAAGAGACCTCGTGATAGAAAATAGAGGATAATAGTGTGCTTATTGAGCGGCTTGTACACCGTTGTCTATATGTGTACCTAGGAATCGTATTTATTACAAATTTTACTGTAGTAATCCTGGTGCACCGTTACTCGTACTTCCTTGTAGGTAGAAGATTGATCTAATATTTTTAATAACGTTGGATCTCGAACGAAGATACACATGAACTTGCTTCATGTATTTAATCTGCATAATGTTAGTCAACGCCAGTTAAGGTCCCATTAATTAGGCAGCTACAATAAAAAAAAAGAATAATAACAAACTTATTCATGAAGGTCATCCATTGCTCGTCGCAAAAAATACAGAATTTATCGAAGATGAAAGTACAAACTAGAGATACAAGACCTCTTTTACCAATTCACCCAATGGGAATCAATTTTATCATCAGTTTTTAATTTTCTGTTTTATTCTTCTCACTTTTTTAACAGATACCCTCATCCTTGATTTATTTAAGGTGATATTTATATTGTTCAACTTCTCTTCTATTCTATTTTTAAAATGTCAAACGAAGTAGTTTCAATTATTAGCGAAGGTATGAAACCATTACTCATTTGCTTGATTTTATAGAAAAAGAAAATTTGAGCTATGATTGTAATTAATTGCGTGCAATATTTTCTTTTAAATAGTTTTATCATCTGGATATGTAATTTGTAGGTTTATTGCCAATCACGGGAAGCAAATCAAATGGCCATGTCAAACCCATTCTAAGGTTAAAAATACTAAATTTCGATATGAAAATTAAAATTGACCATCGTACATAAGCTGAGAACGTAAGGGGCATAGATACAAAACATAATCTTTTGTCTTAAACCTGAAATTTCGATGAATATATCTCACCATTCAAGGCATCGTTTTCAAAATGAGGTCTCGAATAAAAAAAGACTTAACGGAACTTTACTAAGATAATCCGTTTTTAACAACTACCAGTGGACAGGTCACTGTTTTTGCATATATTAATATTCACCTGCTCTCAAGCTCCCCATCTGACAGGTTGGTAATAAAGAGTTGCGCCTACCTTCGCTGCAAGTTAAGAATGTACATGTATATATATTATATATAAATACATATATATATCACGTGTCATGTGATTTTCAATTATATATTATATAAATATATAAATATCATACTTTACTACATAGAGGTCAACAACTGGAAATATTTCTCTGCAATTTCATTATAGACAGAAAAGCATGCGTGGTGATTAATCATTTCAAATGAACAAAATTAAAACTGTACACTGAATTCCCATAGAAGATTATGAGATAAATTCAATAATATTTTAGCAAGTGCAAAAAGGTTAATGACTTCGCACCAAACATTAACTGCCTGTGTTTAAAAGTCATGCATAACAACCTCCATTGAACATATCAATGAAGCGTTTCTCCAAGAACAATTAATGTTATTCAGCCATTTCATTATTATCGTTTCATGGAAGCATTTCTGGAATTAGCCTGTCATAGAGTATTTCTCCACTGTCATTTTTCTTTTCCATTAGCCATTTCCTTTTGAATAGACTGCATCTTCTGTTTTCCCTTGGGCACGTCCGTCTAAACATACTTCAGATGCTCAAACCAGGAATAATTTGGGCTCCTTCACCTTCACAAACAGCTTCTTCCAAACTACTACTACTAGGATTTCCAAGATGTGATGTCAACAGGCCATATAAACATCGTTTAGTTCAGCATTTTCTATATCCGTTTGGCAGTTCCTCTGTCAAGTCTCCTGTTACTGGATATAGTGTCAAAACACAAGTGCCGTAACATTAATAGGCTGCTATATCTCGAATAAATTCAGTGCAACCTCAACTTGAGATGAACCAGAACAATTGTTCATGAAAGGTATACCCTAGATGTTTCCTTCAGTGTATGAAGGTGAACTACATACTAAGCATAGCTAAAATATCTACTAAACTTCGAAGTTTAATAACTAAGACATCCCGTGTAAGGCAGAGTACAGAGGGTTCTTTCACAAAACTTAGACATGTGACTAGATAATATTCTGTTGCGACGTGTTATTGAGATTGAGACGACAATTTTATCTACATCAGCCTCTCCAGCATTCAAAGTAACAGACACCATGACAGTAAATAAACAAAAACGATCAGCTGTATTGCAGATGACATCACATTCCATGACCTTCCTTGAAAACGTCAAAATCGCATTAGACAATGTGTCTTGATCGTGAGAACTCTAAGACGAGACTGCTAATATTCCCTGTCATCTGTGTTAGCGTCTGTTTCTGGTGAGTCACCACAGATAATCTCATCTGCATGAAAAAATTTCCTCTTGTTCTGCTGTAGCTATAAATTAGAAACAAGGTATGCTGACTAAAGTCGCGTGCTCTCACTTATTCTGATTTATGTCCTTACGATACTGAAAACCTTCATTAATTCTCGGACTAAACTTGGGATGACCTTGGCAATTAAACATTTGAAAGAAAATCTAAAGCAACACAATGGCCTCGTTAGAATCGGCTGCATAGTTACGATGTTAGTGCCAAATAATTTATGGGCTAACCTTGGGAGGAACATGACAATTATATCATTCAGAAGAGAATGTACACAACATAAGGGTTTCAAATTTCGTTATAATCGGCCGAATAGTTATGATTTTATTGCCAAATAATTTCCGGGCTAACCATGGGAGGACCTTGGCAATTTTATTATTCGAAAGAAAATGTAGAACAACATAAGGGGTTCATATTTCGTTAGAATCGGCTGAATAGTTACAATGTTATTTGCCAAAAAAAAACAAAGTATTTTTCACATACTTTGTTTTTTAATATACTACAGTCTTTCATTCTTCGCTGCTTGCTGCAGGGATCTTGTCAAAAAATATTTCTCAGAGCCAGTACATGACCATGCCTCTCAGTAATTTGTTTTTTCTTGAACAGAATATCACCTTTCTATCTTCCCTCTGTATAACGTATAACACACTATTTTTCTGTATTTCCTGGATTATATCTGGAGCTCCTAGATCGAACAAGCTGTCTAATTTCAGCATAAATGCCTCTAGTTTCCTTCAAGAATAGTTGATCTTACTTTGCTCTTCAGCAGAACTCGATATTTCCCATGTACACAGTTCAATGAAAAACTTCATTGCGATGTACTTGTTCATTGTCTTGATCCTATCCATCTGCTGAATGTGGTGAGAGATTTAACTGTTACATCCACAAGGTCTTGCATCTTGGGCCTTCATGAATTTTCCTGAAAATTTTGAAGGATTAAAGAAGTACTGGGAACATTTGATAAAATCTGAAGGTCACCTAACGACGACAGATCCGTTCAGTGAGAGATGGGGTAGTCAAGTTGAAACCTACCTGTGGACAGTACAGAGTTGCTACACTTCCCTGCTTACTGCCATTGTGAAGTTATAAGTTGTAGATGTTCTTCTACGTTCTGATTAAGATTCTGTTATTTCCTGAAAAATTATATAAAAAATTTATTGTTATTTTAATTTATTCTGATTAATTATTATAAAATTTTTATTAATTATAATATGTATATGAGTATAATTAATTATTACACTGGTCAACAGTGATTTTGGTCCGGAAATGATTTAACATTTAATTGACTAAATAAAAAGCGCTGGTTTTGAATCTGACATCAGTCTTTCTTCATTACGTAGAGTTTTATAGATTTACTTATCATTGTCAATGGTGTGTTTATTAAAGTTGTACCCTAAAAAACTGTTAAAATAAACATTTAAATATAAAAACATTTATTTTGGACAGCAGCATTTACGTCTGTGATGGTTCTTCCGGATTTCACTATCGAGCTCTCAGCAGTAAATACGCACTATTTTGGGGCTGAAGTGTCCTTGGTAAACTGGTTCCATCTTTTCACTGATCTGGTGGAATTTTTCTCCTTGTTCGTCGCTGAAATCTCCGAGTTTTAGTAGAAAATGTCCAGTTGTGAATGAAGGAAGTGCAACATAAAAGACATCCTGGCTCCAAGAGCTTGGTAAATACAGAATACGCTGCACGGTGTCCTTCTAGTTATCTGCACGGTGATACTTAAGAAAAAGTTGCGTTCTCTATCAAAGAATATAAGTCTGATATAGGGCTTCTAAAAATTTACTTTAGAACCATTCATTGCACCTGCTTTCAATTTTGCTTCAGTTACCATACATTTGTTACTCACTGTCAGATATTGAAACCGCAGATTGGTAGAGCTTATTGCTTTAATAAATTACTTTACAAGTCCCAGTTTCAGATATACAGTAGCGGTGGTAGGTAGGCCTTCTGTGCATCAATTAGCTTGTTGTGAATGCAGTTGAATATACCTGGGGTATCTTTCCGTTTTGGTGGCCATTCACTTTGCATGTAATGCTCCTCTCAAAGGCTCTGCTAGTCGATAAACAGAAAAAGTAATTATGCATCGTAAAACATCTCTTAAGACCTGAGAGTAGGCTAATGAAATTCAGGGCTGCGCATATCACTCGCTGATGGGAAATGATTGCCTTTGTGTAGATAAGCGTATTTCAAATATTCCTACCGGAATCTTTGAAAAGACGGCATTCTTCCTGGCTGTGTGGGAGTGCATGCAGATGTCTGTCATTAGACCATGAGCATCATTGCAGTAACAAAGTTGCCCATCCATTTTGGAGAAGAAAGATAGTTCCTTGTGTCTTGGTCTCCGGCATCGGATTCCTTACTTTTCTCATCGTAATCTTGTGTATCTGATGAACTTGGATGCGAAAATTCGTCACTCTTTGGCATTGATCGAATTGCAGAGGTCAGGGTGGGATACATAATTAGACCTCGCATTTTTACTAAATAGCTCTTGATGTTGCATAGACAGATGCAACCGTCATTGTTGTGCTCCATTGGTTCTCGCCAAACCATTGGTACGGTAAATGACAAGCCGGATACCCGTTTTCCCTGAGCACACACATTCACGTGAGTGACACATTGCTGACGAGCTTCTTGAGGGTCGCGTGCTTGTCTTAGTTTGGTTTAGTGTAAGCAAACCATATATGTCGTAGAGGTGTTCTGGTTCGTTCCTCAAATCACGCGGTTCTATTGAGATTTACCTCTCACAGTCAAAGAGGGATAACCTGAGCGGAGTATTAAAGTCACTACTATCTAAGAAAAGGCATCGTAATGACTATTAATCATGCGGGATAAAGTGAGAATGTAATGTATATGAAACAACTAGTCAGAAATTAAGTAAAATAAATGCAGGAGAATAAGCAGACTAAGAATAACAAAACTAATTTTTGGTTTAGTTCTAAAAACTATACATAATAGAAAAAAACTTTACCCTAAGCTTACATCCATTAACTCAAGAACTATGAAACATTTTGACTTTTATTTACGAGGGTTATATATTTATTGTTATTATTTTTAGTAATTTTATGTTCTTATTTGATATTTAACGTATTCTTTAATCATGTTTATAACAAAAGTATAATTCAAGGGACACAGGAACTGGTGTTTTTTTGCTGATTTCAAGGTAGAAAATTTAAGTTCTCTGCGGCAATGCTTCTAAGATTCTACCGAAAACATTTGTGATATCAGGGGGTGGGGGGGACGTGTTCAGGTCAGAAAGGCATGGAAAAAAGTACAAAACGTATATAGAAATGTCTACAGTATACCTGGCAGCACTTAGAATTACTCAGTGCTTAAATATACAATTCTCGGATGACATAAGACAGCTCATCCTCACGCCGTCAGGAACGAACGGATTCAGGCTAGGGCGATATGAACAAGTTGGAAAAGAACTGGAAAATAAGAACTAACAGAAGAAAATATACAAAAGTTCGAACCGTCAAAAACAAGGTATTAGGTATCGAAGTAAAAGCCCAGAAATTTAGAAACTATTCGGACGGTAAAGTCTTGAGATTAAAAATAATATAAATAGGCTATAAAAATCACATGGCAAGACAACACCAATGCTAAACCAATAATACAGCCCACGGGGGTTTTACATGAAAGACAAACATACAATTTAAATGGCTGTGCGGGAATACCCTCGAAGAAATACCGTGAGTGGAAGCCCCTTAGAAATACCCCTCTATTCTTTCAAGACCACGTGAGCCAGCGTGAGAATTTTAGAAAGTAAAGGAAGAATCCGTCACTCGCTTAATCATCCGTCCCAGCTGTGTTTGCTTTCAGACGCCAATCGTACCCCCCCCCCTCCCTACCCTGCGATAGCGCCATGCGTGGCCACAGTAACCATACCCCCATATTCTGAGGCAAGTTTCATCATGTTGAGCGAAGCGTTATCATGAAATTTATTTGCTTAGACTGGCGCCAATAATCCCCTAGAGACGGTTAGACCTTAGGGCGTCTATGGGATCAGCCACCTGGGTTTTAACCCAAAGCTCACCAACTCTCAAGGAGCATGAAGGCCCACCATCCACTCCTTCCAGACTGCCGTCTGTTTCTCGTGAACCCACAAATTTCATCGTCGTATGTGGTCGAAGATCTCGACAGCAGATCTACCTTCGTTAAGCTTTGGCCCCTGTTCAGAGGAAAGCTGCTATCGAGTTCCCTTCTTCCCGGACAGTTTTGCGGCCCTCTCATCTTCACCACCCTCTAAAGATTCCCGTTCTTTCGAGACTGAAACTCCCTACCTATCTGCAGAATTGTTTCTAGTTTAGATTACTTCTCTCTGGAGCAGAGAAAATCTTATTCTTCATCACAATGTAATCCAACCCCATCTTCGAGTCCTCATCCTCCTGATTCCCCAAAGTATCTTCTTGAAGACATGCGCCGTTGTCTTTCACACTCATCACATTGGCCCATGCTTTGAGGTAAAGCGATCGTGTATGGTTATCCCCAGATTACCTAGTTAATCTTTACTTAATTCATTTAATTACCATAAGTAATTTGTTCCACCTTTTGTATATATATAAATTGCCCCCTTTTATTATATATATTAAAATTATATTTAGGGGGTAAGGTCTTTATATATCCTTTGAACTGAAACTTGGCAAGCTATTAATCTAAACCCGGTCAACCGTAATTCACACTCTTTATTATTCGCCCCGAACTATCTCAGGCTGTATGTGGTCAGCCCTCTGCCCGTGCTTGTGTACGACTATGAGCTCCGGGCTAGTCTACACAGGTATACCTCGACATAGATATGTATACAACTTCAGGTGTATTTTCCTGGTTTTTACTTCCTCCTCCAATTTTCACCTATATACACAATTATATTTATCTGGTGTCAGTAATAGTTGGGTACTTTTTTTGTGAAAAACCAAGATGCTTAATCATTATCCTTAGCTTTATCTGATGGCCGATAAAGTTGAGAGTTTGCAAAGTTCGTTCAAGGATATCCAAAAAAGTGGAAAAAATCTTTTATTTTTGAATGATAATTTTTTGGGGTGACCATTTTGTCCCAATTTTTATTTCGTTTTGTGTTTTGTTTTTTGGGGGGTACGCTCTCTCTTAAAACACATAATAATCTCCGTGCAGGATTGAAGCTCTATAATCATTGGTCACATAGAGCTCGAGTTTAGAATTATTTTCTATGTTATTTTCTTTATTGTGTTCATTCTTTGTGTAGCAAAATTTCCGTTACGAGTTTTGATACGATCGTCAGAGCCTCATAATCTTTTCCTAAGTTCCTTGAAAGCGCCGAGCGGCCAGACGCGCATTTTCACCAACAAGATGGCCTTATTTGAGCATTTCCCTCAACATGTATAGGTCCTTGGTAGGTCAGGCAAGGATCTAGTTACATACGTTCAGCAGGAAGAAATAAATGAAAGGGCCGTAAAAAAAGACCAAAGAGAAGCTGATAAAGAACAGAGAGAAGCTGAAGAGATAGAAAGAGAAAGAATTCGTCAGCATGAGCATGAATTCCCTCAAACCCCTTTGGTAAAGTTGGCAGTATTTAAGGACGGCGAGGATTTCAGCGCCTACATAACTCACTCTGTGAAAATTTTCGAAGTGAACCACTTGGATATTGAAGCCGATGGAGTCGCTCGACTACTTCCTTTCCTTAATCTAACCTCCGAGAAATTTTCATTATCGGCGGTTAATATGAATCCCGATTACTATAGTCAAAGAGAACTTTCCAGTTCTGGTTGGACTACGAGTCCCTAATTGATTTCGTTTTACGGTATCAGTTGATAGCCACACTACCCTCTGAAATCCGCGCAATCGGAAAGAACAGACGCGTGTCTTCTTTCCAGGAATGTATAGAAGAAGCGGATGTGCCCACATAAAGACACCATCTATACCCGAAAGACCCCAAGAAGTCTCATCCCCCATCCTCCAAAAGTAAAAGTAACCTCTCCAAATTTCCCTCGAAGAATTTGCCCAAGTTTTCGAAGATACCTGGTCCATTTAAACCTAAGTACGAGTACCATCCCTCGCCAGAATTGAGGGTTATTATGCCCCTTATTAATAATCCCCCAGCGTCGGATTACCCTCGTTGGCCCCAAATTTGTTTTTCCTGCGGTGTTCCCGGTCCTAGTCATCAAATTCACTAAATAAGTGCTATATTAAAGATGTTGGGTCACCCCTTTTCTTCGCTTGAGGTTTTTGCTCAATATAAAATTCAAGCTCTCAAGATGCAATCCTCATCATTATATTTACTCCCGCTATGGACAGGAAACACCGACCCTCTTTAGACTGTATCTAAAAGCTCGGGAAAGGTTTGGAAGGCCGTATTAGGGGTTATTATCTTGAAAGGGGTCGTGCATCTCAAAAGTTCCCTAACTTTTTTACTTTAAATTATTTAGCAAATCCATCTATATCTCTCAAATTTAATAAGAGCTCATTTAGCTACCTATTGAATTACGAATTAACTCTAAAGTAACTATGGTCGATGAAAATTTGATCGCTAGTAATAGCCACTCATTCTTGGATGGAGTATTAGTTATAACTATCATTCGTCAAAGCCTATTCTAATTTACAAGCTGCACTATTCAAACCTAAAATTGCAATCTGAATTAATTTATTATTAACTCCGCCAAATTTTGATAACGTCAGAATCTGGTTACAATATGTTTCTGGTTATTTTTCCGTACAAGCTTCTTTATTCGGAAGATTTTTGTCTTCTGCGTAGCCAAGTGGTCTAAGCCACGATTTATTTGAGACCAAAGCAGTTGCCCGCTCCCTCAGTGTGCAAGGTTCGTATCCCAGCCTTGTACGGAATTTTTGCGAATTAGGAAATAACATTTCCGAAAAGAATTTTCCTGTTTTTCTGTTTCTTGCGGTGTGCTGGATTCATTTCATCATTCTTTTGCATTCCTATTCCTGGAATATATATATATATATATATATATATATATATATATATATATATATATATATATATATTGGAATATCAATTAATCGATGTAGGTATGCAAAGAAGTTGGAAAATAAGAAAGATTTATTCGAGTATTGCGTGTTTTGGTGGCATGTTTCATACTAACCATATATTTATTTATACGAGACTGACATATGTACGTACATCTGTTTACAACAATAAAATATACATGAGCGTGAATTTCCTCAAATACCTATACATATTAAATAATTCTTATATAATTTGACTATTATTTTTTTAAATTCCGGAATATTAAGATTACTTTTATTACTCCAATAATTTCGTTTTGAATTCTAATTTCCTAAATGTTCTTTTTAATGGAAGTTTATAGCCACAAAACCATTAAATTTCCTTTAGTATTTCATTGCAACGATAAAAGTGCGCTTTGGGAACTTCAAAAAAGCTTAAAATGCAATGAGGTTAAAGCATTTATACTTTAATTGGATGACATTATCCCTTTTATGTATTAGATTATCTTGTAAATATTTTTCAAATTCTTAAAACAGGAAAATGGACTTTGCAAATGTTCGCACTTATGAACTAGCATCGATGAAGTATTTAAGATGATTACAAATAATTGTTGCGTGATGCTTATCTAAGGGGGAGCTTAATTAAATCTGCTTTGATAAAATATAAGCTTGTAAACCCTCTTTTGCAATAATCGAAATAAGGGATAAAAAGAGTGTGAATGATATGATAGATGAGGGGTGACATCACAACTAAGGACACTTATCATTTCATTGTTCAAGCTTGCTAAATGTGGATGTGCAATAAAGTGAAGAAGATTTTCTTCCGTTTATTTCCATCACGGATAAAGGGTTGGAGCAAGGTCAAAATTCAAATTATATTAGAAAACTTTTCGATTTTCAAAAAAGTTCTTTTACATCGCAAGTTCAAATCAACATAACCCTTGACAACTGTTTATATTCCTACAAATGACAATACTTAAATGATCCGATTTTTCGACTGTAATTTAGTAATTAGGAACAAGTTCTACATTGAGCAAAGGCACGCCAAATGATGGCCATGGGGGAATGATCATTGTAGTCCCGATTAGAACAAACCAAATATCGTTGCTAGAAATAAGATACAAAATTTCTTTAGCTACTTTTCAATCCATTTTTCAGTGGTCAAATTTCACTGCAAGTAAAATATACATAGATTACTCATAATTTCCCATAGCTATTTAGATGTGTAGGCAGAAATGTCCACCTAGCCACGACCTACGGTAATGGCAAAAGTACCCCACTGCTAAAAAGGCTCCAACGTCATTGAGTGTGAAGTCAAAACCCCCAATAAGTCAGACATTTCCCAAAATTACGCCACATGTCAGGGCTACCCTTTCACCTCTCTCTCATCTAAATTCTAGTTTTTCTAACATTTATACTGACAGAGATCCCCATTAACCAGGGACCACAAATATTTCTAACTCAATCTATATTAACCTATTTCCTATCTTTTCATAATTTTGCCTATTATAACCACTCTCCTTATATATTCCCTTCTACCCACTATCTTTATTCACCTCTAAATATGTCCAAAGTCTAAAATCATTTGATAACATTCTTAGTCTCACTTACTTTCTGCCTTTATCTGTCATTAAAGCTAGAGCTAGTATCCAGTGTATGACATTTACTGGTAATTCCAAGCCAGAGCTAGTATCCAGTGTATGACATTCACTGGCAACTCCAAACTATAGCTAGTATCCAGTGTATGACATTCACTAGCAATTCCAAGCTAGAGCTAGTATCCAGTGTGTCACATTCACTGGCAACTCCAAACTATAGCTAGTATCCATTGTATGACATTCACTAGCAATTCCAAGCTAGAGCTAGTATCCAGAGTGTGACATTAACTGGCAACTCCAAACTAGAGCTAGTATCCAGTGTATGGCATTCACTAGCAATTCCAAGCTAGAGCTAGTATCCAGTGTATGACACTTACTAGCACCTCTAAACTATAGCTAGTATCCAGTGTATGACATTCACTAGCAATTCCAAGCTAGAGCTAGTATCCAGTGTGTGACATTCAAGGCAACTCCAAACTAGAGCTAGTATCCAGTGTATGACATTCACTAGCAATTCCAAGCTAGAGCTAGTATCCAGTGTATGACATTCACTGGCAACTCCAAACTAGAGCTAGTATCCAGTGTATGACATTCACTAGCAATTCCAAGCTAGAGCTGGTATCCAGTGTATGACATTCACTAGCAATTCCAAGCTAGAGCTAGTATCCTAGTGTGTGACATTCACTGTCAACTCCAAACTAGAGCTAGTATCCACGGTATGACATTCACTAGCAATTCCAAGCTAGAGGTAGTATCCAATGTATGAAATTCACTGGCAACTACAAACTAGAGTTAGTATCCAGTGTATGACATTCACTAGCAATTCCAAGCTAGAGCTAGTATCCAGTGTATGACATTCACTGGCAACTCCAAACAAAAGCTAGCATCTAGTGTATGACATTCACTTGCAATTCCAAGCTACAGCTAGTATCCAGTGTATGACATTCACTGGTAATTCCAGGCTAGAGCTAGTATCTAGGGTATGACATTCACTAGAAATTACAAACTAGGCTAGTATCCAGTGTACGACATTCACAAGTAGTTTCAAGCTACAGCTAGTATCCAGTGTATGACATTTCCTGGCAAGTCGAAAAAGAAACAGGGAAAGATTTTCGTTCAGAAATACGTGCACACCAAGAGGGAATATTTGTTTTTAACAAAACAGAAATTAAACCAAATAAATAAAATACAGGAAATTTGTTAATTATTTAAAATAGAAAAGTTTTTTAAAATAATAAAGTAACTAGTGTCAAAATATAAAGGAAATGCAGAGGGAAATCAAGAACTCACCAGCGACTGCCATGACCTTTATAAAACGCTTGACCGACCCCCCAGACGCGGATTTTTATAAATAAGTTCGCGCTTGGTCGAGGAAAATAACTTAGGAACTAAAGCTTTTGGATTTTACCAGCTATATTTAGTAATGACATTAACCCAATCCAATCAAAACGCCCCTCTACTGCCAAACTATAACATAGGTGTTTGCCAGCTACCATTTTCAATCATACAATTTAAAACAATTTTCATCATTTCTGTTACTTGTTTTGTATTAACATTATTAGCACAATTACCATTATTATCAACATCAAAATTCGAGCCCTTTTAGCCGTTTTATCAGCCTTCTAAAGTTGAACTCAAACCACAACATTTGTTTTGAACATTATCTCGTTTCAAACTTCTGATCATAATTGATTCATTCAAAGAAGTTTATCCTTAACACTATATTTCAATAACAAGATTTGGTGAAAGGATTAAATAATAATAAATATATTTTCTCTTAGTTTGTATGTATAAATAGACCAATAACACATGGCGAAGTTCAGAAAATCTAAATATTATTATTGAATTTTGGGAAATTTTAAAAACAAAACGAATTACAAATGGAGAATTTCAGAAAATGTAAAATAATTAAAATAAAGCTGTTTGTATATTCGAAGTTCTTTATAAAATAAGATTTTGCTATTTATCCTTATCAAGAGGAAATAGCTACTAGCCCCTAAAAACGAATAAATTTTTAGCAGATAAGACGAGCGGCTTCGTCACTTCTTACATAGAACAAGAATTCCTCTAGACTTAAAAAATATACAAATATGATTAGCGAATGTTTAGGATTAATAAAAATAAACAAATTGTGAAGTTCATAAAATGAATTAATTTAGAGCATGGGTGATTTTTATTGTTTAGTATATAAAAGCAGATTTAGATGGAAAAAACAATTAGGATTGTTTAATCCGTATATCAAAAGAAGATCCTCTTCTCGGAGCGAAGAACACGTGAGGGAATCATCCATCAAAGTAATCGATTGCTTCTACCAGTGCAAAAGCACATCATTCCAATTATTCAAGTCTAGCAAAACCGTATATGAAGAAGAAGTTTTCATGCAGCCCTGACAATCTAAACATTTTAACAACTTGCTAGTGAAACCTGGTTTACACTATTACCCTTTCTAGGTTATACTGAATAGCCTATTTATCTATTTGTTTGGTTGCTATGTTGACTTTGAGGTGTATTGATGTTATGGAGATTTCTTCTGTCTACGATTTTTTATAGATCATTGGTTTTGTTGCTACGGATGCTGTAGGTGAATAAATTGAAAAGTCGGTGTCTTAAGAAGGCAATTTGGATTTGTCATACGCCTAACCTCTTGTTCAACTGTTTTGTTCTGTAAGATCTCCCTAAGAATCCATAACATCGTAATTGTGACATGAATATGCCATTAAGTGTGCGGCTTTCATTTGCCGTGGAACGTCTGCGTGCGACGTGCAAGCTGCTACTATAAAATGATAAAATTAATGTAGATAAGCTTTGAGAATAACACAGTGAATCAGGAGGATCTCAGAGCAGTAGGAGGCCACAGAGGTGTTGGACCTTGGCCCACCAAGGGTTGGACACGCCCTAGTCCCTCGCTAACTTCTGAGTCACTCTCTTGTGGATGTCCTTGACTGGACAAAGTCTTCAGGAGTCAACATCTAATGCAAAATCTGCTGTGGCGACCCGTATTAGGCGAGCGTTATTAGAACGACGACTCAGCAGTCTCCTGCAACATTCCTTAATGGTTGGTCGTCTTAGACGAACTTTCCACCAGCCCAACTATGGAGTGCCAAGATAGTGGGCTGAGGAATGAAGACCCTTTTCCCACTCTAAGCATCTTTTGTGCAAGTTTCTCTCTATGCCTAACTTATTATTTTAAGGGCATGAAGTGACGTCATCAACGAAATCGACAGACAACTAACTACTACTCTATCAAAGCAATTCAGATAAATGTTATTTTTTACCTTAAGCACTAGAAAATATGTATAGCTATAAAAAATCTAGACTAAGAGTAAATTTTGTAATTCTTTTAGATCAAAATACCGTTGCTACAGCCAGATAATTCGTATGAATATAACCTTTTTGGTAGATTAAATCTTTCGATCTAATTTCTTCCTAAGAGTTTTTGTGAGATCGAAAACTTAGAGAAAGGCTGGCTTTTCGTATATTTAAATTTCTAATCAAAGTTATTTTTCAGTTGTTTTAGAGGAATGCTTTTTCTTATATTTGAACCTTTTATCCACATAATTTATAAGAGCTATCATTTTTCTCACCTTATACTTTTTACTTCCTGAATATAAGAATGAATATGCGCGTTTTTTTACCTCGAAGATTTGGTTCAAGGTAGTAATCCTTGCCTTGGCGCAAAGATAAAAAAAAAGTCTCGATAATGATAATTATGGGAGGAATCTTGCTTTTGAGTAACACACATCGAGATTCAGCGTGCTGTGTACGAGGAGCGAAAGAAAGTGGATCGAGGTAGACTCACGTGAATTAACGAGAATATCGGGAGCTTGAGGAATTATTCGAGAATTTGCAGAGTCCATCTGGACGCGAATAGCGGGTACCGACGGGGGCGGACAGAGGATACTGACGTGGCAGGAAGGACAGCGGATACTGACGGGGTAGGGAGGGCGGCGGATACTGACGGGGCTGGTAGGACGGATGATACTCTAGGGGAAGGGAGGACGGCGGATACTGCCTTCTATCTCTAGCACCGGGGGATTTAAAGTAGGGCAAAGGGGGTTTCCCGCCCTCCATCCCAAGGGAAGGGTTCTAGGGTCAGACGCATCGGCAGAAGATAATAGACTCGGCCTTTTAGCACAAGGGCGAGAAGGTTCTTAAGCCGGCGAGGCAAACTTTGTCCAATTTCAGGGCTCTTCCACTTCTCGCAGGCTTCTGTGATGGCGGCATTTCAGGTTATCGCGGCGTCTCATAATTTTGCACCTCCATTAACGCAGAGTAAAAAGGTCACCCGGGTGTCTGTTGTCTCTCTCTCTATTGAAGGGTGAGGCGGCGTGCATCTTCTTCTCTCTCTATTGAAGGGCGAGGCGGCGTGCATCTTCCTCTCTCTCTCTCTCTCTCTCTGATCTCTGACAAACACAATGTTTAAAAAAAGAAAGGTTTGAAAAATACAGAAAATAATTCCTTATTAATTAATCCGCCAGAGAAAATGAATTTAGTTTGTGTGGAAGTTTGTAATATGGTTTCTGATTGTGATGCCGAAGCTTTTAATGTAATTATTACATTTGAACTTTTTTAAAGCCCCTGTTCTATTTCTATCTTTAAATTTACTTTCATATCTCTTTCACTCTCTTTATTTGGTATTGAGTGAGTAGAAACATAGATGATAGTACCTTGCCTATCTTCACTAACAAAATAAAATCATCAAATAATTTAATTAAATAAGTTAAAACGTGAAAATTAATCCGATTATTAATCGAATCTTGGTTAAAAGTGGTCCCAGGGCACTGTATTTATATAATTCAAACTGTCTATTGGAGGTGCGTGGATCTAATGTACACATGGCTGCTTTTCACGAGCTTCTGATTTCTCTTTAAAATAGGACCAAGCATTTGCCGCTTGAATTTACCAATCTTAATGAATTTCCCTTTTCTTAAGTTTCCCCTCATCTTAAAAATATATCATTATTTATTTCCCCAATATTTTAGTTCCATTGTCTGTATTTATTTGTCCTCTTACTACAGGATTATGAAGAGAAGGATTGGAAAGAATTAGATTAATTAAAGGATCCGAGAGTGACGAGATCGAAGGCTGATTTCAATGAGACAAGAATACGGGACAGGTTATCAAACGATCCTTAAGAAATTGCGGAGGGATTTTTGTCGGGAATCATTAATTTATATATTCGATTTTTCCCCTCTTTTTGCTATAAATAAAAAGTTCCGTCATTGTAGTGTCAACTGCGCGTTGTGTGTATGAACTAAATAAATATTACTAGCGTGAAACGGGTGGAGTAGCTTGAGTGAAAACACCCGCTATTGAATGACATTATCGGTGGTTTCAAATAATAAATCGATCAAGTTCGTGAAATCCTTCGCATTTTCGTAAGGTAATAAATTCCAATGTCTAACTGAGAAGAACTAACTAACTGGAGGGCATCTAAATCCTCCAGAGCGGAGCCCTTCCAGAAATAATTCCACCGAATGTATTGGCATATAAATAACCTAACTAATTTTTTTATATAATATTTAAGAGTATCACCAAACATTGCAAAAGTCTATATCAAAATAGTAAATGTTTGAGCTTAATTAAAATAAAATTTTAATATTTTATAACTTTCTAATTTCAGTGAAGCAACAGAATTTAGGTTGAAATATCATTTATAAAGTAGAATTTTAAGTCTAAATTTTTTTAGAAAAAATTACGGATATAAATTTTTATGAATATCGTAAGACAAAAATTAGAACACAGGCTTGCCAGCACTGAATTTTATATAAAATCAAGCAGGCAATAGCTTCGCCACCTTCCCCTACGGGGGAAGCTTGCGCTTCGCTACTAAGATTAAAATTTAAAATCTAAAAATAAGCAGCCATGGTTAAATTTGTTTAAATTTTCTCAACTTCGCCAATTATAATAATTTTAAAAAGGAACTCTAAACTAAATTTTCCCCTTTTCAAAATATCACGTTGCTAAAATATAGAGTTATAGAAGAAGATATATAAAAATAAATTGTCTTAAAATCACCATTTGTAATTCTTTGGGTTTTAAAAAATTTACAAAATTTCGATACTTATATTTATTTTAAAACTTCGCCATTTTATTTTTTGATATTATAAAAGAATTACTAGAAATAACTTTGATAAAAAAATATCAGTCATACCCAAACTAAGATGAAATTATTATTCAAATACTCAAAAAAATCCCCTTCTTGATGATGATGATGATGATAATATTGGACACTTGGTAATAATTTGCTAATTATTTAAAGGAAATTTCTTTTATGCAGATACAATAAACAATTTCATTATTCAGATGTTCTACAGAAAGTTATTACTTCTTAAAAATTAATGTTCTTTTTATCCATTCTCGAATCAAAGCCTAAACAAAGTATATAATTCTATAGCAGAGAAACTTTCGACTTCACTTATTTCAACGTTGGTTGGATAGATAAAGTTGTATTTTGAGAGAAAGTTTAAGGTAGTTTCAGAGATATGGAATGTGAAATGGTTGGGTGACTTTTAAATTTTAATGTTTTTCCAAGCTAAGCATTTCTGTTAGCTTGATAAAACTGGTTTGTTTGCGTAATACTTTACAGGCTATACGTGTAGGTAGATAAGGCACTTCATTTTATAGATTCATATCAATTAACTTCCAATTAGTCGTCGGATATTTACATTTTGTTTATCGCTCCGATAGAGGGAAATGGAATATAGATAAATATGAGAACGAAGATATTAAGTTAATAAACAAGGAAAATAAAAATGAAAATAACATGAGGAGATATTTGTTAGAAAGATTAGGTTAAAATATTCGATTCCAATCATTTCTTGTGCGATATGGGTTAAAAATTTCCTATTTTTTCTTGTTTCTTATTCCTATTTTTCTACCACCTTCTTTCAATGCGAAAAACAGAGATTATTCAACACGCTTCTTTAGAGAGACAATTTAGGTGCTTTGCTCTGTCCGGATTAGCAGTTGCGACATTTTTGCCTTTACCTGCATAATTTTGTTACTTCCTAGGTGAGAGATACACGCATTGCAATAAATCAGGGGCAATATTGAACTTGCAGAACCATTCAGACGATAATAAAGCATAAAAGATAGTTCACTCTCTATCTTGGCTATTCGCTAGGCGGCCCAAGTTCTAAAAGAATATTGTTTTCTATTATTTAACAAACGTTCATTCGACCGATACGTAGTTTGTTCCGTTCTACTAAGACAACCATAAACAGCCAAAGAAAATTGAGGTAAGACAAATAATGACAGAACAAGACACTAAGCGTGGCAAGCTTAATGATTGTGAAAGTATACTGTGGAATGTGTACTTTTTATTGAATTTTACGGTATAATTTTTACTGTGAAACAACGCAATTAGTTGAGTAATTATTAGGCCTGTTACTATGGGAATTCGGATGATATTTAAAATATTACACTATGATAACAAGATAGACTGCGTATGTTTTCCTACTACGGAAGGGTAATCTTGGCTAGTTTCTATGAATAAATGTTACATAATGGACAAAACTTTGTCAGTAGTGATCATTTATTTTTCATGTTGCTTCATCTCTCTTTCCTCACTCACTTCTTTGTTCGCGATCGGATTATCTCATGGTTCGTTATAACGGGAACTTAAGCCATATATAAGATCCTGAAAAGATCATAGATGCTTTCTCTCTTTGCTACAAAGCAGAGAACTCTTAGGGCGCGTTAGTGTAAATTTCATGTTACCGATCAATACAGAATCACATCTTCATAAACTAAATGCTATATTTAACCTGAGTAGTCGGAAAAGGCTTGAATGCAATCATATAATGGAGGAAAAGATTAATGGATGATGCCTTTACATAAACCTTTTGATTTCTAAGTCATATAAGAAGTAAAATTTCGTTTGCTAGAGTTATTCTATAAAATACAAGCAAAAAATGTAGCAAACTAAGAATAAAATGTAAATAAAGAATACAAAATAGAGAACAAGAATATAAGAAAGATAGGTCAAGCGGGAAAGCCACTAAACTAGTTTATTTTCTTCTACATTCCGTACGCATCAAAATAATTCATAACTTCTTGCCAAATAGAAATCTTTTGAGTGGTGATAATAGAGATGGAAATCTTAAAGGAATTTTTTCCTATTCTCAAAAGGAATTGCTCTCATTCTAAGTTTGCGAACGTCGGTCAAACATTTAATGAGCGAAGTTTACTAGGGGGCGCATCGTCCATAATTCCTTTTTTTTGTGCAACTAAAAGATAATAGCAACAGCGAAAACTGGTGAATGGGAGCTAAGAGGCAAAATGGGCATTGATTTTTATAAAAAGAAATGATAATGGCAAGAGCTAAGAATTAGAAATGGCGGCCAAGAGGCAAAACAGGTTTTGATTTTGGCCCCAAAAGATAATGATAACTGCAAAGCCTTCCTAACCCATTCGTACCGGAAGTTGGATTATTACTCAAATTGTTGAAATTTTAATATACTAATAAGAATATAATGAGTAAAATGGTGTAGAAGTTTATTTTCAATATCTCAATGGGTTACGGAATTACAACCTGTCAGTTATAACGGACGCTCGGCAGATCCCATCCTTAATATCACAGGCTTGTAAGAGTGTAAATTAGAATAATGAGTATCATTTACAAAATTCATGATGGTACCAGTGACTACATATTTTTAAAATGATTATATTTTAATAATGATGATAATAAAACACATTTTTAATAATAACAACTGTATTATTTCCATTTGCAAATTACATCAGAAATTCCTTGTATAAGTAACCCACATGCAAATAACCAAAGATTGTTTTCTTTTATATTAACAAGTATATGTTCATAAATCAGCTAAATTTATCATATTTTATTAGTTTATTGAACATGATATTTTTTAAAACATTTGGGATGTAAGCCAATGTCACATTTCTCGCACTTAAAATAACTTGTTCGTGACCACTTCTTACAACGTCTTTCTTTTGGAATGTACACGATCCAGTGCCTGATGTTGTCATATCGACGCAAAG
The DNA here is from genome assembly GCA_963969495.1 of Ceratothoa steindachneri. Classification (NCBI taxonomy): domain Eukaryota; kingdom Metazoa; phylum Arthropoda; class Malacostraca; order Isopoda; family Cymothoidae; genus Ceratothoa; species Ceratothoa steindachneri. Next base: position 62,309,118 of record OZ018337.1, read on the forward strand.
CTTTCCCATTATTCGAAGCTTTTTTGCCTCAAACGCTTCGCACTCCATGAGTTTTCAAGAGCAAGTGACAGATTTTCAATAAACTGATATAAAGTAATTTTAGTGCCAACTTTGTTCATAAAATACAGGCATTGTTAACTGTAACTGATATCATATGTGAAAAATTAGGCCCCCCCACTTATTTTGTCCCATTCTTATACGATAGGTGCCAACGTTTTGGTTACACTTATCTACATACCCGAAGTATTTGTTATAATTGTGTATGGTCTCTGGCTGCGGGACATTCATATATTTCTTATGAACTTTATCCCGACGCTGGGTTGAACTCATTGTCTAGGTTTTAAAATTTGACACCAATATAACATCTTAATTATCTTTCCACTTAACAACGACCAAATAATCAGATGAGTGGAAGTGAGCGGTTCCTCTTGGGGATATTTTCATTTCGGCTTTGGATTTCAAGGGACATCTTCTTCTTCTGTTTTCTTTACAAGTACCTGATTCAGATATCCCAATCTTAGTTAGCTCATCCATGAGATCAACACTAGTAAATTACTTTATAGCCCCTTTTATGAGGTACGCCGGTATTTGCTATCACACCATCACAAAATTTCTGCCAACACCCAATTTATTTGCACCTGGTTGTGTTGATGTCGCACTCTTTCATGTATACAATTCAAAAGAATTCATGTACCCATATTTAAAACAAAGTTACCAACTTTAAAACCAAATTCGGATAGATTTCCCTTTAATAAATTACTTCGAATAATGTTTAACAGAGTAGGGTATCATACTTTCCTTATGGACCTATGCTCATCCACTCCACTATGCTCTAAAATGTAGTTTGCATATGCTGAAATAATGGTGAAAGTTTGAATGCACGATCCTTTGTTATATTGGTTGTGTTGTCATCTAAATGTTTATTCCTTAAAATATTTTCAAACCTGTTTCTCCTAATGCTATTTGATAATATCTTTTGATGACCAATACTTTCTCTTATTTGCAAGAGAGCTGTGAGATGACAATAATAGTCCACCAAAAATTACCAATAATTCAGAATTGCTCATATCAAGAATTCTATTATTTTGAAGAGCATATAAATTAGTTTGTTCAACAATTAAATTTAGAAAATCTTTAGTGAAGAAGAGGTTTAAAAAATCAATAGGATTTAGAGCAAGTTTTAGCTTCTTCAGATATATCTTCTGATGCAGTACAATCCTTATTTATACTCACATGTTGTTGCAACCTCTTTGACCATTTTCTTTTCATTTGTTTTTTTTATGGGTTTTCTTTACTATCGAATTCATTTTCTGACTCTTCAATACTACCAATTCCACTTGGGTGATTGATCTCTATAGGAACTTCGAGCAATCCTCGCTCCAGTCGAAGAGATGAACCTGCTGCTTCTTCCTCTGAATGGCCGCTGTCTCTCTCAGATAATTCAACAATAGGAAGAGACATAAGAATATCGCCACCTTCGTCTATCTCTTCTAAGTAGGTAAATGCTGCTACCGTTGTAAGAGAGCTGTGTACAAAATAATATAAATTACGCTATGAAATACTATTTATAAGGTTCAACTAGAAGGTCCTGACTCACTTAGGAAGCAGAAAGAAAAAAACAAAGTTTGGGAGCAAAGGCAAGATTAGGTTAGGTTAGCTTTACTCATTTGACTATCAGCCTGCGTTCTTGTTGCTCCATAATATGTTGTTGTTTTCTTTTCGCTTCCTAACTTAATTGGAACTTTCTGGCCAGCCTTATATATGTACATATATATATATATATATATATATATATATATATATATATATATATATATATATATATAAATATATATATATATATATATATATATATATATTATTCATAAATAGTCTTTACTACATAATTTCTTAACTATTATATATTTATAATTCTAAATGTAACTAAGTTAGTTAGCTCTAAACTTATGCCAGAAAACAACATTCTCTAACTATAATATTTAGCGATAATTCGTGTATATTGTGACGAACGTCCATTATAACTCACACAAAATTTCAAAACAATACTAATACAGGAAAAGGTCTATACTATAGTAATATTTTGTCAAATATAAGAAAAAAACTAATAGGGTTATGTTATTCATAACATTGACACAGAATTTAAAATTCTTAAATAATAAAAAACGTAAATATATACTTACTGTTTAGTGCCGCTTTTGTCACTTTCTGCCATGTTGTTTATTATGTTGCTTGAGGAACAGAGGTACCAACTCTAACTATTTTTTTTCTCTATATTTCTGTCCTGGAATATTGGCAACATATTTATGCAATAAAATATTTAGACTCAAATTATTAAAGAACTTATAATAGATTTTCTTACTGTCCGTTTAAACGGACCGTCGGTACGAATGGTTTAATGGAAGCCAAGAGACAAACAGGCATATGGTTATGCCCAAAGTAAAGGGAAACACGGGCATTAATTTACGCCCTAAAAAAATAATGATAACTGCAAGACTTTGGAATCTAAACTGTTTCAAGCGTCAATCTGACTCTCGTCCTCTGTTCTATAGGCCGTTATTGACAACAGTTCTACAAATTTCCAATAAAAAACTGAAGCTGTAGCTTGAATAAACAAAAAATATTCAACCAAATTCGATATAGCTACTGTCCCTAAACAAATTTATTATATTCAATTTCCCAAAATTGGAACTATAAATAAGTGATGCAGAGGAAAATTCTCATTGCTTGCAAAACAATATTTCTGTTACATATATTTTAGGTTAGGTTCGTATTTGTAAATGATAAATCTGTGCAAAATATTTTCCCTGTAAAGGTTCGATTACCCGCTCATTCGCCAATGGTTTTATCTATAAGTTTATTTGTCCAGGTTGTTCTTCAGCGTCATTTATCGGCAACACTCTGCTATCGTTGGGAGTTTGGAACTCTTCGCATATAAGAATTAAGCATGGACAGGCACTTGTCTTTCGAAAAAAGAACATTTATCTATAAAAGTCAAATTATAAATGGTATGATGTCGATGGCAATGGAGTACTAAAATCATAGCCAGTAAAATATCTCCGACCACACTCAAAATACCAGAATCAACATATATATTAAATCACTAAGACCAACTTTGAATTCAGATATTTCTGCTGTTTCTCTTATTGTTCTCTGAAGATTAAAACCTACTAAAACCATAGTCATTATTCTTGGTTCAAATGATCATCAGTTAAATTATTTCATCGCTTACTTTTAAGGTGTATTCTTTATTATAATTATCAATACATTTGTATATCAGCTAACTCTGTAATATTTCACTAAAGTATCTAATTATTCCATATAGGAAATTAAGTAAGTATTTAGCCTAATTTCAACAACTCATGTTTTTACTTTAAAGCAAAATTTATCATTTTTTGTTAATGTTGCTAAATGAATGACATCTATTCCCAGAAAGCAGAAAATGAGCGCACAAGCTTGAAATGTCGTTACTATGAATAAATAGATTTACAATTCTCTTCATATGCAGATTCCCCCACTACAAAATATATATATATATATATATATATATATATATATATATATATATATATATATATATATATATATATATATATATCAAAAGAAATTGTTATAGCCATCATCTCTAATAAATTGCTAACTCTTCTAGTTATATATCTTAATCTTCTTTGGCCTTTGACATAAATAAACGCTATATTAAATATGTTGGCTCAACTACTTTTTTTCGCCTGAAGTTTTCGCTCAATATAAAATTCAAGCCCTCAAGATGCAATCCTTATCGTTATATTTACTACCATTATGAACAAGAAACACCGAGCTTCTTTAAACTGTATTCAAAAAGCTCCAGAAGGGTTTAGAATGCCATATTAGGGGTCATTATCTTGAAAGGGGTCTTTCATCTTAAGTGTTCTCTAAGCCTTTTACTTTAAATTATTCTGCAAATCCCTCTATAGCTCTAAGCTTTCAAAAAAGCTCAATTACCTACGAATTAACTACAAAACAACTATAGTCGATGAACTCTTCAACAAAGTAGAAGCCTACCTTTGATCGCTATTAATTGCCACTCATTTCTGGATGGAGTATTAGCTAAAACTATCGTAGGTCGGAGCCTATTATAATTTAAAAGCTGCACTATTCCAACCCATAATTGTAATCTGAATTCCTTTAATTTATTTCCTTTGAAATTTTTTACCCTAAGAATGGTGGTGACAAAATTTTTCTGGCTATTTTTCACCTCTCTGAGGAGGAGAAATAATTTCTTTAACTTGAGTTAGATTTGGAACTTCCACGAGTTTCTTATTTCAATCCTGCTTTCATGGTTCATTCTATAAACGGAACCAGGGACCTAAAATATGCTTCATACTGACCCATTTAATAGACTTTTACTGAACCTTTCGAATATTTCCTACGAATTTTCCTAAAAGTTTAGGTTGCATTAGATATTTTCAATCTTTTTCGTAAGCCTGACTTTAAAATTCTTCGTAACTGGGGAAAAAATAAAAAACAAATAATTGCAAAACTAAACAAAAGAAGCGGAGAGGTAATATTAAATCGTGATGAGTACAAACAAAAGACACCATTTTGGCAGACTCAGCGGAAATCAAAAAGATGCATTGACCCGTAGAACAGATCATACAGCAATCAGAAGAACGAGGCCCTGGGTTCCGTCATTCTTGAAACATTATCGATTATCAGTTGTCAACTTTATTCTAAATTAAATGCCATTGGTTCTTGCTTAACCATAATGCATTGTATACTTAACATACATAAACCTACTAATCCAATTACTTTGTTGGTACACATTTACCAATTCATATAACTTTCAAAAATAACTCATTGGGTAGAAAATTACAATATTCAATTATTCTTTATAAATATATTCCCTCATGAAATAACATTCATTATTTTGCATAAAAGTTACATGTTAGACGTGGTATGTAATGAAACAACGTTTGATTTGATGATCAAGTCTAATAGTAAATTTACTGTGTGGCTATGAAGCTACCACTCGGCTCATTGGTTGCAGATTTTTTAATGACCCATCGAGAAGAAAGGATTTTTCTGAGGGTCCAGTTTCACCTAGACCGATTTATTTCACTCTCTTTCGTTTAAGACTGTATAGCAACCTTCATCAAGCAAAAGAGTTCTCTAACTTTTTAAACACCATTCTTCCAATATTCTTTATTGATATTCTAATACAAAAAACTGAAATTGCGTTGAAATTTCAATATACAGAAAAAAACATACATACGGAATTTCGTTTGAACATATTTAGTTCATGCTAACTAAGATACTAAATGTGTTACATCCAACCCATTCTTCACCGTGTATATACCTAATGTTCAACATACTCTCATATAAACAAAGAAATTTAGTTCTTTAAATTCTTATTTTTAATCAAGGTTTCTTTATATACATCTTAGAAAAGTCCATTCGACATATTTAAATCCTTTGTTTCAGCCAAAAGCCAAATGATTAATAGTAGAAAACGAAAAATATAATTTAATAATACCTGAACTAGGTATGTAGAACAAAATTCTTAATCCAAAACTACAACTATTTTTAAAGAAATATTTTTATCAAGTTAAATTTCAAATCGCGCCTTTCAACAATCTAGACATAAATTCATTGTTTACTATAGAAGCTAATGTCCTAATTGTCTTAGGCGCTCAACCATAGATTTATTTAACTCTCAAAGGTGTTTCTAATTTACTTATATAGGAAGCTTCGTAAGGACTTTTAAGAAGTCGAGATTCTGTTCCCACAGAGGGATTACTCATAGAACGAGTAAGATACCTTCAACTAAAGGAAAATCTTGAAAATGAGATCATATTATTAAGTGTAAAGCTCATATTTTCATATATAATTTGAGAATTACATAATTCCCCAATACTAATCGAATTCTAGTAAGATTACAGTACCGTTCAAAGAGATAAGAACGCCTGTATTTCATTTTATCTAAACATCAACCCTAAATTTTCCTAGAGATAAGCCACGGTTTTCAAGATTTGTGTACGATAACCTATTGGAATAACCAACAAATGGGTAATAGTTATGCAAATTTGGACGAATGAAGTTACCAGCAGATTAGCAATTTAATATCAAATGATAAGTGCCCAGAATGATCTAACCAACAGCAGGAAAATATCTATTATTGGAATTTAATAATTAGATTATGAGCGTAAAACATTTGTACAGGTTAGAAGTAATTATTATTTAGTGTTGGAAAGGGTTGAGAAAAGGTTACTTCACATTTTTAAAACTAATAACACAAGTGTTGATATATTAAAGGCAAGAGATCTTAAGTTGTAATATTTACATACAATATCCTTCGGATGTTTTACATTATTGTTAAAACAAAAGCAGATTCTTTACGCCCAATTTTCTATGATATTATCCAAAATATCAGAAGAGATATTTTGTTTCAATTCCTGAAGATTATTTCGTGTATTTACGTATACCTTTTCTTTATGGTATCCTTAAAGGAAAACTCTTGAGGAGTAAAATCACGTGATCGCGGTGGCCAAGACACATCATCTAAAGGTGAAATTAACCGACCAGGGAAGGCTACTCTTAGTGTTTCCATGGTTTCTCTGGTTGTGTGTGGTGTCACCCCATCTCATTCAAATCACATATCATGCATATCCAAATCTTCAAGTTCCTTTAGTGTACCTTGTTCCTGTAACTATTTTCCCGCCAGCATCCTCGAAGAAGGAGGGACCAATTATTCTCGAACTGGTTCTGCTGCACCAAACCGTAAATTCATTCTGTGCATGAAGACGCCGCTGGTAAATTATCAGTGTTTTCAGCACCACAGAATCTGTAATTGTATCCAGTAATGTGAAAATGGGCTTCATCGCACATGATTAGGCGCGAGCAGCCACTTCATGGGCAGGGACATTTTAGGAGTAATAATAAGAAAGTAGGAGGTCAGAGGGATAGTATCTTCATGTGCGATTTCAAAGAGGCGATCAAGGGACAGAAGGAAATCAATCCTGTTCTTCTGTTGTTTTCCTGTTTGCCTGTTTTTGTTCTTCTTTGGACATTTCCAGTTATCATGTACTCGATAACTTTCTATCTTGCTCGATGCACTTTCTGCATAGGTATACGTGCGCGATCTCAGATGGATAATCACTAGTTTAACCGTTTCCGCCGCTGCTTTCTTTCTCGTCATCTTCTGGTTAAGATTGAGGTAGAGATAGTATTGAAGCACCTGTTTGCGTGATGGTAGCATGCTCCCAATGATGGTAGGCTCGACTGTATCAAGTAGGTAGACACTTGTCTTAGCTCTGCTATAGACAACATGGTACCTGTAACAAAAGGAATGAAAATGGTCCCTGATTGTCTAGGCTGCACTTTACAACTGCATGTAGTAAAGAGAAAAACAAATCAGTGCGTCCATCTCTCACAGCATCACCCAAGCAACTAGACAGCACGGCAGAGCGGAAGCGGTAGTGGGTCAGTGTTGGGCAGTTGCCATATTCTGCCAGATGTTTATGACAGTAAAATATATATATATATATGTATATATATATGTATATATATATATATATATATATATATATATATATATATATATATATATATATACATATATATATATATATATATATATATATATATATATATATATATATATATATATTACATTCATGCAAGAGAGTGAGAAAATAGATCAGTCAAACCGCAGAGAAAGAGAATATAAACGGAATAGTTTTTCTTCGAATTGCGAAAATGTCCTTTTAGAACACAAACCACTGAGTTGTTCCGAGGTATTCGCGTGATAGTAAAGTTAATTAAAAAATACTAATGTTGAACAAGGACGTTATAATTTTATATATGTTGCCATTATTGTTCCAATAGTGCGTCTTTTGTATTATAATAATAGCTAATTAATTTTTTTACCCCCTTAAAATATTAGTCTATTTAATGGGAATCATTGAATTGCTACAAACCTGCCCATGATTAAGCTCACAATGTTGAAAACTATAGTAGATAAAATTTGCCGATGCTTAATCTAAAGTATAATGATAAAGTAATGTTAAACAGTGATGATACATTACTTTTGGTATGGATATATTTTAATTGACTTACTTTCCAACAGAATGACTCGTACATCATTAATGTGATGTGACATTCTTGGAAAATCTATACCTACTTACGAAAATCGTTTTATTTTGAAAAGGCAAAAGGCAAACATTATAGATAGATGGTTTTACATAATATAAATTTTTATTCAATGCATATATGTTCCTGCACATTTTATGTAGAATTTACAAGTCTGTTTCCAAGGCTGATGCGATATTCTACCATAAAATTTCAGTCTCCTCAAAATTTTCGGAAATAAGATCAATAATGCAGGGGCGTAAAGTTTCTATTTGCATATCAATATGAATACAAATGTGAAAAAGGAGGAATAGAGGATAATAAGATAAATATTCCCCAAACAATAAAAAATAATTAAAAATTATAAAAAATGCAAAAATATGTAACAACACCAACAGGTAAAAGCTGAGCAGATGAAGTTATGTGAAAATTACAGTAACACCAAACGGATACAGGAAGCTCAGTAGCGTGTCGTAAATCTCTTGGCGGCAATCATGAGAGCATTTATTCTTCACGGCTTCCTCTCCAGGAGGGTGCAACACTTGAGGCGTTTGATGGTGACTCACACCTCAGTCATGACTCTCTTCCCGTGTCATTGGATGCTGGCTGACGTCTTATGGCCTCTTTCGAGTCTTGATCCAGGTTTGTCAGATGATACATATCCGGAGACTGAGGTAGCCAGACAATTACTGTGATATTGTTATCTTGGGTCATTGTCCTCCTGGAAAATCACATTCCTGGTATTTCTGTACAGGCCTCAGGCTGATGGGATCATGTAATTTCTCAGGGCAGCTTGGTACTTTTCTGAATTCATGGTACCATCACAAACGGTGAGAACAACTAACACTGAACTTGGCATGCATGCTCACGCTATTGTAGAGCGGCCAACATGCTTTACTGATGGCCCCTTGTACTCTCGATTCCACTGTTCCCCTGGCCCCCTGTGGATTCTGATGTGTATTGGGGTCGAGAACTACTGGAACTTGTACTCATCGGAAAAGAAGACACGTTCCAACTGACGCATGGAACACTTGCCATGAGCGAGAGCCCAAGCAAGTCTATATCGCTTCTGCTTAAGGTTAATCAGCGGCAGTTTGCGACTGATTCATTTGACTAACGCATTAAACTGGCCACCCTATGTTAATTCATGTTGTAGCTGGACTGCGTTGTTTTTACAATCCCGAAGTCTCTTCGACCCACAGACCCGTGTTTACGCAACCTACGGACCCTGGGTTAGTTCTTGGACTTTTTCACTTTTCTTTAACCTCTTCAACACTTCTAGAAAACCGTATTGAGATGTGCCGAAACTCCTGGTAAGTTTAGGACACCTAAGATCCGCCTAACAGACTTATTTCCTCCATTGTATAGTTGCGTTTTTCGACATTTTTCTCTCATTATCATATCTTATCAACATGGAATAACATGATTTGCAAAATATCCTGAAGAAAAAATGAAAAGCAGATTCCAAATACCTTCGAATATTGTTCAGTTCATTCTCAAGGAATAGATGAAGAATTACTTTAAAAGAATGGCATATATATAGGAGAAAATTAAGCAACGCTCGGCCTACGTTCAATGATAGGATACAAAAAAGGGTGGGCGTGAAACGCCCACACTTTTTTTAATTTTATAATTATGATTGCTCAATTCCACATGATTCTCGGGTTTATAGGGCCGAGGTAGAATGGAGAGAAGTAAATTTTCCATTTTCTTCGAAAGCAAAAATAACAATTAAAATAGCTGATGGAAAGACAAATTTGGAGGTTTGTTTCAGAAAGATTGGCTTATGCGTTATATTCTCGTGACGGTGAGAAGAGTTCCTTCCGAGGGCCTGTTGAAGAGCTAAGTTAGTTACAAAATTGCTTCTTATCCACATATATATATATATATAAATATATATATATATATATATATATATATATATATATATATATATATATATATATATATATATATATATATATATATATTATATATATATATATATATATATATATATATATATATATATATATATATATATATATATATATATATATTTATATATATATATATATATATATATATATATATATATATATATATATATATATATATATATATATATATATATTTGTATATATATATATATATATATATATATATATATATATATATATATATATATATATATATATATATATATATATATATTTCGCCTTGATCATCTTCCTTTGGCAATTTTCCATTTTTCTTACTGTTTTTTTAGTCCATCTTTGAGATGGTAGATAACCTATCCTATGTTCATATCTCGTTTTAATAAATGCGTTTTCTAAAAACCAAACTTAAATTGGTTTTTGCCAAAGGAAGGTGATCAAGGCGAAATATACCATGTTCTTTAACAAAATTTGCATCGGAGAAAGCCTGCTACCCATCTACCCCAATATATATATATATATATATATGTGTGTGTGTGTTAAGTTTTGTTTGGGGGGGGGTTCTATGTGCCCACCTGGTTATACGACATTTCAGGTAATATCCCAGCTTCAGCTATTAGAAAAGTAAACATTAAAAGAACTAAGAATCATGAAGTGAAGTTTTGGTAACAAGTACAAGATAACGAAAGTGAGGGTATATTATAAAACCTTACCTTTATTACCAAAATAATCCACAACATGGTTACTATTGTAAAAAGAAAGTTCCTGGAACATTGATGCACGAGAATAATAGTTTAGGTAGAGAAACTTAAGGCAAACTATCGCTATTAACGGTCACTCGCTAAATAGATATATGACATTTGTCACAACCTATTAAAATGGTAAAAACATTCATGCAGAAATTAATAGTAAAGGGTGGCAAAAGAGGAAGAGGACAGAACCCTCTGTGAATTAAATAAATGAATTTGCCTCTAAACACAGTGAAACTAATTGACGGGATGAGCTGGGAAACTTGAGGGAGGGAGAAAGACTTTTAATGAATAAGGATTTGTAAATAGGCAAGGAGATTAGGGCATGAGCAGTTTTTAAGAATATTAAAATTATTGATTGAAATATCAGTTTAACAATTCCTAGCAAGATCCCCACTCACGTACTTTCCTATAATAAAACACATCTCGGGCAATTAATTTCCTAATCCACGATACATCTCACATCAAGAGGGATCCCGTTCTAATAACTAAAATAATTACCTAAACCCTGTTTCTTATTAAGAATTATTTTAAAATCAGTGTAAAGTCAAAACATTTAGAAAACATTTTAAACTCCCTTTTTAAGCTTTTAGTAAAAAAATTCTATAAAATTAAATAGAAAGCCTCGAATATCTTTCTCGACGTATTCCTGTATGGAAGTTGGTGTAAGAGGAGCAACTGTGGCAGGCACGAGAATCAAGTGTTGTGTTAGAACACAATTTATACACAAACTTAAAATTGATTAAACCTTAGCCCATAAAAGTATATTTACAGAAGCTTTTGTTTCAAAACTTTTAGAAGAATGGGAAATATTTATGAATGTTCAGCAACAAAAGAGAATTGTTACGTTCTTTTTCCGCCGTAATTTGAATGGCGGTGTGAATACCATTAACAAATCTCATAAAGTTGTCACAGGAAGTCTTAGAATCGACAGTAGTAAATGCGTTTAATAATCTCAATTTTTATGAAACAAATGCTCCTCAAATTCGCAATAAATTACAGTATTAAAGATAAAAATATTCTCTCTTTCCTCCAACATTAAAACCTCTCTCAAAGGAGAGGACGTGAAACAATGGAAGCGAGACTTGGGGAAAGGAAAGGCTCGTTCGAAACTGGCCATAAAATAACAGGAAGGGGGGTTTAGTATGCAATAATTTTTTAATGAGGGAAAACCTATTTTGTATAGTAAAACAATTAATTCAGGGGGAATAGAAGGGAGACTAAAAATTTCACCAAATTATAGGACAGAAGAAGAGGATACCACGCCAAAAATGGGCAAAGAGGCAGTCTCTTTGTTTTCTATTATTTGGGGAGACCATAGATGGAACCAATGTAAAAGCCACAAACCTGCATCGCGTCACGAGTAGTAATATCAATAATTCCAGAAAATTTTAATTTAAGTGAAATAAGGTTAATCATATCCTTAAGACTGAGAACTAAGGAAACTGAAACCTTTTAACACTTCATTCTTCGGCGAGGATGACCTTCATTTTACCAATGTATTCTGATTTATTCAAAATGAATACACCCTTACCTTTATCAGAGCGGGTAAAGACTAAATGTTCCTTTTGTTCCCAATTTTTAAGGATAGCTAGGTCATCTTTGCGGAGGAATAGAAAAAGTATTTAAATTTGTTTCGAAATCCCTGGGCAAAATAAGTAAGAGCAAAACGAAAATACTCAAATTTACCTATGATAGGGAAAAACATTTGTAAAAGTCATAATAATAAGAATTTAATGTGGAGGCCTTTATTCTCGATAATTCTTTTAGTACTTCACATCTACCAGAAAGATGAACCAACTATTGACATACTGGGGCAGTAATCTTGGCCAATTCTTCTGGAAGAATTTTCTAGAGTTCTTGAACGGTTTTTGAATTACTCGCCTTAGACATCTCTCCGAGTGTTTTCCAAACGATAGTAATGGAATTCGGGCCTGGAAACTGTGTAGTCAAGTTCATACCAGTGATATTCACATCGTTAAGGACGGTTTTCACTGACTTGAACGCGTGGCATGGCACGTTATTCGGCATAAAAATTGCACGTTAGGTTTTGTGAGCATGATGCCACAGCAATTCCTTATGAATTCACGGTGTCCAATAAGCGCATGGGGGTATCCAGTGCATTTTACCGAAATCACGCTACACACCATGCCCCTTAATCCGCCAAACTTCACACTTAATTTGGTGCAAATGACAGACAGTTTTTTGCCTGCTCTGTGACGAACACACCTCCTGCCATCAGATACGAATAAATCGAACATAGACTCCTCACTAAAGTCAACATTGCCCTATTGAACAACTGTTCAATGCAAGACAAGCCTTTTTTTTCTTCTGACTGATCACTATCTGGTCGCTAGTGCGCAAGTGTGAAGATTTCTTTCTCTGGCTGATTTGACAAAGTCGTCCTGAAGACATTGATGGCCGAAACTTCCGTAATCGGTCGATAAACTTCTGCAGCAGTCTTGAAAGTTTCCTTGTTCACAATTTGGGTAAGGTGATGTTTTTTCATTTTTAACTCCATCTTGGCATACTGTTTGATATATCAGCATCCTGAGAAGCAGCCTAACCCCCCTACCCCCTCTCCGGCTTATCACCTACCCTTATTCCACCAGTCCCTAACTGCTCCTCGTCAGCAGGCTAGTTCGCCTACATGTGTCTACGTTCCGTTCGTCATTTTGTTGTCTACAAATAAGAACATTAATTGATGACATCAGTTTTCCTAATGTCATGAATGAACGCGAAGTAATGCCTCGTTCTCATTCCTTTAAAGGAAAACTTTTAAAGAACTAAAAATTCTAGGTTGCATTATGAGCATAAAAATGTATCTTTTGAATAGGCATCTTGACCAATTTTGAAGTAATTTAGGTGCTGTAAGTGACGAACAAGGGAAGAGATTCCACCAAGAGATTAAAATTATGGAGGAACGTTATCAAGGACGCTGGGATTGCCATACAATGGCTAATTATTACTGGTGCTTGAAAGGAGACCTGCCGTCAACAACGTGCTCAGGAGCAAATTAGAGGGGAGCCTTTTTGTTCTTCTGACTAATCAATAGTTTGGTTGCGGGGTTTGAGCGTCAATATTGTTTACCTGCTGCTGAGAGATAAGGATTTCCAAAATCTCCCTAATATTACGAGAAACTGCTGCAACCGTCTTCAACTGGTCATTCGTTATAATTTGGGTATGGATGTGTCTTCCCTTATTTATATCTTCTTTAAACTACTGGTTGATTTACAAGCATTACAGAACTAGTTTTTTATATGTGGACTGATTATTCTGGACTACAATTTTGTAACGCAGGATGATCGCTGAAATCTTGGTAGGGAGGCGTAAAAGATTTTTATGCAAGTTATCTGGACAAAAATTGTCAAAAAAAGAGGTTGAACTGAAGTTCGTTACTATGCAAGCAATGCCGCTTCTCTCAACAAGAAATCTAAGCATATAAATTATTTTGGACAATTTAATTTTCTAGTAAATTGCTTATCTTTGAATTACTCGTTTCATTAATCCAAATTTGCATAACCTTTAACCTTACGTAGTTTATACCTTCAGATATCAGCCACGAATTTTGGAAAACTTGGATTTCACCTGGCCAAAGATATAGAACATGTTTTGCCTAAAAACAGGCGATCTGGACTTTTGAAGACGCTGTTTTATACAAGAAAGAGACAGTAGGAAGCAACTATAGAATTCAAGAGCACCAAAAAGCTGTCTAAAAGACAGATAAAATGGTAAGGCTCAGGAATGTTGAGAAGACAAAATAGAAGCCAAAAAGTGTTTTTAAAGCGTGGCTCTCAGGCAAGGAATGTACTAACATTTAGGTTGATATAAAAACCTGATAGAATCAGATTAATCTTTTCCCATTCAATTCCGGATAAGGTTTTGAAAAGGATTGCAATTATTTATAATTCAGACTGATGGCGTTAATCTTTATAAGGAAATAAGATTCCAATAACTAACGAATGTTTATCCATTGCACCTTTCGATAGAATGCGCACTCAAATGGTTGGCTTGGTCCTACCGCATGGTAATTATGCACCCATTAAATCTTTCTCTTTTAGTTCAGAATTTGATACAGTTTGCTAGACACAAGGAATCAAATTTTAAGATGATTACCGAAGATTTGGAAAAGTTTGATCAAAGAGGATCAAGATAAGCTCCTCAAACCTAAAGTCTTTGAAATAATGAATGATTCGAAATAAAGAAAACCTTTCTCCTCCATTTGCAAGCCGCGTTCATTACAGACATCCCAAGATTCATTTGGAAGTTTTGATTTATTTACTTGCCATCTTTGTCTATCCAAATATCCACTGAACTTTAAATAAATATATTATGCCCTGGCAAGGCACCGGTGCGGTCAACACCTCAGATTAAACAGGGGCAAATGCTTCCCCAACCACGTATTTTGATATATCCGCTCCCGCTGCCATCAGAGACCAATTCAACACATATTCACAACATATCCAGACAACTACATCCGTTTTGCATCCATCATTCTTCACAACCATTAAACCTTTAAGTACTCCTTATGATTTAACTATGATCTTCTATGTGCGTATGTAGGTACGAAAGTGTGTAATTTTATTTATTTTTATCAAATATTGCTTTTTGTTCGATTCAGCCAAAACAATGCGAAATTAGATTACATGTACCTCCCCCCATCTAGTCCTGTATAATAATAATCATCACAAGAAATTATTACTATTAAATTTTGTGATCAAGTTACTTTTATCATCAAACATCTATCAATAACTCACTGGGAAAGAGACCTTTAAATTGCTGCTTTCCTAGTATCCCTTCATTATTTAAACCTTTATTGCCCTTTGTTTAATTCACTTTTCAGACATCTCACACTATTGTTTTTCATAGTAATGAATGCAACAACACAACACGGTACGACAAATGTCTGTAATTCACTTGGTAGTAGCTGGTGAGATATTAAACTATATTGGACAGCATTCCTCTCATTATATATGCCTACGCCGTGTTACTATCAAACTAAGTTGAAAAAGGAGATCTTAAAGTTACTATCAACATTAGCTTATTTTTGAGGAGAAATTTATTATGAAAAGACCGAATATAATTAGCCATACCATTTGTTTCTCGTACCAAGGTTTGTAACTCAAAAGATGTGCCGCCTGTCAAGCATTTGAAATGTGCTTGCCTCTTTTCTTCAATCAATGAGAAAAAGCGACTTACTTCATTTCCTTCAAGGACTCTTAAGAGGTTTTTGGAGTAGATGTCTTCTATTTCCATAGTATTTTTAATTTCATGGAGCGTGAAGCCACGTTTCAGAATGGCAACAAATCGATAATATTTCGTTTTTGTTCCAATTTGACTCAGAATTAGAAATGTGCTTCTAAACTATCTAATTGCTCAAATGATATTTTTCATGTTTTCTCTTTTCTCTCATCTGTTTTCAAACTCAGTGTAATATTTTAGTTTGAAAGCTGTATATTTTTTGATAGAGTATTTTTAACATCATACATTCTCGCGAAAGTCAAAATGAATTATAAATATTGCTTCCAACTTTATTTCTAACTTTCCTTTCTCCTCTCTCTTTTGTTCAATTTCTCGTTCTAAATGGAAATTTCCCCATTCTTATATCTGCGGGTTAGGCTGTTTTTACCATTTACCATTCCTTAGAGTCGTACGCGGCCCCTTTTCCTTTACAAAACCTTTAAAAAGTAGAAAACAGCGCAGCTTAGACTCTCACTGCTGATGGGTGCAATTAAACATGGCGAACCCCATTAGAGGAGCATGGGCTGGCGGAATCTACTGCACCTTGCCAACCCAATCCTAGACACGCGCTTTGTGACCTTAAGAACGTCAGTGAGTTTGTCTTCTCCCCTATTTTATCAACTGCAGGTCAGTGGCAGGATCAATGACGTGTTCCTAATCAGTAGGTTGTATGCGTATTGACTCTCCGGTCCGGATCCCCAATAACTTGAGAGTGAGGGTGAAATGGAGATCTTTTCGAGGTGGAGATAAAGCAGGAAGAGCCCTCGTTTCAAGTAGAAGGTCTTCACCTCGAGCAAGCAAGAACTTATTAGTAGGTATCTACGAACCTATTTCCGCCCCTGAGCAAGATATTCCTGGGGCAATAAATAGCTCCAGAGGAATCAAGAGAAGAAGAATGACATCTTCCCCCAAATAATACCATCAAACCAGCCAGATCCTTTGCCTTATAGTAGAGATAGGGCTGAGCCTGCTCGTCCAGCCTTGGGGGCCCCTTTAAGGGAAAAAGAAGAAGATACATTGAACAGGTAATTCCACTGCGTTCGCCTGCCTGGTACTAGACAACATCTTGATTTCGTACTTCTCAATCTCATATAATACATTTTCGGAGATGCCCCTTTTTTTCTCAGTCACTGAATGCTTTTAGGGAGGATTCGCTGCCCTTAAGTAGCCTAAGCACCAAAGCCAAATCTAACCGTTGGAAGCATCCCTCCTCTTCAAGGCCACGAATATTCAAGGTCATGAAGTTATCCAGTGTTCTGGGACCCTGAAGGAATTCTCCTCGTGTACTTCTTGAATCATGGGGGCACCATTAACAGATCTACTGGGGAATCTTTGGAAGGCTCCCCTTCAGAAACGCCGGGGAAATGTGACCTAAGGTGTTTCTCTCTTGCAGGGCGATGCACCTGCACACTAGAGCATTGTGGCTAGGAAAAAATTGGTATCCAGTGGCTTCTAATTCTTACGCCATCCCCTTTATTCCCCCTACTCTGCAACCTTAAACTTTTACCTTTTCCCACACATGATGAAGCAGCGGAGAAGTATCTTTTGCGCTGATGAGGAGGGGATCAAGGAGAAGGTCATGGAGAATTTAGAGGGATTTAACCCATTATTTTTCAGGGAAGGATTTTCGCAATTGAAAAAGGTAGTAGAAAACTGAAGCAATGTTAAAGGCGATTACGTTAAAAAAAATAAAAGTAGTTGAGTTAACCTTTGCTCTATTTTTGCTGCGCCTTTGTGTTAGGCCCATAACTTCTTTAACTTCCTGGTATACTGACTTGTTCTACAGCTTTTCTTTAATTTAGATTACTTCTACTAAATTGTCTTTCCCTGTAGAATTTTGTGGCAATAGTCAATCACTGTGTGTTGTTGTCGGAGTCTATGTTAGATCTCTCTACATTCTTAATGGACATTCAAATGAATTATCGCGGTGTTAGAAGCAATATTTTTTCTTGCAAAATTTTGATAGGTGCATTAACCACCAAATGACCCTGCATATTATTTTAATAAACCTGTTATTTCACTTTGTGGGATACATTAACACGCGGGACATAGGACAGAACTCAATACAAGAAAATAGGGCAAAAAAGCCTAAAAAACCGTGGTTTGGATTGCACGTTAAACTGTATTAGCAAAAGTGTTTTGTTAAAAATATCAACTCGGAAAAATACATTTCCATTCTATTCTTAAAGAGACGCTTCCTCCAGTTCTTTCACATGATCAACCTTAAATAGAAGGTTGTTCATTCATAAAAAGTTGGGCTCATTGTCACACAGGGGAAAGATAAAAATAATGGCAGTATTAAAGCGACATTAAACGACTTCTTGGACGAATAAGTTCCCTGACATCAACTCAATATATTGTGAATACTAGACAAGACTTTACGGAAAAATAAATAAACAGAGACACAACCATAATTGCTCAATATCATAGCCAAAAAATGCTCAGAAATAATCCCAGCGCAAATCTTAGAATATTGTTCAAAATATTTTGTATTTTTAAATTTTCAAATAAGGATATTTTAGTAATCACTTGGATGTCTATTTACTTTTGCTTGTTTCTGTATATAAATATTCAAAGACTTCAGCTACCCGCAACTGAATTTAAGCTTGAACTGATGCAAATTTACAAAGGCAGAAGGAATCGTGCTTTCAATCATCGAAAGCAAGCAAATATTGAGTTTAAATTTTATATAATTTAGGGACGGGTTGACACTTTTAACATAATTTCTTTTCAGCTGGACACCTCCATCAAGAGAAAAATCAAAAGATGACTGTGGTAAACTTTTGAAATGATTTGCCACCATCTAAGTTTGCTTCTGCTTCCTCAATAAATGAGTCCAAGTCATATCTTTCAAAACGGCCGTTTATTTGACGAATAAATCACATAATACGTACGAGGTTTGTGAATTTTCACCATATTTTTTCGCTTCACTTAATTATTCTCTCTATAACAACCCTGGTGATTAATATTTCTAGGTCAGGCTAACCTTGGGTAGATCTACTGGTTCTTCTTTAATAGTCATTTTCTTGCACTCCTTTTCTAGTCTAATTAGTGAGACAAAAAATAGACGAATTCGATTACACTATAATATTGTATTTTAATTAGCAAGGCCAAGTTCCTTGTGCGACAAATCTGGTCGCCTCTTAGGATACACAGGTGTGCCTCACGAGAAAGTATTTCGATTTTTCCCCAGACGTTAATTACAATTAACCACATTATTATAGTTTTACTATATCATTTATAAAATTTAGAATTGGCCTTCTAATGCCTACATTTATGAATAAAGATTACATATTACTACGGTTAGAATCCAATCCACATTGATTAGGTACTATATGATTGTGGATGTTGTTTTGGCAATCCTTCATCTTTAGTAGTATGAAATAAAATATCTAAAAAATCCTAGAAATTCGTGTCCTGTGTTCTTCGGTATATCACAGATAGGCCATTTATTGTAATAGCTTTTTATAATTGTTTTCACACCTATAAATTTTGAGATATTCAACTTGTGTGGTGAAGATAGAAGTAAGTAAGTTTTAGGCCCAGTGAATTCGATTTTGCTATTCTGGTCTGCGACTTAGTTTGTTTGCAGAGGGACATAAAATTATATTTCCTACCTCTTTCGGAATAATAAATGCTGCACTATCTTGGTCGTTTTGGGCAACCATTATAGCTAACTTTCGATATGTTTAATGTTTTTGTGCCTGAGAAATTTCAAAAGGGAGATATTTCCATTAGTTGGCCTCACATGACATAAAAGACGGGCTATTTTGCAATGAAAACCTTGGCACTGAAATCCAAGTATCAATTTAGATGAGGAAAAAGTTTCATACCAAATTAGAGCTTTCACGCATTTGTTGGAATGTAATTTTGGAGTGCGTTACTGCGAGATGTTTGGATTTTAAATTTTATTATTTTTATGTTTCATAAAGTTTAGATGCCTTTAGGGATGTTATCTTTTTCATACATCCCGGTTTACGTTTCTTTTTACTCCACCAGCATGAGAAATAACAAAATTCCATTAAGCTGCAAAAGTTTGGCAGCAATAATCCATTAGCTTTTTTACTCACGGATCATTACGCTCTGAGATAAAGAGTTGATACACTTCTCTTCCGACATCGACGCGAGCTGATTTATGTTCCTATATTTGGGTAGATGACAGTTTTCATCTAAATTGTTTATGGAGGTCTATAAAATACATACTACTTTTGATAAAACTATTTGTGGGAGATGTTATTTGGTATGTATAGCTCGTTTTATTCTTTGTCATGTTTTACTATACTCTCTTCTTTATTCATTCATGTTTCCTTTCTGTCACATCTCACTCATTTCGCATTTCTCTGCCATTTCTGCACTATACCAAACTTTAATTTCTTTCCCATGTAATAAACGAATTAAAATATTTTCCTTCAGTAAATCAATGCATATTTTAAAACACTTCATTAAAAGTCACAACATTACAACTTTATATTTGAATAATGTTTTAATTCTAAATGATCTGCAAAGGTGGGCAATTTTCGATTTGGAGTTTGCTGTATTAAGTTTTCAAGGAAGCCGGAACATCTCCCCAATTTGGGTTTTATGGTTTTCACAAAGGTTTTATGCAATCAATATCTTTTTGTAAACCTTTTCAACATTGTTTTAAATTTTTATCATATTTATTTCACCTTTTTTTCTCTCATCCGCTCTTTTTGCAACTACCTGGTTCTTCTTGACATAATTTGAATAACTTCCCTTAGATTAAAATTGGGTTGATCGTCTTTGTACACAAACCTGTGCTTCCAATTCCATGGGTCAAATATATATGTACTTATTTCAATAATTTGACAGGTTTATTTTAGTTTAGAAATAATTTCCGTAGCCCTAAAATTAATTCTAAAGAAATAAAGGTAAATACAGTAATTAAAATCTACCCAAGACCAAATTTCATAGAACTTCAAATTATTACTCAATTCCTAAGCTGGACTGTAGAAGAAGAATAAAAGAGTTGCCAAAAAGACATGCATCAAGAAGCGTTGGTGAGGTGTCTGCTCTTAAGGGTTGTTACCTTAGGGAATAAAATTAATTTATAATGTATCGTGAAATTCGAATATTACAGAAATGCAACCCCAATGAAATTGTTACTCAATAATGGTATTTAAAAATATAAATTGCAACACTAAAAGGATCACTTCCCCCTTACATGAAATTAGTGAAGTTTTAATTAATATATGCAAAAGAGACACTGGCAGATAGACCCCAAAAGTGACCACTTTGAGGCGCCAGGAAGAGTGATTAGGCGCAGCCCCACTAAACTTCAAACACCAAAGTCACGCCGACCCCCCCTTTTTTCCTTCTGTGCAAGCACCCGAGGCTAATAAAAAGAATCTTTGCCTTCATCATTAACAGCTGCCCAACAAAGGGTCGCCATGCATAAGAGCAAATGATGGGGCAATCTGCACCCCCACCCCTACCCGCAATTTCTGATCAATTAAACCTAAAGTTTCTCATCCATTTATCCGCGCCTTTGTCCTTCATAGCAATGAAGAGCTATGTGGCATGGCACCGCATTCAGCCAGGTCTCATATCCATACAAAAGGCACAAATGACATCGCTTCACAAAGGGAGCGCCCCAGAGTTGAGTAAATTTATTATCGATATCTTTTTATTATTAAATCAATTACCACCTAAAGCATCTGGACAGTCGTTCCTTGAATACATTATATTCAAGTTAGGTTATTTCTTTTAATTGGTTCTATTGCATTTCGCTTACTAAATGATATTTAAGCTAAACATTTTAAATAAATATTTTGCTAATACTTTTAACAAAAATTTAAGGTAATCATTACTGATATGTTTGCTTTAAAAGTTGGGATTATTTAATTCTTGATCACCGTTGTGGGGTTTTCTACATTTCTTTACCGTGTGTTGTGGAATCTTTATCTAGGGGCTTAAGCGCACTTGAAACTAGATTAGTTGTCAGTGTTTCCTGGATAGGGCTTTTGGCTCCTCTTTGCATAAGCCCCTGAAAGAGAAAAATCCTTAGAGGATTCGTTTACTTTGGGGATTAGGAATAAAAATTGTGGTTTTTCTCTAGTCGTCTGCTTTCTCATAGGCCTCCTTCCCCGTTCAAAGACTTTAAGAGACCAGCAGTCTCGGGATCTGGATATCTGCCATTTTATCTCAGATATTTTTGGATCAGATGTTGATGCTCTCTTCTAGATTCCCCATCTTTCTTCTCGCGCCCTGTTTCACCCATGCTGCCCTTTTTAAAATTATGGATTACCCTTGGTTCTTTTGCCTTCAATAAAAGTCTGATTGCCTTGCGCAATAACTTGGACCATTAGGATCCATGCAATTCATTTAGCGAGTTAGAATCAAGTTAGATAAGGAGTGCATGGATATGAATTAGAAGAGTGGGTGTTTGGATCCATCTTATTGAAGGGACTCAATTTCACATGACAAAATATTTGCTTCATAATTTTTAGGAATAATTTGCGTCGTGAAATTTAATTTCATCGATGAGTAATAAAAAGTTAGAGCAGCAAATTTCAATGAGAGTCTTAGAGAATAGTTCAAATTTGTTTGCTCTCACGCTATTTCCCATAATTAAAAGGCCTAAATGTCCTAATTTTAAAAGCACTAAAGAATTCTTGGTCTCTTAACTAAAGTTCTATGCAATCTTTCTTTTATTTTCACTTATTCTTTACTTTTCCGCTCTTTATTGCCAATTTTTTTCACCCATTAATTCTTCTCTCGAAAAGATTTGTTGAGTTCATTCATAAGCCACATCACCTGCTTATCATCCTTAGCTTATATGTTCCATATGAAATAATTGGCACTATATGGTTCAACCCTCTTTCCTAAATTAAGGATAACGGCAGAAACCAATAGCTCTGGTTTATCTCGCTGTGAGCTTATATAAACTTCGTGAACCCATTTACTTTTAGGATTCTTTCTACATCAAAATGCTTTCTGAATAGGATTTTGATATTAAGAAAAAATTGTCTTTTCTACTTTTTAATCAGGAAGGTGGCACCAGATGCTTTGCTTTTGCTTTTGATATTTATGAGCTTCAAGTCCTTCATAAAAGGCACCTTAATTTGACAATTACGGTGGAAAGGGGAATAATGTAATCATTTATCATTATTTATTATTTGATTTTGTGTGCTGTGAACAAGAGAAATGCAGTATCACTCTTGTTCACAGCTCACAAAATCAAACAAGAAATAATGATGAATAATGAACTAAAGCTTTTATCTTACAAAGTGGACCAACATTAGATATAGTACTCAGTTACTTTCATATTAGTAGTACTAATACTAATATAAAAGTAACTGAGTACTATATCTAATGTTGGTCAACTTTGTAAGATAAAAGATTTAGTTTAGAACCCTTGTTTGTAAAATCATTTTTCTATTCTCAATTAGGAGACACTAACGTAGTTGGAGCAATTTTCTGTCGTCTCCAAAAGTCAAAGTTTGAGATAAACGGTCTGAAGCCAAGCTAGAGAAAAGTGACGACTGACCATTTCAAGGAAGGAACCCAGCCTCCATGAAAAAACGGAATAGCAGTTAATTTCCCTCCCATAAAAACTTATTCTGCTAATAACATTTGATATTTTTCAAGGAAAAATTGGGTTTGGGTGAAACAGCCAAATGTTAGATCAGAAATAGATAATTTTTTTATTTTTGTTTTAGAATCTATAAAAAGTTTTATCGCTATCGCTAAAAATAACAAGCGAATAAAAATTTGAGAGTGTTAACGAATAAATGTGAGCTTACATATCAATTATGACATTACATTAGAAAGTTTCATGTAAAAAGTTAGGAGGAAAATGACTAGTTCTGCATAATGCCTTTGCCTATACCAATCTTGAGCCGACGCTGTAAATCTTTTGAATTACTTCTACGGCTCCCAAAACTGCGGACAAGTGTCTAGTACCTCGTCTCCCTCTCCTATTTTCTTTCTCTAGACTTCAACACCATGAATTCCCACTCTACCTCGCTCTAAAAGGAAACCAAATGAACGTAATCGACTATACAATTCAAAATTTTGCCACACACAGTAGAGGAAGAGAGAGAGCACGCACTGCAATACCTCAATCAAATAAACATAGACTAACTTATTAATATATTGTAAATGCTATTTCACAATAATCATAATATATTGCCCGCGGACACGCGGGCAAATGGATATCCGCCTCTAAGCGCGTCTTCGTACATCATAGGTGGTAGGAAGCGCAAGGTACATTGAGACAACTCTTCAAACGATAAAGGGTTTTCTCATATTCGGAGCTATTCTTTCGCAGCTACAACCTCTTAAAGTAATGCTACCCTTTTACATTTCAAGGGCCTCTCCTAGTATCTTCCAGCGTAGATGGAAATTTCGCCATTCTTATATGTGTGGGTTAGGATGTTTTCACCTTATGTCATTCCTCAGAGTCGTCCCCGGCCCCTTTTTCTTTACAAAACCATAATAACACCATCAAATTAGCCAGATCCTGTCCCATATTATAAAGATAAGGCTGAGCAGGATCGTCCAGCCTTGGAGGCCGTTTAGAGGAAAGAAGAAAAAGATACATTGAACAGGCAATATTAATGCGTTTGCTTGCGTCGTACTAGACAACACTTCTTACATCTTGATTTCGTACTTCTGAATCTCATATAATACATTTTCTGATATCCCCCTTTTTTCTCAGTCACTGATGGTATAAGCTCCTTAAAAAATAAAATTTTACAATGTCATAGGAGACACCGTTATTCAGAGATTTCATAATTTTATTAGGGTTTGTCCGATTTTTGGTTCAAGAATTCTGATTATACTTTTGTTGAAGTTAAGATACATACATCATCAGCACATTAGTAGCTTCTGCTTCTATGAGTACTGATGAATATTTCTCATCTGTTGAATGACAGCTGTGTGGAGTAAACGTTTAATAGTTATTTCCGTCATTAACCTTAGATTGACAAATTCATCTAGGGATCCATAGTGATGAGGGAACATGCTTTTCTGCATGCAACATAACAGGGTGTTTAATGAGTTCTCGGCTTAACATACAAGGAGGGGATACAGAACACCGCCGCAGCTGTTCATTATCATACAGCTTGCAACAGGTAAAGCACGGGCTGCCATCCCCCCAGCACATTTTGTTTAGTTCAACGGTGACTTTTCCTAAAGGAAGATGGTGCCTTCCGGCAAAGTGAGTGGATTTGAACAGCATGATGTGATAAGGTTTGCCGTGATTGAAGGAAAACTGCCCCAGTTGGTTCATGAGGAGTTGCAGAAACACTAAGGGAGAGTACCCAAACTTATTCTACAGAGATGTTGACCCTCATGAGAGAGGATCTGGAGGGATTCATGGCCTGAATCGTAACCCAGGATGAAACGTCAGTTCCTCATTTCCATCCAGAAATCAAAGCCGAATCTAAGTAATGGAAGAATCCCTCCTCTTCAACGCCATTAAAATTCAAGGTCACGGTGACACTTTTCTGGGCCCCTGACAGGATTCTCTTCGTAGACTTCTTGAATCGTGGCTGCAACATTAACAGATCTACTGGGGAAACTTCGGGAGGCTCCCCTTCAGAAACGCCGAGGGAATATAATCTGAGGTATTCTTCTCCTGCAGGGCGATGCACCTGCATGGTGGCTATGAATAAATTGGTGTCCAGTGGCTCTGAATTGTTACCCCATCCCCCTTATTCCCCCGATTTGGCACCCTCAAACTTTTACCTTTTCCCATACATGATGAAGCAGCAGCGGGTATCTCTTTCACTGAAGACGAGGGGACCAAGGAGAAGGTCATGGAGAGTTTAGAGGGATTAAACCCATTATTTTTCAGGGGCAGATTTTCGCAATTGGAGAAGGTAGTAGTGGAGTGCAGCATTGTTAAAGGCGATTACGTTACAAAAATAAATAAAAGTAGTTGAGTTAACCTCTGCTCTATTTTTGCTCCCCCTCTGTGGTCGGCCGAGAACTTATTCTACACCCTGGAGTAGTTACTTCTTCTGGAGCTTTTCTTTATTTCAGATTACTTCTCCTGAATTGTCCGCCTCTGTAGAATTTTGTAGGGAATAGTCAACCACTGTATTTTGTTGTGGAAGTGTATATTAGATCTCTCTACATCTTAATGAATATTGCTCTGTAGACGTCAAATCTCAAATGAATTTTCAGGGTGTTAGAAGCAATATTTTTTCTTGGACAATTTTGATAGGTGCATTTACCACCAAATGGCCCTACATATTATTTTAATAAGCCTTTTATCCTGCTTTTATGTTTTAGAGGATCAACTTCAATATCTAATGGGACCACTAGCCTAATGGAAATGTTTACCATATCGATTTTCTCGTGGCTCATTGGATTCACCCAGCTGCCTTCACTGAGTTCCAAAAAAGATTAGACAACTCATTTGTTATTCATCACCCTATTTTCTTTCAAATTAGGATGATTTAACTGTCTGGTATTTTGCCGGGTGATGATATCTCTGATTTTCCTAAATACCGTAAGAACTTCTTCTAGTAGTCTTAGATCTAGTAATATCGGCTGACAGCTTCTAGTTATTAGGCTAAATTCTTTGGTGCCCACGGGCTTATCCTAACTCATGTGTTATTGTACGTCACATATTTAGAGTTTAAAGATATAAAACTATTTTAAACAATTTTTTCCCCTTCTATTACCTTTAGATTTTCAGTTCAAAATTCTATTGTGCATTAAAAAGCTTTTTAGAGAAATGTCTCCGTGGTAAACTCGAAGGAATCTGGGTAAAAGATACCGAAATGGCATCGTTTTATTGATAACATATTCAACTTAACCCGAAATATTGGTGCAGTTTGAGCTTATCGATATTAATATAAACTAAAGATTTGCATTTTCCAATCTTTTCCCTTTGACTCGTAATATGGCAATGACATCAGACATGTATGCACAGCACTCATTTGGTTCCAAATGTTTGGTAATGCAGATATGAGTTGAAACAGACAAAAGTTAGTAGTAGGTACCTCCGGTAATGGATGTAAAAGATCATCCAGGTTATTTGAAAAAGTAAAAAGACCAAAATATTAACGAAATTTTAAACAGACTGAACAAATTTGTACAAGCAATGGTGCGTTATGACGCATTTCCACATTACTGGAATGAAAGTTAATATATTTGCCGAATTACAAATCGCTCTATAATTTGGGGGACAAACGTAAATTTATAACATTCGCTGGCAGTTATTTGCAATAAACACATGGATTTCATGAATGTCGCAAACAATATGCAGAATAGTTTGTGATTGATGAAGGACGAAAGGAATTTCCGAAATGCAATTCTTTAGAACAAACGATTGCATTGCCCAAATACACTTTTATGCGTTAGAAATAATACTTCTGAAGAAAAATTTCCCGTTTTCTGTTTTTTAAGGTTTGTTTGATTCATTTTCATTCTTTCGCGCTCAAGAAAGGTTTATATATTGTGCATTCACCGCGTGTTTACCTCAATTCTCCTTTGTCCTTTGAATTCCTTATTAATTTTCTTTCTCTTTCATAGTCCCGATCGACCTGGCGAATCGTAGCCTCAAAGCTTGTTTATTCGGAAGATTTTTGGTCTTTCGCGTAGCCAAGTGGCCTAAGAGATGACTTAATTGAGATCAAAGTGGATGCTCGCTGCCTCAGTGTGCATGGCTCGAATCCACCCCTTTATGGAATTTTTGCGAATTCGGTAATGATATTTCTGAAGAAAGATTTTCCCCTTTTCTGTTTCTTGCGGTTTGTTGGATTCATTTTCATAATTTTTTCGTGCTCGTGAAAGATTTATACATATATATATATATATATATATATATATATATATATATATATATATATATATATATATATATATATAAACAGGATAACTAGGACAGAGCCAAAGACGCCGCCTAAAATTTATTGCAAACTTTTCACGATTATAACAAATCCTATCATCAGTGCTAAAGAATGATTACATAATACAGATTAAAATATAAACATAAAAGTTATGCAAAAAACACAAGCAAATATCATTAAACAAGAGGATTGAATTTCCAAGGAATTAAATTCAATCGGAATAGAGAGAGGAAATCTATCGAAGGAAGGAATATGAAATATGAAGAAAATTATCACTGTATTTTTTTTAAAGAATTAGGAATTTCCTAACAAATTAACATTTTTGTTACTGAGTGACAATATTTTATGAAATCAAGAAGGATTGATTATTTAGATTGGGTTGAAGTTTTTTACTATAAAGCGACTCTAGCACGTAAAGGTCTGGATGTTGCTTACTGCATAAAGATTCCTGAAGCTCTCGAGTCTAGCCCCAGAGCCACATTTCGAGAGGTGAATTCGATTTTCGGATGGATCATGTTTACCAAGATAAAGACCAGTTATCTCAGATCTAGACATAAGTGTATGTCATGTTGCTCTTAGATATGATTTAGTGCTACTTCACGTGCCACGATAATAGGGTATTATTTTGGATCGCATAGTGGTACAGTTACGCACATATCTATTGGCAACATATCTCAAATTTTGTAATTTATGAATTTTTATACGTTACTAGATCGAAATGTACATATTTATATATTTTTCAACTATATTAGCCTAAAAGCAATATATTATGATGTATAAATGATAATAAAATAAATTATTAGCATTAAACATGGTGTCTATTAGAAAAACATAGGAAGCAAAGGTATTAGCAACATTTACATAATACTGACTTAACAAATCAAATTTTTAAAAGTAATAGTAAAGAATGTTCGAGAATGATTGATGGAATATTCTAGACTAATCCAGGGCAGCAGGTTACTTGCACGGCTAAATTAGACACGACCGAAGAAACATCCCTACAATAATTTTAAAATAGCAACATGGTGAAAACATCCAAACACTCAGAAACAGATAGAAAGCGTATAATTGAGAACCACAACCAAGGAAATCAATATAGAAAATTTTCGGCAAGTTTGAATATCCCAATTTCATCTGTAAGGAATATTATTGGAAATTTAGTGCTGGCGGAAAGGGGCGGAAAGGGCGAACAAGAAAATTAACTGACAGAGAAGTGTGTCGTGTATTCGAATTGTCAACAATAATCCAAAAGTCACTTCCAAGTAATTGAAAGCAATTCTTGCAAGCAGTGGAACAATCGAGGACGTGTCATCAGGGCGACATTACCTAAATCGTGGGAAACTCAATGGACGTGTACCAAGAAGGAAACCACTGTTGAAGACTAAAACTTAAAGAGATGTTTAAAGTTTGTCAGAGAAAATCTTGATGAAAATGAAGCAGAACTTAGTAAAATATTATGGTCAAACGAGACTAAGCCCGAGCTGTTTGGCATAAACGACCACCATTAGGTTTGGAGAAAATCTCGAGAAGCTCTGCTGGGAAAGAACATCATGCCTACTGTGAAACACGAAGGTGGTTCAATCATGTTGTGGGGGTGTTTTGCTGCTGCAGATACTGACTCAATCTTTGTGATAGAAGGCAATATGAATTCCGAGAGATATCAGCGATTTTGGATGAACATTTGAAACAATCGGCGAGGAAGCTTAGTCTTGGCAGAGGGTTCGTCTTTCAAAAGCATAATGATCCCAAGTACACGAGCAAATAACGCAGAAATGTTTTGCCAATCAACACTTGAAAGTGAAGAAATGGCCTTCTTGAAGTTCTAGTTTAAATCCGATTGACAATTTATAGAAAGAACTGAAGTCACATGTTCATAAGAGGTCACCAAGCAGCATCGCAGAGTTGAAAAGGTTTGCCGTGGAAGAGTGGAGTAAAATTCCTACTGAAACTTGTAAAAACCTTGTTCATACCTACAAAAAACGTCTGACTACTGTGATTGCTGCTGAAAGAGGTCATACCCAGTATCAATTTATAGTTTCGAATAATATATATGTAATATTTATGAATGTTGCCAATACGTTTGCTTCTTGTGTTTTTTTAATAATGGCCATATTTAATGTTAATGATTTGTTTTATTATCATTTAACATTACAATATATTGGTTTTAGGCTAATATAATTAGTATAATATTTATATGTACCTCTATTATACTGGACGAAATTTACGAATGTTGTTAAGAAGCATATGAGTAATGGTGAAAAACGCGAGGAAAAACATGAGATTATCCCTTTAAGATTGCTTACTCATTTTTTGTCAAAACATATGCATATATTCGAAGAGAAATTACGATTCTACATACATATGTGTGTCTTAGAATTCTTCAATGTGTTTTTATTTAAGCAAAAATAAATATGAGAGAGCATTTTTGTGCTTTTCCATTTTCCACATGGCTGTGACTCAGACCGAGAAACGTGAAGGATAAAAGAATAACTCCATTTTACATTTGCTCTTCCCTGGTTATTATTGTATCTAATTCTATTATCTCCGGCCAAATTAATAAAGATAATTTAAACGTTTCGATAGTTATTTTTCAATGTTGCGCTCCCAAATATGTATTGCTCGAGCTATAATCGATCTAAGAAATGTTTTCTTTGATTTTAATAGTGCTAAATATAACCTTATATACATTCAAATTTCAGAAGATAGATAAAGAAGATGCCAATATGCAAAAAATCTCAAAGATGAAAATGCACTTCTGAAAGCAGGCTTAGAAAAGGCCTTAGAATGGAGTTAATGGCTAAGATAATCATTAATGAGAAGAAGGATATATTAGTAGAGAGGAGCATGATAAATATGATGTGAGTTTCTTTAATTTATTAAACTAATATGACTACTTAGAATTGCGTTTAAGGAAAATATTTAACGTGTGGAGATTATATTAGAACGAGGAGACAACTGGAAAAACATGAGATTGAGTGGTCTCTCTCACTCTTGGATCTCCCTTTCGTCCACTAAAAAGTCTCGTCTACCTGCGAGGCAAAATTAGTTTAGTCATCGGGGTCAAGGGCGACTGCAAGACGTTTATATTTTACCGATTTATACCATTTCTTGGTTCCTCCTGTTATGATTTGGGAATAATTTAGAGACCCCATTTGTCTTCTAAGATGGTCATTCTATAACAAGGGAACGTGGAATTCTTCTCTTTTAAATGAAGAAGAAATTCAATGGATTTTTGGAGGGTTTCATTTACCAAAAATTACCATTCGAAATAAGTAATAAATAATATCAGAGTATTCTCATTTGTCTTCATATACTAAAACTAATAAGAACTGTATATTTGAGTGAACGCTATCTACGAGGTTGATGGATTTGATGCAAAGTTCAATACAAGAGGAGCTAAAGTTGAAATAAAAATGTATGAACTTTGAAAAAGGCGCAAGATTAAAGAGGAAGATTTTGCATTACTAAATTTGTCATACGAGAGAGAAACAACCTCATTTCTAAGCCATTAGAACGGCAGATGCCAGGACTGGTGTAAGAAGAACTCATTCTGACTTTGCTATACAGTAGTTATGGGCGAAGGTAAGAGAGCGGTGTGCTCACTTAAATAAAAAAATACACTCTGTATGATGTGGGGGTGAAAGTACTTTGAGTCAGTGAGCGAGAGGGGGTATTCAGATCAGAACCCTCAACTAAAAATCTTCGGTTGCTTTGACCTTTAAATTATTCATGGGTGTTTCCTTCTTCACTCTACCTTTGCTCTCTAAAAACTCCTATATAACTATATTGCTAACCTGCAAGTGTTAGCAACTTCAAATGTGATGGACCCCAATTAATAAAAATTTCTTAGTTCGAGAAAATAATGGCCGAATGTGTCGCACAATGATTATTTTGAAACTCAAACTGATTAAATGCGAATAATTTGAATATCTTTTCACAGCCAAGTAACCCTTAAAGCAAGCTGACCAAGACACCTATGGGAGTTGGGGGAAAAGGAAAATCATCCACTTTCACACGAGAATTTAAATTAATGAGACAATAAGTAAATTTAAATGCTCGGATTGCTGAAAAGAGAAGAAATTTGTTTTTCAATCTATCCTCGCCCATCTCGAAGATAGTTGCCATCTTTGCAACAGTAAACTCTATTCAAGTGCCGGCCATTACTGATCTTATCATATGTACTTCAGGAAATCATTATGGTTTCTGCTACATTACTTCCAAACATCTTTAGTTGTCTCCTCTTAAATGTAAATGGATCAAATTAAGGACACTAGAATTCAGTTTTCCTTCGTCTAGAGAGAAAAGATTAATAAATAAAAAATAGACAAATTGAAAGAATAAAAGGAACCGGAGATTTATCTTTATTTTCCTTATTCTAATATAGTAAAAAATAGGTGGAACATGGCATGGGTGAGTGTCGTAATTTAAAAAAAAAACAGGAAGATAGGAGATACAATTTGATGGAAGGAGATACAACTTGAAAATGAATAATATGACAAAATATTCGCAGGTAACCTAAACGCATGTGAGCTAAGGCAGGTTCTGGGCCCAATATAAGTGGGCTTAATGAATTCATAAGATGGTTTCTACACAAAGGAACGGATTTCTCGCTAAGCTTTTCTGCCCGTTACCCCCTGGGGGATCCAGGCAACTCCCATCGCCTTTGAAGATGCGGAGAAGCCACCACGATCGCACTATTCTTATTCTTGTATCATTGGGAGAGTGAAATACATATTTGGGGTCTTGAGGGAAAAATTTCTTGTATCCGATAATACAGATTTGGGGGGAGGGGGCTAGGAGTAGACAGGGTGATTCGCGACTAAATGGTAAGGTAAGTGTAAAATGTAAAGTTATTTGTTTGCCAGTTTTATTATTATTATTATTAGAGAACACTTAAGCTCCGAAACAGGGTGTAGGTAACAAATGGCAACGCCACAAAATACACAAAGAAATGAATAGAATACACAAAGCTAAGACAAGAATTCACTAAAATATAATAAAAATATTTTTTTTAATTAAATTAAATATAGAAATAACAATAAGTCTGCCTGACTCAGTTAGTCCTTCAGTCAATCATATAAATGATGAAAAAACAGCAGATTCAAAATCATTCAGCACAGCACGACGAACAATTTCCCTTGGAAGATCGTTCCATAATTTACTCAAATATGAAAGAAAACATTTGGAAAACTGATTCATTCTTAAATAATATTGTAAAATGCAGTCTCATTCAGAGCTAAGGTACGCCTAGTAGGTCTAAGGTAGATAAAAGGATCAGGTAGTCTCAAGTACAAAGGATGGTTAAGATCATGGAAAATCTTGTACAAGAGAGACAAAACACCAATTTTTCTACGTTTCTAAAAATCGATTGTTAAATCTGTTTTATTTCTCTTCTGTTGGTTTTTCCCGTCCTAAATTCTGTTAAATTTATTCTTTTTTATAACTCTTAAACAGCATTTCAGCATTTTTCCTTTACCTTCGAATAATAGTCTCGATCTGCTCCTCGTTGCGGTGTGACTAGTATCGCCACTTGTAAATTTTATTCTCGATAACTTCGAATATTTCTTATTTCTTCCAATCTTCAGGAAATTTGTTTTCTTTTGTTGTATTTTCAGGTCAAGTTTTTCTTTTATGATTTTCGAATATTTCTTAGTTCTTTCAATCTTTAGGGAATTTGTTTTCTTTTGTTGTATTTTCAGGTCAAGTGGTTCTTTTATGATTTTCTCTTCCTCACCTGAGCTTTCTTCTTTTTCGGAGTCTCCATCTGATCGGCGCCATACGCACGGCGCCAAGGACCTTTGCGCAAAGCTGTGAGGTCGCCGAGACTAACCCCCCTGTCATGACAAGTGTAATGAGATCACCGTCCCCCTTTTGGAAAATGCCGGTGACCCGCTTATGCCGAGGCAGGATAAATGCTTCGAGAAAAGCTTTTAGAAATCAATACCATAGAGCTTCTTCCTGGTTAGCAGTCACGTACAGTTTTTTACGCCCTGCCCAGCCTACCAACGGCTTCCAGCTTCGAACGCGACGCGTCATCTCTACCCGGCCTTGCTCGTACCTAAGGCCAGAGTTCCCACCGACAGACGTTAGATACGGACAGGCATCTACCACTCGGTTATGGACTTCGTTCAATGACTGGGGTACTTCCTCTCTCCTTTCTCAGCGAGGTTAAAAAAAAGAAGGAATCTCCAAGTGGAACTTTGCAGCGCCCCTTTTACTCGCCATATTCAAGCCTCCAGTCAATTAGGCTTTACATGACTCTCCCCGATAATTGCATTCCTTCCATTTCTTTAGAAGCTATCATCATGCATCCTCTTTCGGACTGTCGTACCGTCGAGTCATTTGTATCCCCTCCTCCCCGTTTGGGAGCCCGAGTCTCATTTAATTTATTTTCATTTATTTACTTGTGCTATTAATAGTTCTTTGCCTATAGTAAAGTTATTTTTCTATCATTAGTTTCTCTAATCCCAGAACCTCAAAGAATTGTTTATTTAGGCCAACCGCACTCGATTTTTTTTATTTAACCCTCGCACTGGGATCTGTAACCCAATTTTGCAGGCTTCCCATCTTCCCGGTCATCCTACGACATCTATATTATATTATGATGTCAGGTGTGGGGTAACCTCTCAACATCTATATTATATTATGGCGTCAGGTTTTTAGTCATCCGCAGTATTTGATCTCATTTCTTTTAGAACTGTAACAGATTATATTGGGTGTTATTCTTGTATATAAAAGGTTCTGGTTTTAGAAACTGTAAAAAGGACCTTACCCATTTATCATTTTTCCCTTTTGTGTGCATATTTTATATTGGATTTTGTGACCGTGTGAAACTTTAACCCTTTCCAGGCCTCATAAAACGTTTGCCATATTGTAAAGGAGTTAATCTCATTTCTTTCTTTTTTGTATTGTGTTTTCGTTTTCTTCGTGCGTATTGGGTAACACAGGTTCTCGCTAAATTCCGGAGTGAATATTTCGAGTATAATTAAGAATTTGCGGCGTGGCAAATAATTAGCGCTGTATTTGTTTGTTTTTAAGTGAAGAATCGTATGTCTGCCAAAGCCTACCACCACTTCCCCTTTGCTCTTCTGGAAAGTTGGTCGAACGCGATAAAATGTCCTCATTATTTAACACCTTCAAATTGCAAGGAGAGTCGCTTGGGCTCAGCGGCAAGGAACTCTTAGCTTATATCCAAAAGGATATGCCTGGCAGCATATAAGATGACCGCAGGCTTTTACCGATCCAAATTGAGGAATGCCCGCCTATAACCAGGCTGAACATACCGTCGGTTCGGGTACACCCTCCAGCATCACCTCAACTTTTGGCTCGATGGTTCTAAAATCCCGCATGACTACGATGCCATTGATGACTTCTTTCTGAGTGCACAGAAGAGCCCAACATTTATTTTGAAAGATATAACCTATATCCGAAAGATGAGAAGAAAACTGCCCCCCTTTTCCATAAACCTAAGCCAAACAAAGGAAAATTCATCCCGCAAAATAGAAACAAGTTTGCCAAGATAACTGGACCAGCGAAGCCGAAACCACTCCTTTGGTCCGAACAACAAGATGTAAAACCCTTCTCTTCAGGCCTTCCTTCGTCATCTTTCCCAGGAGACCCATCATTTGTTATCCCTGTAGTCTGGAGGGTCACATGAAAACGAACTGCCCTCAGAACTCCAAACTACGAAACCAATCTGTGACTGCTGATTCATTGAAGTAGCAGAATGACCCTTTTGATCACTCCACACCTGACACCACTTTTGTTGTGGTGCTCTTTGTGGTCGTGATATGCTTCTTTGATGAAGTAGGCTTTGTTCTATGTACGAGTGCTAATTTTGTTGTTTTTACGGAAAAGCCGCTTTAACACGTTAGGATAAAAAGGAAACACACAAAAATTCCCCAAATATACTTATATTTTAAATGTAACAATTTACTACACAAAAACTGAACACGAACTACAGAAATACTCCGAATGTTAAAATACACAATAATTACTTCAATTAATGCTTTCTTTGGTAGAATTAAATTGAATTTATTTTAAATCATTTTTCTTTATTCGCGCTGAAAATTACCAAATATTTTCTATTAGGATCATTTTAGGGATGTTCCCAAAGAATTGTTTTTTTGGTATTTTGTCATTTAAAAATGTTGGTGATGATCTTACGTACATATATAGCAAGGAGCTCCATGTTAAATTAATATGTTTTCGCTATATATTCTTTGATTCTATATTCTCTGATTCAGTAGTTCATAATCCTATTATTAATTTATATTGGTTTGCCGCATACTTTCTTCTACAATGTGAAACAATTCATGACTATAAATAAACATAGAATCCATACAATGATTTTAATAGAAGTTTGACAGTTTGATAGATGCAATTTGGGTTAAAAGCTTTTTCATGACTTTAGAATACATACTAAAACTAGATAGAGTGATCGATATTTCATGGAAAAAAGCATAATGAAAATAAATTGATCCATCAGATATAATTTTGAAATCAATACCAGTTTAACAATAATTTTGAAATCTGAAATTTTAATTGTTTCACTTCATGCCGTTCTATTAGTTAATTATAAATATCTTATCTTCCTTCCTTAGACAATCGACCATAGACTTTTTGAGCGATAAACTTTTGCCTTTCTTTCTTCTCTCTTTTTTAGTTTTCCTCAATAAAACACTGTTATCTCTCAGCGCAGAAACTCGTTTCCGGCTACAAAGATTTTTCAAACTTGGAGTTCGCTGTTTAGCACTCGAAAATTTCTTCTCTGAACTTGATACCAGAGACTCAATCATTTTCACTTTATTATCTCTATGGCTGCCTTTAATGCCTTTTTGAAATGAAACAAAATATTACCCTAAAATATCTGTCCGAAACTTGAAAATGAACCAGAGATTGTCCACCTTCAACCAAATATTATCAATTATTAAATTCAAAAATATAAAAATCATTTTTGAAATATATACTGGCTCTTCATTTAACACATTCATTCACTATCAACGCTGATTTTTTCTACCTGGGGTTCATATAAAAATAATTTTTGTAATGTATACTGGCTTTCCTCTCCACCCAGCAAATTCCTTCACTATGCAAGTTGTTTCTTTCTATATGCGATTCGTTCTCTGAAGAAGGTTTGAGATTCTCTCCCGCCTCCAGGGAGATAGGATCTTTGAAAGTTTTTGATTACTCTGTGAAATATGCTTTCAAGGGATTCATGGATTCAGGCCACTCTTCCAATTGGGCTGGGTAGCTTAGGAATACGATTGACACAAGAAATTGCTCTCCGTAGGCACATATCCTCTTTGATTTCAGTTGAGCCTTTAATGCGAGCTGTTCCTTCATCGGTTACCCGTTTGGCTCAAGTGAACAGGGTCGCTAAACTATTAGATTCTAGAGGGGGATACTTGTGGACAAGGCCATTGAGCCTGAAAATGAGAACCACTTGAAGCAGAAATGTTGGGATGTACCTCTTGCTCTCTCTAAACTGAAAGGTCTCAAAGAGAGCGCAGATCAGGTGGCAGTATGCTAGCAGCATGGTATCCTATTATTGGTTGCTGGTTGTCAGTTACCCTAGTCCAATCTTTGGGAACTAAGTTGGTTCCAGAAAAAAATATAGTTGCCATAGCTTTGAGGGTGCGTTCGCCTATCTTTGAGCCCCATAGGTGTAAATGTGGATCTGGTGTTGATCATCTAGGTCTGCACCTCTTGTCCTATCAGTTGGTTCTGGAAAGATCCCCAAACACTATGCCCTCAATGATATAGTATGCCGAACCCTAAAAAGAGCCGGATTGCTAGCTGTTTTGGAGCAAGTTAGACTTGATCGAAGAGATGGTAAGCGCCCGGTTGAGATAACAATGTTTCCGGTTAGGAATTGAAAGAGTCTTTGTTGGAATATAACCTCTGTCAACACTTATGCAGAGCATATTATTAACAGGTCAGCTGTCACTGCAGCTTCAGCTGCAACAGCTGCAGAAAATTCCAAAAGGATTAAGTATTTTACCCTGACTGAGAGGTTTCTGTGTGAGACAATAGCCATTGAAACTAGTGGAATATTTGGCCCTGAAAGCACACGGATAATTGAAGAAATAGGTTTTCTTTTCAAGAAGACTACTCGTAAAATCTAGACAGGCTGAATAGTTCAAGCAGAGACTAAGTATTCCTCTTTAGCTGGGCGATGCAATTAGTATATTAAATGGGGTCTGAGTTGCTCATGTTTTGGGCTTGGACTTTGACCCCTGCTTATATCTACATACTCCTTTATCTCTGTCATTCTCAATTCAATAAAAGTCCTTTGACCGCAGTTATTCTTAGCCATACCCCATCTGGGGATGTGATGATGGGCCACTTTACCTTTTGTTTGTGAGCCGACTTCATATTCTTATCCGGCTATTTCGGGTAGGGGAGTTTTAAACACTTTTTTTATTAAAGAGGAAGATCTAGAAATAAAGATCTTTTAGTACTAACTAACCACGCTCTTCTAGGTCTAGTACTTACTAACCACCCTCTTTTCTGTCCAGTAGTGAAAAGCCAGGATCTTTTATATCCAGGAAAATCTCACCACGATCTTCTATATCCAGTACTGACTAACTAACCTATTATATGTCCATTAATAATAACCAAGAACACCTTTCTATCTTCAAGACTAACTGACCAAGGTCTTCTTAGTCTACATAGTACTAACTGACCACGCCTTTTTCTATCTAGTACTAACGACGCTCCTCTATGTTCAGTACTATCTACCCAAGCTCTTCACTATACAGGACCAATTAACTTCGTTTTTATGTCTTCCACCTTCACAAATTACTTAGGTCAACTTAAAGTTGTGAATTTGTAGATTATACGATCTATACTTTGAATATAAAGCATCATGTCGATTTAATTAAAAGTATAATATTAATTAACGCGCTCAATGAAAGAATTCGATTTATTTCAACGGAAAAAAATTCTACATTTTTCACCTACCGAAAATGTCTCATTGACACGTAAAGATCGAAAAGAACCACTATTTTTATCAAAAGGCAATAAGGCCGGGAAAATCTTCGAACAATACTTTTAAAGTTGATTGCATTTTCATAAGTTCAGGAAAATTTAAAATTTCTCTACAGGGCAGCATTTCCTTTTCTCTATTTACAAGTTAATATGTAGTGTCTGGTGTTAAGTGTAATGTACAATTTCATTATATAATTATTATGCCAGTTCATTGATATATATTTATTCTTAATTTATTCCCCTATATAAACTAAGTTGTAAGTGAAAAGCTACAGACCGGAAAATACAAAATCTTTGAGACTTCTCTGTAGGCAAAAATTACCTTATATTTAAATTTCTGACAATCTAAATTTAGTTAATTTCCGATTGTTCTTCGGTCTAGTTAAAATATAAGTCGCCGAAGGAAATGCAAAATTTCCGATTCTAATCCGCCAGAGAATATAAAATTAGTATCGTCTAAAACCAGACAAGCATAAATCTGATATTAATAAGCTAGAAGACAATTATTGAACAATAACTGATTCTCCGGCATTACGTCGGCTAATATTCGAAGCGAAAAATAGCTGTTAGTGCTGCTTTGGATATATATATATATATATATATATATATATATATATATATATATGCAGATACAGACACAAAGGAAAAGTAAGAAATGATTCCGAGCGCTTTCTTTTTTATTCTTAAAGACCTTTTCAAGGAATGAAAAGGAGGTTGGACATACATTGCTTTAAATACTGGAATGGGGGATTAGACTACCTACCTCTGAACCTTAAAATCCTGAAACAACTCTATTTGAGATTTTAGGCATGTAGCGATAATGGGGTCTAGCATGAACAAACCAGGGCTCTGATTGAAATTTGGGAACGCGTTAATGGAGATACATTCTAATATATTTCTCGAAATATAATATAATTACTGTATTTTATGACTGGTTTGTTCCAGTTAATGCTATAGTTAAGATTGTACATATGTAGATAAAGCGCAGATTGTTAACTGTGATTACGTATATTGGCTTGATGTTGCTTAACACGGAAAGCGCTCGGAATCACTATTTCACTTTTCCTTTGTGGGTGTATCTGTATAACTTTAAATCACATGCACTTCGTGAGTTTTTTTCATATACATATATAGTACAAGAGAAAGAGAATTTGAGGCGAATGAGCAATGAGACAAGATACAGGAGTGTTTTTAAAGGTAAGAGAAAGGGGCATTAGAAGAACACTAGGATCAAAGAGAGCAGAGGACGGCACAATTAAAGCAATCCTTTACTGAGAAGACAGAAATAACAAGCAACCGCTTTGATCTCAATTAAACCTCCCTTAGACCACTCGAATACGCGGAAGACAAAAAAATCTTCCGAATAAACGCGCTTTATTCGCAAGGTCGATCAGGACTATGAAAGAGAGAAAAATTAATAGGGAATTTAAAGGACAAAGAATAGTTGAGGTAAACACGCTGCGAATATACGATGTATAAGTCTTTCATGAACGCGAAAGAAAAAGTATCCTGTTTTTCTGTTACTTGCGGTTTGCTTGATTCATTTCATCATACCTTCGCGTTCCTGAAAGAATTATACATTGTATATTCGCCTCATATTTACCTGAACTCTCCTTTTCCCTTTAAATTCCCTATTAATTTCTCTCTCTTTCATAGTCCCGATCGACCTTGCGAAACGTACCTTAAGATCTTGTTTATTCGGAAGATTTTTCGTTTTCCGCATACCCGAGTGTTCTAAGGGACGGTTTAATTAAGATCAAAGTGGTTGTTCGCTCCCGCAGGGTGCACGGTTTGAATCCCACTCTTGTACAGAATTTTTCGAATTAGGAAATAACATTTTCGAAGAAAACTTATCGTAATTTTCAGTTTCTTATGGTTTACTGGATTCATTTCATAATTTTTTCGCGTGAAAATTAAATTCTGTACGGAATTTTTGAGAATTAGGAAATAACATTTCAGAAAAAAAATGATCCTGTTTTTCTGTTCCTTGCGATTCGCTGGTTTATATATATATATATATATATATATATATATATATATATATATATATATATATATATAATTAAATTTAATTACTATTATATTTACACTTTTATTGAAACTCTTTGCTATTTTATTGTTTGATAAAAAAGCGCGAAGCGAAATTCTTTGAAAATTAAGAATCGCTATGTACTCATAAGAGATGGCTAATGACGGATCTTTCCTCACTGGGAGAGAAATGAGGACTAGGATAACCTAGGATAACCAAAACAAAACAAAGCAAACCGGGGACCGACCGACCGACAATAAGATGTAGAGTCGCCCACGCCTAAACTGCATGGAATATGTGTTAAAGTTTAGAATTGGATAACTAATTAGATGAAAGACAGGAAACATAGCGTGTCACTGAATGGAGTGAGGTCACAGTGGGGGGGAGGTTATTAGTGGCATACCTCAGGGATCAGTTCTAGGCCCATTATTATTCTTAGTATATATATAATTATAACTCCTAGGCCAATTATTATTGCTAGTTTATATAAATTTATATAATAAAAGATTATACGACTGCAACACTATAGGCAACATGGAATGCTTTGTGGTGTTAATGATAAACATAGGTAGTTTTAGTCGCGTGCGACTCTATATCTCACTATGTCAGTCGGTCAGTCGATCCCTGTTTAGCTTTCTCTTTGTTTTGCCGATAAGATCATAACTATTCCGCCTATTCTATCGAAATTTGAAAGCCATATTTGTTTTACATTCTCTTTCGAATCATATAATTTTTTAAATTCCTCTCAAGGTTAGCCAGGGAATTATTCGGCAATAACATCATTATTCGGCTGATTCTAACGAAATTTGAAACATTATGTTGTTTTACATTCTCTTTCGAATCATATAATGGCCAAGGTCCGCCAAAGGTTATCCCAGTAATTGTTGAAAGTTTCGAAGGTCATAAGGTCATAAATCAGTATAAGTGAGTGCACTCAACGTTTGTTTCTGAAACATGACACTGTCACTCTAGGAGTATTTTAAACTCTTCCAATCGATTCTAGAGTAAAGTAGAACGTTTAAAAAAGAGTGGTTAACTGCTAATTTATATTCCAAATTTCCGATTTGTGGGCGCGACTTCGACGAAGGAAACTAACAAGAGCGTAATGCTTATGCTGCTGAGCATTCAGAATTCCAATAAACCATATTTTTAAACTCCCAAGGCCGGTGATGGATATACAAAAATTTATTCCATTGTAAAATTTCAATTTATTCTGCACGAAACAGTATTGTAAAGTGTTTAGTTAATGGCGTAAGAGTAAATCGTCCGCGTGAAGGTTGGCCAAAGAAACTGAGCCGAGAGATATTTGATATCCGAGCAACTTTTCCTGTCTTCTTCCAACATTATGACAGTCAAACCTAAAGCCTATTGTAGTTTTAACTCCTTTATGGCAATTTACTCTATCAAATTTTATAGTTTTATGAAGGAAGAGCCGTTATATATCTCGAATTTCAGGTCTGAGAGAAAAGGAAAATTGTTTGAGTACGGGGAATTCTTTCTCTCACCATCTTCGACTTACATAATAAAAACACAATGAATTCGCTCAACCTATCATTCTCCATTTATGCAACCAACATAAAGGGGAAGCCTTTAAGGAAAGCAGGAATAGACGCTATGCTTTTCCAAACACAGATTTCAAAGTACTATATGAGTCTTTGTCTCTAAATGTAAGTATTTATTAAACAACTTTTAATCACACAAGATCCTGACAAAAGGTCGAGCTTCTAGTAAGGAAAGGTGGGAAGAGACGACTAAAATAGGATGTTTTGGGATTTATCATGGATGTTATGTACATATTATGTATGTTCAACAATATAATCTAAAGATATTACTATAAAATATAATTTATAAAAGGTGTCAAACTAATTTCCTGTACAGAGCCTTTGTTCAGTTTACCAATCCTTCACATCTGACTTTACTTTAATCCATTCTTTTGAAATAGGCTTAAATGAGTCTTAGTGTCATTGGGTGCTTTGTGTTTCAGTAGAGCTTTAAAATTACTTTGCGCGTCATTCTTTGGCGAAGAAAGATATTGCAAATTTCGGTTAAATTATTCCGCCAGTGATTTTCAGTGTTAAGATTTATTTAAGTAAATAGAATTTTGTTTCCTTGTAATGTCCAGAAACTATCTTTAGTGAGTAAATTAATCTCGTTGATCGAATATTATTACTTACCAAATTCTTAGATATTACGGCTTTGGAATATTTATCTGGATATATTCATTAATAGTCAATTTATTTTACATGACAAGAAAGGGCTATTTTTATCAATTATGGACGCATTCCTTCGATATGAAAGAGGAGTAAAACCAAAGAAAGTAAGACAAATTTATGACAAATCATAGCGTTGTATTTTTTATGCAAAACTTAAGTAAGATGTGCAAAGTAGGTCACAATTAAGATTTTCCATGCCGAGGTTTCGAAGTGACTAATAAGTTTTTAATTGTTTTAATACCTACAAATTAATGAGGCAATTTGTCTTTATGAACCAATTGCCCCTTGCATTCCTGAGCTAGTAAAGGCCACTAATTAGTGCTAATAATGTGGAACTATAGAAAATTTCACGTAAATATATACATATATTTGAGAGAAAGATGGCGTTCTTTTACAATGAATAGTAATTTGACTTCAAATAAAAAAAAGTAATTTTATATTCTTATAAATTTCTACAAGGTTTATATAAAATAAATGAGTTCTGATTAACTTTTAAATTAATTGATTCACTAATAAGCTTCCTAATTCAAATTACTTTTTCCATTTAAATAATTGTAGAAGTACTTTGTTTCGATGCGCCTTAAAAAAAATTAAAATAAACAAAACAAAATTGCTGAATTTATGTATAGGATATGCGTAAAGGCATTACGCTTTGACAGGTGAATAAATGAATATGGAAAAATAAATTCGTACATATCTGCCGCGGAATAGCCAGACTCTATATAAATATATATATGCCTTTTGGGGTTTGGGGGTTTGCGTCGAAGTTGGTTTAAGATTCGATCTTAGCCAGTTCGTGAACGGGAATAGTTAGGAATTCTATGGGGAAGGTGTACTTTTTAATTGTGGGGTTCTTTCAAAACAAATAATTCAAAGTGCAAGTTAGCCAAAGATTAACAGGGAGCTGGTACTCGTTCAGGGTTGCAAGAAAAAGACAATAACAAATATATACCTTTATTAACAAATAAATAAAGTTGAAATATATAAAGGTAAAGGGTTTATGGGGAATGATCGTACATGTGAAAATTAACTGTGGGCACGAGACAGAGGAGGGATAAATATGAGATTATTGGTCTGGTTCATGGCGGTGATTAAAAAGGGGATTTTAATCCGGGGTTCACAAACAAAGGATGGGATGAGTTGGGTAGACCAGAATATAGAATAATCTGTAGGCGTCAACGATTACAACTGATAAGGTGTTCGTTGAAGGGAAGGGCCGGTCAGGATACGATGACTGTAATGGTGAAGTTGGGTTACCTCACAGGGTGA
Organism: Ceratothoa steindachneri; assembly: GCA_963969495.1. Classification (NCBI taxonomy): domain Eukaryota; kingdom Metazoa; phylum Arthropoda; class Malacostraca; order Isopoda; family Cymothoidae; genus Ceratothoa; species Ceratothoa steindachneri. Next base: position 62,353,455 of record OZ018337.1, read on the forward strand.
AAGAGGGAGCACACGTAGTTTGGCCTCCCGAGATGGAAATTCTCGTTAGATACTTGCCGATTGAGTATGGCAGAGTTCACAGATGTCGATTTAGCCTTCGTACTCGATGTGAAATTGCCGGTGTCTCCGGTCGCGACGAGTGAACGTGTCCTTTACCCGTACTCGGTAATATGCAGGAAAGTGCTCAAGTGTTACACGCTAAACCAAGTCGGGGGAATATATAGGCACTCGCTGCTGGCTAAGATGTCCTGGCGGGAGCCTTCACGACTCGCACGATCTTGGAGAAAGGCAGCGACTCCTTCGGGGTAACCGAGATTAAGATGGCGTAAAATGTTCGACGATCTTCGATCTATTCCGGAGGGCAAATAAAAAGATATCTGTGAGGACATGCAAGACAAGAATAATGTGACCCTAAGTAAATGCAGGTGGGGTGCGATAAAACGGCGTGGACCGCATCCACGCCGTAGATCAGCATCACTTTAAACGCTCCATGCGGTGATATCGAGACAATGTGGGTGCAGAAGGACACGTAGTCTCCCTTCAACCTTAGTTTTATACAATGTGAAATAAGAAAAGTTGGTTGGAAATTCAATATTTAAAGCATGTTACAGGTTTAATTGCCACTTCATTCGTTTTTAAGGATAATAATGACATACAAATAAACTTCCACTCAGTAAATAAATGATTACTCAACTACACTAAGGCTTTGAATCAAGCAAAACTTCAAACCTGCGGAAAAAGCATCAAGAAAAAGGTGAAGTACTTAAACGGCATTGATGTAAAATGCAGTCTAATGTAACCATTACTAAATGGCAGAAAAAGATAATTAAAACATAGAGTATTGTCGTAGAATGACCCTTGGTTTTGATCACTATATTCTCTGACACCCTTTTAGTAGTGGTATGCTTTAAGGGGCGTGAGTTACTTCTATGATGAAGTAGGCTTTGTTCTAAGAGTGCTAATTCAGTAGTTTTATTCTTAAGGAAGCGCTATTTTTAAACACATAAGGATAAGAGGAAACTCCAGAATCTACCAAAATAAACATGTATTTTAAATGAAACACTTAACTATTACAAACCAACAGTTAACACATTTCTATCTTTGGCATCAAAGATATTTTAATGACAAAAAATAAACAAATAGTCTTCCCATAAACATACCAATTGCCAATTAGTATTTTTTTATCGCGAATCTATTTGATTAGCGTTAAACATTAAATTAACGTACTCTCGTCTACAAACACATATGACCTAGGTTCAAGAACAATGGTTTCTACTCTCCTTTAAAACGTGGGACGTACTAAACTTCTACTATCGCAATAGCAATATAAATGTTATTTTTAACTTACAGGTAGGTATTAGGGATTGCTGGATGTCGCTGGAGGACTTATCTCTCGCTTTGAAGTGTTGTGGGCGCTGGATGAATTTTCGTCGAGGAGGGATTGCTTGTCGCCTGTGACGGGGGCTGATTCTTCAACGTAATTAAAGAACGGGAGCTCGTTGGGGCTGGGTTCTTCTCCTCTCACTTTTACGGTGCTTGAGATGTGAGAATCACTCGAGTGTGAGCGGCTTTGCTTTTCTTCAGTCGGACTTCTTTGCAGAATGAAAAGGCTTCTTCAGGATGGCACCGATATAAAGCTTGACTATTTAAGTTAATACAGCCCTGAAAGGGGGGATCAATTTTCTTAATCTGATCCTATCGTTTCTCACGGAAATAGTCTTGTATGGCTGAAGAATCGATCTTCACGAACTAACCCTTCTTCTGGCGTATCGACTTCTAATCTTCTTGTCTGGCTGAAAGATCGATCTTCACGAACTAATCTTTCTTCTGGCGAATCGACTTCTAATAATCATCTTGTCTGGCCGATGGATCGATCTTCACGAACTAATCGTACTCTGGCGTATCGACTTCTGATAATCCTCTTCTCTTTCTTTGCGTGGCTTATTTATAGGCGGATTGCCACCCCATCTAAAGGGGAGGGGGACCAGGCCACAGAGGCAAACGGGGGGAGGGCGAATGGTGAGTTAGCATCTGGGGAGAGCGAGAATTCCTGAGGTGGCACTGGGGTGCCCAAGTCAGCTTGCAAATTAGAGGCTCACAACCGCACCGCTACTTGGCGTGCCTTCTGACTCACACAGCTTTTTTTCCATAACCACGGGTTTATGGGTCTCATAGGTAATTGAATCGTTAGAGCGTTGTTTAAGGACCTTAGGTGGTCTCCTTAAAATAGATGTTAGCTCCAACTGCCCACAGCGGCGGGAAGATTACACATGGTAAGCAGTTTCGCTAGCTACCTTTCCCACGCTTCTCCTTATGAGGGGGGGGGCTTTAATGTACCTATACTCCTCCAGGATGCTTACTGTAGCCATTTATCTACATTTACCTCCCTCCTTAAGAAAATAACGGGAGGGCGGGGGAGGGTTCCAATCCGACGCTTACAATAATATACATGGGTAACTTACGGAACATTATATTATACAATAAATTCTAGTTCACTCGGGAATGCGTCGACAACATTTCACCTGACCTTACATTAATTTCTATATTACTGTGCCAACTTAGGATCTTCTTACCTACCACTAGGGGATTACTCGCCCCTACTTACTTACAATTCTACTGATTTACACTTAACTTTGCTATAATGCAATAGCTGGGCTGCTCCTTAATCGTCGACGGGGTTCCGACTTAACGAGTCGGCCATACGATTGTTGGACCCTTTGATATAGTGAATGGAGTACTGGTACTCCATCAAGAGTAAACTCCATCTCAGGAGTCTTCCATTCTTACTCTTATTTTTACTTAAGTATGACAACGGTTTATGGTGGCATTCCAACTTAAACTCGCGCCCTATTAGATTATATTTGAATTTACCTATGGACCATATTATGGCCAAAGCTTCGAGTTCGATAGAAGCGTAGGCTTTTTCTCTACTCAACAGTTTCCTACTGACATAAGCTAAGGGATAGACTGTTTCGTCATCTTCGTATTGAAGCAATACTCCGCCTAACCCGTCTTGACTAGCGTCCGTGCGAAGGCCGAAGATCTTGTTGGGATTTGTTAAGCGAAGAATGGGCGCAGTTACGAGTTTTCCTTTTCAGAACCTCCAACTGAGTTATTGCATTAGGGGTCCACGTGACAGGGTCTGACGCTGTCTTTTTTAACAAATCATTCATTAGGGCCGCAATGGAAGCGAAGTGTGGTACAAAACGCCTATAGAACGAGGCCGCTCCCATAAACGATCGGAGTTGTTTCTTTGTTTTCGGCCGGGGCATCTTGACTATGGCGTCCACTTTTTCTTGCTGGGTAGTCAAGAGTTTTTGTCTTATTTTGAACCCCAGGTAGTCAATGGATTCGTAGGCAAAATAACACTTGGTTGGCCCGGCGGTTAGACCTTGCTTCTTCAATTTCTCCAGCAATGAGCGTAAGGCATGTAAGTGTGACTCCCATGTACAGGTAGCTACGTACACGTTGTCGAAGTAAAACGGCATGTCACTTAGGCCGGCGATAATTCGCCTCATCATCCTATTATAATTGCTACCGGCTGTAAGTAGTCCGAAGGGCAGCCTGGTAAACTGTAACAGACCTCTTTCGGTCGCAAAAGCCGTCAGTTTTTTGGACTCCTTAGCGAGAGGTAATGATAGTACGCTTTACACAAATCCAATTCGGTGATGAATTTAGCGTCTTCAAATAAATGGAGATTTTGATCTATTAGTGGGATGGGCTCGGCGTCGAAAACGGTCACTGAATTCAATTTTCGGAAGTCCACGCACATCCGAAATGATTGATCAGGTTTCTTAACCATTACTATGAGGGAGCAATAAACGGACTCCGATGGCTCTAAAATTCCCAATTTTAGTAAATTCCGGACTTCCTTATTGAAGGCTTCTAGTAGGTGGATTGGTAAAGGATATGGTTTGCTTAGAACCACTGAATTAGTTTTTAGTTTTATTTCATGGATAAAATCCTTGGCACATCCGGGGTTTTCAGAAATGACTTCTGGGAATTCCATGAGCAAGTTCAACATTTCCGCTTTTTGTTGAATCTCTAAGTGGTGATTTATCTTTAAATCCACCCGAGGGTCTTACGGGGTAGGTGAGAGCGAGGGAAGTTCGTATTCCTCGTCTTGTTCCACACACACGGTGTGTATGACTTGCAGGGGCGTACCCGGGTAAACGGCATCCATCGATTCTTCTTCGTCAAAAAGGGTAATTTTCTTTATGCACGTGCGGCGGTGATATTTTTTTAGCATGTTTATGTGATAGTTTTTTCGCCCTGTTGGGGTATCTATCAAGTAATCGACTGGACCCCGTGCCTCGATTACTTCAAACGGTCCCTTCCACTGGGCCCATAACTTATTATTTTCGGTTGGGAGTAATAATAAGACTTCATCTCCTGCCTTTAATTTTCGAGCCTTTGCTTTCATATCGAAGTAGTCCCGGTATTTGGCGAAATTTTTCTCGGCGTTCTCTCGAGCTAAGCCAGAGCAGTATTCTAGGCGCTCGCGGATATCTTTCACGTAGGCGTAAAACGATTTGATTTCTTGGTCGAGCTTCGCGTGGGAAAAAAATTCCTTAAGAATACTCATAGGACCTCGCACATTTCTCCTCTATAATAGCTCAAAGGGCGAGAATCCCAACGTCCAATGAGGTATTTCTCGGCAGGCGAAAAGGGCTGCAGGCAGGTATCTGTGCCACTGTGTAGGGTTGTTTTGACACAACTTCTTCATTATATTTTTGAGAGTCCCGTTTAATTTCTCGCAGATTCCGTTAGCGGATGGATGAAATGGATTCGTAAAAATTGGCTTGACTAACAGTAATTTATTAAAATACTCCATCAATTCTGAGGTGAATTGGCGCCCTCTATCCGATAGAATTTCTTTAGGCAGGCCTACTCGTGCAAATATTGAAATTAATGCTTCCGCGCAGGAAATAGTGTCAATCTTCCGTAGTGCCACGGCATCTGGGAACCAAGTGGCACAATCCACTAGGGTGAGGATGTAGGAGTGTCCTCCCCTTGAAGGGGGGTAAATTGGTCCCACCAAATCAATAGCCACTCGAAAGAATGGTTCGTTTATAACGGGCACCTTTTGTAAGGGTGCGGGAGGTACCCGCCCTCTGGAGGGATCCTTCTGACACACGTCGCATGATCGGCAATAGGCCACAATTTCCCTGGTGGCCTGGGGCCAATAAAAGTTTCAGAATATCTGCTGCGCCGTTTTGTTGTGCCCAAAGTGTCTGGCTAATATTCCATCATGCGCGGTATTCAAAATTCTTTGCGTGTATTCTTGAGGTACACACAGTGCTTTCTTGTTCTCCTTATCCTCCTCGCTGATAGTACGGTAGAGAAGTGAGTCTTCTACGATATACTGGATAGTCTTCTTTCCTTTCACTTGGAGAGTTTCACCTTTAATAGCTTTCTCCCATAGAGGTTTAAGAGTGGGGCATTCCTTCTGCGCACTGGCGGAGGAAGTCAATTTGAACCCATTGTCTTCGAGGGTAATCCTCGGGGTCAACTTAGCAGGTTGCTCTTTCCTCTGGGCTTCTTGTGGCCGGGTGACTACTTGTTGGGCCACTTCTTGCTGGGGAATTAGGGGGTTTTGTCCGATTAGTACTGCGCAAAACTTAATCGGGGCTACTACCACGTCCGTCCAACCGGTCAATTATCTGCATTTTATATGACATCTCACGACGGGGAATCGATTGTCGCGTCCTACAAGGTCGTGAACGATTGCGAATTTCTTATGGTTAGGGTTTACTGGGGCAGCAACTTGTCGGATATCACTATGCACGTACAGCCGGTGTCTCTGACTAAAGTGGATACTCGGCACCCATTAACAGTGCCCTCTTCAAATTATAGGCCGCCTGGCGAACTTTTGTTGAATAGAAAGTTTACCTGTTGCTGGAGCCCTTCGGATGTTGGCGCGGGGACGTAGGACGAATCAGCTTGTCCTGCTAGGATCGCGGGAGTCAGGTTTTGCCCCTGTTGTCTTGAGGTCTTCCTCAGTCGGGAGTTTTGTGGGCACTGGAAACTCAGGTGCCCTATTATCCCGCAGGTATAACAAGTGACGGGCTTCCTGGGATATGTGCTGGTATTAGAGTATGATCCTTGTGGAATCCTAACTTCTTTTTGATTTTTTTCTCCTCCAAAATTTGGTTTATAAGTTCCTTTTGCTGCTTAGAACTTAAAGGGCTTCTTCTGTAAATGCCTGGGTGGCAGCCCATTTTTCTTTGGGGAGGGAGCCTTCTCTTTCTTGTACTCCCTCGGATATAAACTATGATTTACCGCGTAGAGGTCAGCCTCGTCCAGACACTCGTTGAAGTTAGAAGCTTTTCGGTCCTTAACGAATGCATGGATTTCCTGGGGTAGTGTACTTAGTAACTTATCTCTAAGCAAAAAGTCGATGACCGCAGCGACTTCGTTCTCTACCCCTTCTGACTCCATCCAAAACTGTAGGCTTCGACGAATCTCAAAGCCAAAATGTTTGTATGTTTGTCCAGGTCTTATACGAGCCTGCCTGAACTTCGTCCTATATTCTTCCGGGTTAAGGTTTGTTGCTGAGAGAAGTTCGGCTTTGAGAGTGGAATAGTCCACAGTCGCTTCTGAGGGTAAAGATACGAATATCTCTCTCATCCTAAGATTGAGTAGCGGTAACAGTCTGGCGACCCCATCTTCTTCTAGGTCCCAATTATTGACTTCAAATATTTTCTCAAAATGGGAGAGATATGAGCATAAATCTTCTTCGTCCTTGTACTCCAGGAGTTTCATGCTGGCCACTGGTGACACTCCTGTTCTGGATGACACTGACTGCACCTCTAACTGGTCTTTACTAAGAGCTCTTTCCTGGGCCCTAATCTTCTCTCTTTCATCAGGTTCAATTTTCATTTTACGTTTCTCTCTCCTTTCTTCTCTTTCGTTTCTCTCTTTCTCCCAAATAAACGAGCTCAGATCGGCTCCTTCAAGTCCGAGGCTTTGACCTTGCTTCCGAAAAAGGTCAAACAATGCCATCGCGCTTATGTCAGTCATCTACCTGGTTTTTAATCAAGCCTGACCTACTCCACCACCGAAACTTACCACTTGGCCTAATAATTACCTTTAGATTGTATCCACCTCTAACTTTACCAATTTTCCACTCGTCAAATATTCTATTATTCTTGGTGTTCCTTTTATGTGTTAGCTCCTACTTAAATAGACACTGCTGGGTTCGTCCTAATATAAAACCTATAGACCTGACACCACTTTTATAATATGTCGTAGAATGACCCTTCGTTTTGATCACTATAATCTCTGACAACCTTTTAGTAGCGGTATGCTTTAGGGGCGTGAGTTACTTCTATAATGAAGTAGGCTTTGTCCTAAGAGTGCTAATTTAGTAGTTTTGTTCTTAATGAAGCGCTATTTTTAAACACATAAGGATAAGAGGAAACTCCAGAATCTACCAAAATAAACATGTATTTTAAATGAAACACTTAACTATTACAAACCAACAGTTAACACATTTCTATCTTTGGCATCAAAGATCTTTTAATGACAAAAAAATAAACAAATTATCTTCCCGTAAACATACCAATTGCCAATTAGTATTTTTTTATCGCGACTCTATTTGATTAGAGTTAAACATTAAATTAACGTACTCTCGTCTACAAACACATATGACCTAGGTTCAAGAACAATGGTTTCTACTCTCCTTTAAAACGTGGGACGTACTAAACTTCTACTATCGCAATAGCAATATAAATGTTATTTTTAACTTACAGGTAGGTATTAGGGATTGCCGGATGTCGCTGGAGGACTTATCTCTCGCTTTGAAGTGTTGTGGCCGCTGGTTGAATTTTCATCGAGGAGGGATTGCTTGTCGCCTGTGACGGGGGCTGATTCTTCAACGTAATTAAAGAACGGAAGCTCGTTGGGGTTGGGTTCTTCTCATCTCACTCTTACGGTGCTTGAGATGTGAGAATCACTCGTGTGTGAGCGGCTTTGCTTTTCTTCAGTCGGACTTCTTTGCAGACTGAAAAGGCTTCTTCAGTATGGCACCGATATAAAGCTTGACTATTTAGGTTAATACGGCCCTGAAAGGGGGGATCAATTTTCTCAATCTGATCCTATCGTTTCTCACGGAAATAGTCTTGTATGGCTGAAGGATCGATCTTCACGAACTAACCCTTCTTCTGGCGTATCGACTTCTAATCTTCTTGTCTGGCTGAAAGATTGATCTTCACGAACTAATCTTTCTTCTGGCGAATCGACTTCTAATAATCTTCTTGTCTGGCAGATGGATCGATCTTCACGAACTAATCGTACTCTGGCGTATCGACTTCTGATAATCCTCTTCTCTTTCTTTGCGGGGCTTATTCATAGGCGGATTGCCGCCCCATCTAAAGGGGGAAGTGACCAGGCCACAGAAGCAAAGAGGGGGGGGGGCGAATGGTGAGTTAGCATCTGGGGAGAGCGAGAATTCCTGAGGTGGCACTGGGGTGCCCAAGTCAGCTCGCAAATTAGAGGCTCGCAACCACACCGCTACTTGGTCGCCTTACAACAGATGTTAGCTCCAACTGCCCACAGCGGCAGGGAGATCACACATGGTAAGCAGTTTCGCCGGCTACCTTTCCTACGCTTCTCTTCACGAGGGGGGGGCTTTAATGTACCTATACTCCTTCAGGATGCTTAATGTAGCAATTTCTCTACAAGTATAGTTGTATTTATTATTAGGAAGATTTTAATTTTCTCTTAATTTATAAATGTTATGGCAATTTATTATCTTAAGTGTCAATGAGGGTCGTGGTCAATATACACTCCGTATAAATAATTATCCATTTGGAACGCGCGTCGTTAATAGTCTTATGCTGAGCATTTTGTATCCGTTTGCTGTTTATTTTGCCTGAGGTTTCTCCTATGTAATGTCTCTTAGGGAATTATTTGCCTATAAATCTAAGCTTTTATAGTACTAATACTAAAATTTAATATAATGTGTAATTATAATCATTGTGTTACGTCTTCAAATATTTCTATAAATTCCAAGTTTAAACTACTGCAGTTTTCCTATCATCTCCATTACAGAGATTGGTGTGAAACAATAGTCATGTTTAAGGTGTATCCATCGCTCTTTTGATAATTAGATAAAAGATCACAGTTTGTCTCTATTAAATTAAAAATCAGATAAACGCCTGATTCCATATCGTAGATGGCTGTTGTATGTCGCCATTTTTAAATATATTGTGTGTTTCTATTTAGCTAAATTTTGGTGCTCTTCTGCCATACTATCATATTTAACTCTCACATAATTAACTGTTTCGTGCCAGCCTTGATATATCTTCTTATATGAAAGTTTACATCAGCATTTCCTTATGAAGAAGATAAATAATCTCTTCTTTACCTTATTCTCACTTCACTCTTCACCAACATCAAACCCATAAATGGTTTTTTTAAATCTACTTTCACATATATTTAGGTATCTTAGTTATATCTTCAAAGATTTGGAGACTATACAAAACTAATTTAAAATTGTACATAAATATTTCATTTCTTTTCTAAAAGAACAATTGGGAATCAATTGTGTCATGAGGCCAGGAACTGAACTAAGCAAAAAATGTAATCCATTACAGGCAAATTTGCATCAAGGGGAAAACTGGTAAAGGGAAGTTCATCAGGTGGAAAATGAAACTCGGATTTCGGACGCTTAATTTTGTTTTTTTTCAAGAATATCAAAGGAAACAAGGAATTTTTAATTGATGAGTTCGAAAACCTAGCTGTCACAACTGATGAAACACGTAGATTGTACTGAGAAGGAATGTAGCGTGCAAAGTTAAAAAGATTATAATTACCTGCGACTGAAAATTCATTTAATAATGCAAAATCATTTTAACAAAGGTAATATAATAAGAATAAAGTGATGATGGGATAGAAGGAAGTAATTATGGTTAACGTTGGCTAATGCATTTAAAAAATATATATAATTGTTAAAACCAAATCAAAACTGGGAGGTTCATCATAGCAATATTTTTTATTTTTTTAAATGCTCATAATTATAGTCGCATAATTTGAGGAAATAAAATGAGTAAACGGTACGAGGTCCAATAACCTCAAATGGAGCACTTGCTGTGGTGATAGAGCGCTGATCTGGTTTCCCTTCCACAATCAAAATCGCATCCCAGGGGCGTACACTAAATGTAAAATTGGCTCTTATGATCTGACCTAAAAAACAATTGCTATTCAACAACACGCAAGCAAGTTGATGCTTTGCTGCTATTGGATTTTTATAATGGATATTAATCCAGAATCCTCCAGTGAAGTATAAGTTTAAACTCCTGAAGATCCAAGAGCTAGATATTCCAGATCCTTAAGATTAATAATTAAAACAGCAACGATATTTCGTTAATTACCTTAGAAACATTTTTTTAATATGATGTTTTTATCTTAACCATAATAATAATGATAAATTAATGGATATTATTCCTGAAACCTCCAGTGAAGTATAAATTAGAACTCGTGACAATCCAGGAGCTAGATATTTCAGATCCTTACGATTACTAATTATAACAGCAACGATATTTCGTTAATTACCTTTGCACATTTTTTTTATATGATGTTATAATTTTAACCATAATAATAATGATGAGGTTATTTCGTCCCTATCAAAGATGATATGTGTCTGCTGTATCTTAGAAATAAAGTACAATTTCACTTCATCCAGGTAATTTATCCGAGGCGTGTTTAGTTGAACTTCGTTTCTTATCTATCTATAATAGCCTGTGCTTTTTCTAAAGAAGTGGCTCTATTAAGCTTTTTTTATTGAAAATTTAATTAACTATTGTTTTATATTTTAACACTAGCACCTTTTTATCGGTAGTATATTTTGAGAATCTTGACAGAAGATCATCTATAAATTAATAAAGTGATTCGGGTTAGAGTTAAACAAACCCATTAAAACAGCTGAAGCACAAAAAATAGATTCATTTCCAAATCTGAGCAGCTTTTTATGGGCTTCAGATGTTACCAGGGAACATTTTAGGAATGAAAGAAACGTTTAAAGCGGACAAAAATAGCACTTTGACTTCCTCATAAAAATTGCAGCATCAACTTTTCTTTGAAAGACTTTTATTTGGTAAAAGTAATCGGCCTCACCATCTCGTTAAAGGCCAATCTCAGCGAGAAAAGCAGGAAATCTACACAAATATTTGTTCCAAGGAGATTTGAAGTATCTTAAATAAAAGAATTTGGACGTTCAACCATCATTAAATTACCGACACCTTAAATAAAGGATTACTTTTTTATATGAAAATTTATGTGGGAAAATGGAGAAGTAGAATAATTAAAGGATGCGTATCTACGAGGGGCGGTTAATAAGTTTTGCAATTTAGGTATAAGGAAACGAGATATGAAGAAAAGTGTTTTATTATATTTCAATATAACTACCCTTGACTTCAATGCACTTGCGCCATTTGTCCCTGAGGCTTCGATTCTCGACATCCAAAAATCTCCCGACTGCTGTTCAATCCACTCGTGGACGGCGAGCAGGACATCTTCATCGCCCCCAAACCGGCGACCACGCAGTGCAGCTTAGAGCTTGCGGAATAAAAGGTAGTCGCTAGGGGCCAGATCTGGACTGTAGGGGGAAGTGTTGTGCTACTCGAATCCACACTCGCGTAGGACAGCTTGTGGAACTCTGGCCTTGTGGACTTTAATGACGTTGAAGTCGATCATCGGTCGTGAGGTTTCTAGGGACCGAACAGGCAGAGACCTTGGTCATGGCTAAATTGTCGTGGAGGATGTTGATAACACTTACATGTAAAATTATAAGTTCTCGCTCGATTTCTTCGACCTTCACCCGTCGATTTTCGAGGATCTTCCTCTCCACCCGGACCACATTGTCCTCGTTGGTCACGTCTGACGGGCGTCCTGGACGAGGGACATCTTCAAGGGACTCACGACCATGGTGGAACTCCCTATTCCAGCGAACAATGGTTGCATAGGAAGGGGCGGTGTCGGTGTACACTGCAACCATGCGTTCAGGGATCTCTTTTGCATTCTTGCCTTTTTGCTAAAAAAATTGATCACTGCGCGGTGCTCAAACTTCTCTTTTGTTGAAAGATTTGTGACTGGCGATCTGCGATCAACTACTGTTTCTTAAATAGAGAAGGCAGGAGCGTGTGGCTGCAGGTCCTGACTTGTCATAATTTGTCCTCACACCCCCACAAACAGCCATCCCCCTTTCTCTGTTTTGCCCTATCAATTCGCAAAACTTATTGACCGCCCCTCGCTTAACGTTAAAAGGATTAAGTATATTTTATGTAATACAAAAATAAAAACGTATGATTTAATCCTCATAACGGCGATTACCTGGGGAAGGAAAGACTTTAGCTTTAATATTCTTAAATTTCCAATTCATTTGGTTGAATATTGACAAGCAATAAGAAACATCGGTTGTTCTATCATAGTATTTGTCGGTCTCTCAAGATTCTTTTAATTCCTTAATAATCTTCAGGATTAAATGTTCCAAAGTAAAATGAGGTCAGTGACCACCCGGCCCACGCATAGCATTTGATCGGTGTCCTTTGAATGCACTGAATTATGTATATAGATTTGCTCCAAGTTAATGAATTGTATGCTTCACAATTATTTAAAAGCAAATAAATAAAGCTAAGATGTCAATTTTTACACCAATTTATACATATATGATATTTATGGCTAATACCCCTCCAGGTGTGATAGATAGCAAAATATAATTAAAACAATATAAAATTAGTAAAATAAATTTCATAAAATTATTTCAGTAATGATGTATTAAAATAACAATGCAATAAAAGTTTAAAATCCATCAAAACAAAACAAATTAACACGTTCTCATGTTCCCCGAAGCCGGATACATTTACCGACCAAGTCACATCGGACTCACGGCCTCTTCCTTTGGTCCTTTGAAGCAAAGTCTCCTTTATTTGACTAAGCGGAACAATTTCCGGCAAGATCATCGGCAAAAATATAGAAGATTTAAAAAGAAACAAACATTGACCTCTTCATGACAAGTGACAGAAAGGAACACTTTCTTCAGAAACAATATTTTAAACGTTGGTTGATGGACGTAGTTCCGATTTCTGTCATTAAATTTCCGTAATTTACTGATTTTAGTCTTTCTGTCAACAGGCGAAGTCCCGCCTTTTTCTGAATGGTGAAATACTACCACCCATCGTCTAGCCATACTGATGTGTAAAAGTTTTTTACAGATTTAACTTAGAATGACAGTCAGCTTTGGAGGAGAGGGCAAGTCCACTTAATCTAATTGCCCTCGTTCTTTAGCCAGTATCTGCAGTTTTTAGGGAACTCATGGATTGCAATCACTCGACTCACTTACATCGTTGTCAGAGTTTTATCTGTTGTTCATTCTTCACCTTCGCTAACATCACTGGTTCTGTTTTCTTCACACTTTTGGTGTGGAGAGTAGTAATTCGTTTTAACCTACGCTTTGGGGCAGAGGCAACTGAAAGCTGTGTTAGCACTGGCAATCCAATTCTGTCTCTCTGCTGATTGCTTTTGATAGTTCGCTACCAAAGTAAGTGATAGTGTTTAGTTCCGTGAGCGTTTCACAGAAAATACTGTTATATGTGGAACTTAGTACGCCTTCTCTTGTGCCCCTTGGAACATCAGCGCAGTTTCCTGATAGTGAAAGCCAAATGTCACCTGCTGGTAAGAAGACATTTAAGCTGCGGTGCATAGCCATTTCGGTTTTGTTGCCAAGTCCTCAATCATCCGCAAATAAAAGTCTCAGCACCAATTCCGTCACTTTTCGGATCTTTTTAAAATTGAAGAGCTTGTAATCTGTCTAGTGTGGTATTAGGGTTTTAATGTCTGTTAATTTGAAGTCGTCAAGGATAATAACTGAAAACTATGAAGAATAGGGGTGGCTCAACAACACAACTTTGTTTAGCATCATTTGTGACCTACAGGGTGTAGATATCTCTCCATTGCCTTGAACTCGTGCCAGCATCCAATCAGTGATTTAACGGGTGGTGTTTATGAAGATTTTCAAATTGATATGGCAAAATGACATTTTTAGTTAATTTATAATTTCAGTTTTTTATTTTTTTATGTCAGGATATGGGTATTTTAAACTAAAGTAAAAATAAAAGGGGAAATTAAAAATTGAGTAAAGGTGTTCTTTATCCATACCATTTTAAGATAAATATAAAAATAAACATCAAATAAGGGAAATTTTCGTTAGTGAGGACAGAACCCTGCAGAGGGGGAAGGGCTCCGTAATAGGTGAATTTAATTGGCCGAGAAATAAAAGGGAAGAAATAGATTCGCATTACGGTGCGCTCCCTGAAAAACAACAACTTCTGCTCCGATGAGAATTAGCCAGAGGACGGAGAAAGTTCTTTCTGAGAAATAGTCCTCACCTGTTCGGGGACACTCAATTAAGTCTTAAACCTAAGTTACCTTAGAGCATTTTCAAATTCTGAAAACTGTCCCCGGTCCTCTCCCATGTCACATTGTAAACATCCATGTTTATCAAATGCCTTTTCCATCTTTAAATTCAGAATCCTTTTCCCATCCATTAGTTCTGCAATAAATATAATAAGCAAACTCCTAATCCTATCTTTCTTCTTACTCTCCATGCTCTTTCCCACCTGTCTTCCGTTCACAAATGATTCGACATGGTTAGTGTTTGGTTGAAGTGCAGAGTGTTTCAGACAAAAATGTTATTGCCAATTTTACAATTTAACAATAAAATGTAAGATTTTGCATTACTCCTTGTATTTCAACGAGCAAAATTATCCTAATCACCCTATTTCCATAATTTAAATTTAAATTTTCTTAATTTTATAACCTCAACTACTTAACCAATAAGGAAATTTGTATTTCTAGTACCAGAAGATGGGTAAAATGAGCACCCGAATTGCATTAAGGAAAGGTGTATCAAAAAAAGCTTTTAAAATGAGTTTCAGCAAAAAAGTCATTACAGATGAATTTCTTGCTGAAACTCATTTCAAGGAATGTGCGACAATATCTAGACCGTACTTTTCCCAACAGATGGATAGGATGCTTTTGGCGAGTGCCATGGCCAGCAAGGTCTCCAGATATGAAACCTTTTCACTTCTACCTTTGGGGCCACATGAAGAGTTTAATGTATGAATCCCCAGTAGAGAGAGAGATGGATCTTGTTGGAAGGATAGTGGACGCTGTAGGACTCATTGCGGATAATCCACTAGTGTTTGATCGTGTTTGCGAAACGCTTCTGCGTAGGTACCAGACCTGCATTGACGTGCATGGAGGACATTTCGAACACCTATTGTAATTCCAATTCCATAATAAAGTATGTACTCAAATGTGTTTCCCTCACCTTCTACTCTGGGAACTTCCCCCACCAGAGTTAGTTATACCATACTCAACTTTACTATTCGATATCTCGAAAACGATCGATTTATGGACATTTACCTATTCTTGTAAAAGTCGTCTTATGGGTTTTTATACTATTTTCAAAGGATGTTCCATTAGTTTTCGAACTCTCTGTATATGTCGTATATTATTATCTATGGCTAAACTATCCTGATACGTTATGATACAAATGTTTTAGCTTCATATGGAGAATAGCCATATATATAAACTGATCTAATACTTGGAACTTACGTGAGTCGTTTTTTCTCTCTTTCTTGAATCCCTGTGGGGCGGTAATTTTGATTCCCTCTGTACTTCATTCTAAAGCTTTATTCTTATTGTATGAAACAGATATCCTTGGTGATATATGTATATCTTACCAGCAAGTTAAGCTTTTTCGATTTTTTCTTCGTTTTGCAGCTTCTTAGCCGTATTTGTCTTCTCCATTTCTGATAGCGTTTAAGCACAAAGAGTTTCAATGTGTGGGATGATTTAAACTAAGAATGCTAATGTGGCTAAGCTCTTAAGCTTCTCGAAGTGTATTTTTCACTAGTCGATTCTCCAAGTCTGTTGTAAATCCTATTGACTATTCTTGGATGTCATAACTTGCACTCGTATCAGGTTTCCTGTACTTTTTCTGTTTTAATGACTATTACATGGTTCTAAGACAAAGGTACACATTGGTTGGTCAGCTGCGCTGCACTGTTGGGTTTCTTCAAATGTTGTGTATTAAATGTTTCCGACCATCAGAGGTCGCGGTTGTCCACAACCACATTTCACTAAGCCCCTTATTTTAAACCAGGATGCTTAGCTCCTTGTTTAAGTTTCCAGCAGTGCTATGTTCATTAGGTTAGCGTTCAGGGTGCATGAGAAGATTTTAATTAATTTCTTCTACTTTACTTCTAACTCGATTTTACGGACTGTCACTATTTAGATGTAACATTTACGATCCTTGCTTAGATTAAGTTTTCCCTCTCTTTATCTTTCGTTGCTTTTTCCTCTCTCAGCTTTAGATTGCCTCTCTCTTAAAGAGGCATGAGACATGCCATGGCTAAATATTTGCAGCACTATCCGCATTTGAGACACTTTTGTCTCTAGTCCCGAATTCTTGCAACGACTGGTTAGATGTCTTGCATTCAGAACGTATTTTATATTTTCCAATGCACACCAATTAAAGCAAGTGGGAAAACATATATTCCTTTCTTCTAGTTTGGCTTAGTTATCCCATTTGTCTCTAACACATCTGAGGCACCTAACCTAGATCAATTCAATTGATAAGGATAGAAATGTCATTTCTTGGTCGCTTGGCGTAGGTGGGTCACCTTAAATAATTAGTTGTAATGCAAATCTGGGCTACCTAGCACTATATTTACTCTTTATTTCATCGCCACATCAGCTTGTTTAAAGATTATCTTTTTCAGCTGGGTGTAGTAATAGATAATAAATTTATTTTTAAACATGAATTTGCTTGATATTATCCCAGTGCAGCAGGTCTCTTGGGTTATTTTTTTTTATTTCAGTTCCAAAGCGTTCACCGACCCAGGAATCTAGCTCTCTACTCATGATCAGTTGTCTGATCATGGTCTTCGATATTTGATGAATGCTGTTGGCGAGTCTAATCCTTTTGAGGGCGAAGGTTGGACTCTCGATAGTAGAGCATTCACTTGTTTCTTGCAAAAGCCAATGTAAATGGTTTCTTATTTAAGGAGGCACGCTAGGATGATTTCGAGTTCGCCGTCTTACCTGGAGTCACTCCACTCGTCGCAATGACAATCGAAATCCCCAAAGTGACCATATATATACAAGAATACATTATACAAGCATTTTATTGAAAAACATACAAATCAGTGAGATTGTTGGTGCTGCTTGCCATAAAGAAATGTTTCATTGTCCGGCTTGATGGATGAGGTAGACAGCAGAAAAATGCCATTAAGGTCTTAGTCCGATAGTTCATTTTGGACAAGAACTGTTCACAAAAGTAGGTGCTGCCAAATATATTTTGGAAAATTGCTAGAGGGCAGGACGAGGTTGAGAAAGATAGACAGCGGAGATGATGGGCGGAACTTCACCTTCAGTTCATCATTGCACTACAGCTCGACCAACAACATCTGCAGGGCGAGAAGGTGTGTCCTCCACGGGGAAGTCAAAGGGCCCGGTGAAAAGCTTGATTAATGCAGTAAGTGCCCTGACTCCTACGAAACGGGAGACTATACTTGTCTAGGATAGTTGAGGATAGGCTAGGTTATACTATGTTAGGCTAGGCTAAACTATGTTATGCTATACTCGGCTAGACAGGGCTATAGTATGTGTAAAAGAACAACTTGTGACCCCCCCCCAACAATATATTGGAGTCCACGTTCGGTAGTACCCCGCCGTGGACGGCGTCATTTCCTGTTCGAACACCCTCGAATTTTCGACTTCTGAGCGGTTTTGGAAAATATTGTCCAATCCTACGAACTCGTCCCAAGCCTTCCCTCTCCCCCTCCCCAGGGACGAAGCGAGAAAGAGCCGCTCTGTTTCGACCTTGCTGCTAAATGATTAATCGACTCCGCCTTCGGATTGAGATGCCTAAGTAATTCCCGTGAGCGTTGGTCAGACAGCAAGACTTTCTCAGCCGTGATTCTATCCTAGTCAATTGGTAGTTAGTCTGATCGGCAAGCCTTTGACCTTGCCATCCCGGGCCTTAGCACTGCTGACTTTGATACCCCCAGGGCCCTAGCAGCTCAAACCTTGCTTCTTCAGAGATCACCCCAGAGAGTGTCAGGCCGTTCTCCAGGGCAACTCCTCGCCCTTTTTGGAAAGGGACGTAAGAGAGTACGGGCCCCCATTCTAGTGATAATGAAAAGGCCATCACAAATATGAGGATGAAGGCAGAGAAGATGAAGAACTTAAAAGAGAAAAAGAAGGCAGCAGCTGAAAAGAAAGCATTAGGAGAGCAGAAAGAGTGTGCAATGCACATGGAGTGGGTCCCTGTAGAGCAAGATAGTGAGGAGGAAGTCGTTGATGGTGTTCCTATGCAGCTCAATGACTCATCAATTACTCAGATGAGGTGGAAGACGAGGAAAGTTGACAGAATTTTCATACCCTTTTGCTGATAAGGCACCAGAGGCGTAGGACTTTATAGTTTTGCAGCCTAAAATTTATCAATTATCATAGTTTATTATCAGGAAAAGCCTAATCTGGCATATATATGTACTTTAAGTTTTCTTTTATCAAAATTCAATTCTTTTTCAGGTGGGAGAATTTGTTCTTGTTGGGGTGAAGGTGAAAGTGGAAAGGAACGGGAGAATATTGGTATGCTAAGTTTCCCAGGTCTTGGCCATCATGGAGGATGGGAAGTTTAATCTTTCTTTCCTCCGCATGAAGTCAGCTTTCTCCAACGACACCTTTCCCTTCCATACCATCTTGGATTAAGCGTCTGTCGAGCCAGGACAGTGTAAGGGTGTCCTGATAAACACGAAGGGTGCCACCAAGAGGCAGGTCGACCTGGTTAAGGTGTATCCCGCTCTGATTGCCTTCAACATGCACTTCTGAGTTTGTACTAGCTGACAGGTTAAGGTATTTTTTGCATATAGTTTTGTCTTGAATTCCCTCTATTTGTATGAAATAGAGGGTTCAAATAGTTGTTAATAATTCATAAAATTTCATAAAAACTCAAAAAATGATTTTTGTCTACCAGAGTTAATTTTGTTTTGTCAAATAAATGTTAATTTTTTGTGTGCTTATCTTTCATTCCATCACTTAATAATGATGGGGGATGGAGGGCTAGTGATATCATATATGTTGATTTCAGGCAAAAAGATAACAATTTTTTTTGTTTTATAGCTTCAAAAATAAGGGCCGATGTTTCCCCACACCCCGGCCAGGGGTTCCCTTGCGGTTGGGGAACACCGACCAAGGTCCCACAAAATTTGAAGTGCCAAAAGTGTCACTTATTTTCTGAGTTGAGGATTTATGAGTATACCATAGGTGGGCCATGTTGTGACTTTTATTTGGGGCACAGTTTGCACTCGCTCAGGTACAAAATGGAATTTTTATGCAGGTTTTTTAACTAATAGGTCGGTGTTCCCCCACTCCACCCTACAACACTATTTCTTTATTCTTTTTAAGGACCTTTAATTTTCCTTTTCACTCCACTCGTGTACGTATATGTCTATCTCCTGCGAGATCTCACTTTTTTTATCCATTCATTTAGAAAATATTTAATTATTTCCGAATATATTTCTACAAATCTTAAACCTTCTTCTTTATCGTATATCTCTAACGAATATAATGGAAAATATATGTAATTCGTATTGAAATATGATAAATCATCTTCAAACTCTAAGCTATCTTAATAATTTTGATATATTTAAAAAAATTATTCTTTTCCCCGAGATTTTCCTTTCCTTGATTTATTTATATTATATTAATTTTTCTGTGATTGGCGAGTACAATTTTGATGAAATTTTGGGTCTGACTCCTTTTACGCAATCTTTCTCATTATATTATGATAACTGAATAGAAATTCTTCGCACGTTTTTAAACAAAGAAAAATATTTTCTTGCAGCAATGGAAGCTTTCCTTCCTCAGGAATAACTTTTATATTTGCAGCGTATTTTTCACTCTCTGAAACACCGGGGAAACACCTTGTTTCCCCGGAGTACATGAACCATAGAATTGAATTTGTTCTCTTTGTGATTGTTTTTGGAGGAAAGAAATAATGAAAAACATTTATATTTTGTTATTGTTTAGTGAAGCAAATTTCCCGCTGGACGAATGTCTTAAAATAACAAAAAAAAGAAGAGTTTGATGATCCTTTTTGAGAGAGGAGAGTTTTCTGTCTCGAATTCGTATTATTCTCTTCATTTATTTTAGAAACTTTCTATGTAGATGAGCAGAGTACTCAGTTTGTAAAGGGAAATCTTGTTAGCTTTCCGTTTATGAATTGTTTGGCACAATGCCTTCCAAAATATGGGCCCATTGAATCATCAATCGAAAGGTGTTCTTCTAAAACTTCTAATTCCAGAAATCGACTGCTTAGGTGTCAATCAATGGTCTTATCATATATAAACGATCATTTTCATCCCTTTTATGGTTTTCATTGAAATGAATGTGATCCAAAATCATTTCAAAATCTGTTACATCTAATAGCTTGTGACTATCAGATTCGCTAGACCAATAGAGTCTTTTATGTGGATATTTTGCATAGACCGAGATAAGTAACCGCCAAAATACTACCTGTAGTTCATCAGTGTTCTAATCCAATTTGACATTTCTTTGCTGAGAATAAATATTTGTATGTTCAACCTTTTGCTCAATAGAATGATCAATGTAAAAAAATTTGTTAGTACTTCTACTTAATTATTTGCTGAAAAGATTTCATCAAGTAAACTCTCAGTTGATGGTTTAGAATAATTTATATAAAAAACAGGAAACTTTTTACTCAAGTTAATTTGACCTACTTTCCTTTTTTTTCCTACTTTCGCTTGAACTACGAAATATGTTTTCAGCCCTAGCTTCATAATGTTTATGGGGTATAAAATCTCACTTCGTATTCAATAAGGTTCGTCCAAGGTGACTTAAATCTCCAGTAGCTTCATTATCAGACAATATACTTCTGGTTTAGGAACATGAAGAATAATGTCACCAGATTATCTTTATCCTCGTCCTTAAGTGATGACAATATTTCTGTGAATGTTCAAAGTCCTATGATATATAAAAAAATCATTGGAAAGCATAGAACTAAATTTCACCAGTACACAGAAAACACGATATCAAATATAAATAACTAAATAAAAAAATAAAACAAAAATACATATAAACCAGTTTATACAACCGGCTATGTATATTTAAATAGCTATTTATATTATATAAATATGGAGCATGTGCACAAAAATGTAGTCTGACTGCATATCATTCGTTTTTCTTAGCAACATAATATTATTCTCTGTGGAATGTATGTTTATCCAAATCTTTATAAAGCTATAGATTCACTACGATAATTAACTATTCATTCACATATATAAAAGAAAAGAAGAGAGAGAGAGACAGAAAAAAGAAGCAGAAACAGAAACAAAGACAAAGAGAGCATAGACAGAGACACAGACACAGATTGACAACCAGAAACAGAGAGACAGACAAAAGAAGAGGCCGAGAAAAAGAGATAGACAAAGAAAGAGACAAAGACAGGAAGCGAAGGAGTCAGATACAGTTTCATATATAAACAGAGACAGACAAAATGCACAGAGACAAGGCCACAGATTAGAGACAGTGACAGACATGGAAACAGACAGAAGTAGAAAGAAACAGGCAGATACCCAGACGTTCAGAAACTGCCAGAGGCACAAAATGAAATAGATAGAGAGTTGGAGACACAGAGCAAAGCCGAAACACAGAGACAGAATTAGACAAAAAATGCAGACAGACACAAAGGAAAATACAGAGATAGACAGATACACAGACATAGAATGATACATACAGATACAGAAAAAGAAAAACATATACAGGAGATTGCGAACACCGAGGAAAGCTGAGACACAGAGAGATAAAGAAAAACAAAGAGAGACAGAGTTTGACATAAAGACAAAGGTAGAGACAGGAAGACAGACAAAAATAGAGAGACAGAGGCAGAGATAAAGATAGACCCTCGAAGACAGACAGAGCTAGTTTGAAGTGGACAGAGACATACAGCGCTTGACAGATCTAGAAAGGAGTAGAGAGGGCAACATAGATAACTAGAGCGAAAGGGAGAGAGAGAGAGAAAGGCAGAAATATACATACATAGACAGACAGTATAGATAGAGAAAGATAAAGAATGAGGCCAAGATATAAACAAATACAGACAAAGACAGAGATAGAAAGACGGAGAAGGATGGATAAAGTCACAGAGAGAGACGAAAACAGAGTATCAGATAAAGAGACAGATAAATGAAGGCGTAGATAGACAGCAACATAAAGTGAGAGAAAGGAACAAATAGAGGTACTCGTATAAAGACAGAGAAAGTGGGGAGCACAGTGAGACAAACAGTTAGAGAATGATAAAGACATTGACAGAAAGAGACAAGAACTGAAAAAGAGAGAAAAATACAGCGACAAACCTGGAGAGAACCAAACAGTGAAAGAGTAAGACAGATGCGCATAGACGGAAAGAGATACATAGACAGAGAAAGAGCAGATAGAGAAAGAGATAGAGTCAGGAATAAACCCAGAAAAACAAACACATAAACAGACAAAGATCTACAGAGACAGGAATAGATAAAAATACAGGCTACACAGAATCTCCCGAAGAAAAAGGTATGGAAGTTACTCGTGGGTTTGAAAAGGACGGTAATTGCTAATGATAATTAGATTACTAATTAGTGCATGAATTTTTTCGCTCTACTTAAGACACTCCTAAAACATTAATTATATGTGAAATGATAATGATGATTTCATGATTTTTTAAATTTCTTGAACGCACGAAGTGAATTAAATGGTATTTGAGCTCGGTGATGTTGCAAGTGAAACCCAAATGGAAAACTTGCCATAAACTGGTGTAAGTAGGCTTCGAATGCGGCGATCATATGATCAGGTTCCTTTATCAAAGGACCATTACCAGAGATACCAACAAGACATTTGAAGGCATTTCAGAGGCTAACTAGTTCTCTCGGCTCTTGAAGAAAGAGAATGAACTCTAGCTTGACTCGACTGAGCTGATCTGACCTGCTTTTCGATAAACATGGTTTTTTATTCGCCAAGTTGTTCCTTCTTCTTGACAAATAATTGCCATACCCAGAATGAGGTGCTTCCGCTGGGCAGGGAAAGATTTAGCCAGAATGTCCCTCTAAGATAAAAAAGGTGAATATCTCTTCTCCTTCCCGATTTCCAAAAGAGAGCAGAATCTCTCATCGGGTGGTGCGCTGACCGTAAGCCCCGTGTGTACGGATGCAGGTGATATAGGAAAATGTAGAGTCAGGCGCCTCCGAAAATCTCTATGACTTAGGAAAGATTGGACCTCGCTGTACTTGCAAACTAAAACTGTAAAATGATTATCAGATCGAGTTTGTATTTATTCCTGAGGTACTTATATGTAGAAGAGTTGGAGAGCGATCAATAAGGGCGGTATGAGCATCCTTGTTCTCCAGGGAGAGCCCTCATAGGAGTATTATGCCATCCAGAATCAGTAAACTTGTGAGCCTTGAAAGCACCTTTAATCTCTAAACCTCCGGGAGACCTGGATGGAAAACCATTTACATATGCAAACGGTGATTCTGCCACACTCTCTGGCCTCTTTTATCTGCTCATATAGCATGTTAATGACCATGTTTCCTCATCAGTAATGCTTTCATTGTAATAGAAATGATACATGGAATTCCTAATTTTATTTTTAAAAGTAAAGCATGAAAATGCAAAACCTACATTCCTGCTTGTTTACTTGTAAAATGTGGCCATAGTTGGCTCTTCGTCAGTATTCTTCATTGATTGATGTAAAGAGTGGATAAATTCTTTAAAGTGACTACATATCTATAAACTCATAACTACATATGTATGCTGGATTGATCCTACTTAAGCGACATGAAACATTTTAAATGAAACGTTTGCAGTAATGTGCAACGCAATAATACGCTTATAACTTAGACTTAAGAAATAAAATCAGGCCTATACTTAATGGCATTTGATGTCCACGTAGCCTAAAAAATTAGAAATTTTATTTTAAGTCCTTTATTCACTAAGGAAGTGAAAATACGTATGAATAAAAGCACTCTTATTCACTAGTGAAAAAGGCAAACCAGCGCATATACAACTAACTTCCTTACTTATAGCAATCAATGGTAGCAAATTTTTTGCCTCACCTGTTAAAGATCAAAAAGAATCTTAAAACTATCTAAACCTATATTAATTTTAGATTGTCGAGTGTAGAGTGTAAAAACCGCATAATAAACCCCTTTCTCATTAATTAACCAACATAGTACCCATATTAGTTGTCACGACCCGTAAAACATTGCCTTTTAAGGGTATGTAGATATGTAGGATTTTCGTATTTATGCTTTGCTTTTAAAAATAAAATTAGGAATTTCTTGTATCATCTCTATTACAATGAAATCTGTACTGATGAGGAAACATGGTCATTATCATGCTATATGACCAGATAAAAGAGACCAGAGAGTGTGGCAGGATCATCGCTTGCATATGTCCTTAGCCAAAACATGATCAGATATCATATACTGTATATATTAATTATTCCTTTATTCTTGGAACGTGGATCAGCAAGACAAGTTTTTTTGCAATTTAAGGGGAAAATTGAGATCGATATAATTTCCCGTGAAGACCATCTCCGCTATTATGACCATTCTCTTATATTAAGAGAATCAATGTGGAAAATTGGATAGATACATAAATTTCAGGTGAAACGTTAATATTTTTATATCCATAATTATTAAAATAAGAAAGGTAAATATACAAATACATAATCAGAGACTAAAAAAGATTATGGCAAGGAATAACTAAACCTCCTGGAACCTGTTGGACAAGAGGATGGTACAAATGAAATACTATCGACTTGTCAGGTGCCCTTTGCTCTCTTGGATTAAAAGGACCAAGGATGCTCATTTGACTTGTTCACCAATGGCGCCTAATTTCGGAACCTCTCCACGCTCTCTTTTACAAGCCTTTCCTCCTTCCCTCGATGGGTTGTCAGTCCGCATGGGTAAACATGCATTAGCTTGCATCGGGAAGACTGCGAACTCTCTCAGCCACAGCGTCTGTAGGCGGGTCTGCGGCAATATATCATCCTCACATTAAATATCCTTTTCATATATCATCTTTATTTTACAGGACTCATCTTACAAACATTCTAGAAGGGAGATGCCTTCGTTTGTTTCCGGTTAAAATTATAAAATCATTGCGCCATTATTACATTAATCCTTGTGGTTTTCCATTAAGGGTGAAATTGTGAGATTGAGAAGGTAATTAATTAGTTTACTTTAGAGGGATTCCTCCAGATAAATCCACAACACCCAGATTCACTGTTTGAGAGAGTTTTTATTAACTAACCGAAGAATGTTAAGTTCTGAGCAGTGCTAAACTCAAACAGGGCATTTCCGTGACTCTTAGTCAGTCCACTCTCTGAAGATTGTGGTGGGTTATCATCCCTTTAATTTTTATCCATATATTTTTTCATGAATAGAGAATAAATCACAATGATTTACGCTTTACAAATTATTTCATCATAGGTTAAAGATATCCTTTAGTTTTGTAGTGTACTAACCTAGCATTTATAACAGCATAACTGAGCACATGATCCAAGAGGTTGCAACCATCTTAAAAATAAATTTAATAAAACAGGTCAGCTTTACTTCACTGAGGATATCTACAAGACCACCTCAGGCAACAAAGTTAACTTTAACTCATTGCCTGGATAAAGAGTATAATGTATTGAAAGATTTCGCGCTTTAATTGTTAAGGAGTAATGGCGATGATGCTAGCATGAGGCACATAAATACTTTAGTATTCTCAATGATCGGAGCAGAGTTAATAAAAAATGCTTAAAAAAAATTATAACTCAAAATAAATTCAAATAATTAAGGGCAAACGAAAGCATTTTCTTCAAAATATTTTTTTGGCAAAAGGTTCATTAACAAAGTTATATACAGTAAAAAAGAATAATAGCTGCAAAATCCAAGTTAACTCTTGATGATTCTTCGAACGAAGATAGCACTCAATTCTTCTGAATTGGCCCGTCTGTTGCAATGAGGTAGGGCAATTTATAGCAGGAAAAATGCAACGAATGGTTATACCAGTCAATTTTCATTTTTAAATCATGTAACGCTTTCTTCTATTTACTAAGAACAAATTCTTGAAAATAAAACTCTGGTGAAAATTTAAAGAATAGAAGTATATTGAAAAACAGTTGGATAAATGAAAGTATTTGAATGAGGGAAACTTTCGGCAACTCGAAAAATGATTTCGATCAATATAAACTAAACCCTTAATTAATATACATAGAATAGGATATTAAAAACATGGTTAAATATCGTGCCTAAAAATGGATTTTATGGAACATTTTATGTTCCAAATTGTGCATCATCTCCCACAATGCAAGAAGAAAAATACTCAAAATACCTTTTTATTTTGGTTTTCAAAATATCCACCCAATCAGAGAAAGGGGTATTAACATAGCCCATCCCAGTTTACATTTTGTTTGTAAGCAAAACTTTGGTAATAATTAAATACCTCCACCCAAACTTATTGCGCATTCCAGAAAGTAATTCGAGGAAATAGGGGAAATAAAATGGATTTTCAAAAATCAGTTAATTAGAAATGTACAGTCGTGAGCTGTTCATAGACAACTAATTTTCTACCCCGGAAGTTCTCGATTTTATTTTCCACCGAAGAGTAAGCCATGACGATTCATTTTCTGCCTAATTAATTAAAGTTATGAGAGTCTATGTTAATATTTCTTTGGGCTTTGATAAAATATTAAAATATATGTTCCGAATAAATGGAGACGTGCTAGGGTCAATCTAACTTTGAAATTTAAAAAATAAGTGTTAAACCACATTTGAAATTAATTATATCTACTCATTAAAATCATTTCCTGTGAAATAACTCATTACTTCTCAGTTTAGACGTGTAATACTGCAGCAGATGCATTTGCCAGCTGGAAAAGGGTCTGAACAAGCCTAAACTAACCACTGCCAAACATTATACGTGATGGTCATATGCGTCTAGAATCCTCGATCAGTCAGAACTAAACATTTATCTAGCCAAACCACTGAAATGGACTGTCATTTGTAGAATAAAACACATGGCACCGTAAGGAGTAGGAGACCGTTCCTAACCCAGTGCTCCTGGTGGTTTTAGATGAGATCAAAACTACGTCGGTATTATTTCTCTTAGAAATATTCCCTTTTCTTGTTCGTTTCTTTATAAGCCCATCCTCACCTTTTTTATATTTTGCTCTTCATGAAAGAACGGGTCGAAGATTATCTTTTCCAGCCGGAGCTGAGCATCCAACGCGCAATGGCACTTGCGAAAGCCTCATTTAACAGGAGAGATTTGGCCTCCGATGTCACGGATAATGGGTTTCAACGTACCTGAATTCTTCCCACTTTTTCGTCTTTCTACTGAACCTACCTTGCCGATTACTATTCTTTATAGACGCAAGGAGACCTTAGTTATGGCGCAGACCTCTGGAAGATTTATTTCTCTCTACGCCCCTAAACGAAGTTGTTTGCCTTCCCCACCCCCACCTACCATGTTTGCTGAAAGATATGTTTTTTTTCCCTTTACTCATTTTCTTGCTCTATAATCACCACTTTTTCACATGTATTCCATCACAAACCCTCTCTAGGATACGCCCCTCTGGGTATTTTGCTCTAAAGTCCAGACAAAATACCCCTTTACCCCAATCCATGCTCTTCTAGAACTCAGAGACGACTTCCTGAACGTTATCTGCAATAGACATCCTCTTTCTTCCAAATCAATGACCACTTCTACATAAAAGCGTTCATTAGGATTGACATTTGGCAATTGAGCGGGCTGCGGAATGGGTTTATATTTCAGGTACTGTTTCTTATTATATTTCTTCACCACTCAACTTCTGTCCATGTGATAGTTACATCAACCATCCTCCCAGTTCTCGAATAGATCGAGAGCGGCCAGTCTCTCCTCTTCTAGGATATACACGGAGCCTTAACCTAAAGGGAGACCCTAAAAGCTAAACACATGAAAACCATATTTGTAATAAAAATTTAATTTTCTTTTATTTAATTGAAATATTAATCGGTAATATCTTCGATGTGATTACCACCGTTTGTGATGCAAAGTTCGATGAGATTTACGAGATTCACTCGAGGTACCCGGTGCGTCAACTCTGAATTTCTTTCACCAATTTTAACGCATTCATTAATGATCTGTTGTTCTATCAGGTCTCTCTTATCTCTACTTTTCACTGAATAAACCTCCTCCTTTCTGCATACCCCCTTCCCCCGATAAAGAAGTCTATGGAGGTATGATCTAGTGAGCAAAGAGACCAGTGATTTATTTCCTATGTGACCAGACTTTAGAGACACCTTGATTAATAGCGCGTAGTGTTGACACCAATTTTAAGGCACATTTCAGGTTTTGTAAAACAGACCATCCAAAATTTGGAAATAAAGACAGTAAAAATCTGAAAAATCGTAACACTACCTTTTTGGGTTCCAAACTTTGCTTAAACATTATCTATCCGTAGAGTGAGGCTGGTTGTATTCAGTTATTATAATTCTCGTCATTTGTACAAGAAATCTTTTTGGAATTTAACACCTTATGTCTAAGGTTTATTTAATTTTAAATTAAGGAATTTCTTGTTTGTTAACTATAGGGAGGGTACTATAAATTAATTGATCTATGACGTATTCACGAGATATTTACAGATTTTCCTATTTTTGAATGTGTTTTAGATTCCCTCATCGTATGTTTTATTTCTCTTTTACACTAAAGGGTCATTTTATTATTTATCTTCAGGGCTAATATGAATCAAATAACTAAAACATCAACAAGGACAAGCAGAGCGTTTTTGGCTTCCCACTTCCAGAACTTTCCCATTATGAGCTGCCAACAAAACAACAGGGACATATTTCTGGCAGGTACCATTCTGCCCGTGGTGTCTTAGCATTTTTTCTTTTATTTTCAGCCCAAAGCCATAGCGCTGTGGACGATAGCGCATCGATTGTTTGCCTAAAACACTTACGTGAAGAATAACGAGTCTGTTACCAAGTTCAGCATGAATTTCGGCGCCACTTCAACATTTACCGAAATCAGACTGTTTACACCCATAACACAATTTTAAGCTGGGTTAATGCACTTCATACACGAGGTATACTAATGAATAGGAGACCGATGGGGGCCCCACGAACGGTACCGTCTTTGGAAAATGTGGAACGTGTTAGACAAGCTTCGCTGCGGAGTCTGAATCTCTCTGCTCGTAGGCATTGCACTGAACTGGGCATCGGTAATCGATGGGTAAGGCATATTTTGCATGAAAACCTGCATTTTAACCCCTACAAATTGATTTTTGGGCAACAGTTGCAACCAGGAAAGTATGAACAGCGGCTTAGGTTTGCACGTCAGATGGAAGCAATTTTTGAAGCAAATGATAACCTCACTTTGTTGATGAGTAAGGAAGCTCCATTACATCTCAATGGCATGGTTAATCAACAGAACTGTCATTATTGGGCTGTTCAAAATCCGAGTGAACTGCAAGAAAAACTACTGCACAGCCCAAAAGTGACAGTCTGGTGTGCTGTTGGAAAAGCTGTCGTCATTGATCCTCACTTTTTTAAAGACATTAATGGAAAGGCTGTTACGTCCTTCACTCTCTCTTCGGTGACCCCATCATTTATAGGTTTGCTGACACTCCTTGGCCCTCTCGGTCCCCTGATTTGTCCATGTGTGATTATTTCTTGTTGGGAAATCTCAAAGCACGTGTGTATGTGCATCCGCCGCGTACATTGGAAGATTTGAAGAAAGATATTCGCGTGGAAGTCTCTCAAATCAACAGAGCAATGCTGAAGAGAGTGGAGGCCAACTTCCAAGAACGCCTTCAGAAATGCATCAATGAAAACGGATATCACATGATGGATGTTGTCTTCCACACTTGATTTTGTCAAACGCTGATTCAACACGAAAACAATGATGTCAATAAAATTTGTTTGAAGCTAAATTAATGATTTTGTGAATTTTTCAAAAACGTCCTTCCTCTCTGTCCTACCCTGTATAAGAGAAACAAGGATGTTTTCAAGAAGTATCCGATGCCCTTATTGAGATTTGGAAAAAAACAGTATTACAGTTCAGCCCATCAATAATATTAAAACCAAATTTCTCCGATTGGTTGAAGAAGCTTCTGTGCTAACAAAACAAGGAATGAATGACACTAAGAATAAGAAGCATAGCTCATTATCGGGTCAACTGTTTAAGATAGCAGGCTGCAAGTGTGCTTATTTATTGGGTTGCAAGTGTGAAGGAAACATAAAAGTGCCAAGTCGAGAGCATGAATTTCTTATGCCTAAAGAACTGGGCGTCACATGAAAATTGGAGGCGTGGATGTAAAAAAAATGAAAAAAATTAAATAGAGTAAAATGAGAGAAGCTCGAATTCAGGAAACAAGAGAAGAAGTCAAAAAAAGGGCAGAAAGGAGAGAAAACTCAAATTTCAGTCGAAGTCTTGGATGAAGAAACCTTTTCCTCTGACAGTTCTGATGATGAATGGAAGAAAGTCTTTCCGAAAACAAAAAACAACAGCATACTATTAGCAACAATTGCGATGGAAGCAGATCGTTATTATGTGAAAAAAATAAAGCTGCTACTACTGCTATTAGTAGTGCAACCCTATTCAACTATAGTATTATAAATTCAGAAGATAGCTCCCATTTAATTCACCATCAAAAATTCTGGAGGGCATGCCAGAAGATAATGAGGAATTTCACTCAATCTGAATGTGTGGAAGATAAGAAAATTATTGCTTTGTCTTTTGATGGGATGAGAGAAACAACACTAACTAAAAAGAAGAAGGGAAAAAATGGTATGGAGCAAAATAAATGGCTTGTTAAAAATGATATTAAAAATGAGATGAAGGCAGTGGGAGCTGACAGCATAGCAACTAATACTGGCTACAAGAACGGAGCCATAAGAGAGCTTGAATGTCCATTACATAGTCTTTTGCAGTGGGTCATTTGCGGCTTGCATTTAAATAAGCTTCCTTTGAGGCAACTGTGCAGGGAATATATTGGTCCAACAGAAATTGGAACTCAATGGAAGAAAACACTTGGTAAAGCTTTAACCCCCTCTGAAACTCTATTAGCATCATCAAATGGCTTTCAAAGTATTGCTGAAGGAGCTCATCTTCTAGATATAGATGTAAATGAGCTTAGTCGGGACCAAGCTTACTTGTAGAGAATTATCAGTGCTTTTAGAAGTGGTGTAATTGACAATGATCTCCGACATATGAATCAAGAGCCAATAGCTCATGCTTAACTATTGACTATCTGAACAATGAATGTTGACTATGGTTTGTTAGGTCGCGATTTTTACAGAAGATGAAGAGGAATGGAGAAAATATTTGCATTAAAGTTGGTTTTAAGGACTTAATATATATTGATTTTGTTAGTCACTGATGTCTTACAATTTATTATGTAATGCTTTATAGGTGGATGTTTTTTATTAGCGACCTCAGACCCTGTTTTATGGCTGATTCCCATTTGTGAACAGAAATGGCCCCATCGATCACCGAATGCCCCCGATGTATGAAGCCGAAGAACAACCTGGACAAAAAAAACATTTACACGAGAATATATTTTGTTAAAACAAAAGGTTTTACAAATTACCTCTCCAGTAATCATGCTTTCAAAGACAGTAGATTATCACAAATTACTAAAAATATTTCCCTAATCAGATTAATGATTTGTAGAAGAGGATCCACTTTAATAATTCTGAGGAATTCAAAGTTAAAAAACACTTTTCCTACAAGGTTTGTAATGGAACCTCTACCAATTTAAATAGGGTTGCTGAGGTTATTTATTTTTACCATTATCTCTGTTTAATAATCTCATCCTTTCTATTTGTTTTTCTCTCGTTTCCTTCATGTTTCCTTAATTCATCGTATGCAAAAATGCCGTTGTCTCGATTGCAATGGTTCATTTATTTTTTACTCTAATTTATTTAATTTGTCATAATTTGTGGCGATGATTTTACATCACACCAACTTGCTCTAGACGTTAAACACCACACTTCAACGTACCAGACAACTACCATCTAACAAATGTTATAGTAAAACAACTCATTTCTTTCCCTCGAATCAAACTACAAACGACTATCTAAGGACAAAGTCGCTTCACTTAGAAACCTTTGTCACGGCGACTGGCCCCAAATCTCCAGGACAGTGGCATTAAACGCCATATGTAACTCACAATCGATCAATGTGAGACATCAAGAAATAAAAGTAAGAAAAATAAAGAAATTATAAATGTGTAAAAGTTATAATATAACCGCAAATCAATGTAGTTGCAGATGTTGAAGGTAGTAAGGCTTGTATTCCTTCTTATAACAGTTGCATCATTACTGCCATGCTACTCCTTACATCTAGTTGCTAAAGTCCTGTGTAAATAGTTGAAAAACATAAAATTGTTCAAAAATGCACGGATACTTAAAATATTTTGAACATGAATCCAATATTCATAAATAAATGCTCAGGCTGCATAAAAGATCTAAACTAAACAAATTAGAGCACATAAGTAACAAGAATTTCAACATATACCACATCTCAGTACTCACATCACCAATCTACTATCAAAACAAAGAAAAACTTGAACCAATACATGAACACTTTAAATGACAAACGAACTCAACCAAAACCGTTAGAACACAAAATAAAAACCATCACCCGCAACGTAACGTCCCAAGCACGAGTCGCTGATTGTCCCACAACAAAATAGCTCAGTGTTGTAGCTAATTGGAGGGCGAGGGAGGACAAATTTAAAAGTCACCACGTGCCCCTATTGGAACAGGACCCCGAACCAGTGTAACATTCCTTTATTGAATGGCAAACCAGTTACTAAAACGGTTAAATATAGAGGCCCATAGAAATATAGACAAATATTAGCTCGAGCATTAGTCAAACAAAGTCTAAGAAGTTACTTAAAAGGTAAATTTTGGTGATGTCGTCGCTACAGGCTTTGTTTTATAATGAGTCTAAATCAGAAGTTTCCAGTTGC
Organism: Ceratothoa steindachneri; assembly: GCA_963969495.1. Classification (NCBI taxonomy): domain Eukaryota; kingdom Metazoa; phylum Arthropoda; class Malacostraca; order Isopoda; family Cymothoidae; genus Ceratothoa; species Ceratothoa steindachneri. Next base: position 62,386,531 of record OZ018337.1, read on the forward strand.
TATGTTTCTCTGTATTCTTTGGGCATTTCCAGAGCTCAATGAGCCCTGTCTTAATATGTACTTCCTTTTATTGTTGCTGTATCAGACTGATGGAATGTATCAATAGGAAGTTTGACTGGTATATTTGTTCTATATGTAATTTCTCGGTTTAACATTTTGTCGTTTATTTTTTAAATTACTTTTTAAATATTCTCTATTAGGTGGCTTACCTATTTTTATTGTTTTATTTGACACACTACCAGACATACCAGAGTGCACCAAAATATTGCAGTGATAGTTGTTTTCACCAAAAGATCACTGGAACATGCTTATGAAACGCACATTAAATACGAGCTTCCTATCTATACATAGGCGAAGGAGAGAAATCCACATAAACATTAAACTTACGCATAATCAATGACCTCTACCCTTCCTTCCCACAACATTCACACCAGAACACATTTAGTTTGACCATCAAATTTCTAAAAGTCCCCAAGCCCATCAGGTCGTGACAACATATCAAACATTCACGTGTACAATGGCCTTCCCCTTTCCCTCACTCCACAATTAAATACATACATACCACCCGATCACCTCTTCAAACAAGGTAACAAACTCCAGCCGAACATCTCAATGAACCTCCTCCCGAAACAAAGGAGAATATATCGAGCAACACCGTTTCTCAACCTTTGTCCATATACTGAACCCTTGAAATAATTCTGGGAACCTCCAGTTAAAAATGATCTAATCTTAATTATCATATTTATTCTAATTCAAATTGTTCAAGGTCATAAGCGAAACACGGTATATTTATTCTTTATCAAAGATTTAGGGTGTTTGGTATATATGTGTATCAATCTATTTTACTCTAACTTAGAGATTTGTTATTTCTTTCGCATATTAATTTAAAAAAAAATGCTCTTATAATCATCAGTTTAACTTCTTTACTAGTGGGCAACATATATATTTCATGTGGACATTTTGTTCCCATTCATTATTGCACTGACAGTATGTCCGTAGTGGTTCTTTTTTAGGGCTTGTGCTAAGTAAATAAAACTGTTATGTAGTATTTTTCATTGTGCATTGTTGATTATTATGCATATTTAGAAGCTGAGCAACGTCCAAAAAGGTATAAATAAATAAGTTGCATAAATCAATTTAATTTTTTGTTGTACATATATGTACCTTTGGTCATTTGACAAAAATAATGAGAGTTGATCACAAATATAATAGTTACCCTTTTTTACTTGTGAACTCTAATTGAAATGGTATATAGTTATGAAGTATCATGTCTTCATTAAATAAGGAATTACTGGTCAAGTGACTCCGATTTTAGTGTATCTTATATAGCAAATATCATGAGTTTAAAAAGATTCGAGGAAATTCGTGGCCTATTGCACCTGAATAACAATGAAAGAATTACCCATTGCCTGACAGAGTTTTCAAAGTGAGACCCGATTTAGAGCACTTTTATAATTCTAGTGTATCAGTTATGTCTCCAGCTGTGTAGAAAGTGTTGATGAACATATGATAAAATTCAAGGGTCACAATATTGTGAAGCAATATGGAGTGGGTAAACCGGTCAATGGAGTTTCAAAATGTGGTTTAGGGGTGAGTCAAATACTGGGTATTCATTTGAGTTAGACTTGTATACAGGAGGATAAGATTTGTAAAAATGGAGCATTGTTTAGGGAAAGTAGTCGATTTGCAACTTACATAAGAGATAAAAGTCATTGGTTTCCATGTTTTCAGTAATAACCCTTTCAATTCTTCATCTCTGCAACCCTCTTTTCTCAAAGATAAAATATTCAGTGCTGTAATAGACGATACCGAGAGCATGTTCTTAGAACACAGGTTTCGGAATATTGCTTCTTTCCATTCAAGTCATATATGGTATGTAAAATGGATGCACAACAACAAACCACTCCATATGGTATATAAATTTCTATCTGCCCATCTAAGTCACCAGATAAAAATGAGAAAAAAGGATGAACGGATAAAAAGATGTTTAGTTGTCAATTTGTGGTAAAATATCATAATGCAATCCTGGATGGGGTTGATATAATGAACCAGAAAGGTTAAATATCAGTTTTATTCCATATCTAAATTCAAGTATTATTTAAGTGCTATCGTTGACTGTCGTGGTATGACCAGTGTACGTCCTTATACGCACACAGGCCTAATGGCCGTCCGAAATTAAGGCTCCACCTGGTGATAAGTCAAAGAGTACTTTACATACACAGTTGCTAGGCCAAGTAATATTCAAACACGGCTACAAAAATATACTTTAATTGGACTAAAGATTACATATACATATAGGGCAAGTTAAATGGCAATACAATTACATATTGACGGTTCATTACTAATATGATTAACACTACAAATTAAGTTTAAACCGAGAGATAATTAAATAAGTAATGATTTTACAATTATCCAAGTTGTAGAGCAAAGGGGATCATTGAGGTTCGACGCGGTTAAGGTGGGAGGAGCGTGAAGAAGTGGGGGTTAAATCCATTTTACCTTGATATGTGGCGAGTAGGACCAGGTAAGTAAGTTTGACCTTGAACCTGTTGGCGTCTCATGGGACGCTCAATTCAATTTCTGGAAACTGAAGTAACAGGGGCCTTTGATCCTTAAGAGGGAAACGGAGGGTGCTTCGGGGCGGGCTTTTCCGATCCTTAAAATCCAAAGACGTGGTAAGAATAGTTGAAGCGCGCCTAACTATTTCCACAAACAAGACTGAGTGTCGACTATCTCTTCCTTAGCTCTTCGACAAGACAATCACTCAATTCTTCTCTTTTCGAGAATGTAGTCGGTTTCCTCTCGACTAACGAAGACGTTACACCTACCGTAATTGAGGGTGGCTTCAGACACAATCTGCGAGTGAACTTTGAGGTGTCGAAAATATACTCCGAAATTATCTAGACGGGGAGAGAGATTCATTGCAAACAGACTTCCTTAATTGCCTTGAACTTATGGGCGTCTCACTCGACGCTAAATTCAATTTCGGGAAACTATATACACATTAGATGTATACGGGTATCCTTAAAAATACTGTAAAAACAATCGTCACCTCTTTTTTCATAAAAGTTTTCTTTTATACATTAAAAAATAGCACCTCTACACTTCCAATGCCGTAATTTTAAATATTTTTAGGAAATCACGCTTTAATTATTTTTCTTATTAGATTCATTTAGTAAAAAGTATTAATGAGAAAAATGTTAACTATAGGAAATTTCTTGGATGAAGCCTTCAAATATACAAAAAATCAGCCCCAGGGGTGTTTTTTCAAATTCTAGATGAACTTTTCGAAATAGGTTTAATAAAAGTTCTAATTTTCTATCTATGTATAAACTCTTAGAAATAACTCGGATAAAGGATAAAAACATTTAATATATGAAAAACCATCTGGTCTCCTAGTAATTACTTTTGGTCTGTTTTTTGAAAGCCATCCCCATTTTCTAGGAACAGAGGTAAGCAAAAACATCGAATTTCCTCTAAAATACGTAAAAGAAATCCTTAGATCTCATTTTTTCAAATCTGAATTTTATTTACTAGTTTCATTTTGCTTTTCTAGTTTTTAGGGGAGGCTAATTGTTTGCTTTTGTTATTGATTAGAATGCAAAAGCTATTTTAAAAAAAAGTTAGATAAAAGTTTCGAATATACGACCCCCTTCCCAAATCAATAGCCATATTTATATTTTGAAATTCTTTTAATCGGTTTTGTTTTTAAAAATTCCACACAAAATCGATAATCATATTTGTGAATACAAACTGAGAGAAAACAATCATTCAACCCACCAAAATAAATCCAGTTTTTAAAGTATAGTGTTAGGGACAAGAGGAACAGCTTTGCCACACCTCCTTACAGGAGGAGCTTGTGCTTCGCAAACAGAGTTCTGTCTTTGGCCTCCGGTCTATTCGACCTAGTAGCTAAGTTCTGGTGTAAAATCTTAAAATATTTCTTGTACAGATTCCCTAATAATTTTTCCTTGATCTATGTTTTTTACTTATAATTATTTATTTATCTTGATGTCGTAGAATAGGGTCAAGTTAACCCTTTCTGCGTTTCGAAAGCCTCGTTTGGCTAACAGTCGACATTCTCGGAGGTTCCGAGATAACAGAAAAACAGGTGCAAATATAACTTTGCTAATATTAACATTACTATTATTTTAAAAGATTAAAAGGAGTTTTAAAAGAAGCTATATGCACATTAGATGTAAACGTGATTTAGCGGCTAGAAGGGGGGAGAATTGGTGGGAACGGTCACCGTACAAACAAACGAACAATATTCACCGACGGTCGCTTGAATGACCTTGAGCGTATACCAACCCGACGATGAAGGCTTACGCCTTGCACTTGCACAGGAGAATCACGCGTTGTTGTTACCTCGAAGATTTGGTCCGAGGGAGGTATCCTTCCTCTGCGCAAAGTTCAAACAATAGTCTCTTCTCAATGACTATTACGGGGTGAACTTAGATCTTTCTTTCGAGTTATAACATGAATCGAGACTGAACGCACTGCATTTGAAGAGCGGGTGAAAACGGCTATGAGAAAACTCAAGTGAATTAACGAGAATACCGGGAGCTTGAGAGGTTCTGCGAGATTTGGGCGGATCCAACTGGATGCGAGTGGGCAGGGAGAGGATACTGATAGGGCAGAGCGGGCGAGGATACTGACTTACAACTCTGGCGACAGAGGATTTAATTTTTATTGTCTATTGGGGGCGAATGAGGCTTTTCCACCACCTCAGAAGGGAAGGGTTCCAGTGTCCAACGCATCGGCAGACAAAGAGGGTCGCCTAGGTGTCTGGTGTCTCTTTCTCAATAGAAGGGCGAGGCGGTACGCATCTTCCTCTCTCTCTCTCTCTCATCTCTGGCATTTGAATTCAAGAAAACCTTTTAGTTGAATTTTCTCTTTTCATACAACGTAAAAGCAATCCACACCTCTTTTTTATATAAATTTTCTTTTATTTAATTAAAAAAAACAGACAATAAAGCAACCTGCATATTTTTAAATCATTTTATGAATTTCACAATTTTTAATTATATTTCTTCATTTTAGATTCAGTGACTAAAAAGTATAAGGTACGAAAAAGGTAACTCTTAAAAATTACCTGGATGAAAGGTCCAACTATACGAAAAAGCAGTCCTACGAGCCTTTTTTATAACTCTAAATTAACTTTTAGTTATAACTTTATATATCTTCTATAACTATATTTTAAAAGGGGGGAAATTTAATTTAGAGTTCCTTTTTAAAATTATTATAATTGGCGATCTTCAGATAATTTATAAAAGTTTAACCATAGCTGCTTTGTAGATTTTAAATTTTAATCTTAGTAGCGAAGCGCAAGTTTCCCATGTAGGGTGAGTGACGAAGCCATTGCCTAGGTTCTTAATAATTTAGTCTGGGTCTACTTTTTTCACATCGATGCTATTTTCTAGGCCGGAATGCAAGAAAAAACTTTTATCAGAATTCTTTTTAAATGAACGAGAAACAATCCTCACGATTCTTTTTTTCCATTTAAATGTGCTCTAATAATTTGATTTTGCTTTACTCATTTCAGGGGTCAGTAGCAATTTGCTCCCAATAATCATTAAAATTGAAAATCTAGTTTAGAAATAAGTTCGATAAAACTTTCGAACATAAGACAAAATAAAATAAAAAAGCAGTCATGCCGAAAATTTAATACACTTTATGAACTTGACCAATTGTAATTCTTTTCTTTGTAATCCCTAAACATTTCAAACTCTCCATTTTGTTTTATCAAACTCTTATGAAACTCGTAGAATAAAAACTAGGTCATAACCAAACAAAGAGACACCTCATTAAATTGTTTTATTGACGCATTTTACATCAAACATAAATAAGAACAAACGTTTTAAACGAAATAACGCGTTGACTACGTTCTTTGAAATTAGTTTAGACAGAAATATGACTATTCCTCACTATCCTTCACTGATTTCAAGGGTTCCTTACACCAATGATTATATGGAGAGTAATTTTTGCTCAACTTAGATCATGCCACTCTTTTGTTCTCCTAAACTTCAGTTACCGAGCGAACCATGGTCAAAATGACACAAAACCTCAAAGAAACACTAAACACATAGTGTATCACCTCATAGATTGACCTCATGTCCAGCTAAGGAAGCAGTGACGTCCGTGGGGGGCCCTTTTTACTGAAGAGAGGCATCTAAGTAGAAATGTAAGTTAAATATAAATGACAAAATGAATCGAAGGGAAGAAAAAGTTCATCCCTTTATGCCATTTATAAATAATGATATTTCTTATTATTGTTTCAATAACAATCCATTTTTACACAGAAATAACTTTGTTTTACCATTATGAATAATATAGTTTAATACGTCCTTCATCTGCCTGCTGACCTTGATATTAGTCCCAGTCAAAGTGACAAGGCCACTTTGACTTTCTCTTCTTACTATCATAGTAGATTCTGTTGCGGATCTTCCTTAAAGGAAGCAAGAAAATGGCTTAATTCAATCCTCATAAAATTGAAAAAGGCAATCCGTGCTGCTTGGTATTAATTGCGGTTGCTCCAATGCTAAGATTTCCAACTGATTGGGTGTCAATCTAAGGACGCTGCAAAGGATCAGGAAGGAGTACGAGGATATGAGTATTCCACTCATCATGAGCCAAAAATTTTATTTTAACATTATTGCGAGGTATTTATTCTTTTGCACATACACTTCTGCAGCTCCAGCAAATGTTCGACGTGTTTAAAATCTAGACGCTGTGAAGATTTTTTTAGAAATCATTTGTTGAAGCAGTAAGATTATTTCTGTCTTCATCATAGAAAGAACAACTCTAGGGCTCAAATTATTCGTTTGCGCTTCAGACGGACGATTTACTGCAAAACCATTAGATTCATACTCTACAATAATGTTCATTACAGAAGAAATTAACTGGTTTAAATGGGAGAAAATTTCCTATATCCATGACGCCATGTGCATTTTAACACACTGGTGTCTTCCAGATTCGGAATCGTAAACGAAATATTTCCTCTGCAAAGAGTTGACAACAAACGACAAAACCCGCATTTAAATTAGCAACTAAACTATCCTACTGAACCTTCAAATTTACTCTAGAATCGTTCTAAGGACGTATTAAAAATGCCCTCGTGTCGATTCATATAAAAATTACACTTTATCATCAAAATACTAAAACTATCCGTTTCATAAACTTTTGCACTCGCTTAATATTAACTCATATAAGAAGGCAATATTTCTGTACTATAATTTTCTCGTCTAAATGATTTAAATATACCATCCAACTAAGAAATGATCCTGCCTCATTATGCGCACAAAACACGGATTCAAGCTTAAAAAAAATACAAGTGGGGCTCTAATTAGACCGTGTCTGGCGTTAACTATAATTATGCACGCATCTGCCATATTTTTTACGTTACGACCTGCTTCTACGGATTTTATTGCATTTTATTCCCTCTCAAACTTAACTACATTATTTTTATATGATTTATAGGAGCAAAGATTAAGCACAACGTGCTCCTCCAGGTACCTCATAAAAGGACTTTAAATCCTTACCACCAAAATAGGGACAGAAATTAGCTACAAGTTGAAGTTCATTAAAATTCGTATATTTTTTTCTTTTAGCTTCATATCCTATCACTTTCCAGTGAAGCTCAAAGAAATATAAAAATCATTAAATTGAGGACAAAATAGGAAAATGATGTTCTTTCTTTTTTCAAATTTGTTGTGGGAGTCTTTTATATTTTGAGCCACGTTTATTGTTTTGGTCGGGGTTTTTAATACCTCATTCCGATGCCCTATTCTTTTGTCAAGAGGTATTTTGGTGCAAACTGAACGTTCAATTTTATAGATTTTTCCTGCTGAGTACCTGAAGATAAAGTTCCACTCTCATTCATTTGTATTATATACATATAAATATAGGGGAAAATGTGAAGAGCACAAGTATAAGGATATCGAAAACTGCAGAAGCAAACTACCTTAATCGTATAAAGCGGAATTCTTAGTAGCTGAGAGCTATAAAAAATCAATAACACTTTGCCTGCCTCAGTATTTTCCTGAAATGATTCTAGAACAATAGTGATATGAAAATAGATAAAAGTGAATAAGTACCTAAAGGATTGGAAGATAGTCAAGATACTGATGGTAGGAAAGGAATTTGTAAATGTGAAACTTTTGTTGTAGGAGCGGGAATCGTTCGACATGAGGTTAGTTTGATGCCAACAGTAATTTATAAGGATGAAAATGGAGGCAGGAAGAGAATCAGGTTTTAGAGGATTCTTAGCAATCGCTACTGATGAAAAGAGTCGGAGAAAACTTTATGTGAAAGAACTGTGGGGTAGAAAACAAATTATTATTAGTGATTCATAAAGTGCCCATCTAGAGACTGCCTCCAAGTGCATACATAAGTCGCCTTAATCTAATTAGTGAAGGGATTGAACGAAATCTTCTGGAACTAATACCAAATTGTTTGAATAGTCCCTAGATATCTGTTGAAGAGGGTGAATGATAAGATGTGCAAGGGCAGTAGATAAGTGCTCTGGCCAAAGTATAAAGATTGACTGATTTGGTGGAGTGCTTGTGTATGAGAGAGTTGGGTGGCAGTTGTGCAAGAAGAGAAATGCATGTAAGAAAGGTAGGATTCACAGGAGAGTTTTGTTTAGCCCCTTTTTGCTTCAGCAATCACCCCCCCTCCCTCACACACACACACCACACACATACCACCACTACCCTGACATCATGCCAAGCCAACGCCACGGTGTCTGTAATAATGAATCATTCATTGGGAAAATGAAATGGCTAAGCCAGGCTCGGTGACCTTTTTATCATACAAAATAATTGGAATGTCCTAATTCTTACCACCCTATACCATTTGGCCCCTTTAATAGTAATAATCTATGCGTTTATAAGTGGGTATTTTGAAAATACTGAGGAAGATTATTAAATTAATAATAGGAAAAAATAATATTAAATAATATTACCAAACAACAGTTGTGGCTATCGAAATAAGTCTAATGTAGAGAAGACGATGAGAAGTGTATCATTTATAAACATTGGCAAAGAAAAATCTGTTGCAATTTATAATTAATACAAACATAGAATTTCATAAGAATTTGCAATAGTTAAGGGCCAAACATCCAAGATAAAAATAGAACTTAAAATTGGAGGCAAGGAAGAGATTATACACAAATTGGGAAGTCTATCCTTTGGCAAATAAGAGAAATGTGTTCTACTCTGAACTTGCCTAACTTTTAGTTGCTAATATTAAAAGACATCTGTGATGTCATTTTGTATAAATAGTTTTTTAAATACTTAAGAATCACGTTAGAGTTAGATGTTTGATGGGAAAACACAATGTAACGACTTCAATATATTCTTTATATAATTACTGAATACAATTCTATTCTTGACTTTATAAGAATCAAAGAAATTTGAAGTCGTAGTCTCTCAGGTAGAGACTGTCTAATATGGAATCTGAAATCCATCAAGTCAGCCTTTATTCACAATTTAGAATTTTTGATTTTCAGATATGTGGGATGTTAAATGGCCATGTTAAAATCAATTGAATGCGACGCTATAAACCTCATTGCAGGTCAGTTCTTTTTTCTACGAAAATAGAGATAATAATATCCATCACCTCGTTAGCATAATAAAAAGTTACATAACGGTACCAAGTTAACATACCGGGAAAGTTGCACGACATCTTACAGGTTCTTTCGAACTGAGCTCATTATTAAGGAATACTTAGATGCCCAATATAATGAACTAAGTGAAAATATCTGAATATAATATAATCTATGATAATTAAGGAGGAGAAGAATTACGACAAAAATGGAGAGAAAATGGAAATATATATCCACAAATACATGCGGAAAATCCAAAATAGAAATATTTATGGTCCTTTTTCATAAAAATTCTCCCGAGCAATTTTCTCCCTTTCTTATTCTTCCAGCGCAGCTCGAATTTATACAGTGGGTAGAAAATATCTTTTCCTCCATCGGTGTCTCACTAGTCTCTTTTGTGGTCAAGTAAGGATCTCGAAATGTATTTTTTCCTCTCTTGAGGCTTATGGCCAGAAAGGCGCATTTTTTTATGCTCGAATTCCCTTTTTGAGTTGGTGCTGACCTCTGTCTGAGCGAAGAGTTTTGTCTGATTCTTATAAAATGTCTTCTTAGCCACTTCCTCCAAATTTTCCATTATGTTTTGGGATCCGAGGCAGTAAGATCGGTACCAGGGATATAAAACCAATTAAAATGATCTATTATGAGTAAACGTTTACTTAATGTACACGTAAAGGATTTTTTCCACGTTATCTTTCTCTCCCATCGTTCTCCTAACGCTTTATGGTGTGTTGGAAGCACCTGTGACCAAACAGGTATATCGTTGGAAAGGGAAGAATAAAAAACAAAAATTAAAATAACAAAATGAAGAATACGTAATTTTACGGAAGTTACCTTTCAAGTTTGAAAATAAATATGTGTTTTATTTACACTTAAGAAAAATTCCTATAATTGATAGATTAGGGAATATTTCCTATATTTATATGGGGTCTACTTGTCCATATAGTCTTCTTTATATAATTGCCGTTTGAAGAAAATGACTTTTAAAAATGTTGAAAGACTTCTTAGTAATAAACATATGCCACTTGCCAGTATTTTTTCGCACCTTTCGCTTTCTGAAAGGAAAGTCTTTGAAAAGGTTAAAAAGCTGCAGCGCAAGTTTAACCAAGCAGCCATCTCTGTCGATGTTAACATATATATATATATATATATATATATATATATATATCTTGCTGCATTCACATGCATCAAATCCATATGCAAACAAGTGTAAATGTTCATGTACTTATTTAGTTATACATTCTTCTAATTTACAGTTGCTACAAAAGGTATCCCCACCCTTACCCCATACAAATCTTTTGCCATAGTTTATTAAGTGTTTGTTGTATGAAAACGAAATTTCAGCTTCTTGAGAAGAATTTATTCTAGACATATCACTTAAATCTCACTAAGTTTGATAGAAAAATAAAAGAATAATAGTGAATAGTATTATAATCTTTTTGCTTAATGACTTCTACAGTTATTAATATAGCTTTGAATGCGATAAAAGCTTTATAAATTATAGCGAACACTTTTGGCATGTACACTTTCTAGAGCAAGTGTATGTGTTCATTAATGTCCAGTCTCCTTTGGGTAATAGGAGACAAACTGCATGAATGCCTGGGATAATAGGAAAGAAGTAACTCTGTTAAGTTCCCTTTACCTACGAAACTTCATGATATAAATAAAAATGATGCATTTATTGCAAACTGTTCCTAACCTCGTCTTCTTCCACTCATGATTTCGATAAAATTGTCTCTCAAAATCTCCGAATTTGCTGAAAGGTTTTACAGATAGCAAAACTATTTCTTTGTTTTCAATTCATGACAACAAATATATTCTTGTCTCATTGTTGCATGGCAGAAACTGAGTCACACATATAACTGGGTCTCTTGGGAAAAATTGAATGCATGAATGAGACATCTAACACACATTCTCGCCGTTAGCAGTTCGCTACATACAACTCGACCAACATGTGCGCTTGATGACATAAATATGGTAAAGGAAGAAGCTCCTTAGAATTAAGTGGGGAATATACTTGTAAAAACAATGTATGTAGTTGTAGAAGGATGTAAATAAGACTACATAGTAAAAAATTATTTTGTTTTGAACGCACTGTTGAGATAGAGGCGGATCCAAATTTTAAGTTGATTGGTATTATAAAATTAATTCTTTACCGGAAAAGTAGTTTTGATTTGTAGTTCTTTTTCTTGATTCTTCTTTCTTTTTTTCCAAATGGATCTTTAGTGATTCGTCAATTCTCAGTTTATTATGAGACGTTTCATGTGGAATTATGATGTTCCAAATGGAGGGACAATGTATTAAGAGGGAATCACCCTGCATCAAGCGGAATCCCCCTGTATGGAGTAGAATCTTCCTCTATCAATTGAAATCAGTATGTTGTGAGTGGAATTATCCTGTACCAAGTAAATCTTTGTGTATGAAGTAAAATCACGATGTATTAAGTGAAATTCCCCTGTATGAAGTGAAATCATGCTGTATTTAAGGAAATCCCTGTAACACAAAATCTCCCTTTATCAAGTGAAATCTCCTGTATGAAGTAGAATCATTCTGTATTAAATGCAATCCCTCTTTATGAGGAAGAATCCCTCTGTATGAAGTGAAATCCCCTGTGTAAAGATCGACCCCGCTGTAAAAAGTGTAATGCCTAAGTATTTATATGTAAAAAATTGTTTCTCTCCTGAAAATGAATAGAATGAATGAAAGGAAGGTGTCTAACCAGCCGCAACGTAAGGGTGTTAGGGTGGGAGGACCACTCTTCCTGCCGTAGAGGAACCCTGATTAAATTTAAAGCATAGATCAACGAGGGCATATCCCTTACAATGTTTGAAAGGAAAGATGTGCAAAGAAATTGGTGAATTTGTGGGGAGCGGATGAGCATGAAAGATAAAAAAAACGCCCGAACGCCTGCTGCGGGCATTGAGGCAGGGAGAGCACATAATCTCCGATATATCAGCTGCAGTATGAAAGACTTGATACTGCATGGCAGGCGACACTCTGAGGTTGGGAGGTCGTGCCGCTCCTCCACAATATAAGATATCCACTCGATTATTTACAGGCGCATCAGTAGTAAGTAATTGCCTTATTTTTTCCAACAAGAATTTGTGGTGTGAGAACCACGTTATAAAATCGAATAGGACTCAAAAGTACCTTAAAATTGTTATAGGTGGTAGCCTGAGGTAGACAGAGGTAAGCCTCTTCAAGAGTGGTGTGATTACCAAGGGGTGATTTATCACCGAATTTTGGAAGCATTCATGGTGCAGCCAAATGAGTCCTTGATTTGGCTGGGTGGATGCCTAGTTGCCTCCTCAGTGAATGCCTTGTATTTACAAGGCTATTATCCAAAAAGAGAAAGCTCTCTTCTTGCTTAGTAGCCCTGTTATGTGGAGATCGGAGATTTCCTCAGAGGTAAAGGAATCTTGGAGATGGATTCAATATTCTTTATTCGGCGGGAACTTTGAAATCGTCTTCAGATGTCTTTCCTTGATAATAGAATTCAACCTTAAACGCAGTCCATCTCCCTTTTTAAATGACAGCTCGAATACATAAATGCGGTCTTTTAAGACCCATTATAATAAATCTATTTATTTAATCGGTTCCAATAACATAAAATTGTTTATCTCTACTTATATGAACATACTTTATCAATTCTTACATAACAATCAAGGATTACAATTTCTATATAATAGTAAACAATGAAATAATACAATAATTATTCATATAAAGCCAAAGATTGACTTGCTTCGTAGGCCATTGATTGTTACCAAATATCACCGTTTCTTCTATTTAGGTGACTCAAAACATGTTTTTTTTTTTCGACAATTAAACTCTATTTATAATATACATATATATATATGTATATAATGATGAAGATTACTTCTCCAGGGCCGGAATTTAATTTTTAACAGAAATCCCAAAGGCCTGGAAAAATGCTGCAAGAGTTTTTCATTTATTTAGTGGCGACGTTTCGACCATAATACGGTAATCTTCTTAGGCCTATAAAATATACACTAAAGCACAATTCTAAAGGTACAAATATAACATTGATAGTTTTAGCTTTGAATAGGAAAAATTAGAGTTTAAACAATCACTTAAATAGAGTTTAGATTTATTGTTAAAAGACGGTTCTTTTGGGTTTTTTTTAATTTAATTTAGTTAGTGACTGCAAAAATTACTTATATTTCATAAGTAGGATTATGAGTTTAATATATATATTGTACTATTTAAAAAAAATATATATATATATTATTAAACGATATACTAAGCATTATTATCTTTTTTATTTAATTAGGTAGGATGGGAACCGACGACAAATCACTATTTATGTCTATGTTGAGCTGTTTTATATACAATGTTTTCCAATATTCGAAGTGTAATTGGGCATTTATGTCAATTTAAAATTTCGGAATCTTCTATCGAGATATCACTTGTACATTTTATTGCGGATGCAGGAGAGACGTTGACCACTGAGGGAGAAGCCCCGGTGCGCAGAGCAAATGGCTTCGCGGCAGCAGCTAAAAGTAGGTTCACCATAAGAATCGTGTTGAAGGCATCGGTTACCGGGCGAAAGTTAAATGGCGAATCGGGTCCACCTTTCGCAATATTAGTCGATATGTGACAGCAGCTTGTATTGGACGTCAAATTGACAAAACATGAAGTTGAAAGGTTTCGTTAGAGTGCTTCACGTCTCCTGGGAGAAGTAGAAATCAGGCCAACCACCCTTACTAAGAAACCCCTCAAGGGAAAATGAATAAAGCGTGTAGGTTGGCCTTCGCTATAAATCATGCTCTAATTGCTGAGAAGTAAATATTTTTTTAGCCACGAAATCAAGTTTAATTTATTCATCATCAGATGATAAAAACATGTAAATAGTCGTTAGGGTAAATGATTGATCTCAAAAGGGTTAAATTGGTACGAGAGGTCATGATAGAATTGGAAATAACATTTTTTGAAAAATTGGCTCCATTCAGAGGCAAATTCTAAAGAATTTCCTGTGAATAATTTCATGAAAATTAAACGAATATATTCGGGAAAATATAGATTTGGGTATTTTGCTCTCCAGATATAGAGGGTACTTTAGATTAAACCACACCTCAAATTTCCTTATTTTTCAATTCGTCTTTCACTTATTTCCACCACTAACTCTCTCCCTACCTTATTTATAAGGATATTAACAAGTTATGGCAAAATCACTCACACACACTTCTCCTCTCATTCCTCTACTTATATCAAACTATTCATCAAGATAATCTTTCAAACGAAGCCACTCCTTATTTTCAACATAAAACCTTCTTTTCAATTAATCACTCCATCGATTCTTAGATTCTGTCATAACACTTCTCTATTTACAAAGCCTCTTCGGGGGAATACTCTTAAAAAACACTCCCTCTTTCCAATCCACTATGTTCATCCCCGACCAATGCCTCAGTTTATGCTTCTTCCATAACACTGGGGAACAATGTATTTGGTGAATTGACAAAAGTACATTTTACTACATAATTCGAGCATTCTGAATTCAAATCTGAAATCAGATTATCTCTAAATGCTACAGATCTTTGGTAATATCAATAAATAATATTATACAATAATTTTCATTTTATCCCGCCTATCATCATGCCTTGAAGTAATTTTGAAGCATCCATTTGCGTTATTTATAGTAAAGCAGGTCTTTTTGCACAAATATTTTATTGTATATGAGAAAAAACTTGAATTAGACATTAGGATTACAAATAGTGTAATCACATAGATGATAATTTATTAATGACCGTACATCAGGCTGGAAGACCTCTTCTTGACTTCAATCGGGCAAAATTTGTGTTTGTAACTCTTTCTCTTGTAATTCTTGTCTGAATGATCTCTTCTAATCGTGCAGCAGTAGTTCGCCATCATGTGTCCATCCCAGTGACCTTGGTAGCGCTCCTCCATCGACATCAAATCCTGCTGGAAGCGTTGCCCTTGTTCGTCGCTCACGGCTAACAGATTCTCTGGGAATCGGTCGAGGTGACTATTAAGGAGATGCCTCTTCACACTCATGTTGCATCCCAGATCACGATATGATAAAAGCATATTAGTAACTAGGTCCTCGTAGTTATGCATATTTTAGTTTTCCAAGAAGTTACGAACAACGGCAAAAAATGAGAGCCAGGCTGCCTTCTCTTTCTCACGAATCTAGAATCACTCAGAAATCTTCGGATTTCGGGACCATGAAATACTCCTGCTTTTATTTTTTTCGTATGAGAAAGCAGGAAAAGTTGATACTATGTACTAAAAACAATCCTTTTTCAATGTTTAATGCCTTGAAATACTGCTTCATCAACCCCAGTTTGAGATGAAATGGAGGGAAAACGATCTTCTCTTGACTTACGATTGGCTTATTAAAAAAGTTTGGCCTTCCTGCTTCCAAAGCTTCCTGAACTGGGCAATCTTTTGGGGAGCAGTGTTTGTCACGTACTCGACTGTCCCGCATACATATATACATGAGAACATTGTATATCCCTTCTGCTAGCCAAGGAGGAAGTTGACCATCTTAAGGTTTACACATATGATCCATTTGTGTTAATGGTACTTAAGTAAATCCATGACCATTCTTATGTCATCTTGAGTTTCTCGCAGATGGACAGAGAGACCGAGAGGAACTGCACCAAAGTCATTGCCATTATGCAAAAGGACACACTTGAGGCTATGCTTGGAGCTATCCAAAAATAGTCTCCACTCATCCACTCAGCAGTGCTATGGGTGCCAAGTCCCAATTCAGTAAACAGACCAGGAACATCGTGGCCGTATACAAATTGTTGTTCCTCAGAGAAATACTTAACAAATGTACTCTCCCATGTTCGGTAATATGATACCCGTACCGACGTGTCAAGTATATGTCTCTCACTTAACCTGGAGGGTAAATGTTCTGCAGCTTTCTTGGAGATCACCAAATCACGTATCAAGTCATTTAAATCCTTTTGATTAAAACAGTGAGAAGCTAATGACTTTTCAGCATCTGATGATGAATCTGCAGACTCTGAATCCATTCCGTGGACGTCCATATCAGGTACATCATTTTCTTCCTCGGAGGAAGCATATCCACTGAAAATCGGAACTGGTAAAGACTCAAAATGAGGTACTGGCCGTATCGCCGAGGGAATGTTGGGGTAGTCGATCTTGTGCCGATCTTTCATGCCAATCCCTTTAGTATTCACCAGACAAAAATAACAGTCCGATACATGATCCTTTGGCTCTCGCCACACCATGGGGATTCCAAAAGAAAGACCATTTCTCTTCCCTTTCGTCCACTCACGAAGATGTTCCACATAACTATGGCAAACAGCATGTGAGGCCCACTTCTTATCTTGATCGCCAAGAGGAACTCAGAATTTGCCTTTTAAGTGCGGATCGCAAAGTTTGATATATTGCGCCTTTGACGAACTAGCATGTAACAGCCACATATGTAGCAGAAGGTGTCTGGATCATTAATGCAATTTCTTCTTGATGAAGCCATCACTCTAACATGAGACCTGAAATAAGAAACACTAATTTCAATATTTTCCACAATAACACTTATTAAAAACATACTACTATGTACTGTGAATTATTTGCTTTCTATAAGCACCCTCTCTGTCCATCCGGAGGGCAGTTTTCGGAGAAATGAGAAAATAGAAATTACAGAATAACTATAGCATGTATGCAAAAATGGATTATATATTTGAAATCATCATGAAATAACAAATTAGAATTGGCAGATAAATATACGTCTCCAGGAAATGTGATTAAAATTGTTCCCCTGTGTAATGACTCAAAAGTTTTGGCAAAAACCGTTCCTCTCACTCTCCACCAACATATTATGCTATAGTTCCTACATTATCCTTTCCCTTATTTACCTTTAACCAACGGTAGTCTTCCACTTTCAAAAACCACAAACCAAACCATTTCATAATCATTTATAAAATCACCTCATTTTATCAGTTAAGCCTCTATATCAACTTCCCTACCTGTCCTTCAGTTCTCAGGAAACCTCTTACATCACAAAACACACTTGCATACTTATTTATCGCTTTCATTAACTGAGGCAACAACCGCTTTACAGCCTCAAAGCCAATTACATTCGCCATCTCTTCATCTTCCTTACACATAATTTAAGACATGTTAGAATACTTTTAACATTACCTTTTTGATCTCATGTCACTCATAAGAAGAATACCAAACATAACCTACATATTAACATGACTGTTGGTCTCTTATTCTTACTTTTTTACTTTCCTTCCACAAAAATTTTCTGTTCAAATCTTTATCTTCTCTATTATCTGTACGATTGCTTCATTTGCTGCAACTAAGATGAAAGCAATAAAATTCTTAAAAAACAAGAAAATGAGAGAGAGAGAGAGAGAGAGAGATAAACGAAAAAGATGAATAAAACAAACTCATTCAAGGCAATGCTAATGGTAAAAACAGAAAAGAAAGAGTCGATTTTGAATTGATTAAGGAGATTTGCACAGGAAATCATTATCCACTCATTTTGAGCTTGATTACATAAATGGAGAATTCAGCTGAGGATTGGCAAATTTTTCTTCCCTTTCCCTAAAACCTCTTTTCTTAATACATTAAAATACGAATGACATAAGAGATTCGTACACTGCATCCCTATATATTCAAAGAGGGATAATTGATACGTTATAAGTTTCCTTGAAACTTATAACATTTATATTTAATCGCCCTCTTTTTCTTTAACTTTTGTAGAAATATGGTGCGTTAGTGTTATCAAATAGATAAGAAAGTAGGAGTATTAATTACTTTGTGGCATTTAGATAATAAATAACTCAATTCCCCTCAAGGCCAAGATATCTTCTAAATAAAACAGGCTTTCGATCGCCATACGACGGACGACTGCCACTAAGATTATGCTTGCAAAGGCCGTAGTTTAATAATTTTATTTAAAAAAGAATAATTATAATATATACTCTATTTCTTTTATGTATTTTCTTCTCTGGTTTAGCCTTATACCCTCTCAACCTGATTTTTATTTATTATAATTTGTTAAGAGATCATAATTCGTTTTTTTTATCATTCATTATTATCAATGACTTTGTGTAAATATTTTTGGTCAAATCTGCAAATATAATCTCTTCCTTCTGAAGGGAATTATTTCATCTACTTCACGGAATTCTTATACATTTTTCATTGTATAGTGAAAAGACAATCATGATGGTCCTAACCTTACTTTAGAAATGTCAGTCAAAATGATATAAAATTCCTGGACTGGTGAGGCGAACCAAACATAATTTTGGAATCTGTTAAAGGCATTCATCTTTCCTCTATCGTATTGACCTTTTTCCACATTAAGATATTCTGACACTGATTCATGCTGTTATCTCATGGGACCAAACAGATAAAATCTACCTATGTAGCCACATAGGTCCAAATTTACTAATTAGTTTACTTTTAACCAAGGAAGCGAATGAATTTAGACATGATGCACTTCTGGACATCCGCCGAGAGGAAATGGAATCGAACCAACACCAATTTGCCATACAGTTACATGACTATGCAGTTTAATCACGAATCATGCTGCTCCCTTGGCGGAGTCCTTTTAGAGTCGCAGCATTTCGCAAGTGATTTCCTAATCACAGACTTTATTGTTTTTTTTTATGTGTCGTTTCAATCCAATTCTTCGTCGTTATCCTTCGCCTCAAATTGACAGAAGGATAAAGAACGATCCTTATTTCTTCTTGATCTTTAAAATCTTTAAAAGCTTTTCAACAAAGTGAGGTCGATGCAAATCTGAGCCATTTCAATAACTACCTTCGCCCTTTCCCTCATTTAAACCCCATTAGTCATAAAGCATCCCAGAATATTTTCCAGCCAAATTGGTCCTTTATAATGATGGGGTGCTATGTGTTGTTTCATTAAGAAAAGTCAGTTACCATCTATCGATCTTTAACAGAAATTGGAAAGAGAAAGACAAATTTGCCATATTAAAGGCAAAAAAATCAACCTATTGAATTCTTTGACACAAATATCCTGAAATACTTGAGCATGGAATAATATGTTGTATAGATATTTCCCTTTTAACTTCTCGCCACTGTGGACACAGCTGACATTGACAAGAAGGAGGGAAGGACAGACAACTCAGTAATCCCAGTGTCTATTGGGTCATGAGACGAACAGAAAGAAATCCTTAGGAAAGTACCGATCTCGGATATCAGGAGCGAAAATAAATATTTGTTGGGTTATGAAAAATAAATATAATATAAAATAAAGGGGTTAAAAGATGATGAATGTATATGTAACTCTAATTTTGTTGTGGATATATATATATATATATATATATATACATTATATATAAACGATTAAGGAAACAATCACGCTTCGATGTGGTATAAACACGTTAAAATAAAATAAAATTGTATTCAGGTAGCCTTTCACCTCTATAAATATTGCCTATAAACTCCAAAATGGGTCTCTACACTCTTCTGTCTTTCCTTGACATCCGCTCAACCTTGACAATCCCTGGTCGGGCAATTCTTCACTAATGTTCCCAAGGAAGAGATCTACCAATCCTCTATCAAAAACTATCAAATTTTAAGCTTTAGATAGGAGTGGGTTTACTTTCTGTAGTGTGACTTTGAGTGAACAAACATCCCTCAAGTGGAAGGGCACATCCGTATCTGAAATTCCTCCCTTAACCTTAAGAAAAGCTTCAAGCTTTATTGCTCCTTTCATTTTTCTTATTTGAAGGCGACCCGCTCTCGACGCCAGAGACATCTTAGGGAAGGAAAAGGCTTATGGGCAGTTGTTACCAAGCAACCTTAAGACAGTACAGAGGAGGCCCTTTCCAGATAAGAAAGGGAGTTGCTAGGGGGCGACTAGCCGAAATGGGGTAAAGAAGAAACCTCAGACACGAAGATATAGTGCTTACGTGCGTATGGAGGTCCATCAAATTCTGATGGCGAGATCTCTTCTATCGTGATAGCTGGTGATGGCTAGTAATGTGAGTAGATGTGTGATGAAAATTAGACCAGTTTGGGTGGCCTCGGTGACTTCTTTGAGGGCTAGGAAGTTCAAATTCTAAGGCATACCTTCTCCGACATGTGGGGCATGCAATGCCCTTGCCTGGAAAGGGAGGATCTCCATTTTGCCGCTTATCCTGCCATTAGCGCTGTTCATCACGGGTCTGCACCCGAGATGCCTCAAAGACTTCTATGACTCGGTAACAGGTTTCTCTCCAGGTGTCCCGGTCGTTGGTAAGTTGCTCCAAGCTGGGTAGGTCTAGTCCACACTTCTTGAAGTTGTTTTAGAGTGGTCTTTGAGGCGCTTCTTTTGCCCTACTATACTGCTGCGACCAGTGGCAAGTTGCCTATGAAGGAGAGTGCGAGGGAGCCGGTTTTCTGCCATAAGATAGACATGGCCAACTCATCTAATCTAGCGTTGAATGATGAGGGCTTCAATGCTGATGCAACTTGTGCGCTGGAGGATGGTGCCATGAGGAAACCGGTTTGCCCAGGTGATCCAAAAGATTCGTTGGATTCATCCGATGTGGAAAGCCTAAAGACTATTGATGTGCTCCCTGTATACATTCGAGGGTTCACAGCCCTACAGGATGGCAGAAGTGCACAAAACCTTATAGACAGCAGGGAAGGCGTCTCCACAGGGCGATTCTCTTGACTACAAGTCAAGGTGTCGTGTAGACTAGCTCATTATAAGTGAAAGATTATTAGTATTTCTCAATCAAGGGTTTGGTGGCAATGGCCGAATAGCGTTGCAGGACAAAAGTTTTCTTCTATTGTGTTCCAAAGTTCTTTACTAAAGAACAAGTGTCGCACTCCTCGACCAACCTTCTTCTAAGAACCGAGGCCTATAAGTTGGTTCCCTAAGGATTTGAGGAAAGAAGAAAGAAAACCTTTGTTTAAATGGTAGAAGTTTTAATGTTTCTGTGTCTATATAATAAAGGCGTCCATGAATGTTAAATGAGCATCACTGATCACTACTATTGGCAGGGAAAACTTTGGAAATAGGCAAATTGTCTCCACTAACTAAATATCTGTGGTCGCATGTGAAACTTGTTGACGCGACATTAAATTAGTTCTTATTTATTAAATATTTAATAGAATTCATTTTTATTTATTTCACAAATTTCGAAGTGGATGAACAAATTACTTGAACCAGCAAAACCGTTTTATACTTCTGGTATTATTAGAGTTTATGTGGTTTAAAATTATATATATAAAAAATGTCGCTTCAAAATGAAGCTCATGGAAATAATAATATCAGTTAAAATTCAATAAAATAATTTCCTCAAATAACCTAACTTTTGATAAAATTGTATTATTCTAAATTGGAAAAGTGGAAAATTAATTCTATTAAAATGCAAATAGTACCATGCACCATTTGCAAAGGTTATTAATCTAATCTTTATATGATAAAATATATTTGAAATGAATTTTAGGGATAAATATTAGGCAGTTATTTCATATGCGTTTTTATTACTTGAAAATGGCTCATATATGCGACAACGCCAAACTTGGAAACAGATGTTGCTGGCATCTCCACTGATGTTGACACCTAGAAACCTTAAGTTAATCGGGGATACTTATTCTGTGGCACTCCAGAGATGTGCATCAATCGTCATCCACATATCTCTAATCGATTCACGTTAAGTGCCAGCCTTGTCATCAACCTCCAAGAAGCTCTCCATTCACGTAGGCTGAAGACCCCTCAATTGAGGCAACAAGAAGAATTCGTGTCAATAAATAATATTAATCGTGAGCATGTTTGCATAACCAAACGCTCCATTGCTTTTTAAATATGTACATATATATACACATATTAATAAAATAAAACATGTTGGTCCTATATTTAAGGGAAATTGTATATGATTACATACACTTGGCAACAAAATTTTATTTTTCTGGTGCCTGAAATATTTCAACGAATTATTAAATTATTTTGCATGCTAAATTCGAAAATAAATTTAGTTTTTCTCTATCAGGTCTCGTTTTCTGTCTTTCTTTATCTCCATTTTCGCTCTATTAGATGCTAAAAATGCGCAGAAAAATATTGACAATGGTGTACATGAGTCGATATTAGTGATTTTTAGTTGAATTAAACAAGACTGTTTCTTTAACAAAGTATTTTATTCGTACAAGAGGTAAATGCTATAAGGCTATAAAGAGAGTATAGTAACTAAACAAAGAGATCAGTCAAAAGAATCAAAGTTTAAAACGCTCGTTAGCAAAGAGATTTGGCAAAAGATTCAAGGGATAAATTTACGATTATTTGCGCACTGTGAATGTTAAGCAACAGGAGTATCAGGTTTTAAACCTTAGCAATATTCTGACATCATCACTGCGTCTCAATGTCCTTGGTACCGAGTTTCCATCTCCTTGATGTCCTGATGGAATCGTTTACCTTTTTCGTAGCTAATATCACCAAGATTTTCAAGAAATCGATCAAGATGACTAAAAGGAAAGTGCATCATTTTTTATGCTCATATTCGCGCCAATATCACGAAAATTTAATATCAAGTAGGTAAAAAGGTCTTTATATTTTTCACTTTTGTGTTTTTCCACGAAATTTTGCAATCCATCTACAATGGCTGGTGAAGGCTGATGCTTTATTTTCGCTCATCGTTTTCACGAATTTTGTGTGCTTCAAGAGCTTTCGGTTCTGTGGTCCTTCGAAAAATCCCTGCATAAGTTTTTCAATCCTCAAGACATAAAATACACTGTAGTTATACTTAAAGTACTCCCCATTCTTGTCAAGAGATTCGACGAATTGCTTAATAAATCCGAGTTTGATCTACAAATGGGAGGAGAGGGCTAATTTTCTCCTCTCGCTTAACTAAAGATTCTTCCAATATATTGGCAGCTCTTCTTGTAGTCATATTTGCTTGATGCCACCAATCTTTCATAACATGGCGGTTTACTCGGTCTTTACTGTCCCACATGAGAAGGAGGCAGCGGTATTTGGTATAACCAGATTGCTGTCCCATGAGATAATTCGCCATCATTAAGTCAACGCAGATGACCAATTTATAATCATGGTACAGCATTTTCTCTAAAAACAGCTTAAATTTATCATATTCCTCCTTTAGATTTGTTGAGTGGACAAGTAAGACAGAACTTTACAATTTTTCGTTGGGGACAGATAATTTTAGGAAAAAGATTTCAAGTTTCACGGCTCTGTGACAATAACAAAGGCTCAGCGTCTTCCGTGTTTCTCAGCTTGTTGTGTTTAATAAATATATCTGCACTGCTGTTCTGTTTTCTCCCAGAATTTTTGGCGCCGCACGAATGGTCAGTAAAGATACCGCGGGAAGCGCCTTTTGGTTGTGTGAGATTTTAGGCGTGTAACCTTATGAAAGCGTCTCGAATTCAGTTTTACCTATATAGCCTTTATAAGAATACAATATTTGCCTATATTATTCAAATGGTTCCATTACAAAATGTTATCCAACTTCAGTAGATTAATGGCAAGTGCATAATTATGTGCGTGCCCATTCAAGACTTCATAGGACTCACATGACACTCATTTGTGAGGCTTCTCTGTTGATCCTAATCTACCTTGCAATGAGGCACTACACTTCAAGCTAGGTTTCAAAACGATAATTTCGTGAGTAATTGCTCCCTGCCACGTGGAGTACATGTAAAATTCATGGAATTATGGTTTATCATAAAGGAATTTATGGTTAACTATCTTACCTCTAAGGTTAATTGTGGTTTGGATTCATCTTTTCGTAAGGTTTGATATAGTTACTTGACATTCCTAAGGTTAAATTAGGGTTTCATAGAGTTTAAAAGCCCTTGGAAGATAGAAAAAAAGCCCCGCTTGGTTATGTCTATTATTGGTTTTCATGCTTAGGCAGAGGTTTAGAGTATATCCATCCTTTGTTTGCTAGGTTTAAATTGACCCCAGCTCTGGACCTCATTGACTTGCTGGGATTGTTTTTAATGATTGGCTGGCTCTCCGTAACAAATTCGGGGGTTCTTTTCGTACCATAAACCTTAGAGTGAGTTTTAATCAATCTTCCACAGATTTGGAAAAGGCAGGCACATTGTGCTGTGTGGAATTCACGCAAGGAACTGCAATGCGAAGATATCCGACTGTTTTGGTATCAATCTGAGGACGGTGAAGAGGATCAGTGTGAGTTGGGTGAGGCAGGATGTGATCATGCCTGTACGGATGCTCTGAAAGCTTACTCTGAGTTTTAGGGTACGAAAAGAACCCCCGAATTTGTCGCGGAGAACTAGCCAATCATTAACAACGATTCCAGCAAGTCAATGAAGTTCATAGCCAGGGACAATCGAGCATCAGAGTCTCTCCTCAGGCAGGTAGTGCAAGAGCACATCCGCTACTACTCATAGAAATGAGAAAGTGGTAGCTTCTGTTGCTGAAGATGGAGGGCAAGCGGAAGAAATGTTGTGCGAAGCTTGTGAGTAACCGAAGCATCCACTCTAGCCTGACCTTCTTTGCTTCTACTCAGTGAAGAAGAATTTCTGCCAGGATCAAGCGGTTAACTCGCAAATTAACCATTGGCTTTCTCTGTTCCCCTAAGGTGTACCGTGAGTAATGAAAATCAAGTTCCCTTCCCACATCATGTTGTTTGAAGTGGTCATTAGCAAAGGCCACGTTATGCTCTTAATAGTAAGGAAAACATAAAGTATCTTTAAGCGTTGGTGCTGACCAGGATCCAGGAGGTCGCCGCTGGAAAGCGGTACCTATGCCTGCAGAAATCGGTACAATGCCCCACAAGCAGAAGGCCCTAGTTTAGGTTGTTAGACCATTTTTTAACCATATCACACGGATAATCTGGCCGTCTAATTTCTCAGACTACAAGTAACATCTTGTTCTATTCTGTTTGGAGCGTGGTTGAACGAGATATATATAATATATATATATATATATATATATATATATATATATATATATATATATATATATATATATATATATATAGAGAGAGAGAGAGAGAGAGAGAGAGAGAGAGTGAGAAAGACTAAGACAGACTAATGAGTTTCCTTGCACCCGTGAAGGTGGAGCTTAGGTTCAGGATCGCAATATAAACACACAATTTAGAAAACAGCAACTCAATCTCTTGTCTCAATCTATCGAATTCAAACTCCTCTCTCATCCCCACAATCAGACGATCACTCCAAGCAACATAAAAGGCATTAGAATTCTCCTCAGTAAAGAAACTGTCCATTATCTCTTCGCAATTTTTCCTTATTTTGGAGTTTATCTAAATAAATATGTTTGCAGGTTCCGGATAAAATCATGACCTTGCCTTCGGTTTATCCCTGAATTAATGAAGGAATATCTTCCTATCACTGAGTATTTACCAGATGCCCCCCAACCCCATTACCAAATCAGCAGCATATTTAAACTTCGGTTGAGGGCAGAAGGAAGCCAAGCTCTATCTTTAGAAGTGACAGATTTTATCCTTTATGAGGAGTTTTTTAATCAATGAACCTCATCACTTCTTTAATAAAGAAATGAAACAAAGACATCTGACCCAAAGAGCACAAAAACTCAGGAATAATACGGCAGCCATAGAACATACATGCTAAAAATATACCTCAGACACTATGAAAAATATAAATAATTGGATAAGAACTCAATCACTGATAACGGATATATTAAAAAGCGGAAAAGACCTAGAGTAAATTTAGGTAGTACAGATTCGCAGAAGAAACGAACGAGAGGAAAATACACCCAAATGCCACCCTTGGCTCTCATTCTACATCTTTACTGATGGTACCCAACTCTCTCTGTCTCTTTCTTTCTCTCACTCTCTTTCTCCCCTCTCGTTCTCTCTCTCTCTCTCTCTCTCTCTCTCTCTCTCTCGCCTTATTCCGAAACTCTTTTGCTGAGACTCTTCGTAACCCCCTCTCCGCATCTATTGTTAGTGAACGGCTCTTGAGCAACCTTTTGAAAATCAATCCTGACAAATCTAAGATTTTTCTCGGTGGTCCCTGTCCAGATATGGCTCGCTCCCGAACAATTGCACCTTTTGCTAGCCTTAGTAACTCCCGCTTGCCTTTACTGATCATCTTAGAAATATGGATGTCACATTTGATTGACCGCACAACATGAGCTCCACTTTGATCAAAATAGCTCCGTGATTGCCATTTAGTATTTCACCACCTCCTTGTGAGATTACTGCAACTCCTCCCTACAGGATAGGTTACCACGATTCTTCCCCCTCACCTGACCCTCTGGGTTCTCGCACATTACACATACAAAACAAACCAACTCGTGTCCAGCCCGTGTTATTCTGCCCAAGGACGGCCCTGTTATCCAACCACCACTGGCCGCAGCTTCGAACCAGGATCGCGCTTCAAGTTCTTCCTTCCTCCATATAATATCATTACCCACGCAACATCCTCCTACATGGATTGAGTCTCTCCCGACTCTTTGTAAACCTACGTTGTGGATCTTATACGTTACTCTTTGTCGTGTTACACGGTGCGCCTCTTCAAAATGTTTGCTTCTATGATCGGGGATAACCTGGCTGCTTATATGCGTTTTCCCCCTCAATATACGCCTTTAATCGTGTCTTGAAAAGTTATCTCCTCTCTCAAAGGTTTTGTGGACGGGGATTCGGTTGAGGCTTCTGTCTATTTTAGATATAAATATGTAGCTCATGAATGCTAAGCAGAGACATAGAATGCTAAAAAGAAGTGGAGGAGTTAATAGCACCACCATAGAATATCAACAAATCGCCCTAAGAAGAGAGCGGGCAATTAGGTATGACCAAATGAGTCGAGAAAGTAAAGATTAATGGTTTGTGAGATGAAGCCATTGAGTAAAATCGATTCAGCCCATTTCAGATTAACAGAAGTGACCACCTCCACTAAGGATTCCTGGTATCTAATTGGCCGTTGTAGGTAGGAGCTTTACCTTCCCCCCTCTCCTTCTTTTAGCGTGATCAGATGCTGAATTTATATCACTAGTTCTCTTCCTTTCCATTTCAGTCCTCTAATTTCTCAATTTTATATCTATCTATCTATATATATATATATATATATATATATATATATATATATATATATATATATATATATATATATAAATATATATATATATATATATATATATATATATATATATATATATATATATATATCAAAAGGTATATAAAAATTCCCCAATTAAGCTCGTCCTCTACGCTTATCGTTAATTTTTGTTTCTTGGCAACAAAAGTAACCAAGTTTTCCTTTATTAAATTTATTTTTCCCGTTCTCACCTTTAGGAAGCAAAATAAATAATTGGTATTTGCCTTTTTAGTATCTATTGAGAGAGAATCATAAGATTTTCCTTTATATTTAGTGATGATTTTTTGCTTGTTATGGAGCCAAAATATGGCTTGGATAATATCCATAGGGTCTTGCCTCATATTCTACAAGGTAGACTTTGCTGGCTCAAAACCTTTTTCGCCACACCTGCCTTAACGAAATTTGAAATGCTTCATGGTGTTGTTGGCTTGGCATGAATGCACTCAGACCACACTAAAGAGTAAAAGACCCGTGAGGGTGAGGCTAAATAAATCTAAGATGGCGGTAGAAAACACTGAAAAATGGAAGCTCAACTTTTATCCAACTCTGACTTCGGAGATGCAAATCGTTTTAATTCAACAGTTTCAGCGAGTCCTAAACAGGCTTTTCTTAATCTTCTGCGAAACCAATTGTTTAAAAGGGTAAAATAGCGATATTAGTATTCAAGAAGCCTGACGAAGCCTCTTTTGGTCGATTCGTTTTACGTCTCCAAGTAGCAGAAATCAAGAAGTCAGTCCAAAATGGACCACTATTGTCTAATAGGAATCCATCAACATGGTTTTGGATACAAGAACAATTTTTAGCGATATTCCTCCAAGTTTCACCCCAAAATGAAAAATTAATTATAAAATCATTTTTTTTGTTTGCATAACAAAGGAAAACTTATCAGGGATCGCCAATTAAAAGTCTTTTAAAATATTTTGATAACAAATATTTTTTTAGGGGATGTGAAAATGTGTTGAAGGTGCATAATCTTAAATACAAGAGGAATAGTCTAGGTGAATCTGAGGGTAGTTGGAAGATGAGTACTATTTTGAACCCTTTACTCTATCAATACGAAAGCCTCCTGAAACAAAATCCAGATTTTTGGTTAGTTATAATTAAGTTCTAATGGAGTAGGTACACGAAAGTGTGAATATGCTTGTGGACCACACAGTAAATGAGTACCATAAATTCATATTGGTAATCAATATTTAATTTAAAATACTTTATATACTTGCATTGATTTCTCGCTTAGGTAACACCTTTAAACTGAAATGATGAAGCTACGATTGAATAAGAAATAATTGAATTTTAAATTGCTTCGTAATTGTTGAGCGATCGACAAAGAAGGTCTCAACAACCACAAATAAAATATCAAAGACTTGATTAGACGGTGAGTTGGAAAGGTTCAGCACAACCTGGATCAATCTGATGATCATTTTCTGATTTCGTATTTTGGGTCTTTTCACGTTGTTTCAGGTAAACCTAAGGAATTTATGACAATTATTTGAATAATTTCAAACTATTTTGCTCAAACAGATTCTTTTATACTTTGTTTTCTGAATAACTTTAGAAGTTTAAGAGGAGGTATAATATGTGGGCTTTTATTATTTAAGTTGGAAGGTTTCAAAGTTGATCTAAACAATTTAATCATCTTGATTAAAAGGAACAGGAAAGATATAAAAGACACAAAGAAAGTTAATTAAGGCGATATTCATTCTATTACAATAATTTAAACTGCATATGAAATCTTAGATTATTTGATTTACCCAAGAATTCAAATTGTTACTTCACATCTGAAAATTCTTGCTATAATACTTCACATACATTAGCTGGTGAGTGTATTCATGTATGACTGGAAAGAATGTGTATACTTTCATATATAGGTGAGTGATATCATAGCTTTTGGTTGAATTTATCATTGTTTCTTTATCACACACAAATTTAAACAAAGAACGACTTTGTGGTAACCTCTTACACGATAACAGTGAATCGAACCACCATGACCAGGAAATCTTCCAATGATACATCTAATAATGTAATGGTCATGGTCCTACCATCCAAAGGTGTGGTACGAGTTTAGTCTTCACTTTATTTGGTTAAAGAAGTCGAGATTTCAATATAGACCATCAGATTGTCACGGTAATCTCTGGGAACAGGTCATCAATAGTGTAAAATATATCGAAGGCAAACTCCGACTTTGCTCTTTTAGGGGTGTCTGTCAATTGCCACCATCAAAGCTTTTAGACCAAGCCATGCTCTTTCCTCTTTGCGTTATTCTTGCCGTCCGTCCTCTGCTGTCGTTAAATTGCGTGCTTTTATGATCTATTGAAAGATAAAGTTCTGGGACGATCAGATATGAATAACTAGTTCCCTGTGATCATTTCCGATTAATTTTCATCCCTTCCTCTTTATAAAACCTGCAATCAATTATCTGTTGTCTGTTGTTCTCTTTCCATCCTTTTATGTTTCTCCTTCGCAATCGAGCGAGTTCTCTCAGTGGTCATCTTTAAATTGATTAACCGATATATTTTCTCTGTGATTTTGGATTAGAAATCTGATTGAGAGCGTTATTATATTTTGCACAATTGCCATCATTATGTAAAAACTAATAATAACGCACTCAAACATTATTCTCATCCAAGTTAAAGCATATCTCGTTCAGTGGGGGATTCTTCACGATTCTGTGCGGTTGATTTCTCTCAATCTTTTATACTCATTATATATGCTTATAAATAAATGGTTATCATCTACCTATCCGGAGCTTAACTTAACATAAAATTCTTCGTTAACTCATTTAGATGTGTTAGATTTAACTACATTCCTTTCAACTCTAAGACTGATCTTAATATAAAAAATTTACTTTATAAAATAAAGCAATTTCAATTTATGGCCAAACGCTTCTATCTTCTAATTTGGACCATTGGTTTTCATTTGGTCGTGAAGTTGATTACAGATGCCATAATGACATAATACTTGTTTATCATTTGGCTCATTACTTTTAATTTCCTTTTAAATTCCCCTACAAACATTTTTATAGGAATCCTGGCCCCCAGCCTAGGAAAATGAAAAAGGATTTCGCCATTTTCCTTTTTTATCCAAAATATGTTAAAAAAAATGAGAGGAAAACTAAAAGTATAAAAAAACTTTTTAATGAGTGAACCACACGCAATAAGTTCGTGATCAAGTTGCATAGAGGTGATGAAGGAATGTGGTTGGGTGTTTTGTGGTAGTTGAACAATTTTTCATCACAGATTGATAGTAAATTGATTAATGACCCCTTCTAATCGCCCGATGGAAGAACTCCTCCGAGTGACGCCATTCTGATGCAATCAATTTGCATTTGTTTTCGTCCTTGAACCAGTTTTCATTTCACTTCAGCACATTCCTGTAAATGCCCTGAGTTCCATCATTTTATATTAATCAGTTCGGTTCAAGTGTCTTTTAGAATCGCAAATCCATGTCCCTGGATCATTATTGGATCATTTGGTGGAGGAAGTCAATGATCCAACATGAATTATGTGGGTCGAGGTCATGCTGACTCTCTCTTGTCAATATGGTAAGTAGAGCAATGAGCTACCACCTTCACCCTACATCGTCACGCCTGGGAGATGCCCTTCATGTAGGGTGAAGGTA
The DNA here is from genome assembly GCA_963969495.1 of Ceratothoa steindachneri. Taxonomy (NCBI): domain Eukaryota; kingdom Metazoa; phylum Arthropoda; class Malacostraca; order Isopoda; family Cymothoidae; genus Ceratothoa; species Ceratothoa steindachneri. Next base: position 62,417,791 of record OZ018337.1, read on the forward strand.
GCTGCTCATTGCTCTACCAACCGCATTCCATTATGCCCACATGACATCTTACTTGCTAAGAATGGTGGACCTGGATGTCCCTAATGACCAGAGGGCGAAAGATCCCCTTAATGGAAATGGGTGTCGCAGTGGCAACCTTCCTTAATTAATGACTGTATAAAATCATTATCGATAATTATGATGGTAATAGTAACGATAGTAGTAATAATGTGATTAAAACGCTACTGAGAGCAGTAAAAAGGACAAGATTAGTATTATTTAAATTCATATTAAAACCTTCACGTTTATTGGTTTAATTCTAAAAGAATCATGAATGGTTTTAATACAATAAATTTAATTATTAAGAATTATCATTATCAAATCCCAGTTATTACAGAGTCGTGATTACATACAAAATATTGTGACTGAATCCTCATTTTGAATTCTGGGTTATACATTAATAGATTGATAAAAAAGGGTGTTATGCACCATTAATCATTGATAGACTGATAAAAGGCGGCGTTTTGTGTTACATAAAGATGAAATTTATTTATTAAGTGAAAATTCGATAAAATGGCCAGTCACTCTGCCTAAAATATAACCAAGAAAACCCTTTTCTGTTGTTTGGGATCTTTTATACATATCATCCGATAGTCAATCAGAAGAAAACGAGTCCTAAACGATATTAATTTAACTAAAGAGGACATGTGAATATGTGTTCATCAAATCGTATAGTAAAATCTTCTACCTGCATGATGTACTAGTTAATAACACCTTAATTGATGAATTGTTCTTCTTACTGATCGGAGAGAGAAGACAGAGTGAACATAACCTTTTTCCTAGTACGTAGAAGTACACTTCAATTGTTCCTTTAACTATTTAGTTCTAACCCTTTCACGACTTGCCTCCGAGGATCTAAGGATCTTTGCCAGTCTGTAATACAGTAAATGAGATGAATAGACCCCTTTTTCTGTGTATTAAATTATCATCGGATGAAAAAATCTTTTTCCTATATTATCATGAAACTTAGAATGCACAAATCACAAAGATGTGTCCCGTATAGATCAATGTTATACACCCATATAAGAAATGCTTTGTAAAATGATGTAGTAATCTGTGATATATGGATTCACTAGCTCAAATCTTGGCAGCCAAAACTCAAGATACAGGAGTAGAATTCATTATTCAGTATCTACTTTTATGTTTAACCACCAATAAGAAAAGGTAAAAAAATGTTAGAAAACATTTTCTCTGACGAGGCATTATATAGCAAACACGCTATGAAGAACCATCATTTATCTTAGTCCTTTAATTAGTAGACACGCACTCTGTGAAAGCCCATGACATTGAAGATAGCCATATGGAAATTCATTAATTATTATTATTTTTATCCATGGTACAATTATCTACTGAACCAAGCAATTTGAAATACCTTTCACAATAAAAAAATCGAAATCTATTTGAATTTATATTAACGCCAAAGATTTGATTTATTCTGGGTTTTCTTTTCTTTTCTTTTAAAAAGATCGCACAAGACTAAAAAGATGCAACAGAAAAACTCCGTTTTTCGTGGACCAAAGACCACAAATGGGACATATAAGGAATTGTCTTAAATTATCTGGTCAGATAAAAGTAATTACCACGTATTTAAGAACAACTATTGCAATATTATTTCCATGAAATTTATGCAATTCCATATAAATATTTCTTGGACGAAAAGTATTTAAAAATTTATCTTTTTTGTAACAATTTTGCAAATTTTCAGCTCTTATTGGGCTCTTTTTGTGAGAATAAGAGTTGGAGAGGTATATCAACCTACTTGTGTGGTACCAACTGTGAAGTTTAGAGGTGGTCCTATTATGAAATGGTGCTTCATGGTTTCTTGCCAGGAAAGAATGCGCTCCAACACCTATATTCACAAGCTGTCACAAGTATTAGAACCATCTATCTTGCAATTGCATCCCACTACACCAATAAAAGAATTTATATTTCAGCAGGACAATGTTCCATGCCATACATCCTACGTCCCTAAACTAGCTTTGGAGTAATAGGGACCTCCTCATATGGAGTGGCCACCACAGAGCACAGGCTTAAATCCAATACGAAAGTTGTGGTTATTACATGGAAAAAGCAAGAAAATTACCATAAGTAAAAATAAAACAAAACTATTAAAAATTTCAAAGAGAGTGACAGAAATTTAAGGGTTTAATTAATCCATGTGACGAATAGATAAAAATAAATAAATATATATACCAAATTCATTTACCACGAATGTCTAATTACCTTATATGAATGGTTCCATAGGCTGCTTTTTCCTTTTGGCCAAGGGTGGATATCTCTTCTTCAGCCATTATCGATGAATGATTTTTCCGATTAATTCATTTACAAACCTATTTGTGAAATCCATTTATAATTAGTAGGCTTTGTATAAAAGTGATGATAAGCCAACCATACTTGTCTCCGCTAATGTTAGTTCAGTAATTTACCGAAATTTACACCCTGCGGTCTCCTCCAAACCAACTCGATCATTTGGCTATTTTTGCGCCAAAAGAGGCTCTTCTTTGCAGAAATTCCTGATTAGAATATTGTGTTAGAAAGAGCCATGCATTGAATTGTTCCGAAGTTCATCAAATCTGATTAATTTTACTAAATTTAACTGCAGGGTTTTCAAAGAAGGTCAGCATGAAGCGACAGAACCTTCTCGCGGAATTAACATAGATAACTTTATGGTAATAAAGGAAACTTGTTCTCATCGGAAAAGTGTAAATATGTAGACCTTGAAAGGGAGGTGATAAATGCACTATTGGACAATGTTTACGGGGAAACAACGGCCAAGTCGAATATCGAAACAGGACGAATGTGTGTGCGGCAATTTATGAAGCCTGTGAGAAGCCCATTTCGTATTGTTTGTGGATTTTGAGAACTCGTCCCTTCGTTTGTGTGAAAGTGACGTCACCCTGAGTTCAGCCCGGCCTAACCAGCGGTGCTAATTAATGTGACAGGGTACAGATAAGGAACTCCAGATTAGCTTTGATCACGATCGTTGAATGTCGTTGGTGCGAAGCTCTAGCAAAGGTAACTGCGGGGGAGATTCGAAAGAGGAAATAAGGCCGGATAACAGCAAAGCGAGCTGAAATCTGGACGACATGTGGAGAAGAGTTTCTTCCATGCCGGAGTGAGAAAAGTACAAAATAATCCTACTAATTCTGCTGAAAGGAGGTCTCAACTGTAAAACGGGTAATCACGTTGCCGCTGACATCTCTAGTAATGCGTGCCCTAGCTGCTGCAATGGATGCAGTAAGATCTGAGGCTATATATCTTCAATACATCTTTACTTTGTTTATATTCTCCAATTTCGTTGCACATCTTTCCTCACAAAACCTCATTGCACTCGTTGGTTCCCACTTTCAATTTAAATAGAAAAAGTTCGTACTTAAAAATCAACTTTTTATATTTAGAATCTTCCAAGTCATTATTTTTTATCCGACTCAATTTCCTTTAGCCCCTTTCTTTTTCTTGGGCCCACAGAAGTTTAATCTTACTATTAACTCCTGACACTGCCACCCTAGGACAAGGTCCGCCAAATAGGACTAAAAAGTCGGAAGAAAAGATGTTCTGAAAAAAATATATACACAAAATTATAGGAAAATGAATCATAATTTTAAAAGCTTAAAAAACACAATCCTTCCTGTACAATTAATTGGCAGCGTTCATATCAATTTCCGAGGTAAACACCTGGAAGTAAACAAATAAATTAATTACTTCTTGGATCTTTTGTGCGCAAATAACTCATGTTTTTAGTTGTTTTGCCTTAATTGACATGGAATTTTTGCAAAGTGAGAATTAGTTGCAATGGATTGAGTTTGATAAATGCAAAGCGAAAGTTAAAATTTGCGTAGAAGCGAGAGTCGGCTGAGGTTAAGTAAGGTTACTCTATGCTGGCAAAATAGCCTGGAAGAAGAGACTAGAGCATACACTCCCCTATGATGTGAATTCTTTTCCACATAAAAGGGATAAGAAGCAATGGAGTGAGGTTAGTTCTTCCAGTTGTTTTCTGTACTTCACGAACCAGCAAAAGAGAGAAAATGCGAAGGTACTTCAAAAGAATCTTAATCATCATCGCAAACTTGCAGAAAATTAAGGGAAATACTTTTTAATTAGGAGCCATCAAGTGTGATTGAAAATTTTAATTCTAATTTTAATTCATTATAATTAGACGTTTTCACCTTGTTTATTTTAATGTCAAATTTAAATGCTTTAGAGCTTTTAAAATAGATAATTTTGAATGCAAATTTGTTTCATCCCTATGTGGTAGTAGTCTTATGTGGGAGACTTGGATGGATAAGGAAAGGAAGGCGATCTAGAAAGCACACCCATGGTGTCGAGGGAGGATGATACTCTTCGTTCTTTGCTTTGATTGAAGAAAGCAGATATACTAGAATGGATTGCTTGGGGAGGCTAAGAGGGAGGAAAAGGTAGGCAGGTGATGGCCCTTGAATCATCATTTTAAGGATATAGAGGAAACATAACCAACAACAAACCCTATTGTTGTTTTATGTAAAGAAGATGTAGGAAAATTCGCCTGCCTTTCCTATTCCGCCATCCACTTATATGAGTCATTATTTCCTTCGTTTCCAGCATTCGATCTCTCGCGTTGTTTAAGGACACTGTTTATACCTAATTTGGATGACGCGCCTCACACTTTATTTTGTGTTCCCTTTGCTCAGGAAAGTGAATATGTACATCCTAGGTTAGTTAATTACTATCATTTTGAAAGTTGTTTTTATAATAAAATAAAAAAACCCGGAAAAATATAGTTAACCTAAAAAGTGAAATATTTATATTCCTTTAAAGCCATCACCGGTCAAGTAATGGCAGCAAAACCAGAGACAACAGACACTAAATAAATGATTACGAGAAAAGACAGCGAGAAATAAATTCGTCGGTCTCGCTGTAAAAACTGTTGAAGCAGATCAACAAAAAACATCCGTTAAACGTTGAGGCATTGTGTGCTTCTGATGTCGAGGCATTTCTCTCTTTTGCTTAACCGACTCATTGTTCTAGAAGGAAACTGACAGAAATAGAAAAACGATTCTAATTTCGTTTACGTCGCCTTATCCACAAAGGGCGAGAAAGAGACGCATGTGATTTGGTGGAACCCCAGATCGGCATCGATAGTAATTCAATTATTTATAAGAAGAGGGTGAATGGTTAAACTTCCCATGGTGTTGATGATGTTGCTTTCGTTCTTTGGTCAAGCTTCCCTGTTGAGAAGTTGATATTAATCAGTCTTGATAACTGCGAGGGGCAGTCAATAAGTTTTGCAATTCGGATATAAAGAAACGAGATATGAGGAAAAGTGTTTTATTATTTTTCAATATAACTACCCTCGACTTTAATGCACTTGCACCACTTCTTCCTGAGGCTTCGAATTCCCAACCACCAAAAGTCTCCCGTCTGTTGTTCAATCCACTCCTGGACGGCAAGCTGGACATCTTCATCGTCCCCAAACCGGCGTCCACGCAGTGCAACCTTGAGCTGGCGGAATAAAAATTAGTCGCTAGGGGCCAGATCTGGAGTGTAGGGGGGATGGTTGAGCTCCTCGAATCCGCACTTGCGCAGGAAAGCTTATGCAACTCTGGCCTTGTGGACTTTGACGAAGTTGAAGTCTATCATGGAGCGTGAGGTTTCTAAGGACCCGCCGGGCAGAGATCTCGGTCATGGCCAAATTGTCGTAGATGATGTTGATAACACTTTCATGTGATATTGCAAGTTCTTGCTCGATTTCTTCTACCTTCACCCGTCGATTTTTGAGGATCATCCTCTCCACACGGGACACATTGTCCTCGTTGGTCACGTCTGACGGGCGTCCTGGATTGGAGTCATCTTCAAGGGACTCATAACCATGGCAGAACTCCTTATTCCAGCGAGCAATGGTTGCATAGGAAGGGGCTTTGTCGGTGTACACGGCTACCCTGCGTTCATGGATCTCTTTTGCGTTCTGGCCTTCCTAGGTCAAAAATCATGATCACTGCGCGGTGATCAACCTTTTCCATTGTTGAAAAATTTGTAATTGACCATCTGCGATCAGCTCCTGCCCCCTAAACATATGAGGCAGGAGCGTGCGGCTGCAGGTCTTGACTAGCCATATCTTGTCCTATCACCCCCACAAGCAGCCATCCCCCTTCCTCTGTTTTGCCCTACTGATTCGCAAAACTTATTGACCGCCCCTCGTATTTTACCGACATTTTAATTGCTGCTCGAGTATGAACCTGCAAAAAGACGGTCTGAGATCGATGGAAGCTTTATCGTGTCGAAATGGTGTAATTTGACTACACTACTTCGGTTTTGAGGACAAGAGGGAGTGTATAAAGTAAAGACGTCAATAAATGTATAATTAAGAATTTCCTTAACATTTTTAAAATATGCAACTCTTACAGAAAATCAAATTATTGAATAATTTTGTATATCTATCATGGGGGAATAAAGAGTTTGGTGTTGTAGTTTGGGGAAATTTTAACCTGTAAAACTGTTATTTTCTGTTATTTCTTCTAATTGTCTTTGCCTCTCCTTAACACTATTCTATTATATTTTTTTTCTTGGTATACACTTTTATCCACCTATTCCCAGGCTCTCCCTGGTCATATACCCTCTTTTGTTTAGTTGTTTCCTATTTTATGCCAAAAAAGGAAATCGAAATCCTATACATCGTCTCTTCTCTCAACCTATGAAGTGGAGGCAGAGTGTTAGCACAAGGCGAGATTATTGACGTAATAAAATTAATAAAATAAATTAGAAAGATCTTTTCTAGACCATCCTACTTGGCGCTTCTCTAGGAGCCTTTCGTTATGAAGGAGGAGTTCTTAAGCTTATTTAAGTTAATTTGGACACACAATATTAAGTTAAAATAATCTTGACAATTGTCACCTACCAATCTTATCGGACTTAAGGCAGAGGCAACAGAGGACACGTTTGGAAGGCAGATCTAAAACAGATAAAATTAGAATTAAGATTTCGAACGCTTCGTTTTTCAGACACATCACAGAATCTCTACAATGTATTTAATCAAAGAGAGGAGTATGAACACTACCTCCAAGATGACCGACTTAGGTGACGTCGTGTGTAATGAAGACCAAAAAGGAGTCCTGAGGCAGGTCGAGTTTACTGAATATGCCATAAGGTGTAGTGGTGACTCATAGTTCAGATTTGACGGTATGCGGTACTTATGCTCTAAAAACGAAAGGCCCCAAAATAGGGGGGCGAAGGGTTGTCAAAAATGTCGCAGAAAACAAGGAAACACCCCCCTACCTATTTCGAATAGAGACAAAGACACGCCTGTCTCCAAAAGGAAGGGAACGGGACTTCTCGGCCTCAATATTGAGATCCTGAAATTTTCTTCTGCTGTCTGTCTCTTTTTTCATTCCCTAGATCTGTTTTCCAGTCAGGCAAAGGGAAAGAGGCACAGTCAACCATTCTCAGCTCTTGTATGGAAATCACTATGAAATTAATCGCCTGATTTGTTCAAGTAAAATGGAAAAAATAGATGGTGGAAAATCGATCTTTGTCCAACTCTTTACCTATTTTAGATTGTTGTTGTTACTTAACTTAAAATTAGTGACCAAAATCAGCTCCATATTTTTTCAAAAGGAGATTCGTAACAAAAGGGACGAAGATAGACTAAGTGAATATGCGTAGAAGAAGATATCTAGAGCCGCAGCACCATCTAGTTGGAATTGAGCAGGGAGGCCACGCATTCCCCCAAATGTCAGCTGCAGCATGATCACCCATGGTACATCCGAGGTTCTGTATGAGAGGAATAAAGAAAAGAATGTATGAGTAAAACTCTTTACAGTCGTCGTAAAAGAAATTGTATTATTTAAGGTAACAGTAAATGAGAATTACCCTGGTGACCCCGGAAAATAGGTAATTTCTCGGTCCCTTTAATTTATTGGTGTTCCTACATTTAAAAAACTATAGGTCTAGGAAGGAAAGAAGCCTTTTTCTTCTGTTTAATCCTAACTTTTCTTATGTTTGTCTACCACAGGTAGACGAATTGTTTTTCCAAGCAGTTTCATTTCCGAAAACAACTTAAGCGTTATTGGGCAAGAGTTAAGAAAGAGTTCATAATTACTATATCCATGTTTTGACTTTACCAATTTTATTGTATGGTTAAAGTTCTATTACATGCTCTACCACATATATCAAGGTAGTGGTTAAACTAAATTTAAAGTCTTTGATATAGTAATTATCGGTGTATGATGGGAGTAGCTACTCTTCTATACATAATTACTACATCCATGTTTTCATTTGCCAATTATATTTTACAATCTGCCTTTAATAAAACATGTGTAGAAGAGAAGCTACTCCCATCATACCCTGATAATTACTATATTCTTATAGTTTTCTACCGCTGTCCGTTTCTGTTATTTCTATAGTCTTCGAATGGTTTTCTATTGTTATAAAAAAATTTCCTTTTCCGCCGATGCAATGACTTCTTGAAATGGTGGAAAATTCGAGTTTTTCTCTGTTAGACACTCCAGGAAAGTATGAAATCATGTTCTCTCTTTTCCTTCCTCGACTATAAGCATCAACGAGGGCGGAGCCAATAGAGTTTGCAAGGAAAGACTGGAACCAAACTGGTGAAACTAGAGGAAGTGAGACTTTGTGGAAGATATACAGGCGCAGATTCTCTTGCAGGCCCTGAGGCAAGAACTTTGTACTAAGTTTGTGAAATAATAAACATAGTAAAAGTGTTTGAAATGAAATGGTAGGCGATATAGGCATTTATAAATCCAGAAGAGGCGACCTTTACCCCAATTCCTGGAGAATGTCTGCAACTGCTGCTTAGTGAGGGTTGGGAGGATCTAGGAAGGAGGTACTGTCACTATTCAGGAGAAGACATTGGTCATTTTTCAACCCATAATTGCCTAAAATCAATAATATTTGCACTTTTTTATAGTTCGTTTTTTTTAGTGCAAATGAAACTTATCTACCACGATTTAATTTGAGAGATTGACTGGTTTAATCAATAATCAAAATTGGCTAAAATTTAAAACCATTCGTCAATACCACTCACCAAGTTGTTGGACGTTGTAAAGAACTTTATCGCTAGAGTACCCGAAGGTAACTTGTCGTTGCTAACATATTTTTAGCTTAACTTGACTCTATGTACTTACGTTCTTTACCAGTTACATTAGGTGAGAAGTTTCAATTAAATGTTCATTCTTCCTTGCGTCAGTTCAGCAAATTATTTTATTACGAATTATCTTTAAAAAGTATTATTTTCTTTTCAGATTATTTTTGTTAATTTGGTTAAATCTATGCTGTATTCAATAATTCCTTTTTAATCTGGTAAAAATAACCCTCTTCTGATCTCTTATCTATACTATCTCCGTGTGTGTGGGGATGGGGAACTTTAACAGATGTATCAGAGGACATTCGTGCTGCTTTCTTCTTTGAAACCATAAATTATCTTAATCAGCTCTGCAGAATTCAAAAGTGCCATAGATTTAACTGTTCAATGTCTACCTACATTAAAACGTCCCAAACCGTAATATTTCTTTACTTACTATTGTGGTTCACGAAGGTTATTGAGCTATTAACAGCTTCTTCTGAATAAGAACCCATTTGTATTAATTATAATAAGAGTATCAAAACTTAACCAATAAAGGGTCTTTCAACAAGGACGCTTGAGCTTTGTCAGGCGATACTGGCCATGTTGTTAAAGTGACTTCTAGAAATCTCACTGTAAACTGTTCAATAGTACTTGGGAAGTCACGATGGAAGGTTATAGCTTTGAACAGCGTGTGCAAGTAATCAAATGTTATTATCAAACTCAGTGCTCCGTTCAAAAAACGTTTCACCTAAAAATCATGTTCAGCAATGAGGTACATTTTTGGATGAATGGATTTGTGAACAAATAAGATTGTCGGATTTGGGACGAAAACAATCCACATGAGATACACCAGCACCAATTTCATCCAAACAAAATTACTGTTTAGTGCGGATTTTCGTCTAACGGAATCATCGGTCCGTATTTTTTTGAGAACGAAGATGGGATTGCCATAACCATCAACGGCGAGATCTACAGATCGATGATAAGCAACTTCTTGTGGCTTCAACTGGATTATATCCCTGATATGGAAACCAACGCCATGCGGTTCGAACAGGTGGGCGTTACGTGCCACACTGCGTACGCTACGTAAACATTTTGCACCAGCGATTTCAGAGCAGCGGCGACGTCAACTGGCCACCGAGATCATGCGATTTAACGCCATTAGGATACTTTCTTTGGAGCTACCTTAAATGGCAAGGCTATGCTAATAATCCGCAAACAGTTGATATCTTCAAAGTCAACATAACGAACACCATCCAGCAAATTCAGCCAGATTTATGCGACAAAGTCATCGAAAATTGAGCCTCCCGAAGCCGCGAAGCCGCGGTGGACATTTGAACGACGTCATATTTTATACTTAATGCAATAAAATGTGTTTTCAGATTTCAAAAATTGAGTACATATATCACACGGTACTTGTTTTATTTACATTTAAAAATCGAGCGACCTTATTGAAAGACCCTATATAAATATTTTCAAAAAGAGTATCAATTTCCAATAATTTTAACAAACGTGATCAGCACATATGAAGAATTTCTTTTAAATAAATAGCAAACTGTTTTCTTCTGCCAAAGAAATAAATCTCTTACTTTTTTCTCGCTTGAAGAAATTCTTTTTCAAATCTCGAATCTGCCAAAAAATGGTGACATTATAAACAAGAGGGAAAGTTCCTACAATAACCTTCGGCGTTTAGTAATAAAATGATAAATGGCTATTGTATTGATGGTTTCCCATGGTTCAAATCACTTACAAGTGCCTTTGAATGACTAAATGAGGCTTCTGTCACTAGATGGCGCCACCCAAGGCCAAATGCAATCGCAGATTTGAAATCTCCAAGGTGAATAACCTTATCTCCCATGGTCATATGGGTAATTTCATGGCTTTAAATGGGTACAATTGAACTTTTCTCCTTTTGAAAATTGAACTTTGCTCCTCTTGAAATAAAAGAAGTGACGCTTAGACCTGGTGCTTCGCCGCAGGTAATTAATTCCTTTTAAACCAGATATTTCGGCGAAAAGTTAGAGCTTTACAAAAGCAAAACAAAGGAAGTGGTTCCATGCCACCCATCACCTTTTAACATGAGTAGATAGATATTATTATTTAGGCCATAATACTTTAGACATTTTTCTTAAAACCATAAAAGTTCCTATATAAGATATTCTTCTGAATCAAAATTAATCACTTAAGTGATTTAAGTAAATTAAATGAGCGAAGAAATTTAGCTTCAGTAATAAGATTTAATATTAATTTTGTGGTTATTATGGATTTTAATATTAATTTAAGTAAAATTTATATTTTAATTAACCGGCGACTTTTTTGAGTTACCGAGCTTCCTTGGCAAAATGATAAATTATTATTTAATTATTCGAATTAACGGCTTACTATACATAATTACCTAAATTGCTAATTCCATCCAAGCTAACTTAAACTAACCTGAACTCAAATAATTTTCTTAAATTTATCACTTGGAACAAACAAACAGGATAACTATGACTGTTAACAAACATATTGTTAAGTATTTATGTAATTTCCAATTTGCCCCAGGATATTGACTCGCTTTGTGTCACAGGATCAATTCCTGGTCTCGAGTTGACTAGGTACTCAAACGCACCCGATGGGTGGTGATGAGGAATTCGACCGATGTTAGAAGGTCAATTAATCACATTAAAGAAATATTAATTTAGGGAAATCAGGTGAGATTTGCCATCTATGATAGATATATTTTATCAACCATTTTTACCTCCAAACGATCGTTTTAAGCTTATCTCAGTGAGATCGACATTTTTAAAGTGATAGCTCAATCAAGGGTCACTGCAACTCAAGATGGCAGTCCACACGTCTGCCTTGCTTAAACCGGGGGCACATCCAGCGACGAAGCGAAATCAGTTTGAAGGGGAGAAGCGAGGTTTACACTCCTGTTAGGTCATACATAGCCTAAGATAGATTTCTACTTATGCCGTAGTTCATTAATATTTATTTCTAATTAAAAAAAGGTAGAAATGAGTACCTTGAACTTTATAATCCCTTGAGTTCAGCTCAAACTTCCAATTGGAATGAACTCTTAGGAAAATCAAAAGATTAAAAGAACGCCCGGCTATGGAAGAGTAGTGGGTCTTTTTAGACACAGTACAATTTATACATTCAGTTGTTCGCGAACACAATCAGATATCTCCAATTCCAGGCCAGTGCATCAATCAAGGCTGGCTAGAGCAAGACCTTTAAATTTTCACAATAACTGCATGTCGATCATAATGCTTTTACCCATATTATATCAACCTATTAGCAATAAAATGTAGAAATTCAAGTAAGAAGAGCATTTATAAATGTTATCAACTATTGTTTTTTACTATTATTAAGTCAGTAAAGTAAAACTTGCCCTTCCAATGATCATCGATCTCCTATAAATATTTCACAGAATGGAAGCAAATTGGTATAATTTATTCACTTAAGTGAAGGATTAGGAAAACCTCTTTGAAATAGCGCAAACAAGCTTCATTCGCCTCCTTCACATTTGTTATATTGCAATATCTGACTCGCAGTCATTGATTTAGAACTAATTCATGAGGAAACTTCAGCACAGAACCAATCTCTTATTTTTCGCTCTCGGATATTTTAGAGGAAAATCCCTAAATAGAAAACTGAATTTCGCACGTTTTTTTCCGATTTGCTTCATTTTTCGTTCTCACTGTTCTTTCCTTATCACTTATTCCTACGATATATAGAACGAGAAATTGAACAACAAAGAGAGAAGAAAAGAAAGTCGGAAATAAAGTTGGAAGCAATATTTATAATTCATTTTGACTTTCACGAGAATGTATGATGTTAGAAATACTTTATCGAAAAATATACACATTTCAAACTAAAGTATTACACTGAGGATAAAAAAAAACAGGGGAGAGAAAGGAGAAAACATGAAAAATATAATTTGAGCAATTAGACAGTTTAGAAGCACATTTCTAATTCTGAGTCAAATTGGAACCAAAACGAAATATTATCTCTTTGTTGCCATTCTGAAACGTGGCTTCACGCTCCTCTAAATTAAAAATACTATGGAAATAGAAGACATCTACTCCAAAAACCTCTTAAGAGTCCTTGAAGGAAACGAAGTAAGTCGCCGTTTCTCATTGATGGAAGAAGAGAGGAAAGCACGTTTCAAACGCTTGACAGGTGGCACGTCCTTATGAAATGCCAAAAGATTGAGTTACGAACGTTGCTACGTGAAAGAAACGGTACGGCTGATTACATCAGGTCTTTTCCTCATATATTTCTTTTACAAAATTAGTTATTGATTATAGTAACTTTAAGATCTCCTTTTTCAACTCAAATTGACAGTAACATGGCGTAGGCATTTATGATGAGAGGAATGCTGTCCAATATAGTTTAATATCTGTTTCCAGCTGCTACCAAGTAAATTACAGACATTTGTCGTACCGTGTTGTGTTTGTGCATTTATTATTAGGAAAAGAAAAGTGTCAGATGTTGAAAAGTCAATTAAACGAAGGGCAATAAACGTTTAAGTAATGACGAGATACCAAAGAAGCAACACTTTAAAGGTCTCATTCGGAGTGAGTTATTTATAGGTTTTGAAGGCTAGAAGCAACTTGATCCCAAAATTAATAGTAATAATTTCTAGTACATGTAATTTAATTTCACATTGCTTTTGGTGAATTAAACAAAAAGCTTTATTTTATAAAAATAAATAAAATTGCACACTTGCGTGCCTACATACACTCATGAAAGATCATAAATAGATCATAAAGAGTAATTAAAAGTATATTTGTTGTGATGAATAATGCACGATAAACGGATGTAATTGTATGGATATGTTGTGGATATGCTGTAAATATGTGTTGAATTGGTCTCTGATGGAAGCAAGAGCGGATATATGTAAAGACGTGGTCGGGGAAGCATTTGCTTCTGTTTAAGCTGAGGTGTTTACCACACCAGTGCCATTCCAGAGCATAAAGTAATTATTTAAATTACAATGGTTGTTTTGGTAGACAGAGAAGGTAAGTAAATAGAGCAAAACTTTCATATGAATCTTGGGATAAATGTAGAGAACACGGGTTGTAAGCGGAGGAGAAAAGTCCTTTCTTTATTTCGAATCATTCATTATTTTAAAGACTTTAGTTTTAAGGAGCTTTTCTTCATCCTCTTTGATCAAACTTTTCCAAATCTTCGGTAATCATCTTCAAATTTAATTGCTTATGTCTACCAAACTTTCTCAAAGTCTGAACTAAAAGAGAAAGATTTAATGGGTGCATAATTACCATGCGATAGAACCAAGCCAACCATTTGATCTTATGAGTGTCGCATTCTATCGAAGGTGCTTCAGGCAATATTTGTAGTCATTATAATCTTATTTTCTTATAAAAATTACCGCGATAATGGAGTGAAGTTTATATAATTGCAATTCTTTTAAAAATCTAATCCGGAATTGATTGGGAAAAGATTAAACTGATTCTATCACGTTTTTATATCAACCTAAATGTCAGTACATTCTTTGCCTGAGAACGACGCTTTAAAAACTCTTTTTTGCTTGTACTTTGTCCTCTTAACATTTCTGAGCCTTAACATTTCTGAGCCTAACCATTTCATGTGTCTTTTAGACAGCTTTTTGGTGCTCTTGAATTATATAGCTGCTTCCTACTGTCTCTTTCTCGAATAAAATGCCGTCTCCAAAAGAGAAGATCGCCTTATTATTTAGCAAAACATGTTTCATCTCTCTTGCTAGAATAAATCCGTTTCAAAATTCGTGTCCGATAATCCGAAGGTATAAACTACGGAGGAATATAGGTTATTCAAATTTGGATTAATGAAACGAAAGTGATTCGCAGATAAGCAATTTACTAGAAAAATTCAATTGTCCAAAAATAATTCGAATTATTACCTTTCTTGTAGAGAGAACCAGCATTGTTTGCATAGTAACGAACTTCAGTTCAACCCCTTTTTTTACAATTTTCGTCCAGATAACTTGCTTGAGAAATCTTTTCACACCTCACTACCAAGATGATTTTCAAGTGGAGTAATTGCAGCGATCATCCTGAATTACAAAATTGTAGTCCAGAATAATCAGTCCACGTATAAAAAGACTAGCTTTTTAGTGCTAGTAAATCAACCGATATGTCAAACAGGATATAAAAAAAGGGAAGACAGTTGGAGCAGTTTCTCTTAAGATTAGTGAGATTTTAGCAATCCATATCTATTAATGGCATGTAGACTGTAACACACCGGCTGGAGGAAAACAATATTTACTCTGACAACCCCTACAGTCAAACTATTAGTCACTCAGAAGAACAAAAAGTTCCTCTCTCATTAGCCACGGAGCACGTTACATGGCCTGATTACCAATTCAATGACGAAATTATCGTCAATTTATTCGAATTCATGGCAAAGGAGGCAAAAGTTTGTCTGCCAATTGCATCAAACTGAGTGTGAAGTTTGGTCAAGTAAGTGTTATAGTTTTGGATATAACCTATGCTTTGATACTTCTTGAGTACTGCCTGATTCATGCTTGAATACTGTTTTGCTCGTTCCCGTGCTGGAAAATATATACGACTTCGCCAGAAGCGATTTTGTTTGCTGTCTGAAGCAGATCTCACTCCAACACAAAGGCGCGAAAGGCAAAGGTTTAGCGCCCTCTTGCTCCGTTATCGCCCCGGAAGTTTACCAAAATAGGCTGTTTGAAGGTCTTTTCGTCCATGACATAGTCTCTTGGCCTCTTCGCCTGCGTGGCTTTTTCATTTTCTCTCTAATAGTCAGCAAGAGAGAAGTAAGAAAGATCTAGGTGGATGGCTTTACTCAGGCAAACGACTTCAGGAAAAATTAATTTTAAAATGGCATGCGGAGACCATAATTAGCCCTAAGGCCACGGATATTCCATCTGAGAACGAAGGTTGAGCACGTTGGAGCGTTAATGGTGAAAGTGAACCCCAAAGAGGAGGCAGTATAGTTCATCTGTTTGACTCCAGATGGGCTCAGAGAGGGGGCGGCATATTATATCGGGTTATTAGATGCCATATTGGTAGCGAAAGTGGTACTCTGCGACTGAGAGAGATGCGGTGTGTTTCATCGATATCAGGAGGTTGTTTAGTATTGTATTATTTTGATGGAAAGGCGTAACTGGGTCTGTGATCAAAGGTTTCCTAATGCGTCGTTTTAAATGACGGGCGAGTGATGGATATACATAAAAGAGGCTGATGTCAGGTGGTCTGTTCTGAGCAATGATGCGCTACAGGTGGGTATAGTACCAAGAATGCTCGGAGTACCACTCATCAAAGTGGAAAAAGTGGGTGTTGCCCGTGTAATTTTTTTTATGCATGCCTAGTTTTGATTAGCGCCCAGAGGGAGTGGAAGCGGATCTTTTGGTAGTCGTGTAATGAGGACACTTCTTGTAGCGGACATTATGTGAGCCGCCACAATTGAGCCAGTGCGTCTCTTTTGTGCATTCTGGGGCATCGTTTTACAATGGTGCATATCAAAATCAGGGATTTTGGGTGTTCTAACAATATTATATTACGCGGCGGGGGGAATCTTCGGGCATTATGGCACTGTAGTGATGATGGTGAGTTCTTTTTGGGCTTGTATCCGTGCTACAGCAAATTTTATATACATTGTGAGGGTATCTTGTTTTAGTGTTAGCTTAGCAACCATAAGTGGAGTGAAAGAGAAAGTACTTTTTTTTTAATCCTGAACGACTCAACATTATGTTGTTGGTTAGCGAAGAAGTCTTTGATTACGGGAGCGATAAACTGATCTGTAGCATCAGTTTCAGGGAAGAAGTTATCCTCTAAGAATGTCCAGGTCCCGATACTAAAATCATTCCTCTCACTAGCCGAGATTATTAGAGAGCCGAGAGAATGTAAACCGAGCATGCGCTGTTGGAATGACTCAGTAGTGGCACGCACTATTATCTCTGAGCGTCTGACAGCAATTGAGAATTCATGCGAGGATTTAGGGATTATTTCATGTAAGGTGTTAAATACAGATCTGTTGTTCTTTTATAACACGTAGAGAAATATAGCGAGAACAAACAAAGAGAGAGAGAAGTAGGAAGCTCTGTATGTTTGTCGTACTTTTTCGGTGAAGGTCTGGGCGCTGTTGAGTAGTAGAATGTTAAATTATATTGCAAAGGGGCGACCTCAAAGTAGTTACTGCGACGATTTCCATTTAAGAGCGGGATATAGGGTGGCACGTAGGCCTCAAACTCGCCTGATCCGAAGAGAAGTCCATAATCGTATCCTGTGGGGGAGCAAGGGTCAGGTGATCAAGAGTTTTAGATGTTTCCAAGATGGGCATTGGGACCCTGTTATCATTACAGAATGTAATCGCTAATCACTCAACAAAGGAACCTACTTTGCCTCTGCGAGGGGGTAAATACGCGGCCGGTTAAGCCAACCGCCCTCATTAGCGGCCACTTCCCCCGCCCGGTAACCAGGCAGGCTATTAACATGGCGGCTCCACTTTAGGCTGGGCATGAAATTAATAGCCAGTTAAAAGGGAGAGACAGGTGAGTAAGAGGGGGATGAAGCAGTTTGTTAAACACTCCACCCTAACGGGGAGATCATAGGGTAGGTGGCAAAATCCCCCTCCCTCTCCAGGGAAGCAAATCTCCTAAATATCTTAGGAAATATATATTAAGAAATACCTATAAGTGCATGTAAAAAAACTAACAATGTTGATTTGACAATTTAAAATAATTAGTACTGATAAGCAATGGTAGCTAGTGACCTCTATGAATAGGTAAATACTATGTCACTTGTTTGAAACTTGTACAGAACCACCAAGGCTTAACTTTCAATTTAACAAATCCCTAAAAATGAATTGATTCCCAACTTTGCCTGGGGTGCATCTTTCTGATACGTTGAGGTCATGTCACAACTCCTTATGAAAATCATGACCTAGAAAGAACGTTTAAAGCCTGGGTCATGAAAAAGAAACAATGCCCCTACCCTAGCCCGCTATCAGGTATCCCTACCGGGACGGAAACTCATAGGCCTTATGGCCTGTCACTGGGGCCTATTTGCCTAGCTGCAATGGTAAGAAAGGTTGAGCGGGCATGACTTCTCCTAACCACTTGACAAACCTTGAATAAATGATCTGTGTCGGTGAGGACCAGGGGACGATGTCGCCTCTTACCGCTCCAAGGGGCATATAATGGATCATCTGACCACAACATGTAGGGCTCGAATCACGGCGGTGCATCCTTTGTCTCGCTATCTTAATAGCGGGCCCTTGACGAGGCAAAGAGAGACACAGCAAGTGGAACTTTGCCCGGAGACAGCTCTGCAAAATGGAGTAAAGGAGAAATCCCCGAACGCAACAAAGAAGCAGAAGTGCCTTCTCTGCTAGGAAAATCTTAGAGGGGCCTCTGAGAAACCATAAGGAAGAGCGCATACGTCCAAATGTTGGACCTGTAAAGGGGAGCTCCAAAGATAATAAAAAGGAAACTCTTTTGTCGAATTTAGAAGGTATAAAAAGAGTCTCTCCACCTTTCAAGGTCGTGTTGTATCTTGGCTCCTCTTCCATTCCAACACCAAGATCGGGCGATGATTTACAGAAGGGAACGTAATCAAATATTTTGGCCTAAGTTTGTGAAGACCTACCAAACAACTAAACTCTCCTAAACTTATAACCAGTAATGAAAAAAGAAGGGAGTAGCTGGGCTAAATCTCGCGTTTAGCAGCTTCCTTCTCTCCTAGCTCGGGTTCTCAGACTTTTCAGGGGTCCGCCATATCCATAGCAGGTCATATCCATAGCGAGATATTTGGCTGCCGCGTGTAAAGGAACTATTCTTTTAAGCGTTCTAATTAACCAATTTTAATATCAACAAACCATTGCCACTAATCTAATCAAACTCCTTAGCTTAAATTGATTTAAGGGTTGCAAGCAAATTGCTTGAAGGTCCGTAGGGACGTGTAACTTTTAATTTATACAAGGCCTTGCCCCCTGATCATAGAGTAGCATGAAAATGAAGCCGAGGAGTAACGTGGACAAAGAAACCTTTATATGAGAATATTGTGTTGAAACATACAATATTCATGGCAAAAAACTTAATTATTTAGGCTTGGAAAATATTTTAGTAATAGATACGAATAAAATTAAAGCGTATTGCAAATTACCTTTCCAGTGATCATGCTTTAATAGACTGTAGACTAGCACAAATTACTGAAAATATTTCGCTCTTCAAAATAATGAATAGCACTTTGGGGATCTACTTTAATACTTCTTATTAAGTCAAAGCTAGTAAACATTTTTCCTACAAAGTTTCTAATGGATTCTTCTACCCTCTTTTTAGGGTTTCAGAGTTTATTTGGGAGTTTTTTACCATTATCTCTTTTCAATAATCTCATCTTTGTTCCATCCATTTCCTTAATCCGTGCTGAGAAAAAATGCCCTTCTCTCGATTAAAACTATTACAATCTATTTTATTTCATTTTTAATAACTTCTGTCCATGTTCTCACAAATTTGATAACGTTTAAAAATAATTCCGTAAAGATCAATCATAGTAACAAAACAGAAGTCGAATAAGCGTGGTGTACATTTTGTGAATGTAAATTAGAGCTGTCAAAACGTTTATTCGTTATTACTGTTTTATTGTCATTCAAAGAAGGAGAGATAGTAGATCTAAGGGTGAATTGCACCCCATACACCCCAGGCCGGTTTTAACTATGCAAAGCATACGATAAATCTATTGACCACCAATCATATATACAAACAAGAGGTCAAGAATTATATGGGGTGAGAAAATTAAATTCTACTTAAACCAAAGATTTCATTAATTTATGGGAATAACATTTCAATAAAAATAGATAATGGTACGCAAAAGAACTGTGAAATTAAGGTGATTTTGGTTAGATGGTCCAGACATGAGTTATGAATACATTTGTTGATTTAATATTAATTTTAAACATAGAACGTTAACTTAATTTTGGCTGAGGTCAAATTTCTCTCCAAAGAGAAAGAAGATTAGCACAAAATCGCATCGCGGCTTAAAACCTTAATTCAATATCTTCTTTTTGTCATTTTAAATGAAAAGGGACATTTCGAGACAAACTCATGAGATATTCACCAATTCTGAAAGAGAAACTATTTTTTACTGGATTCAAATTTAAATAAAAAACATTTTTTAAGTAGTATCTATTTCTCATTTCGTTTGTTTTTATTTTTATTTTCTTATTTGCCCTTTAGTAAAAGTTGGCTTGTCTTATACTATGAAAGTTTCATCCATACAAATGTCGCCATGAATATTCCCGTTTTCCTTTCTATGGGAGGCGGCTAAGTGCTCGATCTATTTCCTACGTTATCGATTCAACAATATACAGACAGAACCCCTCAGGTACGAACGACAATTGTGTGAAAATATAAAGAGTAAATAAAAGGATGAGGGTAAAGCAAAATATGAGTTTGAAAACTTCAGGGAATTGTGGTGAACTGCTCGGCAGAAACCAATCTCACACGTCGCGGGAAGAATCCACAAATGGAAGACTCGGGTTTTCAATGGATTTACTTTTTGGCAACACAAACCAATTGTTTTCCGCAGTTGAATATATATTTCTAATTTTTTTTAACGCTGTTAATGTAAAGTTATATTATCAAATGTAGGCAAAATTTTCATCCTCCAGTAAGAATCCGCAAACCATATATATTTCTGGATTCGACATTAAAAATACAACTCTCTTCAGCGTAAATTTAAATCCATGGCCAAAAAGTAGGCAGAAGAAAATTTTGTCCCAAGAACACAAATACATATAAACAAATAATGGTCCTAAAAATTTCCCCAATAAGCAACTCCTACCAACGATAAGCATCCGGGCATTTTGTATTGATCACAGACCAAATGAAAAAAAATATATGAGGACTATTCCCTTTTCTAAGAGGAAAAACTTCATTAAGGACATATTGGTTATGCCATTTAAAACTTATTAAGACCACAAATTACTCGTAGGCATCAATTAAATAGATCTAAAATTAAGAATAAGAAAAAAATGTGATACCCATAATAAAAAAACATTATTTACTCGCAAACAAATTAAATGATATCAATGTCCTACGTTGTCAAATAATAATAAGACGATTTAATTTCACGGAACAATAAATGAAATTACAAAAAGAATTTTAGACAAAATTCTCACATCATAAGGTTGTTTAATTCACACATTTTGCATCAATCATAAAAATAAACATAAAAGTTAATTATAAATGACATTTAATTTAAAAGTTTTAAACAATATAAAGGGTTGAATATGTTACTTTGATATCAGTTTAAACAGAAATAAGACTATACAACTATCTATCACTTAACTCAAGGCTTCCAAGGAACCTCTGTTCAGAAATGATGATATCGAGAGCAATTTTAGCCCAACTTAGCTCAGGTCACTCATCTGTTCCCCTAAAATTCAATCAGCGAACAAACTTAACCAGAACCCCAATACCCATCCGATGTACCCATTGCTAAATTGACACAAAACCTCATAGAAACACAAAGCACAGACTCTACTGCCTCATATTTAGACCTCAGGTCCCGCCAGGGAATCTTGGGGAGTTCGTGGGGACCCCTACCTCACTGAAGCGCGGCATCAAAATCAAAACGTAAGTCAGGTATAAATGACCAAATAAAAGGAAAGGAATAAAAGATTCTTTTCACATAATTTATAAATAATACCATTTTCAATTATTATTTCAATTAAAATCTTTGAATACACGGACAAACTTTGTTTGACCATTAAAAATAATATAAAGTAATGAGCCATCATTCTTCCTGTTGACCCAGATAATAATACCAGTCAAATTGATAAGGCGACCTGGCATCGGATGTCTCTTCTTACTATCATAGTAGATTCTGTTGCAAATCGTTTGTGAAGAAAGCAATACCATTGCTTAATTCCTTTTTCCCCAAATTAGGAAAAGCCAATCTGTGCCACTTGGTGTTGATACCGTTGATCCAATGCTAAGATCTCCGAATGTTTGGATGTCATTCTGAAGACGGTGAAGAGGATCACGAAAGAGGAGGATGAGTCTTTTTTAGCAAACTTTTCCAATTCAATAAGTTGAATTCGGGCTTCATTTGCACATACACTTCGATACTAGTAAATCACCATGTATAATTTAAAAACCTGTGTCCTGCAGATTCTTAATCATCAACAAAGTTATTTCCTGGCCAAATTAGTGACAACGAATAGCAAATCTCGCATTTAAATTAGCAGCTAATATCCTTCCTGAACTTCAAATTTTCCCTAGAATCGTACGATCACGTAAAGAGTATTATAAACATTATAGTTTAGGATTAAAACACTAAACTTATCCATGTCTGTTAAACTTTTGCATTCGCATAACACTAACTCTTATACAAAAGCAGCATTTCTTTCCTATAATCTCTTCTTCTAAATGATTTAAATATACCATGCAAGGAACAGAATGGTCCTACCTTAATTTGTGCAGGAAAAACGGATTCAAACTTAAAGAATATACAAGTGGGGACCTACATTAGACCATGTCCGGCCTTGATTATAAATATGCACGCATCTGCAACGTTTTAAACAGATTATTAAGAAATCGCTTCTTCGGATTACTTTCTACTTTGATTTATTAGAGTGCGTATGTGTGAGAGAGTGGGGTGGCATTTGAGCAGGAAAAGAAAAGCATTTTAGAAAGGTACGATTCAGATGGAAGATTGATTACCCCATTTTACTTGAGCAATGACCACCCAACCCCACCGTCATTACCCTGCCGTCGTGCAAAGCCGACGGGATACATTCAATGAAATGGTTGTTTTCTGCCCTGTGACATCCTTAGAGTAGAAAGAAATTGGATTTCCTGATTTTAACATCTACCTTCTACCATTATCCCCTCTTAATAGTATTAATACATGCTTTTATAGATGTGTATTTTCAAAATATTGATGAAAATGATTAAATTCATAATACGGGAAAATAATATTGTATATTGATTAGCAAATAACAGTTGTGGCTATCAAAATAAGTCTAATGTACAGAAGATGATGAGAAGTGTATGATTTAGAATAATTGGCAAAATATATGTAGTAATTTATAATTCTAATAAACACATTACTCCAGAATTTACAATCTTTAATTGCCAAGCATCCAGGATATGAACTACAATTTCAATATCTGTGTTTCTGATATTAGAAGTCATCTGTGATGTCATTTTATATAAATATGTTTTGTATTACTTAAGCATGACATTAGATGTCTGGGTATAAGCCACAATGTAACGACTCCAACATTGCACTTGTATAATTACTGAAGACTACTGCTCTACTCTGACTTTAGCGGGGACAAAGATTACTGAAGTCTAAGTTTCTTAGTCGAGACTGTGTCTAATATGGAGTCCGAAATTCATCATGTCAGACGTTATTTGGCATTTTCGATTTGTGGATCAGTGGAATGTTGAATGGCCATGATAAAATCAATTAATTAAGTGCGACGTTGTAGATCTTACTGCATTTCAATTTTTTTAAGAAAAAATGGAGATTATAATAACCATCTCCTCGTTATAATAATAAATAATTATATAACGATACCAAGTTAATACACCGGAAAATTTGCACGGCGTCTTCCAAGTTCTTTCGAACTTAGCTCATCCTCAAGGAATTCGTATATACCCAATATAATGAACTAAGTAAAAATGCCTAAATTTAATCTAATTTATGATAATTAAGGAGGAGAAGAATTACGAAAGAAAAATGAAAGAAAAGAGAAATATGTATCCCCCAATAAATGCGGCAACTACCCAGGAGAAATATTTGTGGTTCTTTTTCGTAAAAATTCTCCCGGGCATTTTCCTCCCTTTTTTCTTCTTCTTCTTCTTATTATTATTCTTCCAGCGCAGCTCTAATTTATACAGCAAGAAGAAAATATCTTTCCGCCCATTGGTGTTTCACTGGTCTTCTTCACTCTCAAGTTATGATCTCCGAAATGGATTTTGTCCTCTCTTGAGGCTCATCGCCAGAAAGGCTAATTTTTTTATGTCCGAATTCCCTTTTGGTCCTCAAATATTTTGGACTTTGTGATGACCTCCGTCGGAGCGAATCGTTTTGTCTCTCATTCTTCTGAAATGTCGTCTTAGCCAATACGAAGCATTTTCTATTATTTTCGATCAATACCAAGGAAATAAAAACAAATCAATTGATTTATGATAAAAAACCTTTCTTAATGAATAGGAAATGCTTTACTCTAGGACATCCTTCTGTCACATCGTTCTCCTATCGCTTTCTGGTGGGTTGGATGCATACGTGACCAAACGGGTATATCGATGCGAAGGAAGGAAAAAGAAAAAAAACTCGAATATTACAGAATTTTATGAAAGTTACTTTTCAAGTTTGAAAATAAATATGGGTTTTACACATAAGAAAATGCTGATAATTGATAGATAACGGAATATCTGCTATAGTTGTATGGGTTCCTTCTTCTTACTATATTCTTCTTTATATGATTGCCATTTGAAGAATCTAACTTATTAATATATATACACATATATATATATATATATATATATATATATATATATATATATATATATATATATATGGTGCCCAATTTCAAGGTGGAGCAGACCCAACAAGGAACGTCACAAATGAGCACCCCGTTGGCCCTATGAAATCTTGAAATTGGACACGAATCGAACACTGAAATAATCTGCTATGTTGTAAAAACAAAGCAAGTACATGTAAATAATGTTAAATCGCAATTTAATATGTATAAATGCAAAATAGATTATGTTGTAATGATTAATGATGCAAACGAAATCGTTGGGTTCACACGCGATTGTACAAACATACACACATTATGAGATAGATATGAGTCAAAGGTCTGAATACAGATATCGGAGGAAGTGGAATGTAGCGGGACAGACATATTTAGAACGGAATCTGATCTGACTAGCCAGAGTTTACATAAATCTGTGAAAGGACCAAATCATCTTGTTATAGATGTCGGATTGATAAGTGCACACGTGCCTACACTGAAAATGCACACACCCTTTGACTCCACCCAGCAATATTAGTAGAGAACACACGCCCCCAATAAGCTCCGTCCCGAGTTCAGATTAAAAGAAGAAAAGTCACTCCTCCTCAATTGGCGTTGGTATAAATAGACGGGCGGAAAAATTCTTATTATGATTCCCCATTCGGATTTGTATATTAGTAGCGTTATTATTATTAGCATCATATTTCCGTTCCTTGTCCTTAATTCATCCGTCCATAGTCCCAAAATCCGACGCAAAAGGAGACTTAAAAGAAACACTCGACATTAACACTGATAATCAGCCCAAAGGCGTGAACGCACAAACGAACCACGGAAAACTCAATTATATCGCTTGCAAGAACTGAGGTAGCCCCTAGCCGAGATTATAGGCTACAAACCCGCTATTATTTCTTTGAATCCTTCCTTATGCAATGCAATAATAATAGGTATTTATAATGCGCCCTTCAGGGCTGTTAGCCCTCCTATAATGCAGGAATAACCAGGTTACCATTCAAACACAGTCTACAAGCGGATTACCCAAAAGAACACTTTGGAGTCAGAACAATCGCGAGTGTAAGGCTGACTTAACTGCCATAGCCCTACACCAATACAATAGTAACCTATCGTCACGCTAAAACTGTCGACCATCTTATATATATAGATTAAAACCTAATATTGACCTTAATTATATGAAAAACGTTTCGATAGATCTTAACAGAGGAGGAACTTGACCAAAATAACATTAAACATGTGACGCAACGAGTGTTGTCGCCCCTCTGCCCCACCACTTTCAACAAAGACACTCAAACAAGAATCTTTTTTGAATCTGCAAAAATCAACCGTCACGATAAAGCTTTATCGAAGGGGCGTTATCTGATTATCTGGAAAAAAACAGAGTGATAATAAATGGATAGGTATTATGCTACCAGCTAAAGGTAATAAGTGGTATAAACAAGGGTTTCCCAACCGGGGGCCATGGCACGTCTGAAGGGGGCTACAGGAAAATTTTAAGCTTTAGAGGGGCCATAGATCCATGAAGGGGGCCCAGGACTCAATCTATTGAAACTTGAATTATTGTTAGGGCAGTACCTAATTTTAATTTATGCAGTTCAATTGCATTTTGAAAATATTATTACATATATTTTCCCTTTTTTTAAATATTTTTTTAGCATAATAGGATTTAAATTAATCTGTAAACAAATATTTTGCATCTTACAAGCTTATTCTGCGGCGCACTCCATTGTGCGCTTGATCGTTATGTGCCTGGCACCGTTGTTGGCTTGATGAAAATACTTCAGGTGGGACTTTAAATCCTTACATTCTGTTTATCAAGTGGTTTGGCGTTATAGTATGTAAGTAGTTTTTATTTGTTTACCCTAATACTGCGAAGTTGTAGTAATTTTACTAGTTTTTAAAATTATAATAGATTGCCACCAATACAATAATATAAGACTTTTATAAGTAAATAACTCAGCATTTTTGTTTTTAAGTAAAGTGTGCCATTGCTAGGCCTACGCCAAATCATTTTTTTTTCACTTCGGTTTCACTTAGGGCCTATTTACGAGATTAGCATTTAATCTTAGATTCCGATGATTGTACTTATCGTTTTGTATCTGCATTAATTTGAGTAATATATATGTATATATTACTAAAATTAATGCAGATCTATTGCCCTGAGGGAGTACATTTCTACTGTTTTGCATTTAGGTACAGGTACAGAGTACCAGGTTGTACAAATCAACAACAAAAATTTTGGACATGTACAATTAATAGAACCGCTCATAAAAATAGTGGCATTTTTTTACGGTTCTTTTTTTATGTCAAATATTTACCATCAAGGGCAAGTATTTAGCACAAAAAAGGAAAACAATATTTTCAATGCAGCTATTTTATGAGCGTAACTATTTATTGGACATGTCTGAAATTTTCGTGGCTGACTGTAATAAGAGTTGGTGTTGGGCACAGACTCGGTGCTCTGCACAAGAAATGGAGGTTGTTTCTTGGTCTTTTCTCAAAAATACTCTTTCTTTTTTAGCGCTGAGATAAGCACCTTTTATTCTGTTGCGGTGAGCTTCGGCTTTAAAATGTAATATATATATATTATTAATATATTAAATTTCTTTTGCACAGATTACCCATGGCTACCGCGACGAAGAAAAAATGTCGACAATGCTCCAGTGAGTATTTAGCTTATGGTTTTATACATTCACCAGACCATTTAACACAGCCATTGTGTCTCTTATGTATGGCTACACTTTCTAATGATAGTATGCAACCAAGTAAGCTTAGAAATACATTTGGAGAATAAGCACAAGGACAAAAAGACAAAACATTAGATTACTTTAAAAAGCTGCAGGATGATTTCCAAGCAAGGAGCACTATTAAAGATATATTTAGCAAAACAGCGGCAAAACTAGACAAAGGTTTAATTGCATCTTATGAGATTTCCAAGCTAATAGCGAAATCGGCCAAATCTCATAATATTGCCGAAGAATTGATTTTGCCTTCAGTATCTGTGGTTATTTCAACTGTCATACAACAAAATCCCCCCAAAATCTCTGAAGTCATTCCGTTGAGCAACAATACAGTATCAAGACGTATTGGCGAAATGGCAAAGGAAGTAGATGAAAAACTGGTTAAACATTTACAAGTAAAGAACTTTGCATTACAAATTGTTGAAACGTTATTATGTGATAACGAAGCCCTTCTCATGGCGTATGTTATGTTTTTGGATAAAAAATCAACTCATAGAAGAAATGCTTTTTTCCAGCAGTCTAGTGACAGATACTAACGGTGAAACAATTTTCAAACAAGTAGTGACCTATTTCAAAGAAAATGATATTCCACTTGGGAATTTATGGCTTGTGCCACTGATGGCGCCGCTGCTATGGTAGGTAGATATAGGGGATTTATTGAAAATTTAAAAGAGGCTGTGCCTAAAGCTTTTGCATACACTGTGTTGTCCACCGTCAACATCGGATTGCAAAAAACCTAGGACGTCTGAAATATTCACTTGATAGTGTAATCAAGACAGTCAACCTTATCAAGCCAAATCCACTTCAAAAGCTAAATATTTTGAACAAACAGCTACGAGGTCAAAATTCAAATGTTTTAACTTGCAAAGAGTCTATTTGTGCATTTATGTGGAAAATTAAGCTGTTCAAGACAAATATGGGGCGAAAAGAGTTGATAAAGTTTCCAACCCTCCACACTATTGAGAGTAAGCTGAAAGAAGATGATATTTTAGTATACATTGATCACTTGGAGAAATTGCATAGTGATATGGAAGTTAGGTTTAAAGATCTTCTACAACTGGACATTCCAGGTTGGATTGTAGATCCATTTGGAATTAATGCAGCTGATGTTGATATTAGATTAAAAAAAAGTCTCATTGAGTTACAGAGTGATCAAACTTCTCTGGCTAAATTTAGGCATGGTGTCAGGAACTTATGGACAAGTCATGAAGTTGCTATGAAATACCCTTTGCTTTGGGACGAAGTAAAATTATATTTTATTGTTTTTCCTATTTCTTATCTGGTTGAGTCGGGTTTTAGTGAAGTGTCACACCTCCTATCAAAAGCTCGCAGCTGCTTAGAAATAGTGAGAAGAGGTGATCTTCGTCTGTCTCTAACAACTATAGACCCTGATATTGAAAAAAATGTAAAACTGCATGAAGCACAAGGATCGCATTGAATGAATAAAGAGTTGATGATATATTTATTTAAATTTGCTAAGGGATTTTATTTTTGTAAGACTAATTATTTATTTTAACAGAGTATTACATTTTTTTTAACCAAGGTTTAATCTTTTCTAGGTTTTTAGTCCTATATATGTGACAAATATAATTGTACCTGAATACAAATATCTGTTTTAATATTTTATCCTTTAAAGTAGAATTAAACTGCATATTACCTACTGTAAATAATGATTATGGGCCACACGAAAAAATAAGGTTCCTAAGGATGCCATAAGCCAAAATCAGGTGGAAACCATTGGTCTAAACAACAATAAGTTAAAGCCAAAATCGTATCCTGGAAAGATTAATTGGTCTGCGGGATGCTATTCTCCGTTCGAATTATTAGGCATAGAAGAATGAAATGGATTTAATCTCCGATAGATAGATACCATGCGATAGACACCTTATCGACCAGACCTTCACATGGTTAGGAATTGAGGTAAAAGTGACCGAATGGTAGAGGGACATCTACTTAAAGACAAAGGGTAGTTACCCGATCAATGTCAGGAGCCTCATCGCCAAACAGCAGCTCATAAAGTTAAGCCAATCGTATTTAAAAATCGGAATAAACAGGACAGATTTGTCTTCTGATTCCTCGAGCCAAAATTGGACTCAAATATTCAAGTCTCCATTGAAAATCATGTGATTTCTTCTTCCCAGACGATTTCTCAGCACTAAATTGAAAATTAACTAAATGAGGATCAAAGTTAATTAATTGTTTAGGAACTAAATCAAACAAAGTCATTTCTGGCCTGCTCGGGATTTAAGATGTAGGATGGGGATTATGGTGCAGGTAGGTGACATTTGGAGAATTTCGTGACCTGTAGGACGATCTGCACCGCTTTCTTTACAAAATCCCTCCTTATATATTTTAGGCTGCAGATGCATCGTTAGTAGTCGCTTTAATCGCGTTGAAAAGGGTTTTGTTTTGCAAAAAGTTCAACTCTCTTATCCATTCTTTGTTGGGTCTAATCAGTCGCGTCAAAGATTGTGAGGGATTTAAAAGATGTGCAAAAGACGACCTGACAGGGATGCCTGGGATCAGGGTGTGTGCAATGCCCCTCTAATTTCCACTTGTAGCACGGGTTTGCCCCTGTCTGTCACACCAGCCCCCATCCCCTTGTTGTGTTACTAAAGTGCGGAACGAATCGAGCTTCAGAAAAAGAACGAAATTGTGGAAATCTCTGCCATAAGGCGAGGCTTCACAAACGGTTACCATCCGTTATGGTTTCCAAGGTGTCTGGTAAAATTTTTGTTAAAAATAGAATCATATCAAGCTAAGAACCTAGGAAATCTATACCGGAAGATAAGCCCCAAGGAAACCTGTACCCGAATCCCCCCTTCCCCCGCAATTTCCACAAGAATACAAGCCCACAAAGTTTTCCCATCTCAGGTGTCTACTGTTTCTTATGTTAGGTAATGGTATGTTTGTAGTTGTTTTTTTCTAGAGAGAAAAAGAAACCTTTAGTGGGTTTTGATTAGTTGGTTTGGTTTCAGCCACTTAACAGATGATTAAAAGGTATATGCCGTGGTTATGAGTAGTCTTCTTTTTCGTCTTGAGTTTGTGAGATGATTATGATTGTTTTTTGTGTTTTTTTAAAATAGCGGATGATCACCGAAAAGGGGAAGTATGGGGTACAATATTTAGAAAATAACCAGTTTTGCTTCTTATTTTGCGACATTAGTAATCTCAAAAGGCTAATGACTACTGAAATCTGGTAAAAACTTAAGAATTTATTTGAATAAAGTGAGTTTGGGATTCCAATAGATAAACGTCAGCAAGGAAATTAGACAACGATTTTCTCTAAAACAGCTTTGCTTATTTCTTCCTTTTGTTTTCTGTGATAAGAGACAGTGAATAATCTAGTCTTTGCCCTACTGATCGCCCGTTTATCTCTCACACCCTGTAATGGGCTATATATATACGCCATTCTCTTAAGAAAAAACAACCCAACCAGTACTTTCAGTCCATCCTGAATAAGGTAAAAGAATATGTTTTTTCTTATATTTCTAGCTCTCATTTTGTGTCTTTTCAGCGGGGAATTGAAACAAACAGAGAGAGACCTCGGATTTGTTTTTAGTGGCATAAAAATTCCACAGATTAGACTCGTTTGAAAACATCCCCTAAAATGGATTACCTAAGATCTATAAATTTAAAAAAGGAACCGGAAAGCGAAGTGAAGCTATCTCGTGTATTTAAAATTTAGAGGGCAAATATCTTTAGTATTTACCTCTAAAACTGGAATTTTGTGGAAATGTGGAAAAATGAACTTCCACTCATTGACATGCTAAAGTTAACTAGAATTTGATCGTATGAGTAAAACGAGAGTAAATTGACAGAGGTGTACTTTCATAAGAGGAGTTTACTGAATGATGGAGAACATAGGGCTAAATGTATAAGTTTGTTTCTACACCTTTGAAACATAAGCTTTCCTTACTTATATGATTTAGGAGACCAGACTATGCGTTCATAACTGCCTCACTTTTCTGGGGTCATCCTATATAAAAGCTGCAAAAGTAATCTTTTACTTCCAAGTATTTCTCTTGCATCTAAACTAGCTAATTTCTAATATTCGTTTTGATTTAAAATAGGTTTTTGAAATAATACGCACTTCAATGAATTTCTTTGCCTTTTATAAATTCGATTAATTCATTATATACATATATTTCTTAGTTTTCCTTCCCTGTCTCTACCATCACCCATAATATTCATCTCTTGCATTATTATTATATTCTAGGGACTTTCCTAAGGTTACTTAGTTAGGTAATGTTAGAAAGATTAGGATTCTTTTTGCTTTATTACGTTTGCAGAACAAATGAGAGCTAGGTTCTTTTATTGTTAGAACATATAATTGTAAAAAACATATTTTTATACTCTTTAACTAGTAGGAACATAACGAATATTTACTGAATAGTTGATGAGGAAAGATAAAATGGTAATTGGGGAAAGCGGAAAAAGAGGAGAGCTTTCTCGATCTTGGTCGAATTCCCCTTCCCGCAATGGAGGCAGAATTTAGTCGTTTAAGCAACATTTAAAATGTTTTGGAAACCTTAATTTTGACTTTTGATTCTTGTGATGAGAAATATTATGAATAAGTAAAAAAGAGGAATTATTAACTTATTAGATTTCCCGTCATATCAACATTTTAATCTCGCCTTTTGGATTCCTTCCTTCTCTAAATTCCTCAAGGATACCCTGTGTTTCGTCAGGAGTTTATCGTATTGATTAATTTGGCATTCCAAATCCTTTGCAGCCTTGATTTCCTCTTCATTTTCTTTGATTTCGTCCTGAATCTGGAATTTGGCTTATTTAAGACATTCTTGCATTTCTTGATCTCTTTTAATATTTTTACAAGCTTCTTTAATGTCACAATTAATTTTTTCTCTTAATTATTAATGTTCAGCTATGTTGTTCTCAAATTCCAATGCTTTCGTTTGAAGGTGGCAAATTTTATCCTTCAGACATTTGTTTTTTTTCTTGTTATTTTCTACATCTTTTAAATACTGAATGTTTTTCAATTGTTAAGTTTCTTCAAGTTTATTTATTTTCACTGCTAAACTTTCTTTCATTTGTTTGAATGAATTTAATTCTAATTAGGCCTAGAAACTTTTTTCTTCAGATTTTCTTCTTTCTACTTCTCATTGACCAGCTTTTAAAACTCGTCCTCAAAATCTTTACTGGCTTCGTAAAGCTACCAACCTTGATATGGTACCCTTTCCCCGGTTTGTTTTGACTTCTGTTCGATTTCCTTTAATGACGTATTGAGTTTGCTAATTTCATTCGACTTGACGCTAACTTCAATATTGAGTTTGTCATTCTCTTTGGATACACTCAGAATCTCTTGTTTGAGTTTGGACTCGTCGTTTTGGAGTGATGGGAGAGGAGTAGAACAGATATTTGAATTGAATTTATTCTCCTCTGGTGGGAAAATTTATAAAATAGCCTCTAATTGTTTCTTTTCTGTTTCATACGCTGATTATTAATCAGTGAAAGTTTTCGCTAGCTGTTCATTTTCATTAGATTAGGCATCTGATTCAAACGGTCCAACGGTAGACTGACAGCACTTGTTTCGTTCCATAGAACTGTCCTGATAATTGAGGTATGACATTATATCGTCTTTAAAATGTCACCTCTATTTGAAGTATTTATAAGTTTTGTCTGTATCGTAGATAAGTGTTTTTAAATATAAAAAGCGTTAAATAAGTTAATCTAAGTAGCTTCTCTTATTGGACCGATATCAGCTTTGTAGATTTAGATTCAATTCTGGGAAGCTGCTTACGACATTTTATAAGATATGAGCTTTCCTATATTTTCCTTTTTTCGTGAAATGAATAATGAGAAGTTTAAAAATGAGAATCAACATTTTGATAAAACATGGGATATTCTTCTTTATTGCCATATGTAATATTTCCTCTAGAAATCTTTTTTAACTGAAATCTATTTGAAGTTGCAGTGATAGCTTTGGTTTCAAAGACTGCAAATTGGGACATACTCGTATTGAGCCCTAGATTGATAAAATTCTTGTACCAATTATCTGATATAGGAGTAGTAAGCCAAAAGGACAACCACTTTTCAAATTATGTAAACGATTTTCTATGTAGTTAATGAGAAAAACCTTTTACTCAAATTATAACATTTGATTTTCATTTAAGACTTTCAATGAATGTTTTAGATTTTTAAAGTATGACGTGATAGGGATTCAAAATTAGAGAATTGGCTCACAATTCTCACAGAAGAATCAACACTTTTTTCCCATAAATTCGCAATCAGATTAAATCAAACTGTTTATTTTTGAGAAAAGAAGAGCGGAATATAATAAACTTAAAGTGGTCAACAGCCAAAATGGTTCACATATGAGATTATTCTCGCACAACTAATTTCATATTGCTAAAATCGTATCTGATATTTGTTTTCTACTATTAGACAAAGTTTTATAATAAAATCAATAGGTCCAAATATTCAATATTCCGTCACTTGTGTCGTGCAACAGATATTTAACTTAAAACAGACCAGCGTGTCGCTTATGTGGCTGTGCTTACATGACTAATTTCACATTGTTGATTATGATTTAGATGTTTAATTCTGCTATTAGATCTACTTTCTTAAACATTAGAAAAATAGTAAATATGATGACATTAGTTGTCTCACGCGAGATAACGATATTAACTACGTCACAAATAAGCTTATAAGATATTTATCAGAAAGCATAAGTTCAAATCCTTTATAATTGACAAAATATGAAGTTCTAAAAGTGCTTCTGAACTTTGCTCTTTCGTTTGTACAGCTCACTCTCGACCTGTAATTAATTATTTACAGTCAATAAAAAAAATAAATATAGTGTACAAACTCAAAACGTTTTCACTTACAAATAGAGAATAAGTCGAACGGAAAAGATGTGAGAGTTTATAAAGAAACAAGCGATAACCGACGAGGGATTCCTTGTCTGAAAGATTTTCAAGTTTCGTGAAAATGGTATTAAATGGTTTAATAATTAGTTGTAAATGGGTGATATATTAATGAAAATGAAACATGTGGATTATATCAATCAAGTAAATAACTTGGCAGGCTGAGTACCATGAAGAACCACAACTTTCTTCACTTCAAACGTAAAGATAGTCACCCAAGCGGGCACGGGACAGACAGATGCAAAATACAGATGAGAAGACTGAAAGAGTAATCAGGGTTAAAAAGAAGAGGTACCATTATTATGTACATCTCTCATCAATGTAGTGGCGATGGAGGGTGCATTATACATATTCGTACATAGAACATAAATACTCCTAATTAGTCAAGTATTTGCTTCATAGAGTCGAAATTATTTGCGGTCAACGGTTTTATTTGGAAATTTTGTATCTCTATCGTTGCTTCATGGTTAAAGTATGGTCAGGCACAAGCCAACCCTCCCTTACATTAATTATAGGGTCCAATTTGTTTAAGATGAGAAACTTGTGTTTCATTATTTCCACGGGAATTGTTGGATCAAAACTATTTTCTTTAGATGTATCCTTCCTTGCCTATTCTTTGATAATTACTTTGTATTCCTCCATCGGGCACATTTTTATATACATTTAGTCAACAATGAAAATTCGTAACAAAGATTGATTCAGGTTGAGTTTAACTGTCTCTATTAGTTCTTATGGTAGGTTTTTGCGACTGTTTCCTCTTTTACCTTTGATAATAGTATGTTTATATATTTTATATAGTTTGATTTGATCTACAGGGTTGTGTGAGTAGTTGGAGTTGGAGGAGAGAGAAAAAATTTGGAGTAAATTTAGAGAGGTCATTAAGAGTTCAGCAATTGCTTCTTTCTTTCGTAACACTCTTCGTTTTGTGGTCTCTTCGTTGTTCTTTTAATAAGTAATGGATTACTCTGTATCCCAATTATCCGTATGCCAGTAGAGAACTGTTTAGTTCATCGAACTCCTTCTTATTTGCAGGTTCTCTTCCTTTTTTTCTTAATGTTTCTCATTTTTAGTCGCGAGCGACTCTACATCTCACTATGTCGGTCCCCATTTTGCTCTTTTGTTTGTTTTGTAATAACATTGTAACTATTCGGCCGATTCTAACGAAAATTAAAACCCTTATGTTGTTTTACATTCTCTTTCAAATGATATAATTGCCAAAGTCCTCCCAAGATTATCCCGGGAATTATTTTGTTTTGGCGATAACATCATAACTTTTCGGCCGATACTCTGCTTGACTAGACTAGGCTATAATATGCTATACTTTGCTAGGCAAGATTAGAATAGGCTATGCTATGCTAGAATATTATGGGCTATGCTATACTATGCTAAGATATAATGTTCAAGAGTAAAATATACTATGCTAATTTAGGCTCTAATATGCTATGATAGGATAGCATATAGTACATATGTTAGGATAGACAATAATAAACTATGCTTAACGAGGGTATAATAGTATAGTATAGGCTATATATGTCTAGGATAGTTAATACTAGGCTAAGTTTTGCTTTGCTAGGCTATGCTAAGCTATAGTAGGCTAAGAAGGACATGAAAGGCTATACTAGGCTAGGCTACGCTATGGTATGGTAGGTTAGGCTATGATATACTAAGC
The DNA here is from genome assembly GCA_963969495.1 of Ceratothoa steindachneri. Taxonomy (NCBI): domain Eukaryota; kingdom Metazoa; phylum Arthropoda; class Malacostraca; order Isopoda; family Cymothoidae; genus Ceratothoa; species Ceratothoa steindachneri. The sequence goes on from OZ018337.1 coordinate 62,453,680, forward strand.
TATGCCACACTAGGCTAGTCTTTGCTATACCAGACTAGGATAAGCAAGGCATTGCTATAGTAGGCTAGGCTATGATATTCATGCTATGCAACTTTAGGCTAAGATCTAATAGTCAAGTATAGGCTAGGCAATAATATGATATACTATACTATGCTATCTTGATTAGAGTAGGGTACGGTAGGGTAAGGTCGGCTATGATATACTATAATAGGCTATGCTTGTCTCGGCTAGAATATGCTAACAGGGCTAGGGTAAGATAGAATATACTAGGCTAGGCTCAAATGAACTAGGCTAAGCTAGGGTATACTAAGATAGGCTATTCTAGACTATGGTGAATTAAGCTAGGCTAGATTAAGTTTTAATTTACAATTGTAGGCTGCTCTAAGCTAGCATAGGCTAGTGTAGGCTAGGCTAGACTATAGTTGGGTGTGCTATACCAAGCTATACCATGCTAGAATAGGATAATATATACTATGCTAAGCTAGATTAGGGTAAGGTAGGCTATGGTAGATAGGCTCTACTATACTATACTTTGCAAGGCTAGGCTACCCTAGGCTATACGAGGATAGGTTAGGCTATACTAAGTTAAACTATTCTAAACTATACTAAGTTAGGCTATGCTATACTATACTATTCTAGGCGAGGCTATACTGTGATAAGCTATAATATGCTAAGCTTTACTCTCCTATATATGCTAGGCTGTACTAGGCTATGTTAGGCTAGGCTATACTACGTTTCTAGGCTAAGAGTGTCCATACTATACATTATCTACTTGTCTAGACTAGACTAGTCTAAGCTAAGTCATACTATGCCAGGCTAAACTATACTATGTAAGGCTAGGCTATTTTATGCTAGCTACACTGGAGTATGGAATGGCAAGTTCTACTGTTATAATGAATCATAGGGTAGACTTGGTTATACTATGCTGGGCTAAGCTACACCAGGCTATCCGATGATAGACTGGCCCATACTATGGTAGGCTATGCTATGACATAATCTACTCTGTTATACTATGCTAGACTAGGCTAGGCTAGGTGGATTTAGTATGTTAGGCAATCTAGGCGAGCCTATACTATGCTAGGCATAATTATGCCTCTTGAGGAAATACTATGGTCGGCTATCCTACGGTAAGCTAGGTTTTGACAGGCTACTATTAGAAACTATACTAGGCTATGCTATAAAATGTTATACTATTCATGACAATACTAGGCTATACTAGGATATGCTATGTTACGCTATACTATACTTGGAAATACTATACTACATATACTATACTATATTATACTTTACTATACTATATTTTCTATGCTATACTATACTATGTTATTTTATAATATTCTATGCCATGTTATACTATGCGATAATATGATGAGCACTACTATGCAATAATATGCTATGTTATACTATGCTATAATGTGCTATGATATACTATTCTAGAATATGCAATTAGGGTGTGGCCATTTTTTTGCCGCTACAATTACATAAATGAGGTGCGACAAAAGATAAGGCCCGCCATTTTAATTAAAAAAATATATATCATCACTAACTCTATAATTTAAGAAGGGGATTTTTTTGAGTATTTAAATAATAATTTGATCTTAGTTTTGTTATGAATTATGTTTTTTATCAAAGTTATTTCTAATAATTCTTTCTTTAATATCAGAAAGCAAAATGGTGAAGTTCAGAAATAAATATAAGTATCGAACTTGTGTGAATTTTTTAAAACCCAAAGAAGTAAGAATGGTGAAGTTCCTAAAATTTATTTTTTATATATCTTCTTCTTCTTCTATTATATAACTCTCCATTTTAGCAACGTGATAATTTGAAATGGGGGGAAATTTTATTTAGAGTTCTCTTTTAAATTTATTATAATTGGTGAAATTTAATTTAGAGTTCCCTTTTAAAATTATTATAATTGAAAAAGTTCAGAAAATTATAAAAATTGAACCATGGCTGCTTTTTTTTCGATTTAAAATTTTAATCTTAGTAGCGAAGCGCAAGCTCCCACGTAGGGGTGAGTGGCGAAGCCATTGCCTTGTTTTAATATAATATAGTTCTGCTTTTTAATCAAGTTTTAGATGGTTGTGCCTTTTTTAGTCGTAGACGACTCTACATCTCACTATGTCTGTCGGTTCTTGTTTTGCTTTTTTTTTAATAACATTGTAACAATTCATCCATTTCTAACGAAATTTGAAAGCCGTATGTTGTTTTCACATTCGCTTTCGTATGAAATAATTGCCAAAGTCCTTCCTAGGTTAGCCAGGGAATTATTTTCCTTTGGCAATAACATCATATCTATTCTGACCAATCTACGAAATTTGAAATCCTTATGTTGTTTTATATTATATTCAGAATGATATAATTGCTAAAGTCATCTCAAGGTTAGCCATAAATTATTTTGCTAGGCCATAACATCATAACTATTGAGCCGATTCTAACGAACTTTGAACCCATTCTGTTGTTTTACATTCTCTTTTGAATAGTATAATTGTTAAGGTCCTCTTAAGGTTAGCCTAGGAATTATTATTGGGAGGCAATAACATCAAAACTATTCGGTTGATTCTAACGAAATCTGAAACCTTTATACCGTTTTATATTCCCTTTCAAATTATATAATTGCCAAAGTTACCAAAGGTTTGCTAGGGAATTAGCTATTTTTTGGCAATGGCATCATAACTATTCGGCCGATTCTAACAAAATTTAAACCCATTATGTTGTTTTACATTCTCTTTCGAATGATATAATTGCCAAGGACTAAGTTTACTCCGGGAATTATTGAAAGATTAAAAAGTCGTTAGCACATAAATCAGAATAAGTGAGGGCACGCAGCTTTTTGGTCAGCAAACCTTGTTAATCTATAATTCTTTAGTGCTTCCTTTTAGTATTTAATTGATCGGATCGAGTATCACCTTACGCTTTGGGTTTTCTTCCGTTACTCTCTCTCTTTGTGCCATTGTCATCGGTGATCCTGATAGTTCCTCTCTTCTTTACTCTCTGTAGTTCTATCATTCCTCTTAATGGAGCAATGTGTAGCGGTAGGGCCATGTACAATAGCGTAGATCTGTTCTGTGTGAATCATTGTTTTTTATCAATAATGAATTAAGAAAATTATTTTCGCCAGTCCCGTTTGATAACTGGGATAAAGTTACTTTGAGAATGTAGGTATTTAAGTCTTCTAGTTAGTGCCAAATTATTTTCAGACTGAAAAACTTTTGAAACTAATATTTAATTGATTAATTTACTTAAGAGAATAAGCGAAATTAAATATTTTTCCAAGCTCATGAATCTTTGAGGCAATTGAACCTTATCCCTCCATCTTTTAGTTAGGAAACATTCATTGTATGAATTAAACCTCTGGTACCAGTTTTACCCTAGATTACGAATCTCAGGTTTTATTCAATTAAAACCTTAGTCTAAAATGCACAACCCCTTAAAGAAGAGTTAGCAAAAGTGACTAATATATTTATATAGGTTTGATAGATATTTATAAGTTATTATTACTTCACACCTCCTCAGATACATTTGAAAAAGGGAACATAGCAAATATTTTGCTATGACAAAAAACTGGATTCGAAGTAATCGAATCCATTTCTTCATTTTAATCGAGCTCACTGCTTGGTCTAAAATTAGACATACTCTCTCTTTTCTTCATTTCGCCTAACACCTTTGCAGTTTATATTCTCTTGATATCTCCATGGCTGTGAATTGCTTCCATTTGAATTGATCTCTCTATTATTTCTCTGATATATAGTATGATCCTTTTGATCACTGTTCACATCTTAGTAGTATTTTCGGTCTGGGAGATGATTATACCCAGTGTTTATCAGTTTTCGAGTAAAGAACAAGAATTGACTGACGCCTAATTTAGAAGGTAGTGGATTCTTATCGATCACCTACTTGTTTTCCTGCATAAAATAGTAAGAAATAATTATATTAGACATTTTCAACTAAAACAAATATTCGCATGACAAACGAGTATGTTTCTTCCACTCTTGTTCATTTCTTAGCAAAGATTTTTTTTTCACGAGGTTTTGATTCTTTTATTTGTAAAAACTTTAAGCCTTCTAATGTGAAACTTATCTTTTTCTGAAGCCACAGTGCCATTAAAATACGCAATATGGTGTCAATATGAGAAGACAATTTCGGCATGAGTTCGAAGTTATCTTTCATTTAAATTGCCATTATCCCTCCATTACCTTCATCATTTATTTAGGTGGTTCCAAGATGGCATCAGCATACATACATATATGGTTATCTTTTCAAGTATATTCCAATTCCTTCAAAATAATAAAAATGCAAATATTTGATTTTGCAATCGGCTGTTTCCAAGTGATTATAAATATACAAACATTATTTCTTACCTTTGTTTTTATAACTAGAAATATATGAAGGAACAAATTAAAAGTAGATTAATTAATGCAAAGTGACCTGAATGTTTCTTATAAATCACATAGTATGTAACCTGCTGTATTTAAGTTTATCAGAAGAGCAAAGGCGACTGCAATTAAAGGTGATTTTAATATCATTGAATAAACGAATGTAAAGGTCCAGTGCCATACCATACTTATTAATTTGTTTAGTGAATTTGTATCCATTATTTTTAACGCCCTCCCAATTTTTCCTTCAGTACCATCGATCGATGCCATTTTCTCTATTATAAATAAAACGAAAAAGCTTCAAATTTTTAAGACGCAAAGCTCTAATATTCTAGCAACGAGTTGTAATGGAAAGAAAAAGGTCAAATTTGGTATGGACAAAATAACTTCTTAATTTTTTCCCCTAAGCTAATTTATAATGTTCTAAATTAAATCGTGCTAGAATAAAGTAGTTTTGTTATGTTATACGAAATATTATTTAATTTTATTTTAGTGCTTATAATAGCGATAATTATGACTTCCTTAGAGTTTTGTCTATTTATGCATTTGTATCTTTATTCATTCAAGAAAGAAACTCCTTCTTGGATATTTTCTGATTCTTATAAAACCTTTAAATAGGATTTCATACAAACACTTGTAATATGTTTATAGCTCTTTGATGTCAAAATGGAGAATTGCAGCTTCAGGCATTTTGCCAGTTTCTTAATGCGGAGTGTCACAATTTGCTACCTTTATTATATATATGGGAGAGGATTAACAATTAAATATATTAAGAGATTAACAGATTAGCTCATTTCCCCTCCTCTCCATTCTGATCTAAGCACAATGGAAGTTTAAGCATTAGAGGGAAGTGAGTTATAATGGTATATATTTTATTTTATTAAGTCATTTCTCAAATTATTTTAAGATTTTATTAATATTTATTAGTTTAACTTTTATCGCTAGTGAAAGATATATTTATTTCTTTTAAATTTAATTATTTAAGCAATGAATTTTGTCACAGTGATTCTCCATCTCATTTTTTTATCGTTGATTTCTTTATAATAATAATAGTTATAAAATGTTCACTAATTATTTTAATTATCCACGATTTATTATTAATCACAGATGTAAAGATAATGAAAAGTGTTTATCTTTCTTTCTAATATTTTAATTAAAAAAATAAAAAAAAATTCTTCTTTTTCAGTTCTCGGTTTAATCTTTATTTTACGAAGGTTCGCTTGCCAAGTGGGCATATTTTACGAATGTAACCTGCAGCATTGTGGCTTGAGAGGTTAACCTGGGGGTTTGGAGACCGAGAATGCCCACCCTCAATTAAATTAGGTTAGGAGAGGCTTGGAAAGAGGAGTGCGAAAAATGTTTGAAATGTAAATGTCTAGAAGGAAGCAAGAATTGAGCAGTGACAGAGTTATTAGCGATTTTTTCCAAAATTTTATATTTTTTAAAAGAAAGTTCAATTAAATTAATTTTCTATGTTGCGAGGGAATTTATTTTAATACACTGATACAATGCTTTTAATTAATAAGTAGTTTCACTACCTTTAGCATCCATAAGTGCTGCAACGCGTCATGACATGTCAATGATCAAAGTTCAATACATTTCCTGAATTCTCTCAGATCCAAACCAAACGTCAATATGACGTCAAAAGAGCGGCTCTTTGCTCGCCATGGGCTCCTTTCATCGGTCAATCGATGCACACCAACAACTCTCGATAAGATTCATGTCTAGGGAATTTCCAGTCCATGGGAGCAGCTGAACGCCATTGTGTGGACACCGTGTCATCACTGATTTAGCCGTGTTCCATGGGGCCGAGTCTAGTTGAAATATCCAAGGTCTGTCACTATACAATTCCTTTATATGTGGTAGTAACCAAACATTTAGTACTTCGAGATATTTAAGTTGCTTCAGAGTACCATCAACAATTTGTAGACGACTTTTTCCCTGTTGTACAATATCTCCCCACACCATTAATTTAACTCTAAACACTTTACACACGATCTTCCAACACTGCTGATTGTCTATGTGGTTTCGTCAGAGAAGACCACCTGAAACTGCGGAACTGCTATAAAAGTTATGAAGCACCAAGTGAACTTTATGGCTTGAAAGGTTTGCAGGCAAATGCTGATGGAGCTTCAAAATACTGCAAGGATATGAGCGGATTGGAGCTAACAGAGAACGTTGCCATGGACACCAGCGAGGTGAATCCATTTCAGATGCAGGCATTAGTTAATTGAAAAATATGGCATGACTTAATTTGAATGAGTGAATTAACTGATCTCAGCTGCTTCTCAACAGCGGGTCTAATTTCTGCTGCAAATTGGGAGAGTCTGGCAAATCTCATGCTTGGGGTTGAAATACTTTCCTATAGAACTATAGTTTATGGGGGAAGATAAATGGAGATAGGAAGCCTCTTATCCTAAGAACCACCAAGGTTGACTCGCTACGGTCTCGCCCATTTCCATTTAGAGCCGGAATCTTGGCTGGAAATTTCCCTGGTCGCACGGTCATATCGTGTAAGTGGGTGCAAAATCGATGATCTTCGGGGACCGATTTCCCCCGAAGATCAAAGGTAAATTTATAAAAAAAGAACAGGAAATATTTTATTGCTATTTTTATTTAGTGTTTCAAAGAAAAATTAGAAATTGTCGCCATTTTTGAGGTCAGGTGATTAATAGTAGTAATATATTATTAATTTCTGTAAAGTGCTGTTAAGGCAGCGAGCTTTTGCCTCGCGCCTCTTTACCAATTAGGCCAAGACGTATTACTTCACCTTTGGTGGCTTCAAACGTGACTCGAAGACTCACTTCTTCTCTTCCTCTTTTTCTTAGGTCGTCGAGGGGCTCTCAGTGAGCCACCGTGATCTTGAAAAGCACCATCCAAAAATCTATATTATTTTTACTAACTTGAGATTATTTGCGGCTGTTGTAATTAGAGTTATCAATTATATTATTCAGTCTTTCTCTTCTTATTCGGCACATTTGCAACTTAAGTGGGGGACCAAGGTAAGTTGCGGCCGCAGCAAGAGATGCTCGAAAGCTGGAAGGCACCGTTCGACAGTCCTCCAATGAGCGGTATTTGGTAGTGTTGTGTATGAGACCAACAAGTTCTTATGGAACCACTTGTGGTTGGGCATTAAGAGGAAGTGCATATGAGTAGCCTCATAAAAAAACACCTGGTATTTCACTTCTGAGTATGTGGATATGTGTAAGCACAAAGGACAAACTAGGTAACCATCGACAGGGTTTCCGAAAGACCGGAATGTCTATTTTGTTTTGTGTGGGAAGGAATGGAAATGATAGCTGTTTTATGAATGTCTATGTGCGTAACGATGTGTCTTTAGCTATTCAACACCGACGGGGTGACTATGAGCGTATCGGCGAATGTGCGTGACGCCGTTAGATGTTTTTGCCCGCGCTCTCTGGAATCTAACCTGTGCCTAGACCTTACATTATAAAGACCAGCGTCGGATCTACCAGGAGGGTAAAAGCTCAGAACTTTCAGAATCCAAAAAATTTCGAATCATTTAAAATGAATATTAAAAATAAAGGCTAAAAGTAAGATTCCTCGGAATAGAATTGCAGTTAAAAGCCATCACAGAAACACTTCTGTTTGAAGCCATTTACTCTCGTAATTTCTTTTATTTCTCTAACATGGGACAATGGGCTCGCTTCGAGTCAGCAAAGGAACCCAGGTGCTTTTCCATGTCGTTGTTGTAAGACAATCAATTAATCTTCATCAAAAAGGTTCATGTTTTTAGTTTCTGCATATCTCATTTTGTACAAATTCGCACTAGAAATATATATATATATATTTATATATATATATATATATATATATATATATATATATATATATATATATATATATATATATATATATATATATATATATATATATTTATTTAAAAGAAACAGCAACGGCTAATAACTGGGAGGCTTTTGAATATCAGCTCTTAATTTGAATATGACCCACATAGTCTCTAATGGGTTCAAATCTTGAGAATTCGTGAGCCAAGGTCTCGAAAGTTTGATGTTATTTTTTGCCAAGAGATTTTTATTCTTTTTCCTTGATTTATTTTATGCACCTCTGATACAGAAGAAATAACAATGAAGATACACCCATTATCAGGCCCTATTTGATGTCACAAATGTTTAGCCTATTCCTTAACAACCAAGAATTAATTTAGGTATTTAGTTGTCTATATCTATATTTTCTCAAAATTTCAAAAGGGGCCAAGTGAGGCCACTTTGTGGGGAGAACTTATTTATAAACTTTAATTTTGGGCACATCCCTTAATATATATATATATATATATATATATATATATACATATCATAAATTGGCTTTTGTTCGCGGAAACCTTAATCTCAGTAGGAAAATGAAGACCAACGAGTAGATGGAAAACGACATTTATTTCCTCTCAGACGTTTCGTTCCAAACATTGGAACATCTTCAGTGATTCTTAAGCAGATAGTCGTTCCAGGACAAAGTAAAGCCACTCAGGTTTGGAATGTACATAAAAAGAAAACGAAATAGGAATAATAAAAACATTATAAACCTACTAAGAAAAAGACACTGAAAAAACAAACAAGCTTAGGGCAAATCAGATAAAGCCAAAGAAGCGAAACACTCTCTCTTTCTCTCTCTCTCTCTCTATCTATATCTATATATATCTATATATATATATATATATATATATATATATATATATATATATATATATATACTTAGCAGGAATATGAAGACCAAGGTGATTACACTAATCATTTATTGGCTCGACGTTTCGTACCTTTACTAGGACCAACTTCAGCGACTATGTCGACTAATTAGAAGGGGAAGGAACATTAATTGATAACAGATAAAAGACTGCATTAAATAATGACTAAAAATGAGGATGAAGGGAAGTTAAAATAATAAAATTTACAATTATTAAAATTAAAGTAAAAACACTAATAACAATATATAGAATTAAATAATACTACCCAGTGTGATTTTAAATAATAATAGAAAGTGAAATTATAACATAAACTGACTTGAATATCCCATATTAAAAGTTACTGGAGTAAACAAAAAAAAACTATTATATTAAATTGTAAAAAACAACAAAAATCTAAAAAATAAATCAGAATGAACAAAGTGACTAATCTTTATCGTGGAAGTTGAAAAATTAACTAACTAAACATAAAAATACTAACGAAATTTGTTCGGTTGGTCGGTTGGCTAGTTAATCTATTGAAGTGTTGGTTGGTTATATTGTGAATAGTTGAATTAAGGAGGAGTAATTATTTTGGTTTGGATTTATTTTATTGATATACAATGACTCTAATATTTTCAAATCAAGAGAAGTTAAGGCTCAAGTTAATATAGTAAATGAATTAGAATTAAGAGGATGATGGTGATACTCAGAATGTTGCCGGATGGAAGAGGCTTCAGGTTTAGAAATGGGAATACAAGTCCTATGAGACAAACCCAAGTGCTTCGCAATCCTCCATTTGAGTTGTAAGCCAGTTTGGCCTACATAATGATTGTGGCAGGTAGGACATGTATAATTGTAAATTATACATACAGGATCGTAAGCCCAAAGGGATTGGCTCCTTATGGAGAGAAAAGGAATTTAACGATACAGGGTTGGAATTTATACAAATCAATTGGCATTGAGGGAAATAGTTGTTGAGGGTAGAGAGAAGGAGTTTGTAAACTCTGATGTTAAATGCTTGAGATAGGGTAGTCTAATGAAAACCTTCTGTGTAGAACAGTAGTTAGTAAGGGTTGAGGATAATATCTTTTGGAGAGAAATTCGGATACTAACTGGTCGAAGATGAAATCGGGGTAATAATTAAATTTGAAGAATTCCTTTAAATAAGTCAGTTCTTCATGAAAGAATATCCAGTTAGAGCATATATGGTAGGCTCTAAAAAAATTCGGCTTTTAATACTGGATAATTTAAACTGACTGGGAGAGCTACTAAAAAAATGTGTACCATCTTTTATGCTATTAATTCCTATAGTTTTTGTTTATATACATTTTTTTGGCATTTCTGTATTGTTTATTTAGTTTCCTTACTATTTTAAAATCATAATTCGAACTTTTTGTTTCAGCTATTTTTGGGCGGACATCCTAAACTTGCAAGTAATCGTGGGGTTCAAGTAGTTTGAATTATGGAAAGCTCATGTGAAGTTTGTCCAATAAATTGTTTATCCCTTGGCTCATTAATTAGTGACTGTGGGAAAGTAATTAAATTTTTAGGCGAGCACAATTTAATCCCATTATCTATCCCTTGTTAGCGTTGTGCTACACCCCTAGAAATACAACGGCATTATACATTTAAGTGCAAAAAATATAAATCGACGAAGACAGCGGTGAAAATAGAAGCCATTTTTCTATCGATCTGCTCTCAACAGAGCAATTTTATCAAAGGCTCGGCTCCCTATAAAAACGATCCTTCAGATCATTTATTGGTTTATTGGAAACCAAAATACCATGGAACGCATCTCACAGGAAGTTGCTGTTTCCGAAATACTTTGGTTGTCTTGTTTAGTTTCTGTAGCGAGGTAGTAATTGACTATTGTGAAAAAATTTGAAACAATTAAGGCGGGGTCGGGCAAGTGGTGGAAATTGATGAGGCCAAGTTTGGGAAACGTAAACATAATAAGAGAAGAATGGTTGATGGTCTGAGGGTTTTCGTTGGGTTCGAAAGGGAAACAAAAAACGTTCTTAGGGTCGCCGTTCCAGATCGAACAAAAGAAACACTCCCCTCCGTTATTAAAAAGTGTAATTTGCTGGGAATTCTAATCATTTCTGATTGCTGGCTGGCCTACCCAAGCTTGGAGTTAGAAGGTTACCAGCACAGAACCGTCAACCATTCAATGGATTTTGTGGACCCAGACACAGTGCAAGTAGACAAAATATCGAACGTGTATGCAGTGATGCGGGAGCATTAATTCAAAAATACGGCCGCCAAAACAAACATTTTGACGGGTATCTAGTAACCGCCATTTTTTGCAAACGATTCCCTTTAGGAACAAAAACTGCAATTCACGATAGAAACCACGCCTTCCTCGGCGCTATTACGAATCTATATCAGCCAGAATAATGTAAGTAACATTCATTTTGCGGGTTTTTAGTTTTCCCTAAGTCGGAATTTTAAACAAAATTGGCGCCATCTGATTAAAAATGTGAAGTAAACAACCTATTATTACGCGCCTTGAACGAAACATAAACACACGCGGGCTTCCATCCGTTTTGTGTCGGGAAAAACAAAAATCGCCCGGAGCAGCTCCACTTCAACTATATTATTTTCAGTTTATGATTAATTTTATCATTCTTTAAATCTTAGAGTTTCAGTTTTACGAAGTTTAGTTAGATTAGGCGAACTCGGTGCCTAATTGATTTTGCCCAAATTATAGTGTTATAAAGCTAATTAACATCGCCTGACTGAGCTTACTAGGTAATAATCAAACTTATGTAGTATACCAAAACTAATCTACTTCATCTAACCTAACCTTTCGCTCCAAAGTCCTCTCAGATCGTGTGGCTGTATTTCTTCCACACTTTCACTTTTCTATATTTACTGCTTTAAGGAAACCTTTTTACATATTTTTTAAGAGAGATACCCTCATTGGATTACGCTTTAAATTAAAAACATGCACTACAAATATCATCACATACCATTTTGCGAGGAAAAAACAAAAACAAAACCTAAGCGCGAATAAAAATATCTCCTGGCTGGTATGACGTCACCGGAGGACGGAATATCCAGATTTGTCTGTTCGCGAACCAATTGCGGCCTAAAGTGTAGGAACTAGGAGGCAACCAGAGCGCGTTTCCCTTCGACCAATTTCATATCTCACAATGTTAAAGAACAGTCAGGTCATGAAAGATCCCCTCTTTTTTCCACAAGTAGGGGATTGGAGGAAAAAGAGGGAATCTTTCACTACCTGACTGTGTTATGTATGTAAGCATTTTCAAATATTTTCCATCCAGTGTCAGTTGAAAAAGGGAGGGAGATACACCGAAACTGTTCTGAATTAAATTGTCTCCGGAGAATGTGTTTTAATTCCTCATATATATATATATATATATATATATATATATATATATATATATATATATAATATAGAATGGGTGGGACATAGGAACATTAAGGACATTTTTCTGTTTTGCACTTTAATTATATACATAGCGGTTGGATCTAGGGTGAATAGACGATGGATTTATATTAAAGTTATCATTAAAATTTATACAACACATTCAAAATATTTGGTGAAATAGTAGTACTACATTTTGAAAGGAGGTGTCACTGTCCTATTTTAAAAATGTATCCTTACTATTTCAGTATGTATTTAAATAATTAGGTTTTAGTAAAGTCTAGAAAGTTAACAAGATACTTTATAGAAGATAAGAAATTTATAACTCTCTATTGTGATTGCTATAAAACCATTGAATGAAACACTAGGAAAGTTTTAAGTTTTAAATAAAAAACTGAAGATATAGATCATAAAACTATTGCACGAGCCTATCTATTTTACGTATGCTGAGTAAAGAAATGAAGAGAAATTAGCATGTATCTATACTAAATTTACTGTAAATTAAAAATCATATTTCATGATAATAAGTGATATATCCAGCTGTCACGTAGCATGGATTCACTTGCACGTAATTATTGCTGGTATAAGGAAAACTGGAGCTTGAGATTCACACGAGTGCTGTATAATTAGCAAACAGGCTTACTGACGGCGCATACCAAAAGGCTTCCAAATTTTATGTCAATCTCTTTGCAAATATGCGCACATCATGTGCTATGCTATCATTTAGAGGGTTGTTTCATAAATGTAAATCCCTAGAACCTTAGTTTTCTTCCTGCGGTGGCGAGGAGAATTGTGACAGAGAATGAAAATTGCTAATCATATAAAAATGCGGGGTTTAGACATATTTCTGTTTGGATTAATATTTGTGATTTTATAATACAAACGTAATATTCCTTAACAATTATTGATGTAAAAATAATGTGTTTAACGCTTTTTGTATATCGTTTACAAATTTTAAAAAGTAAATGTAATTTATAGCTAAATTATGTTTATACTTATTTTTATGCAAAAAGTGTGAGTAAAAACGCATATAAGAATCATTTTAACAAAAACTTCTCTTTTATTAATATTTTGCTTATTTAATAAACTTGAAAAAAATGTAAGTCATTACTTCGTCTCTAGTTCAAACATAATAATTCGTATTTCTATTTCCCTACCTCCATCATATTCTTCCCTAATCCAGTGTTGATTGGTCCTTTTAGTACAAGAGAGGATCATATCAGCCGTGTAGTTGTATCTAAGGGCATATCCCTCATAAAATTTATTAAAACGTAACTTTTATGTCTTTCTAGTACCATTAAATCCCTCACGTACCTCTCTTCCATCATTGCATACTAACCTGACCAAGTGGAAGGGATGTAATCAGAGGTGTTGTCTCCCCTTTTTTGCCCCCCAACACAGTTTCAGTTCAAAGTCCTAGTGATCTTCCTTACCATTTCCATCCCCCTAGTAAGCGTGCAAATTTTCAGAAGAATGGTTTCCTCTTTTGCTTAAGTACTTAAGGAGTTTATTGCATTTTTATTCTAAATATTACTTTGTTCAAGGTGATTACAATTTTCCTCCTATCCTTCTGGAACAGCGACGGATCATTGGATATTGTGATGTCTTTTCATCATCATTCCAGTCTTGTCTCCATCAGGGTTCAGGGTAATAAAATGAAGAACATAAACCCTTCTTTCCCCAATAGTTCGCTTTTGATCTCATAATCCTTTATTCACATTCATTTCCATTTTATTCTTAAATTTTATTGCAAATCACGAATGCCTCTAGACTTTCGCCTCTACACAGGCCTATTTACGCGTTTATGGCCTCCACGCTATAATTTTTTTGCCTCTTTAAAATAGAGATCAGGTTTCCCTTCTGTCTCTTTCCTCTCTGTCTCGAATTCAGACTTTAGTTTTCAGTCACTACCTCTTACTCTTTCCTCCTCTCTCTTTACCGTGCTCCTGTTCTTGTCTTCTTTATTTCTGTACCTCATCACTTCGTGGGATTATCCTAAAGTTGGTACGCAATAGCAGTATATTTTGGGTGGCGATTTCATACAAACACATATAGTTTGGAAGGTACGTTGATATTTCTATTGACATATCAAATGGTACTAAGACAATAGTTTTAAAATTAATCTTTTAAAGGAACTCGTAGCCTCAAGTTTCTTTAACTATATATGTTCCTTTTCACTCTTTAAGCTTCATAGATGTTTATTTCACCTAATTTTTCATGATGCTCCATCCACATAACTTAACTAAACGCTGAGATATTATATTAGAAAAATGGTCGCATATGTTCATCAATCTTCACTTTTAATTCGCTCAAGACCTTCCTCATCCTAAATTTCCGCTATAGAGAAGGATTTTAACATATGAACCTCTGGTCAAAATTACTTTTGAACCAGAGATAAATTTCTTTAGATTCTCTAGTTACCTCCTTCATGATCGCCTTTCTGCGTATCTCTATATCTAGTAGACTGGTTGCTCGATTTTTCAAACATCTATGGTTTAAATCCTTCATTTCACCTTCAACCTCGACTTCCATAATGATGCTCTTTTCCTTAATTTAGCAGAATGCCTACACACTAATACTAGTGAATTCCACGAATTCAATATTAGCACTACCTGGATTAGATGTAGACAATAACTTTGATATTGTCGATGCTGAATTCGATTGATCTGAGTCATACTTAAACATCTTAAACTGTATGGGGTAGTTGATTAGGTAAACGTGCTCCAATCATATCTTATCTTTATTCATGAAGTCAGGTAGGAATTTGTATTGATTGCTCAAGTCATATGGATGCAGCTCTCGTAAATAAAGAGTTTGGAGGATACAATGAGGTTGCCACATAGTGTGGAGCATGCGAGTGAATTGAGCGGATGGAAGGGAATGAAACCAATATGATTCAACTCTCTTTTCAGTGCCACTAAATAATCTCGAGTGGCGTGAGGTTGCAAAGTATGGGCATATATATATACATATTTTAGTGTAGCTGGGTAGCAGTCTTTCCTGAGTGCAAATTTTGTTGAATACCATTGTTCCTACGTAGAGCAGCATTTATAAACTCGGCGGATGTATGAGCCGATTACGCTTATTTTGTACCTTTCAGGGCATTCAGTCTCTGCATTGACGCATCTTCCCATGTCCGTACTTTCCTATGTACTTTAGTGATGTAGCTAGCTGCTCTACGTGGAAACTTTTCCACCAAGAGATTGCACGAGTAAGCAAATACTCGTGAATAATGGTTTCTCAAACAGCATGATTGACAAACAACTCCAATCATTTTTAAATAAGCATTAAAAACATGCGGATAAAACTGAAAGTAATCGTGGAGAAGTCAGCAATATCAAAGTGTATTACAGAAACCAGATGTCCACGGCCTATAGAATAGATGGATAAAACATCGAGGAGATTATTAACCGCAACAGCAAGGTTAAAAATCAAATGGATAAAATCTAACTCATCATCTATTATAAAACAACAAAAGCCAGCAATCTTATGATAAAAAATAACATCTACCTGAACTCTTCGAATCTCGAGGCAACCAATATAGTTTACGAGTTCATCTACCCCGATAAAGACTGTAAGCTTTTTGAAAACTCTAAATATATTGGAATGACAAGTACCACAATTTTGAGACAGTTAGTTATGCATCTACAAAGGGGAGGGCCTAAGAACTATAGGAGAGTGTCCATAATATTAACCTAACGAGAGATATGCTCATTGATAACACCATTATTAAAAGAAAAGAGGTTAATAAAGCGAGGCTTAACATCTTAGAATACATCATAATGCTGTCACCTCCAAATTTAACCGTCGTTTTCGTGCATGTTGGATTTAATCTCTCGACTGTTCGACGCTTTAGATGCTGCTTTACATTTAATCAGATCAGATAAATTTTTCTTTCATCCCCTAAAACATTTTTCCTAACTTTTCTTTACTCCTTTTGCCATTTACATGGCGAATTTTAACCGAGCTGCATTCCACAATCTATCAGTCGAGGTGAGACAGTTTGGGGAATCACATTCAGGTCCAGGTTCTTTTTCCCTAACATGATGTAGGAACTTACTGTCTCAAATGTCCTTCGTTGGCATATGTTGCATAGTGCTTTCCTTTGGAGTGCCCTTTCGAGGGCGACCAGTTTTTCTGTCCACATGAATCTTTAGTTTGCGAAAATCGCAATTTTGACCCCTTGAAATGCCACGAAATTTCAGAACGTGTCATTCCTTCGTTCTTTTACTAAACAACTTATTTAGGTCAATTCGAACAGTGCCGCCATTCATACGTCACGAATTTTTACCACGAGTAAACCGAAACTGTTACCATTCTCTAGTTTGGAAGAATCCTTTCTTAAAATACACATCTCTTTCCTCATAACTTCTTTACCTGCTGTGCAATGAAATGAAACCTTGACACAATGAGAGAGAAACTCTTAAAGAATATTCTTCGCAATTTTCATGGAAATTAAATGATACCAAGGAGAAATCGCGTATCGGGCGGGGAGATCGAATCAACTTTATTAGAAAGAATTAGGTGGCTAAATCGAGCACTGATTTGTGATCATGCTTAAATTTTTGGAATAAAATATAAAACAGTCCTTCATAATCAATTGATCAACTTCCGCTCATTTATCTGTATCTATAAGAAGCTCGATCAGTTGCTGCAGCCACAACGTTGTTCGCTCATAAATAATGGCATTCACGCGTACGCGTAAATTGCCGGGTGCGCGCGGTGAAAGGTTTACTCATTATAACTATATTATATAAGAGGAAGAGTACATAACTCTCTTGCATCTTCCTCCCTCCCCCACAAATAATAATAATACAGCAGGTAGATATATTTTTGTGCTACAATATATAAATTTCAAACAATATGCATCAATTTATTTACGATAGAACTTTTCCCAGGCAACGTAGGGTACATATGATATTTCATCATAAATGGAAAACATCCTTAATGATTATTATAATTTGCCTGCCTGCTTTTCAATATTAATGATGGAACTAGGTTCTTAAAGAATTTAAGTTTCTCGTGTTCGATCGTCTTGCAAGGATTGTGGCTAGTAATGTTAATAAGAATCTCAGGCAAATGTTTAAATTCTACCCTATCATATAAGTCGCGTGTTCTCCGTCACTTCATAATTTACTAGTATATTAATCAGTTAATCTTCATAAAAGGACTCGATCACTTAAGTATTTGAAGAGTTGTAGCAGACGCTCTAATTTTATTTACGGAATACGTTGACATTTAGGGGGCCGAATTTGATTGGGCGCCATTGATTTGCGAATCTCAATACGCTGACAACTCGAACTCAGACGACATTTTGAAGGGTCATTATTGGCTAGATGACTTAAGATCTTTTGTGACCTTCATATTTGTTTAAATCTACATATTTCGACATTGATAACTGCCTGTTTCTCCATAATGCTTAATTTTTTATCACTAGAACAAATAATTTGGCCCATACCTAAATGGAAATCCTGATTTAGAACAATCCTGCACACTGTAATTTGTCAGATAATAACTGGCACTTCGTTTAACATCTTCTAGTTCAAAACAGGAGGGCAAGCTAGTCGAAAGCATTGCCTCGTAGAAGTTTGTGAATTCGGTTCCCCCCAGGTGATTTCTGGACTATCCAGGTCATCAGCCATCCTGTGATTGCCCTCTTCATCAACTAGCTCGTCTTCATCATCCTAATATATATTGAGGCTAAACGTGATACCGATAGGTAAGAGCCATGACCTCTATACTTCTAAACATTTTTAAGGCCTCTGAGTTGACCTCTTGAAGTATGTGCACCCGAAAAAGATACAAAAAGATTTCTTACATAATGATTATTTGCACCTTCTCAAAAAAGTCGTTCAAAGGTTAATGGTGGGGTCATTTGCGACATTGGGCCTCAGGGCAAAATATCGTTATTAAAATTTAATACTCTTAGTGTCTTAAAGCTATCAAATTATCCTTAAAACAACGCCTAAATATCTTCCTTTCATTAGCTTTTATCATCATTCATCAAGGATTTTATTTTATTTTCTCCTAAAACTAAAAATCACGATCAGGGAGTAAACTATAGGAGAAAATACAGTCTGAGTCTGATGGTTTTCAATCAAGAAGTTAATAATAAAATGCAAATGAACAAATAATTAGGTATAGTTCTTCGTATAGACCAGTATTAATCACAGGGAAAGTTAGGATCAATCGCAATGCTATCCAGCTAAGAGGAAAGAATAATCAGAAGAGTAAACTTATGAGATCATAACTTTGAATATAGCATTTAGCTAAAGTAGATTCCCAATCCAAGTACTAATTAAAACCTGGCTAGGAATTCCCTAACAATTTTATATTAAAAACAAACGGAAAAAATCAGTAAAATACTATCTTAGAATTTATTTACCAAAACCAAAGTAAATAAAGCTCTAAAAGGAACAGAAAACAGTGAGCTGAGTGTTGATATCTGTTAAGTGTTAAAAAATCGATTTGCTGCTCCGGATTGTTCAGAAAATGATAGCAAAATTATGCTATACAATTTTCCTTGAAA
The DNA here is from genome assembly GCA_963969495.1 of Ceratothoa steindachneri. NCBI lineage: Eukaryota > Metazoa > Arthropoda > Malacostraca > Isopoda > Cymothoidae > Ceratothoa > Ceratothoa steindachneri. The sequence continues at coordinate 62,472,672 of OZ018337.1, forward strand.
CATTCTACCAATTAATCCAACTCTTCACCAGACAATGCAAATCACTAGTCGAAAATCGGAAATCAATCCTTCCATAAAGACCTTTTTCTACATATCCGGCATTTTAGCGAAAAACTAAAGACCCTTTCATCAGGTTATCTTTCCTACTTCTTTTATCTATCTTTTTCTTCTTCTTTCTTTCTCTATCTCTTTGGTGACACCTTCCATTTTATCTCTCCTTTTTGCGATTCTGAAAGAAAAATCTCCTGAGGGATTATTAGTTTTACGGTGTAGCAGTTATTCTATAGAATTACACCCGCCCCCACCAACGCTACCTAAGTTGGGTTAGTCACGAAGCACTAGTATCTCGAGAGACCAGGCAGAGGCGAGGCACCCAACATGGTCCCCTGCAGACATATATTTAAAAGATAATGGCAGGACACATGCTTCCACTTTTTCTTCCAGTTAACCAGCTGTCTAAGGCGATTCTAACTGAAGAAAATTTCCTTCCGTATCTATCTTGAAAGAACCGAGGAATTCTTCACGGGAATGAAAGTTGATCTCATATATTCAGACTTTGGGGGGCTTTTGGACATGGAACGCACCATTGTCGCTGATAACATCTGTCGTAGAATTCTTTCTGATAAAAACCCTACTTACCTGACACCACTTTTATTTAGTGTCGTAGAATGCCCCCCCCCCTTTTTTTGTTCTATTCTAAGAGTGCTAAGAGTGTCTAATATATATTGATATTATAAGAATATCTTAAAAAACAGAGCCGTTACCAAACACGTAGGATATAAAAGAAACGCCCACTAATTCACAAAATAAACTTATATTTTATCTTTAACCATTGAATACACAACCTTTATACATTAACTACAGCAATACTCTAAATATTATTATAAACAAGAATTAATTAAATTAGTTGACCCATAAAATTAAGTTAACGTTTTCTCTAGACAAAACAATAATATAAGAATTAGGCTTACGGACTCATGTGGAGTTTAAAGGCCTCAGAAATGTTATTGCCTCACGACGCGTGCCGTGTGTCGAGATGGGCGAAATTCCACGGTTGTTTTGGCGAGGGTAGCAGCTGGGGGGTCCACACGTTCTTCCGGGGGGAAGGGTTCTTTAAGGACGAGAACCAAGACGGTGCTTTATGCAACACCTAGGCAGTCGTGGTCTCTCTGGCGAGAGTGAGTCGAACTTGTTTCTTAAATCAAGTTAACTTGGAGTGCGGTGTGATCACCGAGTAACGAGCTCGAGGAGGAGCTTTTCTCCTTCGTTACTTATTTCCTTATGGACGAGGACTAAACTTGGGGAGGGTCTTCTTTAAGGGCAAGGATAACGGAGGGAGGTTTCTCTAGCGAGAATAAGTTACTTAACGTTTGGTGTGGCCACCGAATAACGGGCTCGAGGGGGAGCCTTTTCCTTCATCTTTTCTTAATTCCTTAAGGACGAGGAATATCCCTGGTGTTTAAGGTGCACCCGGATATGAGGAGTCTCTCTGGCGAGAGTAAGTTGACTTACCAAAGTTAACTTATCGTTTGGTTTGATAACCAGGGACTTAGCTCAAGGATGAGCTTTTTCTTAGCCCCTTAAGGTAGGTAGCCCTGCCTCTCTTGCAGGGTACTTCTTGGTCTGGCGACCCAAGTAAACTACCTCTCCAGTCTCGGTAGCTCGGTTTTGGATCCGAGGACTTCGTCACCTAGAGACTGACGTATACTACCAATCCAGTCTAGGTAGCTCGGTTTTGGATCCGAGGACTTCGTCACCTGGCCTGACGTATACTACCACGATTTTCCTCAGAGTTCCTCATTTATACCTCGCACCCCCACTGGGGAAGTGGTAAGGGGGACAGGGGCTTGAGGACGGCCCCAGGAGAGTTCTTTTTCCCAACGGTCTTTCCCACGAAGTCAAACATCGGCTCCTCGTTAGCCATCGAGATTGGGAGAAACCCGTCTCCAATTTCTTGTTCGACGTGAAACTGGATCTCACTCTCCTGGGGGAGATCTAACCTTTTTGACCTTTAGGGTCTTTCATGGCACCGAGTTGTGCCACGTTGTGGTTACGCTTTAGAGTCGCCGATGCCTGGGGCGGATGTCCTTGCGGTAACCGCCTTGGGACTGCATCACGAGTAAACGGGATGGAGGGGGGGGGGGAAGTGACCATTCCCCTACAACATCGAAGATCTATTCCAAAAGCTGCGGCTTAGGATACTTATCATTCTCTTCCCCGACTCCATCCTTGACTGGGCTCTTGTGCAACTGCTATTCCTTCGTCTTATGACAGGGATAGGTCACTTGTGGCATTTCGTGCAACCTTAACTAATGTTGAGGAGGATAGAGCTTCTTTCTTGCTACCTCCACCTTCCTGAGCTCTATTTCCTCCAAGTCTAGCCAGTGTGTTGCCTATGCAATGGAAGACATTTAAGACCGTCATTCCGATCCACCCAAAACGTCATTAGTAGATGATCAATGGAAAGGAAGCTGTGTGAGGCCGGTGTAAGAGTGTGAAAACAACTCTCCGTCATGAGAAATTGGAAGCGTTTGTGAAGCGAATCCAAAGAAGAATTTGAAATGAGAAACAACTTTACAAACATACAATGGAGATGACGTGACGACCCCTTACCTGTTAGGGAGGCTCGCTTGGATAAAAAGGTGAGAATGAGGCACATCTTGCCTATATAAAGAGCTACTTCGAGGCAAATCTACGCAAAAGTAGATAAATGGGAAGCGTTTTACGCCCAAGGTATGTGTGAGAGATACCCCCTCACCCTTATATGGTGGATCGGTCATTCTTACTTTGCATGGAGTTACTTTTTTTCCTACGAGACGTAAAGTGCGGAACACTCACTCTAGTTTATCGCTTTGAGGTGGGTTTATATGGTAGTGGTTGAGCCTGTTTGAGAAAAATATGGGCCTCTTCCTCTCCCCCCAAAAAGGGTCTAAGTGTATAAATGTATAAAATGGTATGAGAGTAAGAGGGATTAAGGTTAGGAAGAAATCAGGCATTTGAATACCCAAACGACGGAGTAAGACGAAAGGGGGACGAAAAATACCTCCTCTGGCCCTGAGCAGATGTGATTGGACTAGATAATGGTTGGTGACCACCGACAACTTGCAAATTGGGCTAAAAGAGGCTTGTGAGGAAGTGGCAAAAAAAAAATTGGTAAAAGAAATTAAGTTTAATATTGGAAAATGCCTGCCCTCGATTTTTGTGGGCGCTTTGTTATGAATATCTCTATCATGAAAAAATACACAAATGATAAATAGCAAATTTAAATTTATGATATCTTGAGGACGAAAAATTGATTGGCCGCCATCTTGGGAGCCACATTGTTAACTTTAATCGCATCATATTGTCTTATATATCATTTTGATGGGATTTTCATTTTAAATTCAAATAATATATGGACATTTTATATTTATTAATTTTAAGGAAAATATGATTCATTTAATTAGCATGGAGAGAAGGGAGGCTTATATGTCTCAAGTCAAGCAACGCGATAGAAAAACTAGGGGCATAATGACGGCTGGCAATCACCTTTAAATTTGAATCTAATGATAGACTCTCAAATTAGGAATATTAAGAGTCTATTTCAAAATAGCGGGGCCACTTTGAAATCACCTTAAAATTGTATATACTACATTATGATATGATTATATATATTTATTTAGAGTGAGAGACAGAGAGAGAAAGAATATCATATAAAACCAAATTCTCTTTACGAATACTTTTCTTCTCTGTCATCTCTGATTTTTAGATAAGTGGTTAATTTTATAAATTACTTATTTTTTAGGTTCATCTGAATTCATTGGTTGACTGCTTAAATTTTCTATCTGCCTTAATTAACCCAGATCACAACTGGGACTTTAGTTGTAACGAGCTCGAAACAATGAGTTAAGGCCACAATCCAATCATTTCAAAACTCAATTGAAAGTTAAATCTAATTAAATAGGAATATGTTAGATAAGAGCGATCAATAATGGCCCATTAAAATGATTAATGTTTCCCAAGAGCTAAAGATAACAATTTAAACTACAACTACTCAAATTATATGGCGCACCTATTGGCTAATAAAACGCTTATTTAGTATTAAATTCGATGCTCTTTATAAAGCTCTGTGATAGGCCACTTGGGGTTTCCTCAAAGATGCTAAAACGCCATCAATCCTTCCTTTTTCTTGCAATACTCGAGGAATAATTTTACGTTACTATTTTATCTCCCTTTTAGATAAAGAATTATTCAATAATTCTTTTGATATCAGCGAAATAATACATTTGAATATTTTTCCTTAGTCTTACACTTCTTGCGAACTATTAAAAATGTTATCTACTTATCAAATTTCCTCCAACTACCGCCTAAATCTCAGGATGATTAGAGAATTCTTTTCCTCTATGCGAATTTGGCTCTTCAAGTCCGGATGTTCTTAAAAGCTTTCCAGAAGCCAAGGGGTAAAATGCCGGGCTTCTCTTTGTTTACAGTCTTCCTTCTCCATTCATGTTTGTTTGCTTCTCATCAGACTTGTTATGGGAAATTTGGCAAACTAAAGCCAAATCTTTACTTCATAATTTATTACCAGGAAGCTATTTCTTTTTCTTATATATTTCGCAAATATGGCCTAAGTCAACAAAGGATGAATACAATATTCCGCATTTGAGAAAAACACTAGATCCATTTCTATGTAAGGAGAGCATTTCTACATCTCTTTAGAGGAAGCATCGGAAAGATAAAAATAAATAAATAGAAAGATCGGGATTTTTTGGAAGGTGAGAAGATAAAATCTTCAAGGCCCTCCCGCATTAATCCTAAGCTCCTGGGCTGAAATCGAAGAATACAAACTTTAGGATGTGAGAAAAATAAAATAAACATGATCGAAGGAAACGTAATAAATGAAAATAAAAATTAAGCATTATTGTTCTTGAAAGGTGGTTTAATATATGTATTTACGTTTCGATCCGAGCAACTTACTTACTACTCTTCAAATCCATTAAGGAATATTGAAGTTCTATGCTAGGCTGCTTAAATCATTCTACACTTAGGTCATACCATTAATTTTTCATTTTCCAGTAAATCTTTCCTCTTTCAGAATTATTGGACAGTGAAAATGATTTACCGGTTATTGAGATTAGAAGAGCGATGTGACTTTGTCGCAAATAACCTTTTGAGGAGCCTTCAAAGCATCGAATAAAAATAAAAGTCAAATAAGTGATGGCAAACTTTCATTTTCTAATACAAAGACTTTGAGTAATTTTCCAGCAAATCTTCAAATTTGGTTCTTTTAAAGAATATTTCTGAATGAAAAAACAAAAATGAAAGACCTAATTTAAAGGTTAAATGCGTTTAGCTTGGAAACGAAAAAAAGGACTAATGAACGGGCCTTATATCATGGGAAAGAACGATTAACATAATAAATAGTTTAGTACTGAGTTATTTTGCATTACAGTTAATAAATTGCTTTGATCTTTGTTGCAGGCAGTTTGTGAATTTTTATTAACTGTAGCCTGAATTTTAGTATGCATTACACTTATCGCAAATTTATGCGACAATTTGTTCAACTTCCCTCGGTTTTCTCAGAACGAACCAACTGTCACTTTTCCCCCTTAGACGGCACAGGAAAGGAAGAATTTGGGAGGCATTCAATTCTCTTGTGAGTTTCGCTCAACACAGTTATTTCTGCTTCAGCGATTCTATTATCCTTCGTTCGGTCGTTTGTTTAATTTGAATCATTCTACTCATCCTGTTTTGGGGGGTTTACATAGTTCATTTCTTAACTCTTTTGCGTTCATAATTGATTCCGTATTATAAATATTAATATACCGTGGTGCTCAGAAAACTTTAAATGTAGTGTTATTTGGTATTTATAAAGCGTAAAGAAATCAAATTAAGGTTTATAATATATTCAGGAGTTTAAGGTTGATTTGGTCTCTCTTCACCTTTTTTTCCCCATTAAGTCTCTATGGGATAGCTCCTAATTTTCACACTGCACATATTTGTTTCATGCCCAAATAAATGACATCGATTTGTGTAAATCCAAAGCACTAAGACATTGATTTAAATAAAGTGTATAGAGAAATTATTTTCATCCCCGTAAAATTCTTTTTCTTGCGATTCTATAAAACAAGAGCGTCCTGACACCATTGAATTGCGACAAACAAACACTTTTATGCAATTATCAACGAATTAAACGTTCATAATTTTGTTATTTCAGCACCAGTTTTGTGGAGTGAGTAGCAAATCTTATCTAAAATCAATAGCAACTAATACTAAAAAAAGTCGTTTGTTTACCTTTATGTAAATGCCTCACCGAAAGTTTCACAAAATTTCACTTTTTTAGGGAAAGACTTTATATAATTATCACCTTAAACCTTTTACACATATCGCTAAATTTCCTCTTTGAATTGTTTAGAATAAGTAAAATCGTGTAGAATTAACATAAATGAACACATGGGAAGGAACGTCCAGAATTATCTCTGAACAAACTTAAAATACCCGTAAGATTAAGAACAATATGTCCATATATCAGAACGCTAATCCAAAGAATAATCCTAATAAATGGTAGATTTATCAAAGTAAAAAGGTCATAAATTAGTTAATTATTAAAGAGGTGCGTTTGAACTAGAGCGACCATGGTAAATAAAACTGTATAAGGAAGATGCTTACCGTGAAGAGTTGTGGAGACGTCTATTTCCTGTTGTGAAGATGGACCACTCTGAAGCTCGAAGTTGGAAAGTGTGTCGTGGTTGAATACTTCGAGGAGCGAAATGATTGTTGTCTGGTTAATTCAAAATTCAAATGTATGTATTTAGCTGAGGTATAGTAAGATAAATAGAGTAGGTGTGTTCTCGAGATAGTGTCACTCTTCGCCATAGAAGAGAGGTTGGTTCAACGCGGTCCATTATTCTAGGGAAATTATTCATAAAGTAACTTCGAATCGATCTACTTATATATAATTAACTTGCATAAGAACTTTTAAGTGTCATGTTTATAATTGATAGCATTCTTGCTGTAATTGTATAGTTATTTGGAAAATGGAATCTTCTTCCTTCTACGTAAAAAAAAATCTTAGCGATGGAATGTTACCTTCACGATATTTCATCTATATCAGAGATTGACCTGTTTAATTGCTGTGCTTCTTGGACCACATACTCTTTTCCCTAAGAATCCTTCATAATGTGGTCTTGGGATGATTTGACCAATCACCGAATATTTCAGTCTCATCTTGGACTTTTTAAATGAATTCTGAATTCTCATTTATAAATCTTAATTTTTAATATTAAAATATTTTGGTGTCATCCTTATCTGCTCTTTGGTACAAAAATTATTTTGCCTTACTTTTAACTAAGTCTAATTTCAGACAGTTTTATTGAAATTACATTTCTAAAAAGTTAGCGATAGGGAAATATTCCCATGAACAAATGGAAATTGGTATAAGCCAAAGAAATATGAATTTTTCTATCATATTAAATTGATACCTAGGATGATGTTCAGAACTCTCACATGTGTATATTTACATATACGATTTGCCATCCAAAGGCAAGAAAGAAGAATTCATATTAAATCTGCGAAGTAAATTTAGAAAAGAACTGATCAAATTTATTTATTTACAAATTCCAATATAACCAATGCTTTCCATTACAGGACTACATTTAGCCATTCCTCTTACCAGTCACATATCGTTTCAGATTATCCTCTCGCAAAAGCTCTTTATCCAGAAATTTGTGTATTACTTATTGTTTATGTGTTCTTAATTCCATTCTAACAATCAATAGTCAAATTGCATTGCTTACACTCTCTATTGATTTCCTTTTTCTTCAATATTACATCTCGACTCAAGTAAAGGAAGAATTAGAACAGCATAATCTCATGCAACTTTCTAAAGATTCAACACACAAATCATAAACAAGCCCTAATTTTTGATAACCATTGAAGGTTTTCTATCATTCAAAACCTTATAGGTGATACGAGTCTCTTCCATACCACTACTATCCGCGATTGATAAAAAATTCATGAAAATCATACAGTTCACACCATAAAGCTTACCTATCGACAAACCCATATACTTTAATAAAATCTTTAAACCCACCATACACGTTATAGGCCTTATCCTGTGCTTTTCATTTAGGTTTTCCAGTGAAACACTTTATCCGCATAAGTTATCCTCGCTCTAAACCGATCTGCCAAATCCCTTATCACTACTTTGATTAATATTACCTGCATATAGGAAATATTTTTATATACACCTTGGCAAAACAATTCAACAAGATTAGTCCCTATCTTAATATCTTACATGCACTATCACTCTTTTCACTTATGAATGATACTATAACAGAATAGTTCCTGCCCGTGGAGAGAATTCCATTTTCTAAGGCTTTAAACACAAATACAAATTACATAACATAATCATTGAAAATTTGTATCATTTTATAATCCTGCTAAGATATCATCTGTCCCAGCGCCATTGCATATTTTAGACCTCTCTTAGCCCTTAAAACATCTTTTGAGTTAGATTCTTTTTGTAATCTATACTGACATTAACAGCTCTTCAAATATTTGTTGACACCAAAATTTAACATATTAATTTTTCAGTTGAATTCTCCTCTTCCTCTTCCTTTTATTAATCAGTTATTTTCTATTATTATCTCACATTTATTTTATCCTTAATCAAATAATTTCCTGATCCATTAATAATTTTCATACAGCTGATTTGATGATCAGATAAATCCCTTCTTCTCACCTTTGGGCCAATTTGTATGCATTCATCTTCATTTTTCTATTATACTTACACTTCTTCATCAGTGAGTGTCGCTTTATAAGGAAATAAAGGAGGCGTTATGAAAACAATAAGAAATTTATTTAATCTTTTATTTAAAAAAGATGACCTAATTTTATATAGAATTATGGAATAGAACTTGAATGTAAAAAAAAATAAATTTTGATATAAAAAGAAATACTTTTATAACAGATTCCAAATTGAATAATTTACTTAGTAATTACCAATTTAAAGGAAAATTTGAGCTGGATTCTTTTCAGATAAATAATTTTCGAGGTGGAAAATAATCACCGTTGATCTCCTTTTGTATGTAAGGAAACTCTTGTTTTGGAAGATTCATCACGTTTACATGTGCTACCAAACAACTAGGCAGTTTCAACTAGATCTTTGAGGATAAAGAGTAACTTCACTAATTTTCTACTACCAGATTAATTATTTTAAGCGTTGAGAAAAATTCTGCCACAGCGAAATGTATTGGGAATTTAAGTATGTTTACATAAATAGCGATTAAATTATATTTTTTGTCCTTTTAATTTTGTCCTTAAGATAGCTTTTTAGTAATACATTTATGATATCGGTGGTACTATTAAATAATTTTACTTAAGCAATTTGTAAAAATGAATTATTAATTAGGAAAGTAGAAGTGAAGTAAACAAAAAACCGTTCGGGGGCGGACAAGAGAAACGATTGAAAAATAGTGGAGGAAAATTGACGCCATGGAAGATTGCATAGGAAGGAATAGGAAAATTACGATGAAAATTGTGACTAAATATTAATAAATAAATTATGAACTGCTACATTATTTGTATCCACCTCCAAAGTTAGTTGAAACCCCAATTCTGACAGCATCAGAGGGTGGTAAATTAGCGAGAAATAATATGAGTGATCTATATCAGTTATTAATTAATGTCTGTTCACGCGTACTCTAATTTTACTTGTCTTTGCCTCCACGCTCTCTTTCACTCAGTTTTCCCCTTCACCTTTTATTAATGGAAAAGGGACGAGAGAGAGAGAAAGATGACCGGAGGAAGAGGAAAGAGAACCCAGCCCCTCAGGCCTCCCCTCTCCACATCAGTGCCCTGTTTAAAGGACAACCGAAGAAGAGAGAGTAAGACAAGGAGCAAGAGAGGAAGAGTGGAGGATAGAGATAGAAAAGTTTGAAATAGCGTAGTGGACCTACAGCTATACGTGGGTTCCGAACCATTGTGTTTATTATATCCTTTTACTATTCCAACTTGCTAAAGTGCACTTGTCCTATGTATGATGTATTATCCCCTTTAGGAGTGAAGGAGAGAAGAAAAGTGTAGGGAGAAGTATAAAGAAGTTGCAGGGTGCAATTGAATGCTAAGGTGCATTCAATTGCACCTTAGAATTTCTTAGTTTTTGTAATAAACATTCCTCTTCATGTCATTATGCACCTAAAAGTTGTGTCTCATAGAGGAGTTTGAATGTAGGAGTCACTTAAGATAATTGCAAATGTTCACAAATGTGCTTATGATGATTACGTGTTCTCATTAGGATAGGTAACTTGACTAAATATTTATTCATTATTGTACTATACCTTTAGTAAATAGCAATTAATTAAACTAATATAAAGGAATCTCGAAAAAATCTAACTATTTCATTAGATGTATCTTACCTCTCACTCGTTCTTCAGATATAAATAACGCATTTGGATAATAATCTTATACGAAACTCGAACTTCGTTTCATTTGTACTGAAGCGGCTGCTTATTTAGATGAGATAAGAGGCTCTGACGATTTATCAACGAGTATAATTACAATGAAGGAGATAATTATAGTTGGCGCTATTATTGTCGCATCGTCCTTAAGCGAAATAGATCTTAACCTTTTAAGTATGTTGGCTTCAGTGCTTTGATGATGTTTCTACCGTTGGAAGCTCGAGGCTGATGGATAAGTTCATTATTAGGGAATGATATTTTGTGGGTTGATATGTAGTCAAGGAATTGATGTACTTATATAATAGTAGCAAATATAATTATATAGAGAGAAATATAGAATTGAGATATGCAAAGAAAATTGGGAAAGAAAATTGAGGATGAAAACATTAAATGTTAGAAGGAAAACAAGAATTGGGAAGTGAGAGATTGCGAATGAAACCCTGAATAAATTGCACGCTAAAAAACAACTGGATTGCCCCTACACCTATACTTTAGGAAAGGCTTGGGTGAATTTTAAAAAATACCCAGGATGCTTTGAACATAGAGTGACTTCATGGTGGGAAATTCTACCTCCGCCCTGAAAAGACGTAAATGGCCTCGCGTAACTTTAGAGTACCCAGGATATATAGTAGAGCGGAGTTTACCAAACTGAGGGTCAGGGCCCACAAAGAGTTCATGAGCCTTTTTCTAGGAGTCATGGAAGGATGCAACTGTATGTAAATTCAGCTTGCCGATACAAGCCTGAATTTTCAGTCTCAGTGTTGGCACGAACGCAAGGGCATTGTGGGTACATCGACTATTGTTCTTTATCGTCTCGTACGAAGCCTCTCGCTCTCTATAAGCCACGTGTAATGGGAAACTCCTCAGCGCTAATGGAAGTTACACAAGATAACTCATCAACAACACCGCAGCCAAAGAGGAGTTCCAGGAACAACAACAGTTCAGTAGCTCTAATTGCTGAAGTTTCTCATTCCTTTCTCATCGACTTACCTCTGTGAAAGTGGTTTCTCGATTATTTTGTTAAATTAGGAATTCGATAATAGTGTATGAACTTTGTGAAAGAAATGAAGATGAAGGAAGTAAGATTACTGCGCGAGAGTATTAAGTGTTGGATCTCGTTTCTGTGGCAGAAGACTTCAAATCATCATCGTGAATAAATAAAGGGTTGCCCAAATGTTAATTTGCATGATTAAAAATTAATAATCAACAAATAAGTAACTTAGAAATGTGTTTGCTATAGAAAAATGAAACAGGAGATCTTGAAGTTTTAGTATTTAAATGCAATATCTTTCAAGTGTTCTCCATTATTGATGAAACAAAGGTGGATTTTTTTCCTCATATTTTCCATGACATTTTACTAAAACAGAAGTCATTTTGTCAATATTTTAATGTTTTCTTTCAATTCTTGAATATTATTAGGTTTATTTAGGTATACCTTTTCTTTAAAGTATCCCTCAACATCTGTAGGGGTAAAATCAGGTCATCGGGTTTGCCAAGAAACTTCACCTAAACGTAAAATTAATTGAGCAGATTAGGTTGCTCTAAGTCTTTCGGCGGTTTCTCTCAATATGTGTGGTTGGTTTATTATTAACCTTGCAGGGTCATTTTAAAACAAATATTTCAGAGGGCAAGTTGGCCAAAGATTAACAACTAGCTGGTTCGCGTTGGGTTGCAAACGAAAGACAATGACGAAAATATATCTTCACTAACAACAAAAATGATATTTATATTTCCTCCCCTATTGGGTTTAAATTAAATGGTCGAGTAGACGGAGCTAAAGGTTCACACGAGATAACGGTAAGTTAATTAAGAGATTAAAGAGATCAGATTCTGTTTGGTGATTTAAAGGGGGATTTTAAACCGGGACATTCACAAAAATAGGGCGTAAGCCAGATTCAATATCAATCTGCAAGCACAAACGGTTACGATTACTTTACTTGCTCGTTGCCGAAAAGGGGCAGTTGGGGTACGATGAATGTGACAGAATAAGTCAGGTTACCTCTTGCTTCAGACGAAGGAGCACTTGTTGAACCTTCGAAGTTGGGAATACTCGTCAGATACTTGCTGATTGACTATGGCAGAGTTTACTGAAGTCGATACTTGCCGATTAACTATGGCAGAGTTCACGGATGGAAGTACTTACCCATTGACTGGGCAGAGTTCACGGATGGAGATAATTGCCAATTGACTATGACAGAGCTCATGGATCGCTTTAGCCTTCGACTCGAATCGAAATCACCGCTGAGGGGGCAGGAGGCACCCTTGAGCTCGTTCGCCGTAGTAGGTGAGCAGTGTAACAGTGCTGCTCTCTAAACTCAGTCGAAGGGTTATATAGGCGCCTGCTGAGGTGGCTCCAGACGCGCGTGCGATTTTGGAGAAATGTTAGCGACTAGTTCAGGGGAAGGAATAATTGTGATAACGTTGTTTGGAATGTCTAACGGATTTCAATCTTTGGGCGAAAAGCCAGAATGTTTGTGAAGAGTTGTCTGTGTGAGACGATGAAATTGGTTCTTAAGCAAATACAGATGGGGCGTGTGATAACGGCGTAGGCTGCCTCCTTGCCCGGGTTTAACCATGCTTTAACAGCTCCATAGGGTGATAGCAAGATCCACGTGCGTACAGAAGGGCACCGGGTCGCGATTTGACCTCATTCTACTATATCACTCCTATCCAAAATGATGGCACTTTCGGAGTTGGGGAGAGAAAGGTGATATCACCTAAGACGAATGACTTGGGGAATCGGAGTCTTTTACGTGAGTGGTCACTGGGTAAGCGGAAAGAAAAAAGAGAATTCCTACCTGTCATCGTGCAGGTGTGTCCATATGAACGGAAAATGAAATTAATTATTGCCGACCATAAGAGCATTAAGAGGGACATAATTAAAAAAAGTAAAAATAATAATATTTATACACTAAGCTATACAAAGCTAAAAAAAAAGAAGAAAGAAATGGATATTCAAAAATTCATTTTACATAAATGATAAAAGGATTACGGCGGTACATATACATATATAGGGGGGGTGGACCAGGCTTCAAAATACTAATTTCATATATACAAGGACAATATGCGTCATAGACGTAAACATCGAAAAAAATAAGGACATAAACAGAAATAATTGAATATAAGATAATCTCTAGCTGGCGGTTATAATAACTAGAAGATGGACAAATCGATATAGAACAATTGCAATTAAAATTTAGCTGGTATAGAGATCGCTAATAAATTTTGCTTTTTCAAACAAGTGAAGGTTTTGGTCGATTAAAGGAATCGGGTCAGCATCGAAAACGGTCACGGAAATTAATTTGCGAAAATCTAAACACATGCGGTAAGGGTTATCTGATTTCCGTACCAGAACTATTGGAGAACAGTAATTTGACGTGGATAGTTCAGAGATATGGAGGTTGAGCAGATTGTTAACCTCGGCGTTAAAGGCATTTCTTAGATGCATTGGAAGGGGATAAGGTCTTGAACGAACGGGTTTCGATATCATTGTTCCCTTTCGCCGTGGTTTTCTGGCAGATGTCACAGGATTGGCAGTATTTCGAAATGGCAACTGCACACCAGGCCAGTAGAAATACCGGAAAATCCTCAAACCAATTTTATCGTGGCTGAAGTGGCCAGAAAACACACTATCGTGGGCAATTTTTAGGACCAGGTGGACATGCGAGCGGGGAACACAGAAGGCGTGAGTCTCGTGGTTGGTGCCATCCGAGCAAGCGCGATATAGCAAGCCTTCTTTCACGATATAAGAGGATGTATTCTTACCGCTGACCGAATTCTGCTCGAGGCTCCGAGATTTTTCCCACAACGGAAGGAGATTTGGGCACTCCTTTTGTATTTGAGCGAATTCTTCGCTCATAACGCCGTTTACACCTGAATCTAAGGGAGTTTCAAGGGCAGCGGGAGTCTGGGATTCCTTCTCTGCCTGGGCTCTCGTGATAAGTGGCTGAGCCACAGGATTAGTCGAGACCTGGCGGCACTGACCTACCAAAACGGAACATAATTGGATAGGCGCTGACACTACTTCAGCCCATCCCTAATAGTACTGCCACTCAAGGTAACAGTTTACAATGGGGAAGCAGTTTGCGCGTCCCAAGTAGTAACGGACTAGCGCAAACCTTTTGTGGTCGGGAGCCACCAGGGGAAGAAGTTCATTCGATACTATGATACAAGTACATCCGGTATCGCGGACGAGGGTGGAGACCCGGTACCCATTAACGCTTCCGTTTTGAAATTCAAGACTTCCTGGAAAATTCTTTTCGAAGAAGAAATTTACATGGTTCCCTGGGGCACTGGGAGACGAGATTGGATCTGGGGTTTCTGGGTCGCGATGAAGGGGGAGCGGGAGCGGGAGTAGCATTTACCTGGTGGACTTGGTAAATGGAATTACCAGAGAGTTGAGAATTTGGGGGGCAATTTGGGTGCGTGTGGCCTTCGACACCGCACACAAAACATATGATTGGCCCACGGGGAAAAGTTGACGCCGGGGGATTAGATATGAGGGGCTTGAAGTCACGGGGTTCCGATGGAGGGAAACTTCTGGGCTTAAAGTGGTCCGTAACCTTGGCGAATTCTGGGGAGTTCTTTAAAGGGATCCGTGAGTTATTAAATTTATTCTTGTGGGATGAAGGGAGAGGCTTTTTATTTTCCTTCGGGTATAAGTTGTGACTTGTCGCATAGACATCTGCTTCTTTTATGCACTCATTAAAGGAGTTTCACCGATGATCCTTCTTAAAGGAGCGGATCTCCGGTGGTAGGGAGGACAGCAAATGATCGCGTAAAACAAAATCTACCAGGGATTCATAATCGTGGGGAACTTTAGATGCGTTTAACCAAAAATTAAAAGTACGAGAAAGAATATATCCAAAAAGACGGAAGGTCGTATTTGTTTGGATGCGGGAGTGGTGAAATTTGGCGCGGTAGAACTCGGGCTTCATAGTGGAAGCGGCGAGAAGTTCGGATTTGAGAGTGGAGTAATCCACCGTAGCTTCCGAGTGGAGCGATACGCATAGGCATCAGAGCGGCGAGCTAAGGAGGGGAAGAAGCTTAGCGACACCGTCTGTCTCGATGTTCCAATGATTAACTTCAATAATTCATCGAAGTGAGTGAGAAAAGATCCGAAGTTTTTTCCTTCTTTGAACGTGGGGAGTTTAATGGAGGCGGATTGAAGTGTTCCTATACGACAATTTACTGAAAGGGTTTCGGGCCGATCACGATTTAATTCTAATTCATATTGGCGAATTCTATGGCGCTCTTCGCTCTCTCTATCTCTAATCTCTTTTTGTTCTGCTAATTCTCTAATCTCAATTTGTTCACATTCAGCTTTTTATCTAATCCCTTTTTGTTCAGCTAATTCTCTAATCTCTTTTTGTTCAGCTCTCTCTTTTCTCTCTTATTCCTGTATATAAGTGACAAAGTCTTTGGAACTTAAACCGAGGGATTCTACCTGGAGTTTAAAACTCTAGAACGAGGACACTTTGTTCGTAACACGGGACGTACGTTCTCCTAAAGAAAGGGTTTTCATGGGCCGTCGGCACGGGAGGGAGAAAAATAGGCTCAGAAATTAATGACAAACGGAGAAATATGCTTGTTTAAACTCGAAAACATTGCCATCCAAATAACCACACTAATATAATATACGATTCAACAAATAATTAAAGCAAAAAATAATGGAGACTTCGTGAGATGTGAAGGCCTCAGGCTCTACTAAACCCTGGGGGATTAAAGTGACCGTGGAAGATATTCTATCGCCTAACAAAATTTTCCTATTAAGGATTGTCGGTCCAAACACATAAAATCACTAAGCGATAACTAAATATGGCAAGGTTGTTTCCTGTTTTGTTTTGTCTTTGCAACTCAAACGGTACTCAGCTTTGAAAATTACAAGACCTTTTAAAGACCCTGGTACACCTGATCACCAGATTCTATAATCGAAAAATGTATATATAAGTATATGTCGTGGAATGGCAAGATACACACTCTCTCTCTCTCTCTCTCTCTCTCTCTCTCTCTCTCTCTCTATATATATATATATATATATATATATATATATATATATATATATATATATACCTACGTAGGTACTTTGGGGCTTGGGGCTTAAGTTGTTGAAGACCGTTAGTGAAAGGGGAAATTGTGATGAGTCCAGTGGGGATGGTTTATTATTAACATTGCGGGGTCATTTTAAAACATATTTTTCAGAGTGCAAGTTGGCCGAAGATTAATAGGTAGCTGGTATGCGTTGGGCTTGCAAAAGATAGAGAATGACGAAAATATATCTTTACTAACAACAAAAATTATATTTATATTTACACAAATATTGGGTTTAAAGGGAATGGTCGCGCAGACGGGGTTAAAGTTCTACATGAGATACCGGTAGGTTAATTATGGAAATAATAAGATCAGATTCAGTTTGGTGATTGAAAGAGGGATTTTAAACAGGGGGGTTGTCACAAATAGGGGGTAAGCCAGATTCATCATCAATCTGCAGGAGGCAACGGTTACGATTACCTTACCTGCTTGATGCTTAATAGTGGCCAGTTGGGGGTACGATAAATGCGACGGAATAAGTCGGGTTACCTCTTGCTTTAGATGAGGGAGCACTTTTCGAGCCTTGGCACTTGGAAATCCTCGTCAGATACTTGCCCATTGACTATGGCAGAGTTTACCTAAGTCGATACTTACCGATTAACTATGACTTACTTTACGGTTGGGGATATTTGCCGATTGACTATGGCAGACTTCACAGATGGAGATACTTGCCGAAGACTATGGATGAGTTCACGGCTCGATTTAGCCCTTGACTCGAATCGAAATCGCCCCTGGAAAGGAAGGGGGGGGAGAAGAGCGTCCTTCAGCTTATTTTCCGGTGTAGAGAGAAGTGTACCGTCGGCAACTCCTTCAGGGGAAGGGGGAATTGTGATAACGTTGTATGGAATGTCCATTGAATTTCAATCTCCAGGCGGAAAGGCAAAATACTTGCGTAGAAGTGGCTGTGGGAAACGATAAATTCCGGCCCCTAAGCAAATACAGCTTGGGCGTGTGATAACGGGGTAGGCTGCCTCCTTGCGCCGGTTCAGCCATGCTTTCACATCCCCATGCAGTCATCTCAGTATCCACGTGGGTACAGAAGGGCACGTGGTTGCCATTTGACCTCATTCTGCTACATATATTACAGCCTGAGGAGATAATGAGTTTGATAAGGACGTTTGTTTACGTTTGGAATACTGTGCTTCTTAGCTCAGGCTTTAGAGCACTAGACCGGCCAGCAATTGGGAGACCCACCTTTACCTCCTGGCCAAGATATTTTAAATTTTTTCGATTATCGTTTTTTCTAAGATCTTTCTTAATGTGAATTAACTAAATTGAGCTGTCCCTTGCTCTTTTCAATTCTCTTGCTTTTAAGACTGTTCGTAGTAAAGAAGTCTCTTGTATGTTTACATGTCTCTCACCTGAAGAATATTGGCAAAGTTATAATGAATATTAACTGGATAGCAGCTAAAACCTTTCTTCAAAGACGCTTTAAAAATATTGATAACTTACTGAATCTATTCATTATTAATAACAACTAACTATAAATGTCTATTTCATTAAAAAAAAATTTAATCAGTTTTTAAGAAATGCATTTGTAGTGTATTAGTGCTAGGTAGAATCAGAAAGGCTGGTTCTTGTTTGCGAACTTTTTGCAATATTCTAATGACATAGATAAGGTATCGTAAGTAGAAATAGAGCCTTATTCACAAATGCTGAAGATAAGCTAACTCGCGAGGAGGCATTACCTTGGTAGAACAGAACAAGCCAGGTAGCGGTTGAATGAACGTGTTTTAACTAACAGCAAACAATATTCTTCCACAACTTGGCCGCCTAGCAAATAGACAAGCTAGAGAGTTAATTATCGATTATGCTTCACTATCGTCTCAATGGCTTTGTAAGTTTAATATTGCCGCTGATTTATTGCGATGCGTGCATCACTAACCTAGGAAGTAACAAAATTATGCAGGTGAAGGCAAAATCTAAAAGAAGGTCAACCTTATATATATATATATATATATATATATATGTAGTATCCCCTTAAAGATCATTATTTCCCCTCTATACAGTTGCAATTGTCAACAATATGCATGCAAAAATAATAGGGAATTTATCGAAAGCATTTTGTCTCTTAAAGCTAAATTTACATCTAAATTCGAGAGTCTTTACTATTATTTTCTTCTATTCCCTTTTTCTTGAGAAATTCCCGGCGTTATTTATTAATGTCAAAGATTCTACGAGAGAATTCAGCTCAAAAATCAAAAGGAAAAGGTTCCCGAAGCGTCAGAGTCAGGACGCGTCCTCTTCGAAGATAAGGACAGACAAAGGGCAAGAATAGTGTGATAAAGGGGATCCGAAATCATAAATGAACAAAATGAGTAAAGAAGGTTAAAATAAAATTATGCTCCACTCTAGTGAAAATAATATATAATAAAAATATTTCGGGGATGCAATGGCAGTTTTAATCACCTCAGAAAGTTCAATATGGCAAAATAGTTCGCCTCGCACAGGTTCGAATTCCGGGAAAGGCTAAATCTTTTTCACTTCTGAGGTAGGTTCGTTATTATTGGATTTCTTTGTTTCTTTTTATTATACTTCGAATAGTTTATAGCTCCTATACTTCTCTGGTCTCAAAGAAAACAACGCGATAAATTTAACGGCAAAAACAAAGACTAATTAGAAAAGAATTACCAAAACGTCATTAGAAGCCTTCGCTTATCTTCCTTGCCATCCTGTTTGAAAATTTCAGGTAGAAAAGTTCGCCCCCTTTAATTCCTACAAAAATATTAAGCAGTCTTATTCAATCTTAGAACCACTTGAAGTGGGAGAGAGAAATAAATTGTCTGTAGACGCTTGTTTGTGTGTCACCAAAAGAAGAATTTGAGAAAACATAAATTAACATTTTTAATTTTGTTCGATCTTTCTCTATTTCGTTCTTTTAATATTTTCGATTAAAGAAACACATTTTCTAATAGTCTGGACTCATCAAATGGGAGGAATGGATGCGGTACTAGAGGGAAATTTCCCGCCTCACCTGAATCCCGGAGGATTGTGCCGCATCTTCACCCCATTGTGCACCCCAAAAAGGGCGTTAGTTTTAACAAATGCTATCATAATACAGCTTCTATGTATCTTCTACACATTTTCACTTCTATCTTTATCATTTTATCGATTTATCTTTGTAAAACAATTTTGAGAGATTTCCTCATTGGTTTGACTTAGAATACAAAATAAGAATCCATAAACTGATAAAAATCAATGACCAACAACTAGTTAGGGTCAAATGACAAGTAATACTGATATTCCTTTTCTAGACGTCAAAAGCGAGTGGTAACATTTAAAAACGTGATCGAGGAACTAAACCAAGCATGGTATTAAGTAAGCATCGCTACAGGAGAGAAGTGTAATAGCCTTTTCGATCATTAAAAGTCGTTAGTACAGAATAAATCCAGATCATTGCCATTCCTCTCAATCCATTAAAGCTTTGATACTTTAGTTCGATTTTTCTTCCTATTCCTAAATGAAGAAATCATTCATCAGCTTTCTTCGAATGAAGAAAGGTCTCCTCCTCTTAAGGCTATGAGCAGCGCATTCTTTAGTTGAAGAGAAAAATGTTTAAATTTCCTAGAGATAAAATGACACGAGAAAAGTAAACCTTAAACATAATTAATGGAAGTGAGAAAATAAAAGTACAAGGCTCTGAAAGTTTCGTTTTTGAGACAAGTTTTCTGCTTGCCTGAGTATTTTGTATTAGTATTCATGAATATAAAAATGAAAACTGTTAAGAAGATTACAGGCGTCTGGATCGATCAATAGGTTTAAACCCGCAGTTATAATAAATTTTGCATGATCTGTGCTCAATTTAAGATCAGTTTTTGACTTCATTACTCTTCATTGCTCTTAGAAAACAACCTATGGGGAAGTTTTGTCTGTTATACATTGAAATATGTATGAATTTAGTAACAAAACAATTTTTAGTACTAAAAGACACGAAAATGATATTCCTGAGTCATTGAAATTAAAGAAACAAGTTGAAATATTCCCAAATGTTCTTGATGAAAACTTTATTATTTTCCTTATTAAAAAGGCTCCTAAAAGGTCTAAAATTCTAGCTACATCTAAAATCTTTCCTTTAGATGATTATTTAATGAAATTAAAACTTTTTAAGTCAAACTAAATATGACTTTAATCTTTCAATATTTTTTCGCATTTTATTTAGTTTGAACAGAAAATAATTAAAAATAGCATCGGAAAAAATTGAAGGGGTTAACGAATTAAAAAATGTTGGTCCTTCACTAAAAGTCTCATTTGAATCTTAGAATCCTTGAAGTTTAGAGATGCTGTTGATGAAAGTGTAAGGAAGCACTTCCATATAAAAGAGAATATTCCCTTAAAATGTAAATGATTCAAATGCAAAGCAAGAGAAGATGATTTTAATTGTCACTAAAATAAGGTTTCACCCAGTCTTTATGTTTAGTTTGTACCTGTCCTCCTACCACAAGTGCTGCGTATCTCAACAACTCTCCTTCTCGCTATGTGATGTACCTTATGAGCTTAAATCTGCTGCTGTCCGTCGGATCTTAAGGAAATAATATCTTGACCGAAATAATCCTTTAACCTATCATCTTATCTCTCAAACCCGTTCCTATTTATGGCTTTTGAAAGTGTAGTAGCTGATCGCATCCAAGCACACATGTTCTTGCCTAGCATGGGGGTATCCTTTGAGTCGGGCATTAAGGAAAGTCACAGGTCTAAATCGGCTCTCTTACATGTAAGGGACGCACCTCAGCGCAAAGCTAACTCTGGGAGGCCTTCAATTTTGGTGCTTCTCGATCTCTCCGCGCCATGAACACTGTTGACTACTCCGTTCTTCTCTACCACCTTTGTGGATTTCTTGGATGTCTCTGAAACTGCTCTAAGCTTTGTTCTCTCGTATCTGTCATTTCATACTTATTCTGTTCCTATCGGTGGAAATGTCTCTCGGCCAGCGGCTATATCCTACGGTGTTCCTCATGGAACTTTCCTTGGCCAGCTGCTTCTTTATATTTACCTCCTTCCTACAGGCCTCCTTCTCAATTGCCTTGGTCTATACTTACATTTTTATGCTGATGACACGGAAATATTTCTCTCCTCTTCACCAAACTCGTTCGCCGTAATTGTCACTAAGCTTATATTTTTATGACAAAGATGAGGTTATTTGATTGCACCTCGGCAAATATTGGTCTCTGTAGAAATTTAGCCTCCTATCTCAATCTTAATTCCTCTCAGATTGCGTTTCTGGCCATGTTAGAAACATGGGTGTTTCCTTTCACCGTCAACTCCATTTTAAAAGGCATTTTACTAATATGAGCAAATCGTCTTTCTGCTTCCTCGATAACCTTAGGCGTATACTGTCCAACTTTGATCGAAACAGTTTCGAGATAAGTGTCCATATCTTTGTTACTTTGATTATTATATTTCTTTTGTCACTGGAATCCCCAAGACTACAATTCGTCCACTTTTAATTGTTAAGAACCTTGTAACTCGACTTCTCCTAGCTCAAGTTTCCCTAAGTCGGGTACTGTTTTCTCGTGCCACGCACCTACATAAACTACACTGGATGTCTAATAAATTTTGAATTACTTTTAAAAGTTCTCCTTCGCACATTTAAAATCTTAAACCCCAGAACTCCCCCTTACCTGTCATCCTCACTGGCTGTGTCCAGGCAATAAAGAGCCCTTCGCTCGGCAAGAGTCCCTCATTTTTTAGTTCCTCGCACTCGTTTCAGCTGAGTGGGCGATCTTGCCTTCTCCGTAGTTACCCATAAGCTATGGAATGGTCTTTCTTCTGGTATACGCCAGTCTTTCCCGCTCCTCACTTGTAAGCGGACTCTGAACACATACGTCTTCTGTCAGACCTTTTCCTCCTCGAGTAAAGTGAACCCTATGGAGGCTTCGAGGTCTCTATGCAAATTATAAAGTGAATGCCGACCTTCTGAGCAGAGAAGTGTTTCGTCACTGGTAACAATTCCCTATGAAGAATGACTTAGGGTGACTTAATATGACTTAAATAAGACTTCATATGCATAAAACAATGTAATAAAGTCATATAGAGTCCCAAATTACTTTATTCATATTTTGGAGCAAAGAAGTCGTTCTAAGCGTCATCAACATCTCAATAAAACGATGCCTATGTCTGCGTAGTGAAATTGCTATCCAACGACCCAATATCTGATAATGATAAAAGCCATAAATATGGAAAACTAAGTAAAAAAGTTATAAAATTTGCGTTTGAATGAGAGAAAAGTAGAGAAACCAAATATATAAATGCGAAATGCAAAGGTGTAATCAAGAAAACAAGAATTGAGTAATAAAACGCCGTGCGATGATTATGGAGAGATCTTTCGATCACGGACTTAAAAATTTAGATACGTTTCACCCCCTTTATCTACGGCCCCCATGAGTCTTCCCTTTTCGCTACGAGAGAATATGCATCCTCAATACATTCTCACTTCGACCAAGTCTTTTTCATATCTTTTTCCAAACACTTTCTGGTAAAACTGACATCATTGGTTTTCTCCATCTTAATGAAGTTCATTAGACCCAAAGCTTTGACGGGGGAAATGAAACCCCAACCTAACCAACCTCACCAAACTCAGGCTCTCCATCAAGGGATGAGGCTGGGAAGTAAAAGCCCCCCCCCCCTTTCATCTCCGACCGAAAACGAGATTAATTAAGTTGATAGGACGAGGCTTAAGTGAATGGGGGACTTAAGAGGGAGGAATAAAATGGTAAAGTCAAATAATTCAGGAACAAAGGTTTTGGAGCTTAGAAATTTGTATGAAGCAACAAGGTCCAAATCCGCCGTCTACCTTTATGATATTACAACTACAAATCTTAATAATACTGAAAAAAACTATAAGAAAGAAATGAACTCGGTTTTGTTATTAACAACGAAATCTAGTGACTGTATCTCTCACAGGCAATTTGTAAAATACATGCAGTCATGAAAAGAAAAGGTTTGAAGGTAGAGGAAGAGAAAATGAGTGGTGCACCATATAGATGCACATTCAGCAATATGCATTGGGGCAGGGAAGGCACGCAAACCTCCTCATGTCTGTTTACCAAAAGTGAGGTGTGAGAGGATGTAGGGTGTTGGTAAGATGCACTTAAACTCCCTTATCCGACATCCGATACGGGATACACTTGATAACCGCTTGTAAAATTACCGTACATTTCACGTTTCCCTAATTTGATGGGGGACTTCATCATTTAAAGGAAATATGGTAAGGAATATCCATGCGATACATTTGCTGAATGACAATTAAGAAATGCATCGTAACACAATGGAAGATTTCTACATCACTTCATCTCATCGCATTTTCGCGAATATTTTACGCGTATTTCAATCAATAATTTTCTTCAGATGGTTTCTCCCACTGGCAAAAGAGAGACTAAATTCTCTTGCGCTTTAATATTTCTCTTTTTTTTTTTACAAATAACTAAAGCTCAGCTTTAAAAGCAATGATGGAATTTCTTTAGTAATTCACTTACTCACTTAATTGTCCCTTCGGTTTGTAAGAGAAGAGCTCTGAAAGTCAAAAAGTGAAGAATTTGTTGTTAGTTTTAAAATATTTAATTGAAAACAAAACGGATTGCAGTGATTTGTTTCAGGGAAAACAAATCGAACATATGTAAGCCAAAATCATATTGCTTTTCTTTTTGCAAATTATGATAAGCAATTTTTTGGTGAACTCAATATATACAACTTATTAAGCAATAAATTCATTGATAAAATTTGGAGAGAAGCTACTGAATGTAGTCTAAAAAAGATAATTAACTGATTGTACGTTTTAAAGATATAATCAATCTATTATGTGAAAATAATAAAATGCTGCACTGTCCAAACATTAGAATTTAGTTCAGATTTAGAGGTAATGTTTCATTTTTTCTTTGGATTGTTTCAGAAATTGAAAAATGGGTTCACGTTTGTTTGCAATCAAGTCATCGCACAGGGGCATTTCGAGCCAAAGCGATTTAGCAATATTTGCACATAGCAAACAATGTTTTTCAGACACAAAAATTGGCAGCCAAACATCATTCTTACGAATATTTTCTAGACATGATGGCTTTTTAAATAGGCTTGGACATAGCTAGAGAAAAAACATTAGGCACGACCTTAGTTATCTTCAAAACTTATTCAGTAAATTAGAAAGAATCGACAACTCTAATAAACCTTTTATCTTCTAAAACATATAGTAAATGTTGTCTAACCATTCCGATGATAATGAAGAAATTTATTGCAAAGTTTCCGGAATACATAATTTATTTCAGTAATATTACAAAATTGAACATAACAAAACTTTACATATCCCAAAGAAATAAACATATTAATAAATATTTTTTGGCGAGATCTTGCTTAGAAAGTATGTAAATTTGTCAAATGCTTTTTTCTTCTTACATTAAATCCTTAATTTTCTCTAATCGATGTAGATCCTTCTAAATTTAAGTTTAATTCTTGAAGACTATATTTTACTTTTTCGCCGTGTGATGATAATAAAAAGTTAATTTTTAAACCAGTTCTTCCATATAGTGTATTTATTCTCTAGATCATTTTCCTGTTGAAAAGCATAATGCCTTCTCATTTTTACGGGTATATCGCATTTTTGTACTAAGCAAGCTCTTTCTTTAGCTTTTCGCCAAACAAGTTTGCGCAAAAATTGCCATAATGTTTTTGTGTCGTTTCATCGCTAAATTTGACTTTCTTGTAAAATGTTTTATTAAAGAGAAATCTCTTTTGCTAACCTTAACCCCTGCTTTTTACGTGTGTTTTGCAAAGAGATGGTTTCTTAAACTTGGTAGTTATGGAAGTAATTTTTTGGTGTTGGAATCTACTTTATATCATCTTTGAAATACTAATTCTAGCTGCAGTCAAACCATGAAATATTTGTTTCTTACGGGGCTGTGTCTCATCTCTAATCTTCTTTAGGAATGGACTTGTAATCACTTGAGTTTTCTTCCAATACTTGGCACAGCTTTTATTGTAGTTGCGTTACAATACTTGCGTTTGATTGTTTGAATTGATGTCCGAGGGAAGGTTATTGTCTAGGCATCTTATCTTGTCTTCTTCCTTGCCCTTCATTCCATTCTGTGTCAAAATTGTTGGCTGACAATCATCTGGGGTATTATAAAGTTAATTTTACTATTGGTAAATACATTAATGAGGAACAATAAAATCCTAAGCCATTAAAATTAAATTTAGCCTCAGGCAAGCACTAGCTAATCTTCAAGGAGATGATTTCATACCGACAAACTCCATGGAAGCCACATTAAGGGAATAGATTCCACAAGCTAGTTTCTGAGTGGGCAAAATTTCAAATTTTTTATACAGGGCCTGGTGGTTATTTTTCGCCGTTTGCAAGTCGGAAGTTCGCGCATGAGTATTGTCAGACGTCAGTTCTCTCATCTTGCTATCATAGTAGACGAAGCTGTGGAATGTTAATGTAGGAAACAATACTATGGCTGAATTCAATCCTCCAACCCTGGAAAATTCAGGCTGTGCTGCTCGGGACTCACGCCGCGTGGTCCAATGCGAAGATCTCCGAGTGCTTGAATGTCAATTTGAGGACTGTGCATAGGATCAGGAAAAAGTTGGATAAGTCGCTCGTAAAACTCACTTTAATCATTCTTATACGAAAAGAAACCCCGAATTTGTCGTGAAGAGAGGGGCCATCACTGAAATCCATTCCAGCAAGACAAATAATGGCAATCGCCAGGGACAAGGAAGTGTCATAGTTTCTCATTAGATATTTAGTGAATGAGGAAATCTGCTATTATTCCTACAAAATAGATAACGTTCGTTTATGTGGTAGAAGATTAATTAAAAGCGACAAGATCATTATGTAAAGTTTGTGAACATACTGAGGCATACCTTCAAGATTGGCATACTTTGGTTCTTCTCAGAAGAAAAGAATTTCTGTCAGCACCAGGTTGTGAACTCGCAAAACAACTACTGGCTCTCTGTGGACCGCAAACATGCACCGCGTGTCATGAAGTACAAGCTCCGGGTCCACATCAAGGTGTTTGATGTGCTCAATTGTAAGGGGGCACGTTATACCTCAGTTTTTTTTATCAATGGGCTTCATAATTAATAGGAAGGGTTAAATGAAGTAGAGTAGCAGTAATGTTGCCATTGATCCAGTAGGTTGCACATGAAAACCGTACGTGTGGCAGCCGAACTATGCACCATGTAACACCAAGTGGAGTTCTTAGGCTTGAATGTCACTGAACATTTGTCCTTCCAACTTACCCAGACTTCAACCCACTGTACGATTATATGTGGAGCATGCTTGGAAGAGAGAAAAACAAATATTCGTACACCACATAAATCACCCTTCTTTAATTTTTAGTCTTTTTCATTGGATAATTAATTAAACAATGCTTATTCAGACTTTATTTGACTCCTAAGTTTCCTAGGCTTACATCTGATAAGTTTCACAATCTATGCCATCTAGGAGCACCTTTAAAATGAATTAAGTCGATTTTTCTTAAAATATATACGTTAAAAAGTAAGAAACTGAGTCATCTTTTTTTTAAATCTTGCAAAAAATACCAATTACTTCGCCATAGAAAGACACCTTACCCATAAAACACAGCTTCTTATAACAAGCTTCACAGAATGTATGTCGACAGCCTCGGTCCTTTTTTCTTTAGTAGGGAAAGCTTTAATTTCCTCCATAGGGTTATAAGTAGATTCTTTAAATGAGTAGGTCTAGCTTCCTGCATGTTTCGAAGGATGCATACCGCTCTTCTTGACGGTCATAATGTATTTGTCATCACTTAATGGTGACACTCATCTTTCAGAAGTGTACGAGCGAGTAAAAGATTCAGGGAAAGTTCTCTCACGAACGATATGTAAATCAATCCTATATTATAAATTATCATTAAACCATCTGCCTTACTCTATTAGTTTTTTCACTAATTACCCAAGTAGCTTTCCTTGATTTGTTAACAGTTTTTAAAAAACATAAAAAATTTACTTTCTAATTTGATTCCTATGTTCTAATTCATCTAATTTTCCTTTATAAAAGTGATTGCAAGTTTACTTTCGATTGAAATATCATTGCCATTGCCATTCCTGGTCATCTTATAAATGGAATTTTTTTGAGTTAAGTTTCTAGTTTTTAACCACAGACACCCACTTAATTTGGTTCAGATATGTTTATGCTGTGGTATGTTTGTTGTTTTACCATCTATATGTGAATGCATTTTAGCAAGGCTGATATCTCCTAGTCCCTTCTCTAAAATTCACTGTTGGGAAAGGAAGGTATGATACCCTTCCGTTTTTAGATATGTTATTTAATTCCTTGTAATCGATTAGGGGAAATAGAAACGGTATCACAAAATTATCCATTCAAAAATTTATATGAACATTTGTATTCTACCCACCATAACAATTTCTAACATAATATTTTTACTACAATGTTTTACTTGCTCTGAGAATTGTGCCCATTAAAAGTGTCATCTGCTTCACTTTCAACCAATTATTTTTGCACACTACGTCTCCTTCTGCACTTTGATGCCAACTTTGTTTTTAAATACACCTCTAAGTTGCCTTCTGTCCTTATAAATCACTCTCATCCCAAGCATGGTAGTGATTTATTTTCATAAAATTTAGATATTTTACATAGGTATAACCAAGTGATTCAATGTCGTAGAATAGACTCTGGATGATATACCATATATAACTATTCGTTGAGGGAATTATTCTACTATTTCAAGTGTGTGGTAATCTAATTGACCGACGTTATTTATCTTCAATATGCTTAAGAAGTGGAACTGAGCTCAAGGATAATAATATGGCTATCATTAATAAAATAGAGTTTTATTAATTAAACTATCAACAACACACAAAACGGAATATATTGACATAAACAGAGAATGGAAAGGGTCGTGGGAAATCTGGCTAATCCGAGGCTTAAGATTTAGAAGAGATTTAAAAAGGTAAACAAATAAAAATTAAGGCGGGGGGAATGGTTAGCTAAACCATTTAAAGCACAGAGGAGGGGGGACAAAAGATAAGATAATTAAAGGTAATGCTCAGCTTACGTAATTACAAAGTTGTTGTGCAGAGGAAGACGATGCGTAGGAATATTCGGTCAACTGGCGAGTTACAGCAGAAGGGTTCTTTGGGGGTTGTCCTTAGCGAAGGGGAAGGACTGTCTTCGAAGAGTGAGAGCGAAGTGGGACTCGGAGGTGCGAGCGATCTTTGTGACAGCAGATCGGGGATGTTCTAGATGAACAATGGAGGTTATTATTTAAAACCAATCGTTCTCTTGAAGAACGTTAAAAAAGGGGGAATCAAATTATCCTGACGTGATGCCTTGGGAATGAGATCCGTTTCTTGACGAACGGGCTTGAGGAACGATGGCTGTTCTAACGTTGTTCTCTTTCTGAACAACAGGGGGATGCCTTATTGACTTGGCGTCTCGAAGGCACGAACATTGGCACTCAAGGGATATTGTCCTCTTCTGGACAATAAGGTGGTTCTCGAGGTTGAGCTCCATGGTGCACAAGGTGAGACCGGATCGGCGTGATGTCTCGCGAAGATAATCTGGATCTGATCTGATCTTATTGGGAAATGCTATTGTATAAGTACCCGGAGCCGTCTCCATGGCAAAGGGGATAATTGAGTGGGGGACATCGGGGGAATGCCCCGGTCGCACCTGGGAAAATATTTTATCTACCCCTAAGCCTAACTCAATCTTGCGAGATCAACGAATGGAGGCGAAACGGGGGGGGGGGGGCGGAATAACCTCCTTGGTTAAATATTGACTCAGGTGGCGATAACGCGCCCTGCTTGCTCTCGCAGATGCACGTGGGTAGCAGTGTTTCCAACCATGTGATAGCGGCTGAATTTAAGCAGCTGAGACCGTTCTATCACACTTCTCCATTCCAAGGGAAGTTGTCACTTCGAAAAAAGAAAAGAAAAGGGACAACCTTAAAGCTTCGTTGGGAAGAGCTCGCTTTCTTGCAACAACCGTACATATGATTATTTTGATCATTTGATTATAGGGGAAACTAACCTTTAATACAAACTTAATCATAAAAAAGACATGGAATAATGAAATAATATAAAATTAGTACATATGGGACATAATAATTTATACGTAATTTAATGGATACAAAATATACACCTAAGAAAAAAAATAGACATTGAGCCACAAAATTCAGACATATACATTAACTAATTATATTACAGGAGAATCTAATTAAGGTCGTACAAAACGGTATATACATACATGGAGATCCTAATCCTACGAATTTCAAATTAATCTACACTATTTGGTAACGCATTCCTACTGAGTGCGTCAGCGACCTGATTATTGGAACCTTTTATATAATTTATCTTAAATTGGTACTCTTGCAAGAGTAGACTCAAGCGCATAATTTGGCTGTTGGAGTGTCGTACATTCCGAATATAGGCCAACGGGCGGTGGTCAGTTCCTATCTGAAATTCTTTTCCTATCAAATACATTTTAAACTTGTCAATAACCCATATAATTGCTCGAGCTTCCTTCTCTATAGTGGCATATCTCTTTTCGCGTGGTAATAACTGGCGACTAGCATATGCAACTGCATGACTCGTTCCGTCATCCTCATATTGAAGGAGTATACCTCCAATGCCCTCGTTGCTCGCTTCGGTCTTAATCCCAAAGGATTTTTCCGGGTTGGGCAACTTAAAAATGGGGGCAAAAATGAGCTTACTCTTGAGCTGATTAAAATGAGAATCAGCGACATCATTCCAACGTAGTCGATCGGGGGAATTCTTTTTTAAAAGGGTGCTGAGGGGCGCCGAAATTGCAGCCAAATTCGGGACAAATCACCGGTAGTAAGAAGCTGATCCTAAGAATGATCTTAATTGCTTCTTAGTATTCGGGAGGGGCATGTCGGTGATTGCCTTAATCTTGTCCTCTTGTGGACCTAACTGGCTTTGTCCTATTTTAAAACTTAAGTATTTTATAGTTTCTTGGGCAAAATGGCATTTGCTGGGGCCAATGGTGAGGCCATTTCGGCGTAGTTGCTCGAAGAGAGCCAATAACGTGGTTAAATGATGATTCCATTCACGAGTAGTGATGTAGACGTTATCGAAGTAAAAGGAGACATTAGGAAGTCCATCTAACAACCTTCTCATGAGACAGTTATAGTTACTACAAGTGGTCACGAGGCCAAAAGGAAGGCGCTTAAAATGCATTAAGCCTTTCTCAGTTGCAAAGGCGGTATATGCTTTCACATCGGGCCGGAGGAGAATTTGGTAATACGCCTTGCACAAATCAAGTTCTGAGATAAACTTGGCGTCTTCAAAAAGGTGGAGGTTTTGGTCTACCAACGGGATGGGCTCGGCGTCGAATACAGTTACCGAATTTAACTTCCAGGAGTCGATGCTCATCCGATAAGAGCCATCAGGTTTCTTGACCCCAACGATTGGAGAACAATAATGTTCTATAATGTTTAAACTAATCAAATTATCGACTTCCGCGTTAAAAGCTTGGCGTAAATGAATCGGCATGTGATAGGGTTTTGAACGGACAGGTTCTAAGGTCGTTAATTTAATATCATGCTCGAAACTAGTAGCGCATCCAGGCTTCTCTGAAATAACGTCGTCGAACTGACATAATAGTTCTTGTAGCTGACTCTTTTGATGTGGTGTCAGCTGCGCGTCGATATTCAGGTCCGAGGGTTCAAAAGACTCGCCTGGCAGGGAAAGAAGAGGGTAATCAGCATCAGGTTGGATGCAAACTGTCTGTATGACATTAAGGGACTCCACGGGGTAATCCTCTTCAAGCGCCGATGTTTCGTCCAGTGCTACGAACGTATAACCATGGGCGCGTCGGTGGTACTTTTTCAATAAGTTGACGTGGTAGAGCTTATCACCTGCTGGGGTACCAATGAGGTAATCTACCGTTCCTCGTGTGTAATGTTAGTAATATATTATTAATTTCTGTAAAGTGTTGTTGATGGCAGCGTGCTTTCTCGTCGCACCTCTCTACCAATTAAGCCAAGACGTATTACTCCACCTTTGGTACCTTCAAACGTGACTCGAAGACTCACTTCTTCTCTTTCTCTTTTTCTTAGGTCGTCGAGGGGCTCTCTTTGAACCGCCGCGATCTTTGAAAGCACCATCCAAAAATCCATATAATTTTTATTAACTTGAGATTATTTGCGGCTTTTGTAATTAGAGTTGGCAGTTAATAAAGAACTACAAAGATTTTAATTATATTATTCAGTCTTTCTCTTCTTATTCGGCACATTTACAACTGAAGTGGAGCTCTTCTTCTTCTTCTTCTTTATTTTTCTTCTGCTCCTTCTTCTTTCTTTTTTCTTCTTTCTTTTGCCATTTTTATTCTTCTTCTTGTTATTATTACTATTATTATTCTCCTCCTTTCCATATTCTTCTCTTCTCCTTGGTGATCTCTCCTTCTCCTCCTACTTCTCTTAATCTTTTCCTCCTGATCTTATTCATTCTCTTACGTCTCTTCCATTTCGTTTTTTTCTTTTAGTCTTGCTCTCCTTTTTATCTTTATCCTCCTGTCTTCTTTTTTTCTTTTCTTCTCTTTCTTATCCATCTCCTATTTATTTCCTTCTCAACTCTTCCTCTTTCTAAATCTAGACATTCTTTGTTTCTTTTTTTCCTGCTCTTCAATTTTTTCTTCTGTCACTACTATTTATGCTACGCTACTGCTTCTCTACTTCTCCTCCCCTTCTCCTCCTGCTCCTTTCCTTACTCCTCCTCTTCCTCTACTTCTCTTCTTCTTCCTTCTCCGTCTCTTCCATCTCTTCTTTCTTAAGCTTCTCCTTCTACTCCTCCTCTTCTTTTTCGCTTTTTTCTTCTTTTGTCCTTCTTCTTTCTTCATTCTTCTTCTTCTCCTCATTCTCATCTTTCTTCTCTTTTTATTCCCATACTCTTATTTTTTTTTTCTCCTCATGCACTACTTTGTATTTACCCCATACCTCAATTCCCCTTCTTAAAATATATTGTTAGGGACAAAAGGAGCGCCTTCTACACTCCTCAATTGGCTCTACTCCTTTTTAGGTGCAAGTAGATATTTCCTCCTGATAAAGATTAAAATCTCTTTTAGAAATAACATCGTTGAAAATTTCGAATAAAGAAAAAAAAGCAGACATGGTTAAATTTTTATAAATTTTCTGAACTTCACCGATAATAATAATAATAAATATTAGTCATTCGCTTTCGAAGATGTCATCAGAACCTGTGCGTGAATGCTTTGGAAGTGGTCGAGCCGTTGCACTGGAGGAGGCGCAGTCTCTCGGCTTCAGGATCGGAGTCCAGTGGTACCCCGGACCGTCCCGACTCGAGACATCTTAGGCGCCTGGTCAGTGCCCTCGGATTTCTGCAAAGCCCCCCCAACACCGCCTTCATGGCCGTGAGATCTCCCATTAGGTCTCCTCCGCCCAATCAGCCGGAGTCGTGTTCGAATGCTATGGTAGACACGTCCTAACTCACCGATGGTTGGAGACCCGTAGGCCAGCCTCAAACTGGTTTAGCTGCCTGTCGAAGCGGTGTACCGGGATGTGACCGCTGTCACATGCAACAGCTTCTTGGAGACGCAGATGAGGGCTGAGTGCCAAATGGAGACCAATAACGGACGAGCTACTCTTCAAAAAGAGCACGACAAGCCCCCCCGCCAACTATCTTCAGGGAACGTGTGCTAGTACATCTCCGTTAAAAGGGAATCATTGAGAAGAGATGAACATTAATAATAATAATGATAATAATCATCATCATAATATCTTGATTTTAGAAAACTGCCAAAAATAACAGGGCATTCATTAACTAAGCCTCCAACCCCTAATCTTACCATTTTTTCACTTCTTAAAAAATATCCAGTTCTAAAAATTCAGAGTTATGGAGGATAAATAAATCTTATAATTATCATCAAATTTTGTATCTAAAATTTTATACTTCAGCGAACTCCTTGACTTCCGCATAAGGCTGTTAACGGTTGTCACAACCGGACCTAATATTCGAAAAGTAAAGAATGGTCCTCACATTAAATGGGGGAAGATTACCTGAGTAAAAATGGGGGATACGAAGTCTGGGATAAGAAATAAAAAATTTAAGTTCATTATTCAAATGAAAGAAAAGATTCGTGGAAAAAGATGTTTATTTAAATTGTCTTAAGAATTGGAAGCAAGTTAAATAGGGGGAGCCCCTAAAGTTAGTAGGGAAAGAGATTTTCAAAATGCCAATTCGAGCTAAATGAAAGAGATCGAGTTGGCCTCCTGCATAACTGAGCTCTTTGTCATGCTGGTGCTCTTATGCTTCAAAATAATTTATGTAGAGATTTGCAGCGATTATTTGTGAAAAA
Organism: Ceratothoa steindachneri; assembly: GCA_963969495.1. NCBI lineage: Eukaryota > Metazoa > Arthropoda > Malacostraca > Isopoda > Cymothoidae > Ceratothoa > Ceratothoa steindachneri. Next base: position 62,506,509 of record OZ018337.1, read on the forward strand.
ATAAATACAGAAAAAGTCCTTTACAGAAAATTGGCAAGGTAAATCATGAGAATTTCAAGCCATTTTGGGGCCAATTTTGTTCCAGGTCATTAAAAATGGCTGAATGGCAAAATGGCAGCGCTGAAAGCAATAATTTGATGTTAAAAGAAACGCTGTGGCCACCGAAGAAAAACCATTGCAAGGAAATATTCCTCTCCCCCCCTGATCAAAGCACAAAAGCGGCGGGACGTATCCTTTCCCTCCCAGAAGGAGACATCTTTATACCGAGCCGGCCTCACCTCCCCAAATCCCCTCTGAAAAGAAAACAAAAACAGAGATTCAATTCTCATACATCAAAGAACATACACGAAAAAATAAAAAAATATTACAATATATAAATTATAAGTATTTTACAATAGAGTTGGGAGTTACTTTTTAATCGCCCTGTGCATATATATATATATATATATATATATATATATATATATATATATATATATATATATATATATATAACCGCAGCCCTTTCTGTAGATATTGGAGACGGATGAGTCAGGTGTGAGTTTTAAGGCAGAGAGGGCACAAGAGGTGGGTACTAAGAGGAACAAAGGGTTGAAGGATGGGTGAACCCCTCCTGGTCCTACCTGGAATAAATGGACGAAGTTAATTAACGACCAGCCTGCCTTAGTGGCCACCGGCCAAGAAAATAGGTAAGACGAAATTAACGAATAAATTGTAAAATTCAAATGTCTAGACTAAATAAAACCAAGGTAATCTCATTCTAGTGTGAGCCTGCCGGTGGGACTATGGCTAGGAAAGTTACCTCTCCACTGGGTTGTTTGGCAGAGTATGAAGGATTGGCGAAATTGAGTTAGCTCCAGTTGAGAAATGGGGGCGTTTGGAAAGGAAGGAAACCTAATTTAAAAATGCTAAAAGTGGACGAGGTTTCAAATGAGCGACTGGGAAGGTGAGTTCCTCAACCAACTCCCGGAATAAGTTAATAAACCTCGTATGGGCATTTTAATGCCGAACTCTAAATCCTTGAGAGGAAAAGTGGCGGATTAAATGTCATGGTGTGTGGCATAATTTCGGCTGAAGATACTGGCCAACTTGTACGTTTGTATGGCAGAGTGTATGTGTAAGTGTATGAAGAACCTTTTCAAGCACATGCTCACCCCATATGTGAGCCACCTCTGTCCAGCCTGCCAAAGGCAAAGTTAGTGAAGAATTCCCTGGATCAGGAAGAGGTAATTGCCTAGGACTAGCCAGCTCAGATCCCAGACCTCAATACGATTGAGAATTGGTGGAAGACGCAAGAAGAAGGAAGAAGAAGAGAACCAAAAGCACGGTCGAAGATCTTTAGGAAAAATTACAAAAGGAAAATAGAAAATTGACACCAGAAGAATGCTTTTGGTTCTTGCGCCAATGTTGCAAAGGATGTCAGTATGTAAGTGATAGCAACGTTCACACATTAGAAGAAAAGTTTAGTTTTAATTTGCTTTATTGTAAATCGTCAAAATATAACATTTCCGCTATCATCGGTTTTCGTATATTTATTATACTCGGAATAAATAGAGCTTAATTATACACAGGACAATTGGATCCTAGGAAAAGAGACTTTTGTTTATAACTATCGATGAAAATTATTCAAACACATTTCAAAATATTTCGTGAAAGAGTATCGGTACATTTTGAATAATGGACAGTGATCGTTCTTTTTCAAAATGTAGCATTACAGTTTCACCGAATATTTCTGAATGTTTTTATGTATAAATTTCATTCATAACTTTAATATAAATCCAGGTCTTTCACCCTAGATCGAATCGCTACATATGTATATAATTGAAGTTTAAATCCCCCCAAATAATTCATTAAGATTCTTTGTCCCGCCCAACCGGTTTAAGAAGGGAAAGCAAATCTTCCTCTGACTTCTAAACTCTCCCAAACGCCTCTGTTCTCATTCCAATAAGGACGAAAGAGCTCGAAATTATTTGTTCATTTTCATTAGTGTGTCTTTAGATTATACACACACACACACACACATATATATATATATATATATATATATAGTGCAGGATGTAGAATGAATAGTTTTGATTCCTAGGATTATTTATTCTGAAGCGTCTATAAGTTCAACTCCATTTCGTTATAAACAACACCAAGAATTTGAGCTTTCTAGTAATTTTTTAAATATATTTGTTTGATATTCCAAATTTTACAGAAAAAATTAAAATAACTTTTTACATTTCTGATGGTTGCAATATTAAAAGGTATTTTGAAAGTTTTTGAAATATAAACCCAAATAAATCAGCATTGCAGCCTCGCTTTTTGAATTCTCTCTTTCTCTAAGTTCCTAAGGGACATGCGAGATTTGGTCAGCAATTTTTCATTTTGATAAATTTGAGTTTCCAAATCTTTGGCCGCAGTTTCCTCTTCTTTTATTTTATTCGTGAGATCTTCTTTCGTGGCTTACATCGTTTCCAAGCATTGGGATATTTTAGAGGCTTTTAAGTCTCTCAGGTTACTTTCTAAACTATCCAAAGATTTGCATAGCTAATCTAGTTCTCCATCTTGCCAAGCTTTTTGTCGACATAAATCTTTTAAAACCTATTTTTCTTTTTCTATTTCTTTCATGCTATCCTGCAATGAGTTTATCGATTCTTGAATGCTCGTTTTCATTTTCAAGACTTTCATTTTGGTTTCTTCAATTTGAAGTTGAACTTCTTTAATTGCATCCTAAAATTCGGCCTTGGTATTCCTAAGACATTTTTGTTTGTCCTTTCTTGCTTGCAAACTCTCGCACAGTTTCTGTTTTGTAAATTTTGCCTCTTTCCTTTCGAGACTACTGTTTCGAATATTTTGGTTTGCTTCGGCTACTTTTGATTTTATTAACTAGAGTTTTTCTTACAAACAATACATTTTTTTACTTAATTCATTCTTTTGTTGGCAGTGTTCATTCTTCTTGACTTCATACAGTTTATTTATGTAACTATTTTCACTAATTAGGCTATCCCTTATTTATTGCATTTGGTTTAGTTAAATTTCGAGAGAAAAACTTTTCTTTTGTAAGTGATTTTCGTTTTGTTTATCGCTCATCATAGCTTGAAATTCATTTAAATACTCTTTACTTATTTCAATCAACTCTTTTTCTACACATTGAACTATGTTTGCTGATTATTGCAAAGCATTTTCTATAGAATTGATATCTTAATTTAGTTTATTAATTTGATTTTATTTCACGTTTACATCTACATTAAGCTGTTCCTTTTCTATAAGTATCCGTTTCTGCTTCAAATTGCACGAATAACCCATTTTTAAATCATAAAGTTAAGGAGTACAGTTATTCTCCTTAATTCCAACCTCAGATGGAAGCATTTCTATTTTCTGGTCAATGTCCTTCTGACTTAATGGACAAACATTAGGTGTTTTGTTATAATTTTCGAATTTTTCCAAGGAATCATAATAATCAACCGATAAGTTGACGCATTCTTCAAGGTCATTTCCTTGGTGAAGCTCAGACTCACAAGACTTAATGTTTTGTTGCTACTGTTTGGTCCAGGTTTAAGACATCCTTTGTTTATAATCTTAGAGAGTGTAGACTTTAAAAAGCTTTCGAAAGTAGACCTGATACGAGTAATGTTATTCAAATCTGAAAAATGCAACGAAGAAACGTTAATATTGTGCCATCGATGAATCGTATTTTTATAAAGTTTATTAAGCAAAATAATTATTTCCGTCAAATTGAGAAAACTGAAATTTGGTTGACTTTTCAACATGAATGAAATTGTCACAAACGTAATTCCCCCAAACCTCTTTTTAATTTTTGAATATCAACTGTAGAGTTTCGATCAATCGAAAGGAACCGTTTGAAAATTTAAATATTTAAACTTCCTCTTTGGTAAGCGAATAAAGTTAAATATTTTATTATTGGAATGTTTTTATCTATCCCAGAAATATGTAAACAAAAGTTAAAATTAAAAGGGTTATTCTAAAAGTCGTAAAATAGTATAAAGCTGGTCCAAATATCCCATTTCTAAAGAAGTTGATAGTTTTTAGACAAATTATCGTTATTTACACAACTTTGCGATCTTAATCATCCTAGTTACGGCCTCGCTGAGTGGAGACTCCGTTTCAGCTTAGAGCAGAATTCAAGTCTCTTTATTGGACGCTAAGATAATGGAAATTAAGTATAAGAAATTATGGCGGAGCTTTTAAAAAAATGGAGATTTGGGAGATGCTCCGTACATTCGAACACCTTTTTATAGCACCCATCTGGCAAAAGTCACTAGCCGTAATTACTTTTTAGCCGAAAAACCAGGCCCCATTCTAAAACAAAACAGACCAATGAAAACAACAACTCTCGCCATTCTTATTTGCCTCGTTTCCTCCGTTAACTTGTTTTTATAAAACCGTTATTTTAGTTTCTCTTATTCAGTTTGGCTTAAAAGGACCTAACGCAAGTATGCCTGCTGTCTTTAGGTTTTAGTTGGGGTTGTTAGGAATTAATTAAATATAAAATTGAGAGTAAGAGAGTGAAAAAGAGGGAAATTAGCAAACCTCTGTGTCAGAGAAGAGAGCCACAAAGTTTCTCGATGAGAGAGAGAGGGAGAGAGAGAGAGAGAGAAAGAGAGAGAGAGAGAGAGAAAGAGAGCTTTAAGCTGCCTGGAAAATCCTCAATCTACAGCTGACAGAAGCATTTCCGTCGCTTACGCGAGCCGAAAACTAATCCCTTGAGGACGCAACTACGCTGTGATTGAGCGCGAAACACTAGTGATAACTTGGGGGATACCAAAATTTAGGAGGTACCTTGTACGAAAAGAATTTGTAATAGAGACCGACCACCAGTCTCTGTCATACCCGCGTAATATCCAAAAGAATAATGGTATATTAATAAGATGGAGTTTTTTCCTCCAGGAATTATAGTTTAAAATCTTATACAAGAAGGGAATTGATAACTGCATTGCGGATAGCCGGAGCAGGAACCCTGTGGGTTTCCTCCCAAGCAATCCTGCACCAATTTGTGATCTTAAGACTGATTTTTTTTCTTGTAAATATTCAGTAATAACTTCTTATAGAAACGTGTATATTCTTGTTCTTGTATTATTTGCCTTTGTGTAGTTCGAATTCTCTTTACTATTGTATAATTTAGGTTGAAGCTAACCGAGGCAGATGATCACCATATAAAAAGTATTCAAGATTACTGTAACCATTATCAATCATTTTTATTTATTTATTTATTTTTTGGGTAATAATTTGTAGGTATATTTTTCCTTTTTGTTTCACTAGTGTTTAATTTTTAATTTGTCAGATCCGTTTATGTACCCTCTAATTATGTCTGTTGGGTCAAGAAGCTATAATGTGCAACCCCCTTTTTTATTGTCTGATGTCACTCCTTCCCCGAAGTGCAATCTTGGGAGGGAAGAAATGTCATAGAAGAGAGCCACGAGGTGTCTTCATGAGAGAGAGAGCGCGCATCGACCGGCCTGGAAAATCCCCAGAAGCATTTTCGGCGATAAGACGCCGTGTTGGGTACTACAAAGGTCATGCGTTGCGGAAAAAAGGGGATTTCGCGACGCCGTGAACCAAGCGAAGATTTGCTCTTCCGGCGACCCGTTTGATTACTGGGAGTCTCTATCTCATCGCCCCAGACAAGCCGCTTCCATGCCTCATATAAATACCTAGACGATGTAATTAAGAAGTTGTGTATGGTCCCCTCTCCGCGAGCATTGCCAGTATTTGTCCGCTTTCGCTTTAACCGAACGAGTCGCGTAACTCTCCCGATGGGATTCCACTCTGAGGCAAGAATCCCTTTCAGCTATTTAATAGCCTTGTATAAACATAGAGGCTATTGTCTGAAACCCAGCATCCCTTTTAGTTCGCTGCCATACTCTCTCGGTTCCTATTCTCGAGGTCACCCCTGGTAATCATAAGTCCCCGTTGGCGGGATTCTCTCTCTCTGTCCACTCCCCAGATACCTTCCTGCTTAACCGGGGCTACCAGCGAGTCGTTTGTGAATCAGGCCTCTTGACCTGTGACAAGCTTGCGTTGGTTTGTATTTCATTGCCATGTCCAAACTTTCCCCTGTTCCGAGCCCAGTTTGCACCAAACCCAATTGTATATTTGATTATTTCCTTGTTAAATTGTAGAGCTCCCGTGTTTCATTTTCCTTCGTGGCTGTTGAATATATATATATATATATATATATATATATATATATATATATATATATATATATATATTTGTTTCTTAGAAGTAAAGTATATTTTGTTTAACAAAGTTTTGATACCGCTGAAGAACCATGATAGTATATTGTTACGGCCAACTTTAATCGCACTCTGTTCATGTATCTAAATTCCCACGAAGATCCTGGCTAATCCGTCCAATTAGAATTGCTTCTTGGGGATCAAAGGAGCCGAGTAAAGGCCCCTTTGCATTCTTTATTTATGCTACTGTATATATATATATATATATATATATATATATATATATATATATATATATATATATATATATATATATATATGAATAACGTTACAGCCACGAGGAAAATGAAACAACGGAGAACTGCGAGGCCTTTCGACTAATGGTCCTTTACTGAGCAGTAAAGGACCATTAGTCGAAAGGCCTCGCAGTTCTCCGTTGTTTCATTTTCCTCGTGGCTGTAACGTTATTCATAAATTCCTCACGTTCCTTATTTTCGTGATTCAGTTATACATATATATATATATATATATATATATATATATATATATATATATATATACATATACATTCATTTATACAGTATCAGACATAATATAATGGTCAGTAAGAACAAGTGTATTTAAATATTTATTATAAAAGTTGAACAAAATCTTGAAACTATATATAAGATAAATAGTGAATGAAATAAATTTCGTATGTTATGAGGAAATAAACAAACTATCTTCCAAATTGCATCGGCAAAAATTTAAGGGTCACTCAGGTTAAATGAACTCTTAACCGAGGTATTTGTGTTTAGGAGACTGGTAATGAACTAACAGTTACTTCTTATGATCATACATTATTGTAACATTCATCTTTCAACATGGCGGATTGTGAGAGACAACTGGTGTCCTGTGATAAAAATCAAAGAATACTGTGTCTTCATCAAGAAGGCAATTCAAATTCTGTGATAGCAACTTCTCTAGGAAATGCTAGAAGTGTTGTGCAGCTAATTGTAGCTCGTTTTAAATCATTAGGATGAACATATGCTAAACTTAAACCAATTAGAGCTGGTAAAACCTCACCAAGAGAAGATCGTATTTTGGTTAGAATGTAACTGAAAGGGAGGTTTAAGAGTGCTGCTGAGATATTCTGCAGGTCAGCTCCACCGTCAATGTCACCGTATCGCGCAAAACAGTTTCACCGAGGTTACGAGGTTCTGGGTTGCTTGCTCGGGCATCGACAAAGAAACCTCTGATCTACAAAAGCATCAAAGAGCCCGTCCTCGTTACGCTCACGAACATGTCTTTTGGACAGAAGAACAGTGGGCGCAGTTTGATTTTAGCGATGAATCGAAATTCAATTTGAATGCTCCCGTGTCGGGATGTACGTCCGACGAAGATGTGGCGAAAGGTTATCTCATACATTCGTGAAGAAGACAGTGAGATATAGAGTATGCAAGGTAATTTTATGTAGAGTGACCTCTGCTGCTGGGGCTGGTCAACTTATTCGCCTACAAGGGATTAGAAATGCTGAAATCTACAAACTGGTTATTAGGCAGCATGTCCTTCCTCATCTCGAATCTTCCTCAGTTCAACCTCCTATCTTCAATCAAGATAACGCGCCGTGCTACATTGTGAAGTGAGTCAAAGATTTTTTGAATGATGAAGGAGTTGATCTCATAGACTGGCCACCTCAAAGTCCCGATCTCATCAGACCTAAAGAAAATGTTTGTAAGATTAATGACGATGGGGCGCAAAGGAGAAATTCGAAGAATCAAGATAAACTCTGGAATTATTGAAAAAGGAATGGAACAATATTACCCCGCGATTTTGCTAGAAATTTTCACTTATAACTGTAAATACTGAGAAAAAAGAAGCCTTTTAAAAGCTAGAATTAAATTAATTACAGGCAGAGATAACGATGATAATTTGACCTACACTTGTGGCTCCCTCTAAAGACAGTTAATTTAATGCGGCTAGAAACTACTGGTGTAAAGCACACCTTGTGACACGCCGAGAAAAAGAAAAGAGAACTTATGGCTTCTTTGCTCAGTTACTGCATGAAAAAGAAATTAAAATTTAACATTTAGAAAGATCCTTAGAATTAGAGTAAACAAGAAAGTTATTGCAAATGTTGGGTGATAAAATGGAAAAAGGAGATTTGTAAACAAAGTGGTAAAATTTACACAAGATTAAATGTGTGGAAAACAGCTAGATCAGCTAACTAAGTCAGTTCCCCTTGTATGGCACAACTATAGAAATAGTAACAAAAATAATCAAAAGAAGAATTCAAGTTTGTAAATAGCACTATTGTTTCAGAGGATCCTGAGGGAACGTGATACACACATTTTGATATTCAATCTCCAGAAAACATTTTCGACCGATCCCGGTACAGCTTGTTCATAATTACCTTAATTTCCAACAAGATCTAAATAACCTCGAGAAAATAGTTTCATATTTTATGCAATATCAGTAAATTTGGAATACACAGTCACCCATTTAAATTAAATGTAATCACTTTCTAGCCCACCCCTTAAAGGGCGGAGAACTATATAAAAACAATGAAATTGGGGGCTTCGCTCCCCATAACTCCTAAATAATAGGGTTTGCACCCACTTCCCCTCCTCTGCTATTTGTAATCAACTATTAGTATCACAATAAAAATTCCTAGCATTGGTTTCGAATTCAAATGCGTTTGCCAGACGTCGCTAGGCTCTCTATTGTTCATTGTTTTTATGCCCCGCCACCGATTGTTAATTAAATCAATCATATTTTCTTAAATATTAAGAAATATAAAAGGGTCATATCCTATTTCAATTCAGAAAAAATTCCCTTCAAAATTATAAATAATACAATATGATGCGATTCCAATTGACTATGTCACTGTGTATTCCATATTTAGCACAATCTTTCCCCTAATCTAAAATCATTCGGCATTTTGTTTCTTAACAGCGTCCATTTAGCGCCTATGACGAAGGGCTTAGGTCACTGAAATTAAAACTTCTGCTTAGTATTAGGCAACTTATATATTCACGAAAAACAAACAAAATAATGAAAGAATAAGAAACAAAACAAAAGTAACAAGAAGAAAGAAGCACGCTCGGTCCACAGGGAAGTTCCTCCATGTGTTTCTCTTAAATTAGCTCCTGAAATATGATCCTGAATAATGGGAATTTTTTTTAATAATTACGCTATGACTCAAGTTTAAGTTTAGTTACGTCTAAAACTCAAGTCGAGAAGATAGCTACCGTCTCAAACGGCTGAGTACTGAGGAATGCAGTGTGAGGTTGTATACATTTGTCACTTTTATTGTACTCTTGAATTCTTTAGTTTTGTTATGTACAAATTCGGTTAAGAATTATCTTTTAGTGAGATTTACGGATAGTTATAAATTTTTCGTTGGGGCCCACTTTCCTTTACTCATCCTCTATATAATATAGCGTCTTTTAATTTTCCTTCACACGAAGAATTTTGTCTTGCGAATTTTTATATTCTTTGGTTCAATTGCTGATATATCTGTTAGTCTATGTGGTCAAGAATCAAAATATGAGTGATGAAAGGTCCTGTTAGCATTGAATCTTTTCACTATTCTCCGCTTTTATTCACTTTTTTGCTTGCTTTTCGGGGCATTTGCAGTCTAGTAACCACCAAACCTACAAGTAAATTTGCTATAATGGCGGAGTTGAGGTATGTACAGAAATGATGCTTGCCTTTCCGGTCCTTAGCTAGGGAGATATTTCCTCCTCATTTCGAATTTGAAAAACTTCACTTCATTCTTTGCTACACATTATATTTTCAAAATCAGTTTTAAAAGAGGTATAAGTAAAGTTGCTCGTGAAGAGGGAATAGTTAGGTTAATCTTGCCTTTGTGTTAAACGTAACGATGATGCTGTAATGAACGTTTTCTTATTATTAGCCTTAACCTGGTAACTTTCACAATTTATTATTTTTGCCACTGATAATTTTTAACGGTTGAAAGTATTTAAAAAAATTAATTCTTATTAATGGGCTTAGAGATTTTAAAAATTATGATAAGGCTATTTAACAATTCGAAAACATTCTCTATTTTATCATTTACAAAGAGCCATGTGAAAGGAACACATATCGTCAACTGTGATGATGTAAGAAATTAATAGTTAAAAAAACACTAAACTTTCTATTATATTTATGTCACTACTAGTGAGTACCCTTCTCTAATCATAGAATATACTGCCGACAACATTTTTCCGATGATAAACCAGCTGCCTTCTTTGTTCATTACTAACTGTCTGCTTGTAATTGATGCTCTTCTTATATTCGCCTTAATTAACTCCGGCCTCTTGGCCATTTTATCATCCTGAACGAGTAATTAGCTAGGGATGACAAGCACTTTTTTTGGAAGCCCCGTTTTGTTCTCGAAGTATTGTCTGTTCAGTATGTATTGGTCGTATATTATGTTCGTATAATTATATATTTGCATAGGTAATTCTAGGTCGATAATTTTTATTTCTAAAAATAAGCAATGCTTATTTTTAGCATCGCATGCAGTACAACATGCAAGCGAATAATACCCTCGCATTCCTTAGAGTTTTGTTCTATTGATTGTATCACTTCCCACATCCATGTAAAAAGAAATGAAAGCTTAATGCAGCATTCGTTTATAATAACTTAAAAAGCAAATATAATTTACGTTATTGAAGTCGAGCAAATAAGTTAATGAATTTCAGTTTAGTGAAAGCAAAAACCGGATGTCGGCGAAGGATCTTTAATAATTATGCATTAGTAAACAAAATTACACTTATAGCAGCGGCCAAATATTTTGCGACATTTGCAATTTTTATTACGAAATAGGTCTATCTATCAATATGTTGGTTTCGGTTTGCATGCATGCGTCTAATATATGTGTGGAAAGGTAAATATAACTATAAGCTTCCTTAGAACCTGTTTAAAATATCTAAATTGACGACGCTATTTAAATATATAAGTTCTGGTATCAGTATACTGTATGTAAGGGTCAATATGTCTCCCTCTAGAGCATCATATATGTTGCTAAAATATCCCGTGGAGGAAAGAAGTGTGGCACATAATGAAGTTCTTGGCTCTCGTCTATCGCCCCTAGGATTGGGCGCATCACATTCTGGTGTTACGGAAGATCTCAGAAAGTGGTACCATCCAAGACGGACCTTGTTCTGAACGACTCAGGGCCAGTCCACAAATATAGCCTGAGTTAGGGATTACTCAGGCAAAGATCACGCCGATACTACACGTCTAAACCACGAGAGCCACGTTGTGCCCTCAGTTATCTTCCCGTATGACCCCTGATTAAATTACGGATGGCTCCATCAAGTGCTCGGAGGGGTGGCTTCACCCTAGATTGATAGGGGGTCCGGCCGTACGTGTGTCAGCAGGACTTGGCACGATACCTCACAGTTAAGAGGCTCACGTCATGGCTGTCAGGCAAGTTCTGTAACCAGATTACTCACAAGATCTGGCCTCATAACTCCCCAGACTGTAAACCTACAAACTATTATGTGTGAGATGTATTTAAGAGAGAAACCAACACGCACGCCCCATGTACATACAACCAAGGTGGAGCTTAGGTCTAGGATCACCCCAGTTTTCACCTAGTTAACCAGAGGAACTGTCAAGAAGGCCTGCAGCAGGTTCTGACGCTGCATGGAAGTCCTTGTTGAGGTATAAAGCAAATTAATTGAATAAAGTGAATAATTGAATCCTTTAAGTCTTTATTGTGTAATTCTGGTAAATATAATTCTGGATAAATGAACTTTGTTTTATTTTCTTTAATGTTTAAGTTAAATGAAAAATTCAGCATCCCATCCTATATTCATATTGATAAGCAAATAAGTAATTTATGACCCATCAATTATTTAATTTCCTAAAATTTTGAAGGTGTTCAAAATCCTTTCCTCGGGGTTCTACTTTAGATTATATCTTTTCTTAATAAAAAAGAGACTTATATAACAAGGAAATAAATCTCTGGTAAAATAACCAAACAAAACGGTATGAAACGTCAAAACAGAAAGATAAAGGGAGAGAGAGAGATACAGAGAGAGAGAGAGAAAGAAGGAGAGAGAGAGGGAATGAGAAACATATAGAATGACGAAGTGCTATAATAGGTAGCGAATCCATTCTCCAAATTTATTAAAAATATGTTGGCCAACGCGGAAATAATTTCCCAGAATTATCATGGAAATGCCTGGATGGGGAAGAGGAAGAACTTCTAATATTGATAAGGGCACTCAGAGTGCGGCCTGGGGTAGGGGGAACTATTCGTTCGTTCCAGTGTAAAAGGTTCCACCCATTCATGCATTGATCTAAAAAAAGGCGAGGCTAATCACACACGGAATAATGGAGCCGATTAGCAGGATAGGAAAAATTGGGAAACGAAACCCCAACTACAGGTACTTGCCACACGCCCATAAAGACCTCTAATTATATCTTTTTAAAGCCCTTAATCGTTTTCATATATTTTCGTCTATTTAATCGTATCACCATTGCTTTTCTTTTTGAATTTATCATTCTATGAACTCTTGTGACAACTGCCACAAGGGAAGATTTGCCGCAATTACGTATTATTATTATTATTCTTATTTTTAGACTAAAATTAGGCTAATTTTTCTAAGGATTAAATAAAACCGCAACCACAATAAATAATAGTACGACTAAAAGACAAAACTTAAAGATAAAAAGAATTCTCAGGTGCTAGAGGGAAACCGGCTTCCCCCAAGTACGATCATGTACCCTAAACGCAAACACAAAAGACAAACAATTGAAGTGGCCATCCTTCTCAAATAGCTCGGGAAGTCAACAATAAGATGTGCCTGAACTCTTGCTGAGTATAAAAGGTTAAGGAGTAAAGTGACCCTGCTCGTGCAGGTACCGAGACAGGTACGGTGCGCGAAGATCCTATTCAATGGGACATTCGACAAGATTGTCTCGCACAGTCTCAGAGACCAGGCAATCGTCGCAATAAGTTGCAGAGGATCGCCCCATCAAATATGAATGCGTCCAGCGAGTGTGCCTGTTTCGAGGGCCACAGAACGCGACCAGAAGCCGACGAGGCATTGGATGGTAGGTCAAAATGAAAAGTCGCGGTTCATTAACGCGCAACCTTACTTTTCCTTCTGCTCCCTCCTATTTTCTCTGCCATGAAGCCCGAAATGCTGACCTGATTACTGTCCTGTATTCAGTGTGGGAAGAGCAAAAGGTTGTTGCGGTCTTCCAGGCATTGTCGTCTGTTTCTCATCCGCATTATCTATTTCATTCCCCGAAATTATACATTTCAAGGCACCTAGAAGAAGACAATCTCTTCACCACCACTCTCCAATGTCGGCGGCATTGGCATCACAGATACCCCAAACCAAGGAGTCCAGGGATTACAATATTTGAGAGCACCACAGGCGCTCTGAATGTCGCTATTTACCAAAATCTGGTCTCCAAATCGGACACGACGCCTAATCTTCATAATTGAGTGATGATATATTGAAACCGGCCGAAAGATAAGCTAACTTTGCAAGTGGACCCACCGCACCGTCCCCCGGCTGTGTTTTCTAATTACCTCCACCCCAAAGCTCTAAGAAGCTTATGAGTTTTGGGAACAGATACGTATCGACAAAATTTTCGAAGTGCCACAGTTCAGGAAGGAGGGGGTCTTGGGCAAAAGCAGAGGCGTCATAGTCCCATGATATATATATATATATATATATATATATATATATATATATATATATATATATATATATATATATATATATATAAAGATTGGTTATATTTAAGAGCAGGAGCGGTATTGTTTAACTTCTTGAGAACTTTTTATTTTCAATAGGTGACTATTGCTTGAGGGGAAAAAGATCATAAAAGATCATTTTAACTCATTATTTATTAATTTGCCCTAGGCAGCTTTCGACCTAACTGGTCATCTTCTAGGGATATAATGAAAATTATAAAGAAATTCAGCTATTTAAATACAAAATATGTGTAGATACTATACAAACCCACCGCGGAGCAACACTGAATATATTTTTAATATTAAAATATAAAAAAAATTGACACTAAAATAAAAAAATTTGAGTTTAAAATGAAGATATTTTCACGCTATAATTGTAGAAAAACAGCAGGAAAAACGCAAGATTTACTCCTCTCTATCAGAAATGGTACCCGATGTCACGCCTATCTACCTAAAGTTGCGGTGTGTACTGCCACCGACACGAAATGAATGTTGGTAAAACGACGTAGACCTCTTGTAGTTTTTCTTCATGGAGAAAGCGTGACATCGGATACTATTTCTTCCTAAGAAATAGTAACTTATAGAAAGTGTATAGTTCTAGAGAAGTTAAAAAATCACTTTTCTGCTGTTGAATATAACCAATCTTTTATATAAACATGGCCTCCTAAAATATATATATATATCCAAGGATTTGCCTTGCCCTAAGTTTTAAAGTCCTGGTATATGATTGGTTTCTCAAAGTTGCTTAGAAAGTGCTGAGATTGGCCGCGTATGCATTAAGAGCCGTCGACGAGTGAGGGAGACACTGGACTTGTGCGTTAAAGTGGACAATGCACTCTGTACGGCGAAGAACGAGCATCATCTCTCGGCCGAGATTACAAGGCAGCCTCTCAATAGGGGACGTGCATATGTATAGGACACCAAACGTGGGGCGGTGTGTTCCATCGTGTCAAACTTCTACAATTCACGCTCGGTTTGAGATGCGTAATACTCTCACCCACAGTCTAGCTACTAATGAACAAATAAACGAGAGAATAACTAAGCTAAGGGATAATGTCTATTGCGTGGCTACAACCGGCCCCAAAGTTTCGGATATGGGCCTCCCACTAAAGAGGTCAGTCCCAAAATGTCTAATGAAACCATGTGAATCTATCACATACAGGAGAACCACGTTTAGAAACAAGCTCGTGTTAGAGGCGTGGATGGCGACCGAAGTGCAGTAACTTAGTAAGGTAAACTGTCATGTACAAAGTGCTTGCGTGATGTCAGGAATCAATGAATAGTACTGCGACGGTAACAGTGAAGTTTACAATGCCTAATAAATACAATTCATTTTAGAGCTATTATTTTGTTCTACTGGATACAACCACTTGCTTGGCGTTGATGATGAGTGTCCCACACGCCTGCGAAATAAAGTGTGAAAGTGGCTATTCGTTTCTACTGTCAAGGAGGGAGCCAATTCATTTTTAAAAGCGGGTCAATTTTATTTTTCATGTTTTTTTCAGTCCTTGCGACGATACAAAATGTTAATTTTATTCCTGTGGCTTTTCCAGTTAGAAAGCTTTGACCTCAATAGCTCTCAAACGAATAACCCCAAATAAAGCCAATTATTTTCTACTGTTATGTTAAGGAAAAGCACAAGGATTTTTAACCCTGTGTCAGGAGGAAGAGCGGAACTGGCTCCGCATTACGCAAAGGGTCAATGAAGTACCCTGAGCCAATCAACGGATTTGAGGGCTCTTTTAAGGACGAATTGAGCAAGAGGACGGATTAGGGTTTTACTCTAAATGGACTGGGAAATTTATTCGAAAAAACTTTCGAAATTATCCGTACTTGGAAATTCACCGCAGTTAATGAAAGATGATCTCTTTTCTCCAGATTAGCGTCTCAATATCCACGTAGATAGAACCTTAAATTTCTACAGTGAAAGTGGTAGAGTTTCGTACTACCCATAGTGTAGTGTATAGTGAATGGTATTCTTCAGTACCATGGAAAGAGCGACGTCTACTTTTAATGGTTTTAAAATATTATCTTTTAAATATATACGTATTTACTAAAATATTTGGCTTTCTTTAACTATTGGTCTTTCTCAAACTATTTATATTTATGAAAGTGTTTGGCTTTCTTTTGTAATATTTTTTGACATTTTACCGAGAGTATTTTGTGCCCCTTATTTCTCTCAATTTACCCGTCAGCCACGGCAATTTAACAAGTAGGATTAATCATTCAGTTTACCACTTTGACGAGTTAAACTAAACCATTAAAAAACTGGCCTGATTAAGAATGGATATTAAGAAAAGACTCAGATAAGATAGTGAATTGTTTACTGTGGCACCTAGGTAAGTCCTCTTTGTCTCTTCATTATTACACTATAATAAATGCACTACCTGAGTCTTGGTTAAGTGAGACCAAACATTAAGTATTGCAGCATAGAGAAAAATGCGGTTCAATGCCTGTTGGATCGAAGACCAAGAGTAAGATCTAAGCTGCACCAAAGGAGATCTAACGTTAGTATACGTACAGATCAACAATATCATATTCCGTCAGCAACTAGGTGATACCATTGACGTTCAATACAAACATGGTAATATTGGGGTCATACACCAGTGAGAAAACCTAAACCTCTCTTATAAGACCAAAGAAAGCTGCTCCCCTCCTCTAAACTGAATCGATGATTTCGCAAAAACTCAAAAACGAATATTGCGAGGCATCTCATCACCCCTATGGTGTTCGGCGTTTCCATGATAGCATATCGCCGTTCTGTATCGTAAGTATTTTTCAGAACAAAAAAAACGCGGTGTCGTTCTGTTCACGAACAAATCTTTCGCAAATAGCATTTAACAGCTTTAACGGACGATCTGATGTGCAATGGAACTAGCGAAAACCTCACTGTGCACAGGGCATTTGTCCTGCACGTACAAGAAAAAAACAAGCATGAGAGCAACTCGCCGTACGTCCGGGTGGATACCCTTCGCCGGATTCTTTTCAAAAGAGCTACCAGAAAGGTCATGCGTCGCTTGCCTATGTATCGCAAATTTAAGCTCCACGTTCGGAGAGAACATGTATAGATGAACACAAGAAAATGAAACTGTTCTCGGACAATGATGAGTAAATTCCTCCACACTTAGGACACCAATCTACTGCCCTTCGATCTCGTAGGCAACTACAGGGCCCCTGGGATTGATCGTGTAGTCCCACGAGGTGCCTAGCGTTTAAATCTGTGAAGAAACCAAAGTAGCTGTGCTTGTAACTGCATTATCACTGCCAGAAAGGATGTATTGATTCCGTTAACGGTCAAAGATTTGTTGTTGCATCAAATTGACTGAACTTATAGGAAAATAAATAAAATACCATTATTAAACAATTTATTCACCATTTTATCCGAATTAATATTTAAAAAATAAATGCCCAATACAAAGATCAAATTACCGATTAATATCCCTGTGCCTTTTGAATTATTTGTTGGAAAATGTATGTAAGCCGGCAGCTAATGTGAAGGTAAAATTTGCATTTTTTTTCATTAGATTTGGACATTTGGGGGTGAATGTGATGATTGAGTTTTCATTTTAGGTGCTCATTCAAATGTTATCAGTGCGTTTTTATTGATGAACCAAAGGCTTTCTGAAGAGCCCAAAGATGTCAATTTCTTTAGAGGGTTTCTTATATTTTCCTAGATATGCTTATGTTCTATATTAAGGCATGAATCACAGTTTATAATTTTTTTCACTGATGTCGATATGTTTTCTATGTATTCTGACACGCAGCATCAATCCCCAAAACAAACGGGGAAAACACTTTTTCATTCTGAAAGAGATCTATTAACAACAAATATTGTCATCAAACCTGTCCATACCACCCTTAAAATTATTATAGATAGAAGCAATTCGATTCACGGAAGAAATTGGATGAATACCATGAACATTTGAGGACAGCATCGCAATGTTTTCGTTTCACTAACGTTTGCAAGTTCATATGTTTCATAAAGAATGAACTAAGTCCCTTCTTTTTATTGGCCTTGGAATTTCTAATGGTCAATTCTTTGTTTGATTTCCTTTTATTTTACCAATTCAAAATTATCAATTTCTGTGTTTATCTAAAATGGGTAAGTCAGTGAAAGTTGAAAAAAATACAATTTGTAGGAAATAACTTTTGGCACAGTGAAAAGAAGCTGTTGAACAATTGAAGGTCCACGCCAGTGCATTTGTTGCTCCTGGAACCGACTTTCTTCTGACCTTTGCTATAAAATTAATTGAAGTAAATAACATAGAAGAATTCAACCAGAACACAATTTACAAATTACATCTGGTTGGTTTTTCGTAAATTGATTGCTTACAATCAAGCCTTTAATGATACGGTCCTACTTTCGCATAAATTTCTATTAGTAAAGACACTCACGGAAATGAAAGACCCTTCCTGCAGGCATTTCACCCATGTATGTTTGTCGCTGCTCATACGAGCTCTCCACCCCATCTGACTCGTAAACTTTAGATTGCTTGGCACCTTGGTCTGTAACAGCCTCATCAGGCACAGTTTATGATCTACCAAGTACATTCTGGGAGTTCGCCTCTTGTGAGACTAACGAATCGGTAGAATTGCGTTGCTTTGCCTTTTGGGAATTGGTAGCCTGGGGAGGCTGGTTTTGGCACGGGTAAGAGTGAACCCTTAGAGCCTAGTGTGGTTGGCACGGGAGTGGTAGAACCCCCGGGCCGGTTTCGAATTTGTCCATCGGCTAGTGTTCTCGTAAGTTCGGCTAGGCCAGGGCAAAAGAGTTTATTCTCCATCAGAGAGGCGAAGTAAGTTCCAAGTCGCACAAACAGCGCAGTCTGAAGAGCCGAGACCTGAATATCGAAAAGATACGAGTTTCTTTGGTTAAAAGAATCATAGTACAGCTTTCTGAATTTACACTTAATCTTTCACAATGCAGATTCATCATGTACGAACTTACAACAGTTTACGCCAAATTCAGGTTGAACCGAATTGGCAGGTCTGAATTAACAATATGTGTAACAGAATCAGTAGTAGTAGTAATACATTGGCAGCACAGTACACAATGTCTTGAGGGTGTAGCGATGCTTAACAAAATGCAGCGACTCAATGAACCTGTCAATTTCGAACGTGGTAAAGAATATAGGGGATAAGTCTCGAGACCTGCCCTGTTTTCTCATCACATGATAGAACTTGACCGGTCCCTGCTGACCTAGCTGTTCAGTAATATTTTCAAAGGAGTAATTTACAAGTTCCCTACTAGAGACTACTCTTTTCGCGAAGTACTTTAAGAATATGATCTCTACTGTACAGGCGGGCCATAGAATGTCGGAAGAGCACTTAAAATGGCAAGCTGAGGGATACCAGCTCCATTCAGCAGAAGCTTCCTGCCTGATAAACGAGAGATTTCGGTTTTCTAAAAGAGAATCTTGAAAAGTGGCACCCAAGGCCGTGTTCAAATCAGAAGAGCAAACCGAGAAGAAGTGTTTTAAGCCAGAGTGCTCGGAAACGCTTGATAAACATTAGATGAAGGGCATCAACATCATCAAGGCTTTGCTCTCCTCACCACTGAAACGGTGAAGAGTCAGTATCTAAGAGCACCCTGTTCTTAATAGAAAGAAAACAGTTAGTAAAAAAGGTAGTTAATCAGATAGAATCAGAGAGAATAATAACGGATACGTTCGCGTTCACGCGTCCGTTTATATCCGCCGAGTCTTGTCTCTCTCTCTCTTAACTCTAACTCGCGTCGAATAATATATAGACTCCTACTCTCTCGATTAACACGCTGCGTCTCTCTCGCCGATTGCAATCATAAGATTCCGAAATTAAAATGAAGAGTTTATTTTGTTAGTCCATCTTTGCCTTGAACCTTCGAAAAGCCCAGCCAAGAAGAACATGTTAAAAACAATTCCCTTTGGAGTCAGATGAATAATTCGCCGTAAAGCCATCCTTTACCTCAAAACTGGAACTAGTCCTTCCCTTAATAAGGTGGTGATTTACGGTGATTTCATAATCTGGTGCCGTATCCCTTCCATAAACAGGTTACCAAAACTTCCCTATAACCTCTCCTGGCCATTGAACTTTCGGCTCTCGAGGCAATTAGGAAGTTCGAGTTGTTTCCTGCCACTCGGCCAGGTTATGGTGAGTGGTTGAAAGTCGGCCGAGCTACCAGAATTTCTCTGGTTAGTAAGAGAAAAATTTTGAAAGGTGTAGACAAGGGTATGTAATAAAAAGGAAAAGAGATCAGAGCATTCGCAAAATAGTAGGGTGAATGGTCGGTTATTATTATCATAATCGTGCACCATCATACCACAACCCCGACTACACTCTTCAACTTCTTACAAGTCACAATTCAATAAAGAGAGATCTGAAAGGAATTGGTGAAAGTAGAACCGATCGAAAATAACAGAAGTAAAGCCGCAAACAGGACACTAATTATGCACAGCTGAGGCTACTGGGCCGGGAGGCAGTGCCATAGTATGCCTAACACTAGGCACTTGTGCCGCAAGGACGTGCATTAGACACAGCTATCTCAAGAAGTTTGTGCAGTAGAGAAAAGATTATTAGTCAGTCAAACTTTAGTGTCAGGTTACTTATGAACAAGGATAGACTAAACGACATACAAAAACCCTTTATATGCCCTGTGCTTCTGAGACATTCAGATTTCTAATTACTATTTAATTGACCTCCATAATCAACAATTCAGAGAAGTAATTACAGGGGTTTGCTTGTTTTTTTCGATTAAGTCTAATTAAATTGGAAATATATCTATTCTTCTGATGTATCCAATTATCCATTTAAAATATATATTCATTTTTTCCCCTTTAAATCATGAGATATAGTTTTTTGGAACAATTCCTGTTGACAAAGATGTAAGAAGCATTACATGTATAGGAATATTGTTTAGTGATTCAATGATCCTGGGAAATGTTAGGCAAAATCTTGAAATCTGTGCTCAAGTTACCTCGTCAAATGAGAAAACATCTATTTTTGATAATATGAAAAAAAATACTATAAAAGAGGTTATGGAATACGGAGTTGCGATTTAAAGACACGCTAATACTTTTTAAGGTAAAGAGGTATGTAAATATCTGAATAGTCCGAAGAGACAAACATGTTGTAATAAAAAATTTGGCAACTGTTTACTAATAACGGTCAAACTGCAAATAGGGCACAAACAGAGAACCGTATAAAATGGGCTCTAAAGCAACAGAAGAATCCGTGAAAGCATCTATAATGTTTCTATCCCATTCTCCCGAAGAGAAAAACACCTCAATATAAAAAGGATAAAATATATGTAGCGCTATTTGTAATCTGCATTGTGGTCGAGATTATTAGCTGTTTACCTATGAGATCATTTCTGAAATAGGAATTCAGAACTAAAATTTCAAAGACGAGCAGAACTTGGTGAAATGCATATGATTACCTCTCTTTGCAAGGCATTTCATTCTACATTTGTTTCTCACGTATTTATTAACGATGTTACACCACAAAATATCCGAATCACGTCATGCTTCTATTCTTCATGAATTTCCTTTTTACTTCCTTTTTACTTCTTTTTTATGCGATCGTTAATTCCAATGCCATGATCTAAATACTTATGTTGTTTGAATCTTGAAAGTCAAAGGAGAGGACGGAATAATTGGAACTATTGTTCATTGTCCTAAACAAAGTTTTGATTCCACATTTTTTTGTTATTCGACTCCAATATGACGAATCTTTCATCGACATTCATTAGCTCCGTTTTTCCGGCCTTCACTCAAACCCTAAGATTGATATCAAATTTTTACCAGCAATGAAAACAGTTATTTTGATTAAATATTTGTTTAAGCATTTGTCGAATATGACTCAAGTTTGGGCAAATTTGCATTCACGGATATCCAAAGATGATCCATAAAACTTTCTGTTGATAATTGCTTTTAGTCATTTGTGAAATTTATTATATTCCTACTGCAACAAGAACCTTCCCTTTTAGGGAGTAAAAAATAGAACTGTCTGTTAATTTTTAAGGCAGATGTGATGCAGTAAGCTCAACAAAAATTGCTATGAATTTCGATTGAATCTTTTTATAATTCATTTCGTTATCTAGTGTTTCTCTCTTTTAGTGACATCAACGTTTGTCTATCGAAATCTTTCATACTCAGAGATAAGAGCAAAATATTATAATTATAAGCGAAATAGCATTTACAATATATTAATAACTTATTCATCGTTTGTTTGATTGAAAATTTGCAGTCCACGCTCTCTCTCTCTCTCTCTCTCTCTCTCTCTCTCTCTAAACAGTCCTCACTGCCTCTACTGTGTGTGGTAAAGTGTTTATTGCATTTAAGAGCGACGCAGAGTTGGAATTCATGGTCATGAGGCCTAAAAAAAAGAAAATGGGAGACAAGGTGCAAGACGCTTGTCCTGAGTTTTGGGAAACTTAAAGGTAATTCAAAAGATTTATGGGGAAATAAAATTGTGGCGTCGAATCAAGATCGAGGTGGGCAAAGGTATTGTGCAGAAGTAGTGCTTTTCCTATTTTCAAACTTTCTAGCGTTTTTATATCAAACTTTCTGATATTCAAGTTATAATTGATTTGTTTGCTCACAGTTAATCGTAAACACTCGCCAAATTTTATTCGTTTGTTACATTTATCGATAGCGATGAATATTATTTTGGTTCTAAGAAGAAAAAAATTACATATTTCTGAAATAACATTTGGCTGTCTCGCTCAAACCCATTTTTGCCTTAAAAATATGAAATAATATTGGCAGAATAATTAATGGAACTGAAATTAAATGCTTTTCAGCTCTTTCCTGGAAGCGGGGCTCCTTTCCTGACATGGTCGACCACCGTCACTTCTCTCTAGCATGGGTTCAGGCCGTTAATCTGAAACCTTGACTTTTGGAACAAGAGAAAATTGTTTCTAACTACGTTAGTGTTTCTTAATTGGGAATAAAATTAATGTTACAAACAATGGCTATGAACTAAAGCTCCTATCCAAAAAATGAGACCGACACTATAACTGTAGATATCGTACACACTAACATTCCTATTTGTATAGCTGTTGTTCGCAGCTCACAAAGTCAAACAAGAAATAATGATAAATATTTCCTTATTTTATTTTTATCGTAATTTTGTGCTTGTTCTGAGGGACATCAAGATCCTAAATATCAAAATCTAAAGCGAAGCATCTGGCACCTTATTAAAAAGTGTAAATGAGAAATTATACTCCTAAGTAAAATGTGACCAACCCTTATTCAGAAAGTATTCTCTTGTAAGAAGAATTATAGAAGACAATGGATTCACGAAATCTATATTTGCTCACACAGAGATAAACAAGACATTTTAGTTTCTTCCGTTGTCCTTAATTTCTGACAGAGGCTTAGACCATGTAGTGCTAATTATTTTATATAGATCTTATGAGCTAAAGTTCTAAGCCAGTGCTGTGGCTTAGGAATGAACTCAAGAAATTGGTTCGAGACATTTTTCGTGAAAGAATAAATGAGTGAAAGAACTTTGCACGCAAAATCGTTTAAAGTGCAGAAAAAAGGAAAATAAACCAGCGATTGCATAAAGCCTTAGCTAAGAGCACGTGAATTTTTCAGCGCTTTAAAAAATAAGAACTCTAGGCTTCTTAATCCTGCGAATTAGCGTTGTAGGAAAAATAACCATCTTGTCTAAGAGTTTATTGAAATTGGCTTCTTCAACCTTCTCTTACTCATCGATGAAATTGAATTTCACGTACTTCATCCTTTTCAATACTTCCTCAAGGACCAGAAATTATCGTACGCATTCATTACTCGGTTTTAATTTAATTTTCACGCCTAGTTTTGCTCCGATCACTAAGAAAATAGTGACAACGAATTATAAAAATCTCATCTAATTGCAAAGAGGTTTTATGAAAAATAAAACACGACTCTTAAGAGAATAAATCATAATTACCTCATCTTAATTCTAAAATCAAATAATAACAAAGTGCCATGAGTACAAATCTTTTTAAAAGGGAAATTTAGAGAAATTCCTAAAACAGAAGTACATAATCCATTCACTAAGATGAATGAATGATGAATGAAAGGAAGGATGGGAGAGGAGAGACAGTGCTCCCTCCAGAGCCCTAAGCCGGGTCCGGCAGGAGCGGCGAAGAGGCTAGGAGACAGAGAGGAACACGAAGAATAAAGATTAAAGATAGCGAAGATGGAGATTTTGGAGTAGACTTGACAGTTATCTTAGTTGATCGGTGGACCTACTGCTTTACGTGGGTTCCGAACTCCGGTATGTATTATATCCTTTATCTACTCATTTTTCTAATGTGCTCCAGCCCTACATATAAAGTGTTAGCCCGTAATGTGTGAAGGATAGAAGAAAAAGTGTAGGGAGTTGTGGGAAGAAGTAGTAAGTAGGTTGCATGGAGGTCATGCTAATCTCTTTCTGTTTCGTAGTATGGTAGAGTTTGAAATTAGATAGTTTTACTTAGTTGTTGGCTAAGTTATAAATCACTTAGATACTAGACTGACTTTCACACCCTTCATAGGAAATAGTCATAAGTATGGTGACTAGTGGAGGTTTCGTAGTGTCACTGTTAGGTTGTTGTGTTATCTAATTTACTTGATTGCTTTCAAACATAAATATTTCATCAACATTAGTCGATGTCGATTAAATGGATATTGAAATCTTTTAATCTCCCAGGAAATAAAAGGAAAAATAATAGATGAAGATTGATGAAATAGGGAAACCAGAGGTGCTTTTGTGCGCGATGTACATATACACACCCGCTGGCCCTGAATTATTCCACTTAAATGCATCATTAGTGATAACAATTATGACTTAATCGTCTCACCATGACAGAGTATGTCCCTCCACCAAGATGGATCCAAACACCCTCTCCTATAATTCATACACATCCACTTCTTATCTACCTCTATTCTTATCTTTGAGATTGATTGCATGGGGCCCAATGAGAAATCAAACGAATAGAGAAAGCACTTGTTATTCCTAATACCCCAAAATAAACCAATCCTTTTAGGATGTTTTCTATTTTAGTGGCGTGTGTAAAGGGGGCCCAGAAGTCCTTTTCATGACCACTGACAGCTGATGTAGTGTAAGTAGGCTAAAGCCCCTGAATAAAGATTCCAGAACACACGAGTCAAGAAAGGTAGAAAACCCCACAACGGTAACCAAGCATTTAATAATCCCGGCTTTAAAAGCAAATATGTCACTAAAGATTACCTTATTTGTTTATTAAAAGTATTAGCAAAATATTCATTTAAAATTTTTAGTTTAAATATCGTTTATTAAGCGAAATAAAGTAGTATTAATAATAAGAAATAACCTAACTTGAATATAATTATGTATTCAAGAAACAACTGTCTAGAGGCTTTAGTTTGGTCTTATTTTGATGATAAAAAAGTACCGATCATAAATTCCCTCAACTCTGGGGTGCGACCCTTTGTGAGGTAAGGTGATTCGGAGCTTTTTTTATCGATATGAACCCTGGTTGAACGAGGTACCACGCCACATAGCTCTTCATTGCTATGAAGGACCAAAGACGGGGATAAATGGATGAGAAGCTTTAGGTTTAATTGATCAGAAATTGTGTGTAGTGGTGGGGGTGCGGATAGCCCCATCATTTGTGCTGATGGACGGTGACCTCTTTGTTGGGCAGCTGTTAATGAGGAGGGGGATGATTATTTCTATTAGACTGGGGTGCTGGTATTGAAGGGAAGAAGGTGGAAGGGGGAGGCGTGTCTTTTATGTTTGAGGTTTAGTGTGGCTGTGCCTCATCACTCTTCCTGGCGCCTCAAAATAGGCACTTTTGGGGGTTTATCTGTCAGTGTTTCTTTCGCATATTTTCATTTAACTCCACCAATTTCATCTTTGGGGGAAGTGATCCCTCTAGTGTTGCAATTTATATTTTTAAATACCATTATTGAGTAACAATTGCATTTGGGTTGCATTCCTGTAATTTTCGAATTACACAATACATTATATAAATTAATTTCATTCCCGAAGGTAACACCCCTCCAGAGCAGACACCTGACCGACGCTTCTCGATCCATGTCTTTTTGGCAACTCTTTTTCTTCTTCTTCTACAGTCCAGCTTTGGAATTGAGTAATAATTTGAAGTTCTATGAAATTGGGTCTTGTGTAGATTTTAATTACTATATTTACCTTTATTTCTTTAGAATTACGTTTAGGGCTCCGGGAATTATTTCTAAATTGAAATAAAATTGTCAAATTAGTGAAATAAGTAAATATATATTTGACCCATGGAATTGGAATCACAGGTTTGTGTACAAAGATGATCAACCCAATTTTAATCTAAGGAAAATAATTCAAATTAGGACGAGAAGAACAACGCAATGGTAAAATGAGCGGACGCGAGAGAATAAAAGAGGAAATAAATATGATAAAATAAAAAAACAATGCTGAAAATGTTTAAAAAAGCCATTGATTGCATAAAACCTTTGTGAAAACCCTAAAACCCAAATCCGGGAGATGTTGCGGGCTTCCTTGAAAACTTAATACAACAAACCCAAAATCGAAAATTGCCCACCTTTGCAGATCATTTTGAAGTAGAACATTATTCAAATGTAAAGTTGTAATGTTGTGACTTTAAATGAAGTCTATCAAAATATGCATCGATTTGTTAAAGGAAAGCATTTTAATTCGTTTTATTACACGGAAAGGAAATTAAAGTTTGTTGTAGTGCAGAGTTGGCAGAAAAAGCGAAATGAGTGAGATGTGACAGAGAGAAAACATGAATGAATAAAGCAAAGCGTATAGTAACATACAAGAAAGAATGAAACGAGCTATGCATACCAAATAACATCTCCCACAACTGGTTTAACTAGGCGAAGTATCTATTTTATAGACTTCTATAAACAATTTAGATGAAAACTCTCATCTACCCAAATATAGGGACATAAATCCTTTCGCGTCGAAGTCGGAAGAGAAGTAAACCGGAATGTACGAAAAGAAGATAAACCCCATAAACGCCGCTACACTTCATGATATATAAATAGAATAAAGGAAAACTCGCTCTAAAATTACATTCCAACAAATGCTTGAAAGCTCTAATTTGGTATTAAATTGTTTCCCCATCTAAAGTGATATTTAGATTTTAGTGCCAAGCTTTTCATTGCAAAATAGCACAACTTTTATGGCCCTGTGAGGCCAATATTGGAAATATCTCACTTTTAAAATTTCTCATGTACAAATCACATTAAACATATCGAAATTGTAGCTATAATGGTTGCCCATAACGACCAACATAGTGAGGCATTTATCATTTCGAAAGACGTAGGAAATATAATTTTATGTCCCTCTGCAAACAAACTAAAACTTACTGGCTTCTATTTTCACCACGCAAGGTACATATCTCGAAATTTATAGGAGTGGAAACAATAATAAAGAGCTATTACAATAAATGGCCTGTCTGCGATATACCGAAGAACACAGGACAAGAATGCACTGTTAACACGATAAAACGTATATATATTACTGTATTTTATTCAAATACATAATTTCTAGAAGAATTATTTTTTTTAAACTTTAATTCATACTACTAAAGATGAAGGATTACCAAAATAACATCAACAATCATATAGTACCTTATTAATATAGATTGGATTCTCACCGTGGTTATATGGAATCTTCATTGATAAATGTTTGCATTAGAATGCCAATTCTATATTTTATGAACTATATAGTAACACAATAATATTGTTATTATGTCGTTAATTTCAATTAACATCTGGAGAAAAATAGAAATACTTTATCGTGAGGCGCACCTGTGTACCATAAGAGGCTACCAGATTTGTTGCACAAGGAACTTGGCCTTGTTAATTAAACTACCATATCAGAGTGTAATCGAATTCGTCAATTTTTTGTCGAACTCATTAGACTAGGAAAGGAATGCAAGAAAATGACTCTTAAAGAAAACCTGTTGATCTGCCTAAGGTTAGCCTGACCTAGAAATATTAATCAACAGGGTTGTTATAGAGAGAATAATTAAGCGAGGCGAAAGAATATGGTGGGAATTCACAAACCTCGTACGTATTATGTGAGTTATTCGTCAAATAAACGGCCGTTTTGAAAGATATGACTTGGACTCATTTACTGAGGAAGCAGAAGCAAACTTAGATGGTGGCAAATCATTTCAAGAGTTTCCCACATTGATCTTTCTCTTGATGGAGGTGTCCAGCTAAAAAGAAACTATGTTTAATGTGTCAAGCCGTCCCTAAATTATATAAAATTTAATAGTTTAATCCTAATAGTTGCTTGCTTTCGATGATTGAAAGCTCATTCCTTCTGTCTTTGTAAATTTGCCTCAGTTCAAGCGAAAATTCGGTTGCGTGAAGCTCAAGTCTTGGGATCTTTATATAAAGAGACATACAAAAGTAAATTGACATCCAGGTAATTACTGGAATAACTTTATTTTAAAATTTAAAAAATTAAATAAAATTTTAAAAATAAAATAGATTTTAAAAAAAGAATGTACATTAATAATTTATTGACTTCAATTTACTGTTTTTAGAGCTGCAACTCACCTAATCCTAAGATTAATAAGTTCTAAGATTACAGCTTGAGCTATTTTTGAACATCTTTTGTGTACTATATTGAACAATTATGATTGTGCCGATATTTATTTAGTGTTTCTTAAAGTCTTGTCTTGTATTCTCTATTTATTGGGTTAATGTCAGGGAACTAATTCGTCCAAGAAGTCGTTTGGTGTCACTTTATAAATCCTGCTATTCTTTTGCCCTTTCCCCAGTGTGACAGTGAGCCCACTTTTTATGAATAAACAACCTTTCTTTTCAAGCTGATCATTTGAAAGAACTGGAGTAAACTCCTCTTTAAGAATGGAAATGTCTATTTCCGAGTTGATATTGCCAATGCACTTTAACAATACACTTTTGCTAATACAGTTTAACGTGCAATTCAAACCACGGTGTTTTAGTGTTTTTGCCCTGTTTTATTGTATTATATGCTGTTCTATGTCCCGTGTGTGAATTTATCGCCGCAAAATAGATAGCGGTAAAAATGAAAAAAAGTAAATGGAAAGAAGTTTGAAGTTTGCTGAGAGTTGAAAGTTTGCGTTGATGTACGCGAGTATTTCCCATTCGTTTAATTTTCGTCCAGAATCTCGAGGTGTTAGCTCGTTGTCGATATTTTGAACGGCTTTGTCCCAGTATTCCTTTGGTCTGTCAGTTATGTCTATTTTAGTTCTCTTTTTTTCGTTGCCAGGTTTAAGTTTTTATTCCCTTGGGGTCCATTTCTTAGTATATCATCATTTGATAATATTATTTCCGTATTCTTCGCTTTCTTCCCTGAGGTCCAAATGAAATATTTTATTGTTTTATTAGCATTTCTAAGTATTGCATTGCTGTCTGCTGTTTGTATGCTTGACCTTATTCTGTTAAGTCTGTCTTCGATTTCTTCAAGTGTTGCTTCATTAAGTCCGTTTTCACGTAATTATCTAATTCCTGTTTGTATTTTGCCTAATCTGCTCTATAGTATGCCGTCCATTTTTCAGCGAGGATCTAAATTGTTTGCTGTGAATGGTGAGTAGCGTTGGTGCATGATCGCTGCAGATAGCATGTACATGTTTCATATGATAGTTCAATGGTAGATTGTTATTTGTAAAGCATATGTTTGTTGTGGCTACTGTTGCATTTCTGATGAATGTCGAGACGTCCGGTCCTGGTCTTCTGACTATCCGTCTATCTACTAGGGCTTGTAGGTCCGTTCTTGCTTGGGTCTTACATCTGTATCCGGTGTCCTGCGTATCTTGCATTTAAATCTTCTATTAATAAGATTGGTAGTCTATTATTAAATATCCTCACAATGCTATTTATTGGGAGATTTATTGGTAGATCCACGCGCTTTACCTTTAGAAGAATTGTACTATTATTCCATTGCCGGACACCAATCAGTTGTAAAAGGGACACTATATCATCACAGTTGTTTCAGCTACACGTGCTAAAAGAGGTGTAGTAATGACCAAATTCCAACTAGGAGAATAGAGTTGTCTATATTATCACTATTGCTTGCGGTCTGGGGCAGGAGGGTGCATGACTGATCGCATGATTGTAACATTCAATCTGTTGTGGTATTTGCCAAATTGGACGATAGTGAGGTCACAGAGTAAAAATGTACTTAGTTAAATTTTGTATAGAGAAGTGTTTATTGAAATATAAATATGGTATGGTAAATCAAGATAAAATTAAGGAAAACTACAAAATGAGTAGAGTTAGTAATGTTGTTAATATATTAAATCAGTAAATGTATGACTATTTTTCTTATACAATGAATAATAGTTCACTTGCTCGTTAAACCTTTTGAGAGTTGGGCTAGGTACTGTAAGGTGAAACGAACAAATTTGGCATTAAGTACTTATATATAGGTGAAATGAATCGTATTAGAAATCTGGTGTTTTATTATGCAAAAATAGATTATAGGTTTAAGCCAACAAACAGTCACAATTAGACTTTACCGACAAACGGGGCTACGGAATAAACTTGCAAGAAAGTAAAAAGTATATAAATAAACTCCATAATAAATTCTGATATCACTCAATGAGTTTGTCTGTTGTAAACATTAATATCACTTATTAAATTAAGCCTTCAAACAGTGCAGAATTTAAGATAATTACATATTAATGATATATTATATCATAATCATATATCTTAATATTTTAATAAACATTTTAAATCAAAATCAAAATAAAGACCATTTGCTTGATGCATAAAATGTTATACCATTATTTTCGACATTGCAATAGGCAAATACTTCTAAAGAATATTAAATGGGTTAAGTTCAAAACATGAAAGTAAAATACATAGGGTCAAAGCAAAAGAATGACTGTGTCCCATATTATTTTCAGCACAGACAGCATAAAATAAGAAAAAACACCTCTAAAGCCACATTTGCAATTTACAGCAGCATTTAAATTCACTCTTAGACATGGACAGTCTTTGCAACAACCTCATCTAAAGTGTTAACTATCCGAGCTTCCAGAACATATTATCAAGACGCACAATTGATCAGTTCAATGACATGGAGGTCACTGTTTGGGTGAATAACAAAGCGGATGCGTTTGTCCTAATCAAAATAAAATTTCAGCTTGGCAGAAGACGGAGGAGAATTGAATTTGCCTTGCCTGAACGTCAAACAATGATGCATCTTTTTAATTTCTACGTTGATCAAAGATATCAGACATTACCGACAATAAATGTCACCATAAATGTGTTCTCCCTAAGGTATCATCGGATATAAATGCGACATATGCCACGAAAATGATATTACTCTCAACATGGGGTCGAGGAAGTTATGTTCTAAATAAAATGTTAAAGTGATTGAAGGACTTTAAGATTTATTGTAAATAACAAAGATGGTGAGGTCGTGAGGGGTGGGTAAATCACGACGTTGAAAGAGAGACATTGCAAATATTTGCTTCAGCCTATATTATTACCAAAAACAGAAATTGTTCTTTGAATATCCTATATAAAGACGAGTGGTTGTGCCGACCAGCCATAATTACACCAATAGCTCGCGTATATGATCGCCTAATGCTTTAATGGAGTTTGCGTTGTACCTTATGGGAGTGTATACATCTTTCTTTATAGGAATATTTCTTTATTTCAGTAATCGCTATAATTTTGAGCTTTACCCTCAACATTGAATTACTGGAAGTTAAAAAGATAAGCAACTCGGATACATAATAATAACTTGGAAAATGATAAGTACCATGGTTGTCCAAATGGGCTAGGATTTATCGCAAGCAAATTTTTTTTAGAGATATAGGAGCTTGGGCATCCTTTTATAGGATTTCATGTTTTAGGATTCAACACACAAGAAAATTATAGAATATTTTCCTTTTTAGTGGGGATTTTATTCTTATGAAAAATAAATTTACTTCATTATTAACAATTAAGACAATAATACAACTATTGGAGGGTCATAAGTGATTAAACTACTGAACTGAGTGTGTGGTTCACCTTTAAAATTTTGCACCAGAATATTTGAAATTTTGATGAGTTATGGTAAGACCTTTGAGTTAAACGAACTCAATGAATCAAAATTTTTCGTAGAGTGAGTTGAGTGTGTCAGCTGAATGACAGTGATGAGACCATATGAAGGAGTAGCAATGAAAATTTTAGTGAATGAATAATAATGAAAATGGTCAGGACTTAAATGAGGATTTGAGGTATTCTCAGACTTACTCTATGTGATGCGTGTCCGTTCAATCACGTGAGATTAACTTTCTATGTGGGGTAGTCTGTAGATTTTGATATGCGCTTCACAGATCTTGGTGTATGTCTGTGTGTGTTGATCCGAGATTGTTTCTAAGGGTTTTCCGTTATTGGTTATCAGATTTCCAGCTTGTGGAATCTAGCTCCTGGGCATAATTTATATTAGCTAGATCCCATAGGTTCTGTAATCTTGCTCTCTAATTTTGAGGTAATTTAGGTATTTGAGTTTGGCCCTGACTGCTACTGTAGCTTCCTCCTTCCTTTCAACAGGATCTTGAGTGGACAGGAGTTGTTGGTAGGAAATTTAATATAGAAAAGAATATGAAAAATCCAGGCACTAATTATGGTGTAGAGTAATCATGTTGTTTTTGCTTATGCACATACTTTGGTGTTCTGAAACTTGAGTCCAACTTCACAGATTTCTTTGGTAGTGGAGCACAATTTTGCAGGTTTCGTGAGTGTCAATTGATTGTCTAAGGATGTATGCAGCTTTTAAAGTTCTTATGTGTGCTCGTTCTTTCCCTTTGTTTCACTCTAGTATATAGGCAAGTTTTTCTTCTCAAGGATTGTATAGGGATGTGTGCATCTTGTAGGAAATCTAGCACACACTCAGAATTATTTCACAAAAACGTGTTTGCAGTTCTCCTGGTCTTTCTGAATGAAAGATTTCTAAAAAGTGAATTTGCATAAATAGGGTATTGAACGATTTAATCCTATCTTTTTAGTAATAAAAAACTTTTTGTGGAAAAACTTCCACTTCTAGAGAAAAATAGGGGTGTAGGGATATACAATACACAGCCAGAGGTCATCGTTTCTATATAAAAAAATGCCATCTATTTTTGACGAAGGGCAACCTGCTAAAATTAAGGCTGAGAAATTGTTTAGCCATATAGACGGGGGTCCTTTTACAGGGAGAGAATATTTGATTACCAATGACACCTCTCCCAAATCCAATTACTTCGGGCAATAATTAAGCTCAGTAAGCGCGAGCTTCATCATTTGTTTAATTAAAGACCTTCGCTTTAATTATGCATTGGCTGATAATATTTGAGGGGCGCTCTAAAACCGGCAAAATAAATGTTGAAAATAGCTTCATCTATGAAATCTGATGTGCTACTCTTTCAGCGGAAAGCTTTTATTCATTTAATGAAAGGGTATCCGTTCTTTCACTGTCGTGCTCTTTATTGGTGGTGGTTGGGCCGATTATATCAAGAGAAACAGAATTAAAGAGAATCTTTGGGCAGATTACTGTGTGTATGATGATTTTGTATATCTGTATAATTTAGAAAGACATGCCAGACAAGACTCTCCGAGATTAAATAAAACTTGTTTAGTTTCCCTAAGTGAAAGAAACTCTGATTGTATTCGAATGTAAGTTTAGGGAAATATGAAGTGATATCCGGTCGCACAATGCATTAAGTGAGAACGCAGTTGATTAATGAGCTAGATAAAAGAAAAGCAATGTTGTGAAGTTTAACTGAGGTAAAGGGATCAGATGGCAACGATATAAATGTTGAAAAATTATTAAATTAACATTTGATAAACCCTCTTTATCGTTTACGAGATATTAAGGTACTTAGGAAGTTATTTTCTCGTGAGAAGGGGTTTGGTTCTTATCAACGAGGAATATGTCAAACCTTAATGGGTGGTTGGTTGTACGTCTAAAGTGGTGATAGTTGCTCAATAGAGGGCATCACTGAGCAAATTTAGGCCCCAAAATGGCTTTATGCTTTGTGCACTGGTGAGTGGAATCGAGGGCACGAGTTTTCCTGGCAGTAAATTACCAAGTTCGCCGCAGACATATTTTGGCGCAAGAGTCGTTTCGGCGCAGATGCTGCTAACCATATCTAATTTTTTTTTTAAAAATTGTAAAAAAGGTAATTGTTCTAAATCTCTGTGAAGGAATTTGGAAATTATTTGATCGTTGGCGTTCGTTCATTTGTTCGTGTTCAAACACTCAAAAACTAGTTGATGGATTTCTACTAACTTTGGTAGAACACTAGAACCTTAACCTAGAAGAAAACTAAGAGTTTTCGCCAAGGCAACTTGATAGAGATTATGTAATCGCTAACATGTTTTAATTTGTTTATTTACAAAATTGAACGAAAATTAATTATCTGATTTATAAATGAGGCTTATTGGGCGCATATTAGGATATTGCTATTGCTATATATATTGCTAAGCTAAGCCTTCTTAAGTCGTGAAATTATATAAACAACTAAATGTGGAAATTTATTAAGCATCTCGAAATTTTAAATATAGAAATAAGTCAAGGTAAAATGACAATTAATAACCCTACGCTGACTTAATATTGGCATACATATATGACGCTAATTGAAAGCAGACTTTAATAATAATAATAATATATTTATACAACAAGTAATAATAACCTATTAAAATAATAATATTTAATAATAATAAGATAGAAATATGTAAGTATAAAATGAGAATAAATAAATCTACACAGACTTAATATTGACATACATATATGACGCTAATTGAACGCATATAACAATAATAATATATTAATAATAATATTCTAAGAGAAATTAGAAGCCTTAATAGATATGTATGTCACAGTAAAAAACAAAGAAAAATACACTTTTAATCATGAATTAAATATACACATTATTTATAATTTTAAGAAATTGGTCCTAAAATTTAAAAATACGTAATATTCTCGAAATTTCTCACCAGTCTGCGATTACTTCCATGTTCATTCCTGAACCTCTTTAATTTTAAGGGGGGATTATGGCCTGCAACAAATTTTTGAAAATAAAGGTCTCTTCCTCTTTGTATGTACTTTATACAAACAGTCAATAAATTTCATATATTTTGTTGCTACAATACGAGTTCCGATTGCTACCTCCTGTTTACTGCTTGTAGATGAGTGTTTGTCCTATCTTCTTCGTTTAGTATTCGCTAAAATAGATTTCACATTGCATGAACAAAAAGGTTCTCTCTTTTCTGTTGTTTGTTTTTCTGTCCATTTTTTCTACGTAATGTCTTCAAACCAATCGAGAAGTTCTTGTAGATCATCAGGTAATTCGTGACTTAACTGCAAGATTGCATCATATATGTGTTCTATTGAATATAATATACAGCACAAACCATTTTACATTTTAAGTTAAACTCTGTATCATTTATGTATATAACAGATTGTCCTAAACCCCAAAAGTTTTTATATTATGACAAAAATGGAAAAAAAAACATCCTCTGATATCGATTGTCGAAGAATGCTATTTTATTTTTTTAAGGTAGAGCCGTCTCAAACAAATAAACATTTAGTGAAACGACCAGGAATTATCCCAAAATATAAACATATATTTTAAATTTAATAATTAACTACAAAAAAACAGTAAAATATTTATATTCACCTACTAAGTTAACCGAGGCTAAACATGCTGGCAACTGGGCCTATTACAATATCTATTCCTGACAAAAATAAAAAAATTGGCCTTACGTAAACAAACCAATTGCCAATTAGTTATTTAATCGTGACCCTTTTAGATTAGCGTTAAACATCAAATTAAATTACACTCTTCTACTAGTAAATATGACGGGGTTCACGCACAATTGTTTCTACTTCCGTTAAATCGAGTAACGTAATAAACTCATACTAACGCAATATGAATATAAATGTTCTTTCTAACTTACATGACAGAAGGGATCAGGGGTTGCAGGATGTCACTGGAGGGCTTTCCTCGCACTTCGGAGAGTTGGAGTGGCCGATGGTAGATTTTTTTCGAGATAGAATGGAGGTAAGGGGGGGGGGGATGTCAACTTTTTATTGTAACTTTGCCTCCTGTTAAGTGTAAAAGAATGAGGAAGTTGTTGTGCTCTCTATCTCAAGGAGTCCTCTTCTGGATGCTCTTGAAGCCTATTTGTATCCTAGTCTTTAACACCGGGTGCCCAACTAGTTTGGGGGTATAGAAGGGGATTTCTACTGTACTTAAATGGAACCTCGTTGGGGATTGGTTCTTCTCCTCTCACTCTTGCGGAGCTTGCTTATATAATTTATTTTAAATTTATACTCTTGCAAGAGTAAACTCCAGCGCATGATGCGGTCGGTGAAGTGTCGCACATTCCTAATATAGGCTAACGGACGGTGGTCGGTTCCTATCTGAAATTCTTTACCTATCATGTACATCTTGAATTTTTCTATGAACCAGATAATTGATAGAGCTTCCTTTTCTACAGTGGCATATCTCTTTTCGCGTAGTAATAATTGACGACTAGCATATGCAACTGGATGACTCGTTTTTGTCATCCTTGTATTGAAGGAGTACACCTCCAATGCCCTCGTTGCTCACGTCGGTCTTAATCCCAAAGTATTTTTCCGGGTTGGGCAAATTTAAAAGTGGGGCAGAAATGAACTTACTCTTGAGCTGATTAAAATGGGAAACAGCGAAATCATTCCAACGTAGACGATCGGGTAAATTCTTTTTTAAACGGGAGCTGAGGGGGGCCGAAATTGCAGCGAAATTCGGAACAAATCGCTGATAGTGAGAAGCTGATCTTAGGAACAATCTTAATTGCTTCTTTGTAATCGGGAGGGGCATGTCGGCGATTGCCTTAATCTCGTTCTCTTGGGGACCTAACTTGCTTTGTCCTATTTTGAAACCCAAATATTTTATGGTTTCGTGGGCAAAATGGCATTTGCTGGGGCCAATGGTGAGGCCATTTTCGCGCAGTCGCTCGAAAAGAGCTAATAGGGTGGTTTAATGGTGACTCCATTTAAATCGTTCTTGTAGCTGACTCTTTTGATGTGGTGTCAGCTGCGCGTCAATATCCAGGTCAGAGGGTTCCAAAGACTCGCCTGGTAGGGAAGGAGGAGGGTAATCGGCATCAGGTTGGGTGCACACTATCTGTAGTACATTAAGGGACTCCGCAAAGTAATCTTCTTCAAGCGCCGATGTTTCGTCCAGTTCTACGAAGGTATCTCCATGGGCGCGTTGGGGGTTCTTTTTTTCTTGGGGTCCACGGACAGTCTCCGTGTCCTTGTCTTGGGCCTTATCGCCTAAAGGTGATAGTGCTTCACACTCCTTTTGCGCCGTCCTAAAGTCCTGGTTAAGGGTTTCCTAGAAATCGGACGGTATCGGGGTTCTGATGGAGACGGGCTCCTGGGCTTCTTTCTTATCTCGGCCTCGAGGAAGGGCGGCCTGAGAGACAGGGTCGAAACTTACTTGGGGGCTCTGTCCTATAAGCACGCAACAGAATTTCATGGGTGCTGAAATGACTTCAGCCCAGCCATCATAATATTGACACTGCAGGTAACATCTAACGACAGGGAATTGGTTCGCCCGCCCAAGGTAGTCATGTACCACCGCAAATTTTTCGTGGTTAGGGTCTACTGGGGGGAGAAGTTCGTCGGACACGATGAAACACGTACATCCTGTGTCCCTGACGAGAGTCGATACTCGACAGCCGTTCACGCTGCCCTCCTCAAATTTCAAAGTTCCCGATGAACCTTTATCAAAAACAAAATTTACCTGGTGGCCTGACGGAGGGGGAGAAGTTTCTGCTTGGGTCTGCACCACCGGGGAAGCCGGGGTTGCATTAATCTGGTGAACTTGGTGGGCTGGTCCGCTTTTAAGCCTAGAATTTTGGGGGCAATTCCAGCTCATGTGGTTTTCTACACCACAGGTGAAGCATATGATTGGTCGCTTCGGGAAGAGAGATGGAGGGGAAATCATAACGGGAGGTTTGGAGTCCCGTTGTTGGTTTTGGGGAAAGAAGTTTTGGGGTTTTACGGGGCTCGGAAACTTCGTCGGCTTTTCTGTGAAGGGGCGCGAATCCTTCCTTCTTTCCTGGTTTGGGGGTTGGTGAGAAGTTCGATTCTCCTTTGGGTATAAATTATGGCTTGCGGCATAGACATCCGCTTCTTCGGTACATTCTTTAAAGGTCTGGCACCGACGATCCTTGACGAACGCGCGGATCTCCGTCGGGAGAGACGCCAAAAATTGATCTCTCAACACGAAGTCTGTTGAGGACTCGTAGTTCGGATCAACCTTTGAGGATTCTAACCAAAATTTAAAATTCCTCTGAAGAATGTATCCGAATTGACGGAACGTCTGTCCGGGTTTAATACGACCACCTCGATATTCTTGGCGGTAGAAATCGGGAGTCATATTATGAGCGGCCAATAACTCAGCTTTTAAGGTGCTGTAGTTAATTGTACACTCAAATGGTAAAGACATAAAAATTTCGCGCAATTTACAATTTAACAGGGGAAGTAATCTGGCTACACCTTCAGCCTCCAGATCCATGTTATTGATTTCGAGGATCTTTTTGAAGTGGGCTAAAAATGCTCCGAAATTCTCTCCATCCTTGAAATTGGGGAGCTTTAGTGAGAGATTGAGGAGGGCTTCGGAACGTGAACTGGCGGACTGTATCTCTGCTTCAACACGAGCTAATTCAATCTGATGGTGAAGCTCAGCTTGTCTTATCCGTTCCTCTCTTTCTCTTTCTTTTTCTTCTCGTTCTTCTCGTTGGATTTCTCTTTCTCTTTCTCTTTCTGTTCTTTGCTCCTCTTGAACGTACTCAATTAGTTCTTTTCCGTAGAGTCCTAAGGATTCTCCTTGCGCTTTAAAGATTTCGAACTGAGTCATCTTTGCACTTAGGGGCGCACTAGTCAACCAACTAAAATTCCTTGCAACAAGAATTATGCCTCTATAGAATTAGCCTACCTAAATATGGGCACTGACCTATTCGTACTTGGTTACTCAATCTAAATAACCACTGACTAAATCACAAAAAAAACACAAACAAATTATTATAACAGTTCCTTGAGCTAATCCAGCTTCTTAAGTTTCAAAAAAGGGGATAGCAATCGTTAAAACAAAGGGGAACTACTATACTCTATTAATATAACGAATAACACTATGCTTTACTCGACTAAGACCAGTGTTTGCAAAGATATAGCGTTAATCTTACACACCTGATACCAAATTTAAATAGTATATATATATATATATATATGTCGTAGAATGGACTCTCGACGATATACCATATATAACTATTCGTTGAGGGAACTTCTTTAATTATCTTTAGAGTGCGTGATTGTCTGGCGGGCCGATATTTTGTATCTTCGATATGCTTAAGAAGTGGAACTGAGCTTAAGGATAATAATATTGCTATCATTAATAAAATAGAGTTTTATTAATAAAAACTATCAACAAACACAAAACGGAAAATATTGACATAAACAGAAAATGGAAAGGGTCGTAGAGACTCGGGCTAATCCGAGGATTAAAGGATTTAAAAGGGTAAAACAAATATAGAGTTAAAGGGATGGGATGGTTCGCTAATCCATTTCAAGCACAGGATATAATTGACAGAAGGGTTAAGTACTCAAAAGTGACGTTTGGCTTACGTAACTTTATACTAGTGGTGCAGTGAAAGGCGACGTGAAGGAATTTTCGGTCCGCTTGCGAGTTCCAGCCGAAGGGGGGGGATAAGATGATCCTGACGTGGCGTCTTGGGAATGAGAACCGTTTCTTGACGAACGGCTTGAAGAACAATGGCTGTTCTACGTTGTTCTCTTCCGAACAAAAGGAAGGGGGGCGGGGAGAACCGTCTCTTGTCTACGGGCTCAAGAACAATGGCTGTTCTAATGTTGATCTCTTTTTGAACAACAAGAGGGAAGGGTAAGAACCGTTTCTTGGCGAACGGATTCAAAAGAAAAATGGCTGTTCTACGTTCTCCTCTGAACAACAGGGACGGGGGTGAGAACCGTCTCTTGTCTACGGGCTCAAGAACAATGGTTGTTCTAATGTTGTTCTCCTCTGAACAACAAGGGGGAAGGGTGAGAACCGTTTCTTGGCGAAGGCGTCAAAAGAACAATGGCTGTTCTAACGTTGTTCTCTATCTGAACAACGAGGGCGAAGCCTTGAGGACTTGGCGTCACGAAAGGCTCGAACCTTTGGCACTCAAGGGATATTGTCCTCCTTCTGGACAAGTGATGGTGAATCTCAAGGTCGAGGTCCCTCGGGCGCACAAAGGGAGAGAGGGTCGTGGTGATGTTTCGCGACGAAAATCTAGATCTATAATCTGATCTTAGTGGTAAAGTTTCAATCTAAATAGTCGAGACACTTCCTTGGCGTCGGGGGACAATGGAGTGGGAGCTTCGAGGGAATGCACAGCCGAGGCTGGGAACAATGCCTTATCTGCTTATAAGCCTAACTCAATCTGGCGAGGTCAGCGTATGGGGGTGAACGGGGGGACGATAACCTCCTTGTTTAAACATTGACATCCAGCCAAGCTTCGAAGCGAAGATGCACGTGGGAGCATCGTGGTTTTAAATAAGATGTGATAGGGGTTAAAATTAACGCGTTTTCACCCCGTTCTATCACAAACAGGTTCATGTTTTTAGTTTCTGCATATCTCGTTTTTTACAAATTCGCACTAAAAGTGTGTATATATATATATATATATATATATATATATATATATATATATATATATATATTCTATAGGTTTGCTTCTAAGAAGGCTTATTTTGAGGTTGAGGATAAATCCCAAAATGAGACATGTAATATTTCTCATTTAATTAAGAACAACGTTTCGGGTATCTTACCCATCTTCTGGTCTATAAAAGAGATTTAGAAAAGGTTTAAATTACAAAAATTATAATGCACACAAAGTTTAAAAATAAATTATTTAGTTAATTGAAATTATGGCAAATCGTTTGAAAACTATTGAAATTTAGATATGGATCAATTATGGGTACTTTAAATATGCATAAATATAACACTAGTTGATACAATTATTGGTTGACACAGATATTAGTCACTAAATGAAGCAGCAATAGTAATAAATTATTTAATAAAATGAAAATGTGAAAAAATCATTTGAAAACTTGACACTAAATATAAATGCTATAAAAATGGATAAATATAAGAATATACTAATTGGGGCAATTAATTGGTACACAAAAATATTAGTCACCTTTAGTGGACGGTAAAAGCGGAGAGACTGAGGAAAGATTATAGAGGAAACCGATTAGAGATTTATAGACCAGAAGATGGGTAAGATACCCGAAACGTTGTTCTTAATTAAATGAGAAATATTACATGTCTCATTTTGGGATATATATATATATATATATATATATATATATATATATATATATATATATATATATATATATATATATATATATATATATATATATATATATATATATATATATATATATATATATATATATATATATATATATATATCTTGTTCTACATCTAAACTGGCTCTCCGCAATGCAACGCATGAAAATATAGGAATTTCTATATTTCGATTCAAGTCGTATTCTTTATTACCACATTATTCGCGGTGTAATTTTTTTATCGCGTGGATTTGCACCAATAAGTTAATAGGTCAGTCCATAGGTAGGGCGGTCAGATGGTAACCATTTCACTCTTTAATGAGTTTTTTGTCATTAACATTGTAACTATTCGGCTGATTCTGACGGAATTTGAAACCGTTATGTTGGTTTACATTTCCTTTCGGGTGATATAATTGCCAAAGTCCTTCCCAGATTAGTACGGGAATTATTGAAAGTTTTGAAGGTGGTCAAGTCTGTTGACCTTGTTTTATGATTGGTCGACCAATTCAAAGTACCATTTCCTTATCGCGTTTATATAAATTATAAATAAAGCTTCGAATTATCATCAAATTGTGTAAGTTGCGAATGTTATCCTTGAGCGAACTCGTTGACTTCCGCCTAAGTGTGTTAAAGGTTGTCGCAACCAAACCTACTCGTCGGAAAGTGAAGAATGGTCCTCACAGTAAATGGGGGATACAAAATCTGGGATAACAAATAAAAAAATTAAGTTAAAATGAAAGAAATGATTCCTAGAAAAAGATGTTCATTTAAGTTTTCTTAAGAAATGGGGATGGGTTAAAGAGGGAAAGCCCCCAAAAGTTAATAGGAAAAGGAGATTTTCAAAATCCCAATTCGAGCTAAATGAAAAAGATCAAGTTGGCCTCCTGACTAAATGAGCTGTTTGCCATTTTGGTGCTCTTATACCTCAAAATGAGAGCACCAATTTTAAAATTCTTGTAATTTATTTCTAACCATAATTTTTACAAGAAATGAATATGAGAAGAAAGTGTGTTACATGAAGGAGTTTTATTTACAATTCTATCTGGGCGCTATCATTCGCCACCTTCTTCTCAAGCCGCCCGGGAACCGCATTAACTGATTTCACAAGGAACTTTTGTGGGATGGAAGAGAAAACTGCTTGTATTCCTCCTTCAAGTTCTTCCAAAGTTGTTGGTTTGGTAGAGTAAACTCGCCTTTTTATCCAACAGCAAAGAAAATTGGGTGGGTGTTAAGTTAGGACTTGTGGCTGGCCACTCATACGGACGAGGACGATCCACCCTTCTCCGAACAAGAGCAATATGAAGA
Source organism: Ceratothoa steindachneri (assembly GCA_963969495.1). NCBI lineage: Eukaryota > Metazoa > Arthropoda > Malacostraca > Isopoda > Cymothoidae > Ceratothoa > Ceratothoa steindachneri. Next base: position 62,549,031 of record OZ018337.1, read on the forward strand.
GGAGCGCCATCTTGACTGAAAATCAAATCTTTACTATCCTCTAAGGTACTGATACCCTGCCATATTTCATCCAGATGCATGGTTGAAGTACCTATTGGCATTCATGGTATCGCGTGGGTTGAAGGGACCCACAATTCTGTCCTCAATCATCCCAAACCTTGGGACCATTCTGCATTTTTGGAGAGATAATCCGAGAATCTTCTTCCGCCCAGTAGTGGCAGTTGTGATGCTTTACAAACCCACCCATGTTAAATACCGCTTCATCACACCAAAGGATATTTTTTTTTAATGAAATAAGACTAATCTTCATACGAAGCCAGCATCACCTCCAGGAATCACCTCTGAAAGGAAAACAACAACATAGATAATTTCCATACATCAAAGAACATACACCTTGGGAGGACCTTGGCAATTCTATCATTCGAAAGAGAATGTAAACAACTTAGGGGTTTAAAATTTCGTTAGAATCAGCGAATAGTTATGTATGATGTTATTGGCCCCTTTTTAATGAAATTTGAAGATGTGGGTGGTATTTTTTATGTCACTCTTTAAATCTAATCCTTTCCATCTTGAGCATCAGCTACTTGTTCTTCATTTTCTTCAGGAGATAAAATTATTCCACTTGATGGCATTGACACATTGGTGTATTTATAGTAAGCAACTCTTCTTCCTTCACTTTGCTGTTGCTTTTACTTATTGACTTATAGATTTTAGTCATTTAATCTCGAAAGCAAACTTGGTGTGGTCGAAAAGAAATTATCAGTTCTCTCTGAACTGTAATGAAAGCAAGTTCCTTCATAGAGATCTTCATCTCCATAGACGATTTAAATTAATTTGAGTTTGGTTTTGCACCCAAGACAGCCAAGTTCACAGCCAAAAACAATTTACACTTGCGCCCGAAGAAATCAACAGGTTGTCTAGTTTTGTAATGAAAGTGTCTTAGCCTTGTAGCTCTCCCCTCCCAAGGGATATAAATGTTTTTGGCCTGCTTCCAGTTCTTTGGGATCTTTTTAAGATTGTGACTATTCAATTTACAACGGGGCTAAAAGAGAAGTGTTCCCTCGTTCTCACTTTTCTAGCAATTTAGGGTAAATATCATTTGCAAGATTGGCTGCTGGGTAGTTTCTCACATCCACATTTCAGAACACTAACTAGAGTTTGGAATTGAGATGGCAACAACTTTGTCATTTTCAATTTAGGTGTTCAAATGTGTGAATGTCACCAGTCCTTTCCTAATTTAAAAACCATTTGTAGGTCAAATCGCAATGGTAGGGTTGTAGTACTGAAGGCCGCGTAATCTTCAGCAGACTGAAGAATATGTTTCAAACACTGGAATAAGAAAAAAAGTGAAATAGAGATAATTATTAATATAATAATAGTCATTTAATTCACTAAGATCACAAAAATAAGTCAAAATCTTGAAGTAGCTAACCAAATAGAACTGAAATTATAATAAAAAAAACTTTAGAATTCTTAAGTTGAGCTTCAAATTTGGAGCACCTCTCGTTTATGTAATTAGAATGTTGAAAAGACCGACACACAGTAATAGCACAGCATTCCATAGTATAGCATAATATACCATAGCAGATAGAGCATAGTAAATTATTGCCTATCATAGTATAGCATAGAACCGCATCGCAATTGTAGGTAATCATAGTATAAAATAACATAGTATAACATAAAATAGTATATTATAGCATAGTATAGAATAACACATAATAGCATAGCATAGCATAGTCTAGCTTAGCCTAAAATAGCATAGTATAGCCACATACTTTAGTATAGCATATTAAAGAATAGCCTAGCCTAGTTCATCCTAGCATAGCATAACCTAGTATAGGCTAGAATAACCTAGCTGTGCCGGCCTTCACCTCCCCTACCTTAGAATAGCTTTGTATAATCTAGCTAGCCTAGTATAACATAGCATAGTATAGCCTACTTTATCTTACCTTAGCTTAGTGTAGCCTAGCCGACTCGTGCTCCGACCCAAGGGACCCAACCCGAGGGAAGGAGGACCGCCAGAAGGGCAACCCGGGAAGACCGCGCATAGGCCAACTGGGCCCCAAAACGTGGTAGGCCTACCGCCATTCCCACGAAATTTAACAATTCACCCAGACGAGCCCAAAAGGGGGAGGACGAGGGAACACGTGGCGCCCATTGTAGGGCGGTAGCCGTCTTCTTTCTCATCCTGGGGGTGAGGCGGGTCTTGTTGGCGCGCTGGTCAATGTCAACGCCAAGGTAAACTAATTGGCGGGTAGGGGATAGCACCGACTTCTTCACGTTGATTTTGATGGAAGAATCGCGGACCAGGTTGACAAAATCAAGGAGGACGGCGGGGCAGCCTAGGCCCAAAATCTCGTCATGGTAGGTATAGACCACGATGCCGGCCTGCCTGGCAAATTCCGCAAACATCGGAGCCATGCATGCTTGCATGATGTAGGGGGATCCGGCAAACCCCATGGGCAAACGTTTAAAACGAAAACGCTCATTCCCACAGAGCACGCCGAACCAAGGCCGGGCATTTTTATGGAGTAGTATATGATAGAATCCATGTTGTAAATCTATCTTGATTGCCCACGTGGCCTCTCCCGCATCACGCAGTACCTTACCAAGGGAAGGGAGTTGGAAGGTAGGGGGGGGTATACAAACCCGACACGCCCAAAGGGGACATGTCGTAAATGAGCCTATCCTCGGTCTCATTTTGGGGGACTAGGAACACCTGATGGGCGCACCTAATCTGCTCCGAGCGTTCTACAACGCCAGCGCGTTCAAGAGTTTGAAGCACCGGGAGCATCAGCTTATTGCTGGGGGAAAAATGACGATACTGGCCGAGGAACACCCGCACCCCTTTTCCGCCAGCAGCCTTAGCCACATTGGAGGGAAAGAGGACGTGGTGACATACGTTACCAGGGATAAAGTCACAAATGGGCCTTTGCAGGGGGTCCTTGTTGACCCGCGCCAGCGGGTCGAAAACACTACCCGCCTCACCCTCGTTGTTGTCACCGTCCGCGTTGTCGTCATCGCTGTCGTCCTGGTCCTGACCCGACTCAACCCTGGCTGCCGGGGGCGCATCCTGAGTAGGAGCCTCCACAACCGGCGAAGCAGGGGGGTCGTCAGGGACCGGTTCCGGGACGTCTTCTATGAAGTCGAGAACCTCACGAAGTTGGGGGTCAGCGTCGATGAGGGCCTGGGTATTGTCGTCCAGGGGTACCACCATGTTAATGGCATCGACGGCCGCGGTGAGTCCGGGTTCAGCCGCGAGGAGGCGTTCCTGAGTCGAGAGGTCAAAATCCTCCAAATCCCGATCCTCGGGAAGTACCTCAGCGCCCCATTCGGGTAGGGCATCTATGTTAAAGCCGAGGTCCTGAGCCTCACCATTCCCTGACCCATCAGCGAGAGGGAGTTCTGCTCCAACCCCAGGGAACCCATCAACCCAGGGAAGTGGGGGGGAGGGAGAGAAGAGGGGACTGGGAGCAAAATCCAATATATCTCTTACTGCCCACACCTCGTCCTCCCAGGAGTCACAGGGTGACCTATTTTCGGCCATCCTTGGCCTTACTTCTGGCCCTAGGTCTTCGACGAGGGCGGGCAGCCGGAGCAGCCGGTTGTGGGTGGGGAGGGGCGGGACGCGCCCAAGACTCTCGGAGGACCGTGCGATTATAGATCACAGGGTCAATTGGGATACCCGCACACTGGGTAGCCTGGAGGCGATGATCCTCCAAGGCGTACCCCCACCCAACGTAGGAGACTAGATAATAGAGCCGCAGTCTGGTGTGCAGACGTGCGGTCTCCTCCTCCAAAAGTTGTTCCCTGAAACGGTAGACGATAAAGAGCAGCTGGAGTTCCTCAATATTGCGGGTACGGAAGACAGGGGGGGTGGACGGGGTACTAACGTGGGCACGCAAATGCGTCACAACAAGAGCCCAGTCCGGGGTAACCCAGCGGGCCTCCACAATCTGTGGAACACCCTGGTTAGGCTGAAAGCCTAACACCAGCTCGTCAAAAACCAGCACTCTACGTGCGTCTGGGGGCTGGGGATCCCACGGGGTGGAAGACCTGGGAAGGGGCGGGACCTCCCGAGTGCCGAGACTATCAAGGGCCTGGCGTCTCAGGGTATCTAATTCCTCCGAATCAGAAGGTACACTATCAACTAGCGGAGCGGGAGCAGCTGCGGTGCTCGTAGTACTGGCAGTCGCAGTTGGGGGAGGTGTAGGTAAAAGGTCCCGTGCCGGAGCCTTCGAGGTCGGCCTGGAGCGAGTCTGTGCCCCCTTAGAGGGTGTTCTCTTGCTAGGGGTGCGTTTGGGAGCCATATGAAGACGGGTCTTCTGATAACAGAATCCCGTACAACGCAAAGCGAATAAAGAACTTCAAATGGCGAAGCAGGCCTAATCACAAGAAAACATCAGACTTACCCCAAAAGGTCGAGATGGTTAAACAATATTAAAAGTCAGTGAAGCTGACTGAATAAAAGCATTAATACTGCGCCTTTATTCAATTATACATAAATGATAGCAACTATTTACTATTTAAACACAAAGTGAAGTTGCTCTAAACAAATATTTACGTGAACAATGTAAAACCAGAGGCAGGCGGAGCACGAGTAACGGTCGATTTTTTTTTTCATTTTTGTGTATAGAAAGAACAGAGAGGGACTGCTGTAACACGGCAGTCGGGTAGTCAGAGAGGAGCGTTGCGGAAAATAATTAAGAAAGGGACAGCGAGAGTAGATAGGTCGGTGGCTATACACCGAAGCGAGGTGTTGTAGTGAGGGTGTAGGTTATGTGGTAATTGACTGGGCGAGGGTTGGGGGCAAGTCAGGGGGGGGAGGCTGACAGTCCATCCGGAAACGCGTTATTCACGATGCCTTATTGGTTTTATGCGAAGACTGGTACGGGTGGCAGGTGTTCGTGGGCCGCGGGATATCGCGGCGCCATCGCGTACCTTCTTACATGTAGCGAGGTGTAAGGTGGGTCTGTGGTGAGTTTTCCAAGTTGTTTTGTAAGTCTGGTGTGAGCGTAGGTGTTGAGAGGAGTTAGTTTGTTGTTGTTGTGTAGTGCGTCCATTCTCGAGTACAGCGGCGAACGGCAAGCGCGCTTCAGAGCAGAGTTCTGAATGCGCTAAGCCTTTCGCTTCCAGGTGTCGCTCGAAGCTACGAGTGACAGTGGGGCGTACGTGAGAATGGGACGCACGAGTGCTTTGTATAAGTGTAGTTTTAGTTTTTTACTCGCTGGGTAGAACCTACCCAGCGATGCGTTTGTACGTGAGGCTCTTGCTTGTATTATGTTCTGGTGTAAGTTGAACCTGAGGGATTTGTCGAATGTTACCCCCAGGATTTTGGTGCACTGTGTGTATGCGAGCCTTGTTGGGTTTTGGTGAATTATGTTTGGTGTATGTAAGTAGATTTGTAGGTTGTGCATGAAGTGATCTCTAGCGCCGTAGAGTGTCATCTGTGTCTTCTGAGGATTCGTGGCAATCAGCCATTTGTCCTCGTAGTCTGTCTTCTCGTCAAGTATTCTTTGTGCGTGGAGCGCGATTTCTTCGGGGGCCCGGCCGCTGACGAGAATAGTCTCGTCGTCGGCGTAGGCCACTATGTATGTGTGAACGCAGTTTTCTGGTGGGCGTGGGGTGTCGTTTGTGAACATAATGTAGAGTGTGGGTGCCAGAACGCTTCCTTGGGGAACGCCTGAGCGTGGTGTGAAGGGTCTTGAAAGGGTTGTGTTGTATCTGATGTGGCAGCGCCGTCCAGTGAGGTAGTGTGAGAGGAGCCTTTTGGTGCAGAGAGGTAACTCCGTGTTGTTGGCGAGTTTCCAACGGAGTCCCTCGTGCCACACCTTGTCAAAGGATTTCTCCACGTCCTTACTGACGGAGAGAGTCTTTTGGTGTATCTGTCGTTTCTTCTGTATTCTGTCGTGTACGATGGTCACGGCCGCCTGAGTGGACCTGCCTCTCCTGAACCCGTATTGTTGGGGGGAGAACCAGTCCCTCTCTTCCAGGAACTCCCGTAGGCAGCAGTTGACCATACGTTCGAGTATTTTGCCTAGGTGCTTTAATAGAGCAATAGGCCTGTAATTGTTTGGGTGTTTTGGGTCTTTGTGTTGTTTATGAAGGAGTATATTGTGAGAGACTTTGAATATTTTAGGGAAGTGGCCTGAGGCTAGAGATGCATTGAATAGATGTGTGAGTGTGGGGTATATGTCCTTGGGGAGGATATGTATTAGTGTGGCTGGTAGGCCGGAGGGGCCGGGGGCGCGTTTTGGTGTCGATTTTATGTAGTGTTTTGTTTCCTCGACGGTGATTGGAGTGGTAAGTGTGGACGTATAGTCGAGCACCTCCATGCGTATCAGGTGGGCAGGCCTCAGCTCGTGAGCATGAGTCCGTCACCATTCCTGAATGTCCTGGAAGTGCTCCTGCGCATGTGGTTTTGGTGGGTTGTGGGTGTGTACTGTGTCCCAGTGGGACCTGAATGCGTCGAGGATGTCATTGCTGTCTGTGAGTGTGTGGTTGTTTATTTTCAGTGTTATTGGTTTGGATGGTTCCGTACCCAGCATCCTTTTCACCGAAAACAAATGTGAACGAATTAAACAGAGGGACCAACCTTTATCGTAGGAGTTGTGAAATCAACTAACTAAAGATAGAAAAACAACTAATGAGATTTGTTCGGTTGGCTAGTTAATGTTTTGAAGTGTTGGTTGGTTTTATAGTGAATAGTTTAATTGAAAAGGAGTAATTATTTAGGAGGTGATTTATTTTATTGATGTACAGTGACTCGAAGATTTTCAAATCGAGAGAAGTTAAGGCTAAAGATAAGATGGTAAATGAATCAGATTAAGAGGATGATAGTGATACTCAGAGTGTTGCCTGATGGAAGAGGCTTAGGTTTAGAAATGGTTATACCAGTCCTATGAGACAAACCTAAGTGCTTTGCGAAACTGCATTTCTGTTGCAAGCCAGTTTGGCCTATATAAAGACTGTGGCAGGGCGTACATGTATAATTGTAAACTATGTGTAATCTCCTGGGTCTTCATATTCCTACTCCGTATCAGATTCCCAAAGAACAAACCAATTACAAGTATATATATATATATATATATATATATATATATATATATATATATATATTTATATATATATATATATATATATATATATATATATATATATTTATATATATATATATATATATATATATATATATATATATATATTTATATATATATATATATATATATATATATATAACTGCAGACCTTTCTTCAAATATTAGGGACGGACGAGTCAAGTGAGAGTGTTGAGGCAGCAAAGGCACAAGAGAGGGGGTGGGCAGCGGTAAAAAGGGTTTAAGGAGGGGTTAACGACTCTCGCCCCCCAAATGGGATGAATGAACGAAAGCTAATTGACGACTTAGTGGCCACCAGCCAAGAAAATAGGTAAGATCAGGAGGAAGTCATTGCCTTGACCTGGCTATCTCAAAGCCCGGACCTCCATCCCATTGTAATTTTTGGAAGACGCTATGAGAGAGGAGGGAGACCTTAAACCCAAACACCGTTGAAGAACTTTGGGAAATGTTGAAAGAGGAATGGATAAAAATGACACCAGTAGAAAAGCAACGTTTCCTTCCCTCAGTCGCAAAATATGCCATTGGGTAAGTGATAGTAAAGGTCTTCATTTTGGCTGGATATTTAGTTTTATCTTGCTTTTATGTAAATTGTAGACATATAACTTTACTCCTATCAGAGGTGTCCGTGAATTTATTATAGTCCAAAAAATTAGACTTTATTCTATACCTTTCGAGTGGATCCTAAGCGAAGAGATTTGGCTTTTAGTTTTCAATGGAAATTATAGAAACACGTTTCAAAAAAATTCATGAAACAGTATTGGTACATTTTGAATAGTGGACAGGGAGATTTTCATTTCCAAATGTAGCACTACTGTTTCACGAAATATTTTGGAATGTTTTTGTGTATAAATTTCATTGATAGCTTTAATATAAAACCAGGAGGTCTCTTTACTTTAGATCCAATCGCTATGTATATAATTGAAGTAAAAATAACAATCCAAATACTTCATTAATGTTCCTTTGTCGCATACAACCGATTTAAGGCAGGTAAGCAAATCCTTCTCTTACTTATAAACTCTCTCAAACGCCTCTGTTCTCATCCCATAAGGCATTTTCTTAAAAAGGACGAAAGCACTCGGAATTATTTATTTTTTCCTTTTTATTAGTGAGTCTTTAGATTATATATATATATATATATATATATATATATATATATATATAGATAGATAGATAGATAGATAGATACATCCTTATAGTTTGAAGGGTGAAGAATGAAAAGTTGCCAAATCTGACGATTATTCATTCAGAATTGTTCCAAGTTCCGGTGCAAATTCATCATAAACAAAACCGAAAATTTAAGCTTTCTCGTAGTTTTTTAAATAAATGGCCTTGATACTCCAAATTTTACCTAAAGATGAACAATACTTTTTTTCTTTTCTGATTGGTGCAATATGTAAAAGTTTTTTGAAATTTCCCTAAGTTTCTTAGGGACATGCGATATCTGGTCAGGAATTTTTCACTTTGATAAATTTGAGTTTCCAAATCCATGGCCGCAGTTTCCTCTTCTTTTATTTTCTTTGTGAGATCTTCTTTCTTGGTTTTCATCATTTTCAAGCATTGGAATATTTTAAACTCTTTCAAATTTCTAAGGTTACTCTCTAAACTATCCAAAAATTTGCATAGTTACTCTAATTCTCCATCTTGCTAAGCTTTTTGCCGGCATAGATCTTTTAACACCTATTGTTCTTTTTCTATGACCTTTTGGCTATCCTGCATTGAATTTATTGATTCTTCAATGCTCGTTTTCGTTTTTCCAACTTTCATTTTACTTTCTTAAATTTGAAACTCAACGTCTTTAATTGCCTTCCAAACTCTCGCACAGTTTCTGTTCTGTAAATTCTGCCTAGTTTTTTATGACTAATCTTTCGAATATTCTGGTTCGCTTCGGCAACGTTTGATAACATTATACGGAGTTTTTCTTTCAAGCACTTCATTTTCATATTTAATCACTCCATTTGTTGGCAATGTTAATTCTTCCTGTCTTCATACAGTTTTTTTAGCTAATTACTCTTACTATTCAGGCTATCACTTGTTTATTTCATTTAGTTTAGCTCAATTTCGAGTCAAAATCTTTTCTTTTGCAAGTGATTTTCATTTTGTTTCTCGCTCATCATAGCTTGAAATTCATGTAATTAGTCTTTACTAGTTTCATACAACTCTTTCTCTAAACATTGGACTTTGCTCGCAGACTTTTGCACAACTTTGTCTATAGACTTAACATCATAATAAAGTTTATTAATTTCACTTAATTACACGTTTATATCCAAATTGATCTATTCGTTTTCCTAAAGGATCTGTTTCTGCTTCTAATTGCACGAAGAACTCATTTTTAATTCAAGGAATTAAGGTGTACAGTCTTTCTATTTAATTCTAACCTAGGATGGAAGCATTTCTATTATCAGTTTAGGGTCTTGTGTCTGCCTTGAGGTAAAAACATCAGATTTGGGGATTTAATCTTCGCATTTTCCTGAATCTTCAAAGTTTTTACTTGGGGAAGCTCCAACTCGCGAGAAATATTTTTGTATTGCTACTGTTTGGTGCATGTATAAGACATTCTATGTTTATCATCAATGATCAATGATGTTTAAAGAAAGAAATTGGTGTGGTGATAGTTAGAGAAAAAGACAGAAGTATGTGAAATTAAGAGAGAGAGAGAGTGATATGTGCCAGGTGGGCTGGCAAACTCAGTATTTTTAAGTATTTATTTTGATTCTTACGTTGAAAATATTTTATTAGCGTTCAAGCCTTTGTTTTCGTTTGTATTTCAGTATATTAATTGATCTTGGATAAATGCCAACGCAGTTATTCTTCTTGATTCTTCTCATTTGTTCACATTTAAGTGTAGAGGGTTGCATCCCCAGACACCTCAAAAATAAAAAAACTCCTCAATATTCCTAATTCCAAAACCTAACATTAGATTCGAATTCAAAAGACGATTGCTAAATGTAAGTGGGGCCTCTAGTTTTTCTACCGCGTTCATTGACTTCAGACATATACGCCTTGCCCCCGAAAGCTAATTAAAGCAATCATATTTTCTTTAAAATTGATTAATATGAAATGTTGATATCCTATTTTAATTCAGAAAAACAAGGTCTGATGGCCAAAAAGTCGCCTACTCTCACTTATTCTGATTTATGACCTTAGAACCTTCAAAACTTTCAATAATTACCAGATTAACCTTGGAAAGACCTTGTCAACTCTATCATTCGAAAGAGAATGTAATACAACATGAGTTTTACTTTACATTTCGTTATAATCAGATGAATAGTTATGATGTTATATACGAACTAAATCCACTTAATTAGATGCCTAACAAGGAATATAAATCAACCAAAATTTTAGGGACAACTACAACTAGATCGTTGTTTATGGTGTTAGAGAACTAACAAACACTTAGGAGAAGCCCCAAAAATAAATGGATGTTTTTTAAAAAGAAAAAGAGAAGAGATCTTGGAACTATGACGCAACTGGAACATTCATTCGTGCAGACACTGCAGTGCCAATCTTGTAAAGCAGACGTGGTAACTCTAAGAATTAACCGATTTGAAAGATATTGCAAACATGTATAAACTAATAACACCGTGTTTTCTGAGGCCTACAATTAATGCACGCTTGCATTATATTTTATTTTAAAAATATTAAGTATCTGTATAAACTTTTTAGTAAATTCCACATATCGAAAAAATACTATTAAAGAGTTACCCTCAGAATTACCTCGGCAATTCACTTACTTTCAGGATAAAAGGTCTGCTTTACTTTAAGGCTATTGCAATCTCATCATATTTTATTATACGAGGGGTGGTCAATAAGTTTTGCAATTCGGATATAAGGAAACGAGATATGAGGGAAAGAGTTTTATTATTTTTCAATACAACTACCCTCGACTTCAATGCACTTGCGCAACTTGTCCCTGTGGCTTTGAATTCCCGACAACCAGAAATCTCCCGACTGCTGTTGAATCCACTCCTGGACGGCGAGGTGTACATCTTTATCGTCCCCAAACCGGCGTCCACGCAGTGCAGAATTGAGCTGGCGGAATAAAATGTAGTCGCTAGGGGCCAGATTTGGACTGTAGGGGGTCTGGTTGAGCTCCTCGAATCCGCACTCGCGCAGGGCAGCTTGTGCAACTCTGGCCTTGTGAACTTTGACTACGTTGAAGTCGATCATGGGGCGTGAGATTTCTAGGGATCCAACGGGCAGAGACCTTGGTCTTGGCCAAATTGTTGTGGATGATGTTGATAACACTTCCATGTGATATTCCAACTTCTCACTCGATTTCTTCGTTCACCCGTCGATTTTCAAGGATCATCCTCTCCACACGGGCCACATTGTTCTCGTTGGTCACGTCTGACGGCCGTCCTGGACGGGGGTCATCTTCAAGGGACTCACGACCATGGCGGAACTCCCTATTCCAACGAGCAATGGTTACATAGGAAGGGGCGGTGTCGGTGTACACTGCAACCACGCGTTCATGGATCTCTTTTCATTCTCACCTTCCTTGGTCAAAAATTTGATCACTGTGCGGTGCTCAACCTTCTCCATTGTCGAAAAATTTGTGACTGACGATCTGCGATCAGCTACTGGTTCTTAAATAGATGAGGCAGGAGCGTGCGGTTGCAGGTCCTGACTTGTCATAACTTTTCCTAACACCCCCACAAACAGCCATCCCACTTTCTCTGTTTTGCGCTACCGATTCACAAAACATGTTGACCGCCCCTCGTATATCATTTTAAGATAATTTTGAAATGACGGCGAAAGGAATCTTTTCTCTTATTATGGCCCACCAAACCACCCAAATAAATATAGCTTAAAAAGGTAATCGCATCTCTTGATTCTCACGTATGAGAAATGTAATTAAGAAATCTATCTGAGTTGCTACAGACTCGAATAACCGTTGGCCTTTCAGCCAGCCGACTGAGGATAGGAAAATGCGCCATAATAAGAGAAAACATCAGGTGTTTATTGCCATATAATTTCCTGCTAACCTTGGAAGTAATTTTGCAATTATATCATTCGAAAGAGAATCTGCCGATTAGTTAGGATGTTATTGCCCCCCAAAATCTATCATGGGCTAACCTTGGGAGGACTTTGCTATTTATATCATTCGAAAGAGAATGTAAAATACCATAAGGGTTTGAAATGTCGTTAAAATAGCCCGAATAGTTACAACTTTATTAAAAAAATAAAAGCAAAACGGGGACCGACCGATTTAGTGAGATGTAGAGTCGCCCGCGACTAGACTCGCACACGACTAAAAATCACTTCAAAATGATATATAATACACAATAATGCAATTCAAAATTCACAATTTGTCTCCCAAATTGTAAATAAACCATAGGATTCCGCTGTTAGTTTGAAAC